>OW119925.1:101205929-102405929 GCA_933210815.1 Meta bourneti
CTATTTTTTTATAGAACTCATACACTCAAGGCTCACAACGCACGTAACGACTAAATAACCACATACATTGGTAAAAAGAATCCATGGATTCTTTCGACCTTTAGAAAGATTGTGTTGGTCCCTTTCTTGGTTTGAATTTTTTAGAAGGATTCTATTGGTCCTTTCCTCAGAATAGGATCCTTTCGAAAGATTCTATTGGTCCTTTACTTAGAATAAAATCTTTTGGAAAGGTTCCATTGGTCGTTTCCTCAGAATAGAGATGTTTGGAAAGATTTTATTGGTCAAGAAGATTAAAACTGGTTTGAAGTCATGCAAGGCTGCAGGTGACAAAGTGGAATTCAGCGTTTGAACCTCCTCAGGGTTAAATTCAAATTCAATTTTTTAAGTTATTAAATTAAATTTGGAAGAATCCATTTATAAACTGTCTCAAATTAACTTTCCCCATCGAAGTCGCGAATTTTCTTCAATCTGAATTTTTATATTCAAGCAATACACTTGCTCGATTCGTTCACAAACACTCCGCAAAAATGCCTTTATTCTTATAATGGTTATCACAAAATATATGTTTAGTGAATTTTACAGTGGAAAAAAGTGGTGATGCGAAATGAATAGAAACCCTTTCCTGAATAATGGGTTTTTGATCATTAACTTTGATTACTAATTGATTTTCCTAAGCGTCCTAGGAGTATCGCGGAAACCCGGTTGAATTGGAACGGGAGGGTTGCGAGTTCGAAACTCGATCCAACCAAAGACCATCATGTACAGAGGGGTTGGCTCACCTTAAATCTGTCGTGGCCTCAAATGTCCTCACGTTGGTATGGTATGGAAAGTGGGGTGCCAGCTCAGGTGTTGACCTCGTCATCTGACCAGGCTTCAAAATGACGAGGGGTTGTCCTCGGATCTTTGCTTTTGGGGTTGTTCCCGGACAGTCGCCAATAGCCCATTCTATTACTCCAGTGCGATATTAATCCAACTACCTACCTGTATAAATATACATTTTTGTTTTTGTTTGCCCATTCGTTTATTAACCAGTTGAATGTTTACAAAACAAGCATGCAAGAGTTTTGCTTTTGTTTTGCAGCGAAGTTTGAAAAAGTAAGCTACCAATTTCACTTAGCGTTGAAGAGGAAATATACGGGACGCAGAAACTCCAATAGCTGATAAAACAAATTTTACACTTCAGTTGTTTTGGCTAACTAGGATCAACCAACCAGTCCCGGTCCACCTGCTAGTTATTGACCGTTTCCTCATATTTCTTATTTTAACAAGCAAACTATTTTATTCCATAATAAATTAAATTTACATTCTTATAGATAATGGACTACTGGAATAAATGGTAACCAATCTGAAAAGTTCGCTAATTTGTCTTTTTTTTTAAATTAAGGTTAGATGACAAATCATTGGAATCTCTGAAATCACAGAAAAGTGAATAGTTATATCAATCTTATAATTCATTTCAATTCTATTTCTTATTCTGAACTTAAGTTTAAGTTGGCCTAGTTGTAAATACATATTTTTCTTATTTTGATATGTATTCTAGTATTCATATCAAAATTAATTTTTAAGTCATAGACATTCCCTTACGAAAATTTTCTATTGAAATCTATAAAATTGTTTGTGGAATGGCCTTTAGAATCCGATAGAATTATATGGCCTGTTTTTCTATAAGCTCTATTAAGTAACCTCTATAGAAATCTCTAAAATGTCTGGAGAAACTCTAGAATTCTATAGAAACTTATTTCTTTTGTTTCACCGACTTTATTTTTCTATAGAACCTCTCTATAGAATTTTATAGAAGTGCATTTCTTTTGAATCAGAGCTCGTTTTCTCTACAGAAATTTCTATAGAATTTTTTTCTATTGAAACAAAATTTCGTTTCTCTATAGAAATATCTCCGTATAGCTTTGTTTTTATAAAGACTTTTTTGTGACGACGCTGTTGGTGTGTTTTTTGGCATTCTTTTTGTATCGCTAAGGAAGAAGTTAGAAAAAAATGGGCTTAGCGGAAAAATTTTAAGTTTAACGGAAAATAATTTAAAAAAAATTGACTAAAAACATTTTCAAAACAGAAAGAAAAATTCACATAAATGATTACTACTACAAGGTATTTACTTTTTAATTTTACTTTTTCTGAAACAGTGTTACAGAAGTTTGTCCAAGTTAAATAATTTAATAGTTTTAAGCCTAATGGAACCAGGCTCTATAAAATTCTATGGAACTCTAAATTTTTTTGTAAGGGTTGTGGTCATTTTGTGTTGCGAGCTTGACCACCTTTGTACAAATGTTCTTCCCTTTGGGCAACTGCCTTCTCATAGCAGTTGCTCTATAACCCTCTTTGTTGACCGTGTTGCTTATTTCTTTTGTAGGTCCTGATTCATGCCAGAAACGATATCTTCAACATTATGCGGTAAAGGACTGTACACCTGTTTACGGTAAAGATCCACAATGCCCCATACGATTCCAGTGTCCTGAACATTATGCCGAAGAAAACAAAGAAGGTATGTTCCCTTTGAATAAAGTGGTTCAAAATTACGTTGTGCTGTCCTCTGATCTTTCCTTTCGGGATTGACCCCGGAACGTCATCAATAGCCCGTTGTGTTGCACCATTGTGACGTTAAGGGGGTCCAGGACTCAAAATTCTAAAATCTTCAATTTTAAAGTTTTTGTTCTGAAATTTTTTCTGTAGGTATACATTGTATTTTGCAATTATAATAACTATTTTATATTTTCAAAACTTCAAATTTTTTTTATTAGAATTAAAAAAATTAAAAATTTTGATGTTGGGCAAAATTGATATATCTTAAAATATTTTATAACAAATCACTTCATTTTTGCACTAATTAACTCCTAAAAGTTCATATTATAAACTGTCTTCGTGATTTTTGGTTAAAACAGTTAGAAAAAATTTAAAAAAATATTTTGTTCAAAAACTACATAAAACACATAGTATACGAAGTTCGAAAAATTATAGAAAAATAATAATAATATATATATGTATATATATATACATACACAATTGCTGAAGACAAATTAAAGAAATATATTTGAAAAGTAATTGTAGAAAATTTCATTTATTTATGACAAGTAGTTTTTAAGTTATATCCATTTTTCACTATCGAAATCCCATTTAACAGAAAAGGAGAAAAAGAGCGTTTAAAATTATGAAAATATTCAAGTTATTAAAAAGCACTTCTGCATACTTTATGTTTGTTTAAAATCCTCCTGGAAGTATTGTGTATTACTTCTTAGTTTTACTGCTTCATTTAATTTATTTTTAGCAGGTTGGACCTTTTTCCTATACCTTTTAAAAGTATTTGTGGACTTCATCGTCGCTTTCCTGAACCGCCTAGTCCTTTTTGGAAAGCGTTATTGAATATATTGATAGTACAGAAAATTCAAAAACGCGCAAATTCAACAATAAAAACAGTGAAAATATTGCGATGATCAATTCAGATCACTTCAAAAGTGTTCATAGCGTAGTTTATTTGAGTTAGAAAAAAATAGAGCTGAAACAGTAGAAAGTAGACTCCAAAACAGTTTGTTTACATTATCTGATGGGTGAGGCTCGTTTGATTTGCAGCTGTTATGTTATAAAAAGCCGAATATTTCCGGTTCTACTGATGGTAGAAACAAAATTTAGGTGTCATTTTATTCAGAAATATCTATATTATTTTTTAAGATAATAAACAAAATTGGACTTTTTTTCATATTTTGAGTCCCAGACCCCCTTAATTGAAATACCTACCTACCCTTTGAATAAAAAATAGTTTTGTAC
Organism: Meta bourneti; assembly: GCA_933210815.1. Taxonomy (NCBI): domain Eukaryota; kingdom Metazoa; phylum Arthropoda; class Arachnida; order Araneae; family Tetragnathidae; genus Meta; species Meta bourneti. The sequence continues at coordinate 101,209,704 of OW119925.1, forward strand.
ATCTTTTATAACTGCAGTTGGCTGTTTTATCAATTTTGGCACTCTTACTTAAACAGAAAGAGTAACCCAACCGTTATGCAGATTATCTTGAGATATTTATGAATTCCTCTTTTTACAATCTACGGCTAAATAGGGCCTTAAGCCATAAGCCCAACCAATTGATATCTTTTATATTAATTTTATTATCAGCTTATAACACTAAAACATTTTATTTATCAAAAGAAAGTGTTGAAAATTTCTTGATGTAAAAACTTTTTGTTACACACAATTTTAAAATAATCTACACAGGATGAATTAGAGTGTAGATGTATGTCACAGTAGTTATCTTTTCTGCCATTTGATGTAAAAGCATTCAATAAGAATGGAAACCAAACAGAAAATTATCATAATCCAGGAAATTATCATAATTATCTTTCTTCATTCGGGGCCGTCGTACCTCACTGCACTAGCAACCTGCAAGTTATAGGCGGCGTAGGTTCAATTCCACCCTGTGTGTATTTCTCTCCTCTGTCAGTGAAACTTTCCTTGTGGGTGTGTTTGTCTATTGCTTGACATTGTATGGCGCAGCACGGCTAAATAGGGCCTTAAGCCATAAGCCCAACCAATTGATATCTTTTATATTAATTTTATTATCAGCTTATAACAGCTAAAACACTGTCAACATACTTTGGAATGATCTTAATTTGGGAAAGAGAATATTATGCTTTTCTAAAAGTTTTAAAAAATATTTTTGTTTCGCGCAGTTCTACCTCGATCTTTAAAGAGAGTTGAAATATTATTGAGTTGAAATACATTAAAGCAGTAATTTTTGCACTATTTACTTATATTTCAATTGCCAGTAAAATATATAAATTAGTCACACCTTCTGCAAGTCTTGTTTGTTTGACTACTTAATGACTTGTGTGTTAATGTGCATGCTGTGTTCTAATTAATGAGCTTTCATAATTCCACTTTAAATTTACGTTTGCTACTGCAGAATTTTTATAGTTTTTAAATATTTTGATAATGGATATCTTTCTCGATCATGGTAAAGATTATTTTCATTGCATTTTAATAGATATAATAGACCATTATACTTAGAGAAAATTGGAAGGAGCTCTTGGCTTGCAAAGTCTTTCAAATCCAGACATGAACGGTTACTAATAAAACAAATTTATACTTTGAGTTACAACACATGCAAAAATCACAGCTATCAATAGGATACCATTTTATAAAAGTGACATGCATCCCACATTTTAATTTTAATTTATCAATATTAGAAACGGAAAAAAATCAAAACATTTTTACACACTTGAAAAATGTTTTTATGTAATTTTTCATAATACATTAACGATCCTCGGTAACCCAGTTGGAAGAGCAATGGATGAGGAACTGGAAGGTTTACGAGTTCAAAACTAGGTCCAGCCATAGACCGTCGTGTACGCGAAAGTTGGTGCACATTAAACCTGTCGTGCCCCAAAATGTGCTCACGTTGGCGTTGTGTGGAAGTTTGGAGAGTAGGGGCCCAGTTCAGAGATGATATTGTTCTCGTTATCTGACCGGGGTTCAAAATGACGAGTTGTTGTCCTCGGATCTTTCCCTTCGGGATGGATCCCAGACCGTCACCAACAACCTTTTGTGTTGCTCCAGTACGACGTTAATTACCTACCTACTATAATATATTAATTAGTTTTGTTGCATAACACACCCAATTTTCACTCATTTTGTTAAATTTGTTATGCATGGAACTAGTTTCTTTTAAATTGTTGCTTTTAATTGGTTCTTGTTTTTGCATACTGCAATAAAAAATTAAAACTTTTCATGGAAATGTGACACAAGAACACTTAGAAAATTATGTTTCATTAGTAAGATGCTTTTATCAAAAAATTTAATGAGAAAGATGCTTTGAAAATTAATGATTTATTATATCCCTCTTTGTTATTGACTGCTTGAAAATTCAAGTATGTTTTACCATGTAGTAGTGATTTTATTTAAATGTTCATTTTACCTCTAAGACTTCCACTGCTTTATTAATTTCTAATGCTTGATTTTTCTTTCTCCAGGATGCAAATACAACGGCCGTTTGTACAAAGAAGGCGAAAGCGTTCCGGTCACCAACCCTTGCCAGATTTGTAACTGCCGTAGTCAGTATTTGACAAAGGCCTTGGAAGTCGATTGCATCGGCATAGAATGTCCAGAGTATTTTGGACCTCATCTTAACAGCAGCTGCTACCAGATTCACGAGGAGGGAAAATGCTGTTCCGTCGGCACTAAATGCTGTAAGCTAATTAGATTTATTGAATTAGATTGGATATGTTTCTATGGCACTGTCTTCTTGGGACATATTGTGCCAAACTCAACATTAAATCAAAAAACAAGTCTTAGAAAACACCATTCAAAAAATAACAAGCCTTCGATTCATAAATTCAAGTCTAAAATGTGCCTTGCATAAAAAGTTCAAGTATGAAAGCTCAACAGATGAAATAAATTTAAAATGAATATAAGACCAAAAGAGAGGATAATAAAATGTGATTGCTTCCGAAACCACTTGAAATCTGTGCATGGTATTCACTCAATTACTAAATTTTGTTTATCCAATTGTAAATAAAGAGGGGCAGGACACTTTAATTCCAACTGGTGTCAGCTTTTAACCTGCTGAGTGTCAGGAATATTATAAGAGTTTCATTGTGTTTACACCACAACATATGACAAATAGCCATGCTGATTCGTTAAAGAAATAAAATGATCCTTGTTTCAAATTCTATAAGACTTCATTGGTCAAGATAGCTATAAGTATTTTTACTACATTGGTGTAAAAATGTATACATTAAAGGTGCATTGCATTTTATACTTAACTTTAAAAAAAGTATAGAAAAATAGTTGTATTGTTATTTAATCAAATTCTATGATCAATGTCATGTCTATTTCAATGCTAAAAATCACAACAAAGTACTCTTTTGAATCCTTCTTAAGCAAATGAACTTAGAAATAGTTCAATTCATATTTCTAATAAAAATCCTTTTATTACAGTTAGCAGCTGTGTAAATTTCCTTGCTTGCATACTTAATTCTTCACACTAAAGATGATGAAGCTAACTGTTTAAACATATTTTCTTGTTTTTTCAGCCAATGGTAAAGATGATAAACCAAATGCACAAGGTGATATTATCATTCATACATTTTCATTTTCCTAATACATATTTCATCCTCTTGTGAATCAATTGAAGTATTTATCCACCCACTTTAATTAACATTTTGCATTTAGAGTGATTTCTGTTACACTTAATGACATTCTTTTACTATTTAACAATTAATGCCATTGATATTTTAAAATCAATGCAATATTGCAGGGGTTATTATTTGTTATTAATAATTAACGTAACTTTACGTAATATCGCTTGGGCTTAACAAATGAACTCTGGAATTATATTACCTGAATATAAGTTGTTTCTAAAAAGTGAAAACAATGTATATTTTTAATTCTGCTGGGATTTTCATGGTTACTTCAAGTCAACACGTAAAGGTACGCCAACTTCCCAAGGCATCAATGAAGGCATTTGGAACCCTCTTCGAATAGAAGTTCTAGGAACCTAATCAACCTGGCGGCATCAACCAAATTCAATTTATGCCAAATTAGGGACATTAATCTTGGATAGTCTTTGAAGTGTGTGAATGCTAGCTGCATCTACTGTTTTAAATGGATTAATCCTATTAGGGACTGGGTGCTCTGGTGTTAGGATTTGAGATTTTGGATTCTGAGCAGTACACAACTTCTCATTCACTCTGTGAAGCACTATTTACCGCACAGCTATTGAAGAATGACTTTTAATGGATGAATGATGTTTTGAAATCTTTGCTCAAAACATGAAAAACTTGTAAATTGCTGAAAGTGTTAAATTATTTTTCGAGTGATTGAACAATATTCAGACCATCATGTTTTAAAATACAATCAAACCTCATTATGACGAACTCACTTCATACGAATTACTGATAATACGAACTAAATTCCAATCCCCGTCAAAATGTATATTCAAATAATGTTAATCATTCGTTTAAGAAGAATTCAGGTTATACTAATCGCTCGTTAAGACGAACAAATTTTCGAGACTTAAGGGCAAACGGATTTTTTCAGTCGTATCACTAGAAACATTAAGGGACTCGGAAATTGAAGATTTATTTGTGGAAGAGAGTGAAGAAGGAAATAAATGAAGATTCCGAAGATGAAGGAATAGGCGTGCCTTCTTCAATAGAAGCTACTGCTGGCATAGAAATGGTTCACCGATTTTTGTTAGGCAGTGCAAATTCATCTGCTCAATTAAACAGCATTGATCGCATCACATCAAAGATTTTCTTAAAGAGTGTCACGAAAAAAAATCCATAACAGCACTATTTGAAGACAAAAATTGCGTGATCAGGAAATATCTGAATAATCAAGAATTAACTGTACAATCAAGAATTATCTGTATAATCAAGAATCCTCTGTATAATCTTTGTGATGAAGAATACCATTTATCTGTGAATCAAAAATTGAAAAGTAAGTAAAGTAAATTCATTAATATATTATTTTATTGTAGAAATAATGCTTTTTTCTGAATTCGGATAACAAGGACTGCGGTTAATATGAAATATTTTTATGACCCTGTGAAATTCGTCTTAACGTAGGTTCGACTGTATCTCTTTTTTACCATTAAAAAGTGCAGCGTTTTGTTGGTATATAATGTGGTTAAATTTATTCTGTCCACTTTGAAAAAGCATTCCAAAAAGCCAGACATGTCTAACACAATTTTTTTACGGTTCCGTGAAATTTATCTTAACGAAAGGTTCTATTGTATCACTTTTTTACCATTAAAAATGTAGCGTTTGGTTGGAATATTATATGGTTAAATTTATTCCGGCCACTATATTGAAAAGACATTCCGAAAACAGACAACATGCCTAACACGAATCTCTCACTTCGTAGAAAAAGTGTGCACCTACAAAGATCAGACATACCACCTCGGTCAGGAGATCTACTCCGACGAAGATCCATGCCAAAGCTGCCTGTGCACCAAAGACTGGACTGATATCAATGGAGAGGGCTGTCATTCCTATGATTGCGATCTGGATCAAAAACGTGTGCAACTCCAACTTGGCTGCCTTCCAATTTACCACGAGGCTGGTTGCTGCCCAATCCAGTACTTCTGCGGTAAGATCCTTTTGAATTCTTTTGAAGCATCTCATTATATACACTTTGCCATTTTAGTTCGACTTCAGGGGACATCTTCTTTAGGTGTGTACGGGCTTCACGAACCCAAGGTACCAGAGTGATCTTTTCTTTCCGCATGGGGTTTACTGTCTTTACACTAAACACAGGGGTCGCAATCCCGGGATACTGGTCTGTTCCTCAATCCCTCATTTTCCTTTCACAACATTTTTTACTTGATGTTGTCTTGTGTTGACACAGCTTGGCCAAATATTTCCCTTGTGCATAAAACCCTAAAACAACCAACCATTTCAGTTCCTGAGGCGATGAACTCTGATATGGGCAATAATTTTCTTCATCCCTTCATGGGCACATCTTCTTTAGGTGTATACGGGCTTCACGACCCCGGGGTACCCTAGTGATCTATCCCTTCCTCGTGAGGTTTACTGTCTCTGGTAAACAGGGGGGTTGCGATCCCAGGATGTCCAAGCAACCTTTCTCCCCTTTTCCTTTCTTTTCTCAATTGCTTGACGTAGTCAGTCTTGCGTTGGCGCAACTTGGCCAAGTACGGCTCTACTACAAAATCTCATAACAGCCAAGCAACCTTTTCTTCATGTGGAAAAAAATGAGTTAACTCTACTGTAGGAATAAGAATTGTAAATCTTTATAACCAACACTAACTTCAATTTGAATTAATCGAAATATAATAAATGTTCGTTTCATAAATGAAATTTTATAAGGACTTTTATATCAGGCAAGCTCGGATGAATTCAGTTGAACTGTATGTCTGTTACTTTTAGACTTATGATATTGATACCAAATTCAAAACCTAATGAAAATTTTCCCATTGGTTTGAAACGTAACCTTCCTAGTGGTTATCTGGATGAGGTATTAGTAAAACTGACCAGTATTTGATGGATGAGATATCTCGCCATTAGAACAAAACTGACCAGATCTTGATGGTCGAGATATAGCGTCGAAAACACTTTGAGGGTAAAAAAGGTGCATGATCGTTACCTTTTGTTTGTATGTAAACGAACTGTTTTGTAATTATATATTCTTGATGTTAATTTGTGAACATTTTTTGTAGGGGATCCAGTACAACATGATGATAAGAAACCTAATCCACCTAGTGCTCAAGAAATCAGTATGTATTACTTTCATTCTTTGTGTTGAATTTATTTCAGTGTGTTATTAGTAGGGCTAGGGTCTAATGATCTAAAAATGCAAAATAAAATTCATTTATGGTCCAACAAGCTACAATAAAATGAAACAGAAAGAAAAGAATCCAAATATCCTCTTAAGTGACAAAAATACTCTTATAATAATGCAATTTTTTAGTTTCTCTGCCTATCAGAAAGTCTTCATTTTGATAAAAAAATCATAAATGAAACAAGAAAAGTACAAATGCAACTCGCATTTTCTGGCAATTCATATGTCAAATGAAAATTTTTAATTTTACTGAACAAACAATTTAATTGAATACTTTTAGTTTGCTATGAGACACTGAAAAGTTTTATTTCATTACTTTAGAATTGAAAGGCAGACCCCCCACACAAAAGTATGCAGATTTACAAAAGAAATGAATTCTCGTCTACCAGCAAACTTTCAAACATTGAAAAGCCCCTTTTCACTTCATTGTATAACTACAGGATGCACACTAAATAAAGGACATTACTTCATTGATCTGAAATCCATTTCTTCATTAGAAATTAGGGCTGTATATTTTAGAAAATCAGCTAATCGCCAATTAAAGTTTCTAAATCGGTGTCTTCAGTCAAATATCCTCACTTTCAATTGATTTTGGAATTAACTGTTCTCCTTTTTTATTTCTGAATTTGGTAACACTAATAAGAATTAATGCGTGCATTCACAAAAAATGCAGGAGTATCCAGGATTTCTATCCCTCTGAGTTGGCAAAATGTAGAAGAGTATGCTTATTACACTCATGTCCAAAATTATCTTTACATGCATAAAATCAAGGATTTCTCAGAAACTGTGAACTATAATTTTATGAATTTGTGTGAAATGATACATAACATCATAACACATAAATACAAAGGAAAAAATTTAAGAGCACTGCATATGATATAAAAATATAGCATGAAACAATAAAAATGGCAATAATATGTGACAAGGAGAGTTCAGAAAAGAAAGAATAACTCAGAAAAAAATTAAGGCTTATGAATTTAATATGGATGTGATCACTCCTGACGTGTACACACATATCACAACGTGTTTTAATGCTGGCAATAATGTTGTTAACCACAGTTTGGGGAATTAAGTTTCACTCATCCAGCAATGCGGTCTTCAGGGCATTTATATATCTAGGAGGAGGATGTCTCCGTACAACTGCTTTTCCAAGGTAGTCCCATAAGTTCTCTATCGGGTTCAGATCAGGAGATTTTGCTGGCCACGGTATTCGCTCAATGGCTTCACTTTCAAGAAATTCGTCAACGAGGTTTGTACTATGTGGACGAGCATTAACATCCATAAATAAAAAGTCAAATCCATATGCACCTCTGAAAAGTCTTACATAAGGTTCTAAGACCTCATCCCCATATCTCTGGCCGTCACAGCTGTTGAAAACGTGCAGGGGCGTACGTCCATCGATTATTATTTCTCTCCAAACCATCACACCTGTACTACCGAAACGGTCACGTTCCATAATGTTTGAAGGAAGATTTCGCGTTCCTGACTCCTTCCAGATCTAAACATGTTTAGAATCAGATGTTAAACTAAACCTCGACTCATCAGTAAGGAGAACATGGGTCCATTCGTGTTCACTCCAGTTTTGATGGTTTTTGCACCAATTAAAGCGATCCCTCTTTTGTTGTGAAGACAGTGAAACACATACCCTTGACTTTCTGGCATAAAGACTTTTTTCATTAAGCCTTCTGTATACAATTTGTAGTGATACAACAGTTTCAGTGGCGGCTGCAACCTCTGAACTTAACTGCCGAGCAGTAGACTTCCTGTTACGACGGGCAGTTATTACCAGATATCGATCTTGAGAAGCAGTTGTTATTCGTTTACGACCTTGTCCAGGCCTCCTTACAACAGTTCCAGAGTTCTGAAATTGTTTCCATAGCGTAGATACTGTCTGTCTTGAAATATTCACACATCTCGTTGCTTCCATGATTGTCTGCCCTGCTTCTAAACGGCCGATAATACGCCACTTCACAGATTCTTCCAAATGATGCTTCGGAGCCATAACAAACCGTTTTGAGTCCTTACACACTGAAATCAAACGCTGTATTCCAGAAATTCATTCAGATATTCACTTTGCGCAAAGAGCTTGATTCACCGTCGGATGACGTAACGCCTTGATTTCCATATCAGAAACCATTTGATCACTTTTGATTGGATAATAATAATTAAGCTTGTCTTTCACACATTCTCTGCAAAAATGGATTACATCGATTGGATATTTCATGGAATATCATTATTTTTGCGTATGTAAAGATCAATTTGGACATGAATGTATTATACTGATTTCTTTCGTCTAGTATGCTTATTATAACTCATAAACTTACTTTTATTAAACTAACTTAAGCATTTAAAAATTCTGTAACAAATGTTTTGGAATTGCTCATGCCGAATGAATGCTGGTTCAGACACTTCTATAAGAAAGTGGGTGCTATTGGTGTATGATAACAATGCCTATGGGAAAAGGAACTTGGAAATATGAATTTTCTTTTGTGGTTTGAATGGTATTGTGCAATCTGTTTTCGAAGACAGAAAAGTTTTCGGTCTTTTCATAATAATGAAGCTTATGATGAATATAAAATATTCTTAAAATTTTCTTTTTCATTTTTAAGAGTTAAAAATTGAGTACTCAGAATACATAATTTGACTATTTCTTAAGGGGCCTGTCATCTAATCTGGTATTGGGGCCCACAGAACAAATGCAGAGCACTGCCCTGAATTTGAGTCACATAATTTTGGACTTGTCTATTGAGGGCAGGTTTAACGTAAACAATGCGTTCCCGTGATTGGCATCTTTAACGCTGATTTTGGTTCCGAGTTTATCGTTTTATGCTGGAAGCCATGATAGCCTATGGCAATCACCATGCATGATTTTAAGTATGGTAGCTCTTTCCTCTGCAAGCTTTGAAGCCTTTGTACAAGTGGACTTACCCATGATCATCTATCTGCCTTCTCACTGGAACAGCACTATATTTAATTGGTTATCTATATAAAATAAAAACTGTAAGGCATAATCATTTAAAAAATGGATGCTATGCTGTACTAAAACATGATTACAGAAATATCCCACCTTCAAAATTCAATAGAAATGGATGATGTGAAAAAGTGTTTATTGTTCACCTTTTAAATGAGAATATGCAATGAAATCTGATAAGGAGGCGGATTTATTGTTAGAGAGAGAGAGAGAGATAATGAATCAAATGTGTGTTAGAGAGGTGTGTTTCTTATAAACTGGTTACTTAGTGCATATACAAATAGGGAAGCTAGTTTTATTATTGCAAAACCATGTAGCATTACCTTTTAAAAGAAAAGGATTTTCACCTTTAAACTATATCAATGGGTTGTGATGATACGTTTCATGTTCAAATGAATATTAATCTCAATTTCTGATTCAAAATTATTTTGAAGTGAATATTGATTTCTAACCCACTATCTTCTGAATGTTTCCACTCTCGTTTCCTCAATCCAGAAATCATTATGTTACCAGACTCATGATTTCAAGCATAATCATCCTAATGATATCCGGGGATGTCACGGCTCAGTGGGTTTGTCCACTGCCCTGGCAACCTGTAAGTTGTAGGCGGAGCAGGTGCAATTCCTCCCTGGGTGTATTTCTCTCTTCTGTGTTAGTAAACCTTTTCTTGCGTGTTTGTCCATTACTTGATGTTTGTCTTTTGCCTGGTATAACATGGCCAAATACAGCCGTTGCGCCATAAACACCCAATCCATCAACTTTTTGTGTGTATGTCCTTTACTTGATATTGTCTGTCTTTTTTGTCGCAGCATGGCCAAATACAGCCGTTGCGCCATAAAACCCCCAAAACAACCAACCTAATTCCTGTACTTTTTCAGAGTCTGGAAACACGTGCGCATACAAAGGTGTCCACTACAAGATCGGTCAGCACATAGACATCGATAATGAGCCATGCGTGACCTGTACGTGTTCAGTTCCTCCTGATTTCACATGCATCCAAAAGAATTGCCCCCTACCGGATGTGGACCTCGACACGTGTCACATCAGATATCACAAGGGTCAATGCTGTCCTACGATTGAGTGTGTACTCTAACTTGAGTCTCTTTTTTAACTGATCTTGAATTCATTAATACTCAATAAATATTTAGTATTCTCCACAAGTCTCGTTACGTTGTCTGTTAAAATTTTTGATTTAGTCTACAACACTGAAAGTATTATTGCTGTAGTCGCTAACCGAGACACCCTTTTAATTTAAGTTCCTAACACTGAAGGCTTTTGGTTTACTCACTGACTAGAAACTTTTGTTTTAGACGCTAACACCGAAAACTTTTGTCTTAGTCATTAACACTAAAAAAACTTTTGTTTTAGTCACTAACAGTGGAAACTTGTTTTAGTCATTAACACTATAAACTTTCGCTTTAGTCACTAAATCAGAGACCTTTTTGATTTTAATCATTAATTCTAAAAGTTTTTGTTTTAGTCATTAACACTGGAAACTTTCGTATAAGCCACTAACACTGGAAACTTTCGTATAAGCCACTAACTCTGGAAACTTTTGTATCAGTCACTAACACTGGAAACTTGTATTAGTCACTATCACTATAAACTTTTTCTTTAGTCACCAACACTGTAAACTTTTGCTTTCGTTACTTTTCATTACTAACGTTCGTTCTAACCTACTAACTTTCGTTACTAACCTACTAACCCAGAAATTGAAAGTAGACACGCCAATCAAGTGCAGTTTCTAGATACTTTTGATCTACTTTTTAATCATTAATATATACAATGCATTAGGAAATATGGCAGAGTAAACTTTTGAAAGATTAAAACATTACATATGAAATAGTAAAGTTAATCACATCATAGAGAAAATGGAATAGCGCCACAAATGCCAAGCAAAAGAAATATTTTTCCATCTGGGTTTTGAGTGGCTTAGATTACTTTGATTTTAACTCATGATTGGACGTGACATTTTTAATAATAGAAATAAAGTTACGAGATCCTACCGACACAATAATATAAATTTTTGTATAAAATTATTCAAAAATCAATGCTTTTTTGCATTAAATTTATCATATATGAATAAAATATATAGAATTTCATTAATTATTTTCATATAAAATAATCCATTGGTTAAAGACTTGTTTTTGTGAAAAATCTAGCCATCAATAGAAAATAAAATAAAAGAAACTTGCATCAAGTTTCATGAAAATAATTCCTGTTTCTCATTAATATTTAACTAGCAAAAAGTACTTACATGAAAAAAATGTTATTTGTAAGTAATCAGTAAAAAATAAACAAGACACGAAAATAAAATATACCTACTTTTCAAGTTTTCTCTGAGCATTGATAAGATAATGAAGCATTCCTGTACGAACAGCATAGAACAAGTGTAATAGCCAAGAACAAGGCAATTCAATGGAATTTTGAACTTTCAGTAAAAAAATTCCTCGCGCGTCAATCATCATAATCATTCAAATAGCTTTTCGCTTCATTCTATAATCCATTTTGTCACAATACTCAATTATCAGATTAGTGAAATAAAAATTAGAAAAGAAAAAAATAAATTCAACCAACATATTACAAAACAAAAGGAAAGTATTAAAATTGGCAATTAAATATTTTTAAGCAAAATTGGAATGCTTTGTGATATTGCAGAAAACCTTTTTCTTGTGACTAAGTGTCTACTTTTTTCATGAACAAACAACAATACCAAATAAATTATTATAACATCTTAAAAAGAATGCAAGCTGCCACAATTTTAACAATTTATGAGTGAATATATTTTGAGCATATTCACCCATCACATGAAGGATGGTTCAAAATTGGCCAAGTGTGATTTATAGTCACATGGAATGTTTAAAACAAAACCCACGCCGCTGAACAGGCTTGTGATTGACACTTGTTGACCAATGGCACAAGAGAGAAATACGTACTTGTCTGGTAATTATGATCCCAATCAACAAATACTGTTATTTATTGTCTCCAAAGGGAGGATTATTATCAGAATAATTTTTGGGGTGAAGTGAGTACGAGCAAAGTTCTTAACTTATCTGAATGAAATTACATGCATCTTGTTCATAGGAAATTTAAATCACTTGATTTAAATCACAATTAAAATCAAACTGATTTAAATCGTCATCGCCTGTCACTAGATTTAAAAGCCTTTGTTTTAGTCACTAACTCAGAAACCCTTTTAATTACAGTCCCTAACACTGAACTTTTATTTTAACCACTAACACTGACAACTTTTGTTTTAGTCGTTACCCAGAAAAGTAAACTTTTAAGACATATAAATAAGAATGCAAATGTAAGTCATGTAAACTTTTGCTTTAGACACTTACCCACGAAGCGTTTAAATTTTACTCACTGACACTGAAAATTTGTATCATGCCGGGCAAGATATAGAATAAACTTTTAATATACAATTTATTGAAGAATTTAGTCATGCAGTCATGACGAGGTAGGTAAGTATTTTAATTAGCATCGCATTGGAGCAACACACGGGCTATTGGCGAAGGTCCGGGATCAAACCCGAAGGGAAAGATCCCGGACCCAAGATGACGAGTACAACACCTCGTCATTTTGAACGGTCAGGTAACTAGGTCACACCTGAGCTGGACCCCACTCTCCAAACTTCCACATCACGGACATTTGAAGCTACACCGGGCTACCGCGGTCCGTCATATGACGAACCTTAGAATGATGGGCTCACTCTTGCAGCAATAAGCAACACCTCTCTGTGCTTCTCACGTGATAGTGGTCATGAAATTTTTAACACATAGTTGAGGATGTTATTAAAGACACTTGGGGAAGTATTTGATATTGCGATCTCACTTTCTTTGGCAATAGAGAACTAACAGTTATCGCTTAGATAACAATGTTCAAATGAGAGGGCTCAAGTGGTGTGTGAAAAAGAAAAAATGAAATAGGTGATTTAAACAAGGGGTTTTAGAACGGAATATCCTGGCCAATTAAGAGAAATGCGTAAAGTCCAAAAGGAAATTACCTTAAGTGAGGGAGACATTGTTTTGGTGGGTGAAGACCACATCAAAAGACTGAACTGGAATTTAGGGAGGATTTTGAAGCTCTACCCTGGCAAAGATAGCAAAGTCAGAGTGGCTCTAGTTAAAACCAAATTTGGCTCTGTTTTGAGACCAGTGCAGAGATTATACCAGTTAGAGTTAAAAGAACAAAACAAATCATATCTATGCCCCACTAATTTTCCTCTACTTTCAGATACTAATGGAGGAGATTCTTTTCCAATTATTTTAGACAACAATGCTAATAGACTCCAAAAGAAGACAGACACTTCGCTCCAGCCCGGTTCCAGTGAGTGTAGCTGACTTAGAGACGACACTAAAACCACTCCAGTCGCCAACGGATGGTCCTGATCATGGTGAACCTCAAGTCGGAGCCTAGTAGATCCCGTTACGGACGAATTCGGAAGACACGAAAACATTTTGAACTTTTGACATTTATTGAGTTTTTTTAACTTTTGATTGTCCAAAAACGCAAAATGGGGAGTGTCGCGAACGGTCACCCGAATTGCAATTGTGGTTCACGTGTGGTGGCGCGACAATCGCAGTGTTGACTAGAGTAGAGTCAGATCCGTCCTGTTATGTGGTGTTGTGCCGTGTTTTTTTCATTTTTGTCATGTCAACTGTCCTGTATGTGCTGTTTTAAGAGACGAATAAATATGCTTTTCTCTAAAACATACGAATCGTCTTCATTTCGATTAGAACAAGCATTTTAGGATGAAACCTTCAAGTTCATTCACCGTCCCGGATCTTTTGGAAGAAACGAAACAAGATTGAGGTAAGTGATACCTCTTTCTTACATATTGAAATCGAAACTCGAATTGGAATAAAGAATTTTTATTAACAGAAAATTCTACAAGGGGTGTCCAACCTTTTGGCTTACCTGGGCTGCAGAGGTATTGTCATATGAAGCATAATATGTATAAGAAACAAAATTTCCTTTTTCTATTACAACATTTTAAAAAGAGGGCAATATAAGCTTAAAACCAGTGGGATATTTGATCTTGTGTTTGTGGAACTAATGCATCAATGTCTGATTCAATAGAAGTGGTTACAATTTTCGGTTGGTTCTCAAGGTGCTTGTTAGAAAATCTAATTTTACTCTGCCTGTTCTTCATCCTTGAAAATATCTTTGTTCACACATACATACAACCGAAAAGTGATAACATTCCTAACAAAAATGTTCTATAGAATTCTACAAAATTTTTTATGAATATGATCTGTAGAATCATATAGAATTATGGCCCGTTTTTCTATAAACTTTATAAAGTAACCTCTAGAAATCGAAAAAGAATGTCTGTAGAAACCTCTATAGAAATACATTTCTATCGTATCAAAGCTCGTTTTCCCTATAGTAATCTACAGAATTTTTTTCTATAGAAACAAAATTTTGTGACAATAGAAATCTATACAGTTCTGTTTAAACCTTATTCATCCCTTTTTTCGTAAGGAATGAATAAGGCTTGTTTGTGAAGCAAGGAATATTTTTCTCTGGGTAGGTAGGTCTTCTAGTCGTGAAATAAATTTCTCTAAACACCCCATAATATTGAAAGTTTACGATCTTTCAACAATATTAGATTGATTTGAACCTCGTGTTGAGCCATTACAAATGTGTGCGCATTGTTAAGGATGCATAAATAAAGACATTTTTAAGGGTTACATAATTCAAATGAAAACAGAACTGGGATCAGATTTACTGTACGGTCACCCTTGGCGCGATTTTTTCCACATTGGCGATAAAATTTTTATATGGCAACCCCCATCCGACCCGACAAGGAATTGCAGCAACCCTATTGGACCTTGGAAAAGGTTGTTTTTCCGGAAGGAAAGAGCGCTTCTTTTTTTTTTTAACGAACGCATTTTTTTAACAAAATATCGATGTTTTGCGTTCTATGATTGGTTACCGTTTTAAAATTTGAATTCTTTTTGTGTTAGTTGATGTCTTAGCTTTTTAGAAGGATTGTAATTGGTTACCGCTTAACCGGGTCGCAATAGAATATATTAGCAAAACCGGAGAGCTTGAAGATGATTGATTTATTATTGCCCTATTCAAAAGGTTGTTCGCGTAGGAAAGTCCGCTTTTTTTTTTAAGAACATCCACAGGATTAATTAGACCGTAAGTTTTATTTATTTTTACTTATTGCTTATTTGTGTATTCCTCATTTATTATTGCCCTATACAAAAGGTTGTTCGCATAGGAAAGTCCGCGTTTTTTTTTAAGAATATCCACAGGATTAATTAGACCGTTATTTTTTTTACTTATTTGTGCATTCCTCATTTATTATTGCCCTATACAAAAGGTTGTTCGCGTACGAAAGTCCGCGTTTTTTTAAGAACATCCACAGGATTAATTAGACTGTTATTTCTATTTTTTTTTTTACTTATTATTGCTTATTTGTGCATTCCTCATTTATTATTGCCCTATACAAAAGGTTCGCGTAGGAAAGTCCGCGTTTTTTTTAAAGAACATCCATAGGATTAATTAGACCGTTATTTTAATTTTTTTTACTTATTATTGCTTATTTGTGCATTCCTTGTTTATTATTGCCCTATACAAAAGGTTGTTCGCGTAGGAAAGTCCGCGGTTTTTTTAAGAACATCCTGGCTTTGGACGCAATCTTGATGGCGACAAAAATTGCTTGGCTACAAACATGTCTCGGATTCTACATCTTTACCCATTTTTCACTACGCTGTTTTCTTTAGATCTCGCTCGTGCAGGAAGTCGCCATTTTGGCGATATTTTGAAAAAGTCGCCAAGGGTGACCGTACAGTAAATGTTTACCCAGAACTGCTCAAAAACAAGCATTTCTTTCAAATTCTGTTTATTAAAAGTTGCAAATTTTTCAATTCTTTGAAATTCTGTTTTGGGTAAAGATGTAGAATCCGAGACATGTTTGTCGCCAAATCAAGATGGCGTCCAAAGCCAGGATGTTCTTTAAAAAAAAAAACGCGGACATTCCTACGCGAACAACCTTTTGTATAGGGCAATAATAAATGAGGAATGCACAAATAAGCAATAATAATTAAAAAAAATTAAATTTACGGTCTAATTAATCCTGTAGATGTTCTTAAAAAAAACCGCGGACTTTCCTACGCGAACAACCTTTTGTATAGGGCAATAATAAATGAGGAATGCACAAATAAGCAATAATTAATTTAATTTCTAATTAAAACCCCCAAAATATCAATAGAAATGTGCCACTTACTTTTAAAGATATAAATCGCAATTTCAGAAACCCAACGGCAAGTACGAAATTTAAAGATGCACTGATATATTCCGTTACGACCCGGTTAAGCGGTAACCAATTAAAATCATTCTTAAAAGCTAAGACATCAACTAACACAAAAAGCATTCAAATTTTAAAACGGTAACCAATCATAGAACGCAATACATCAATATTTTGTTAAAAAAATGCGTTCGTTAAAAAAAAAAAGCGCTCTTTCCTGCCGAAAAACCAACCTTTTCCATAGGGTTGCCATAAATTCGGAGCAAAACTGCAAGGTTACCATACTTGGCGATAAATCGCCACGGTCTCGGATTCGACATCTCACCACTGTTTGGAAGTGTAAGATTTCGATTAAAATTTAAATTGTAGTTGAGTAATTTCTATCAAGAAAATTTTTTGGTAAAGAAGGATTGGTTTTTATCGAAATCTCAGAGAACTTAAATATACAAAAGCAACTTTTTAACTTGAATAAGATACAATTGAACACAGGCCGAAAATTATCCAGTTGGTTTATCAAATTCGTCTGATTCAGACATACAGACGTTGATCACAAAAATGTTAAAAACGTGAATTAAATAGAGATGAAAAAGTCTCCTACGTTTTACCTGAATGTAGGGGGACATGAACGCATGCATTTTACAAGACTGTGTAGTGGTGACATCTATGTACGAATTTTATAACTAACGCTTTTTTTTTAAATATTCAAATGAAATTCTTGCCAATATTATTAAATGGAAGTGTCATGTAATAAATAGAAAACTCGTTGAAAAATATTATTATCAACGATTTTGTCGAACTTTCAGTTGTGCAGCTTTTTTAAATTCTATCAATTTGACTTCAGAAATATATCTGAATTAATAGCAACGTGGCGTTTTTGGCTGTAAATAGCTGAAAATTTTAATATATATAATCTTTTCTGTTTTAAAAAATTTATAGAATTTTAAAATAAGAAACAAAAACCTTTGGGAATCTATTTGGCGAAATGAGAAATGAACTTAGTTTAGGCCTTGCGATAGTTTTCTCAACTTTTACAATACAAGAATATTAAAGTTGGCAATGGCATTTCCCCCATCGAAACACAGTGAGAGTAGTTTTGTAGAATGTAAAATAAAATAAAAATTAAAACATTTTAAAATTATAAATTCCTTTCAAAATATTTTCATTGGTTTCATTACCAAATCATCGTTGTTTGTTTGCAGATTCAGACAGCTCAGATTTCATTACTCCCTGAAAGTCGTTTTACTTGATTGACTAAAATTTTAATTGCCAGCAGTCTGTTTACATTTTCTGTTTAAATGAAGTCATGTTCATGCATAATTTCTACGTAGATATTAAGCCAGATTTTCGTTACGAACTCTAGATCTGTTTTTGTATTTGTTTCGAAATTTATGTGTTAAACGTTATAGTATGGCTAACCAGCCAACTACCAGTGCGTTAAGAGCTTTGTCACTCGAATTTAAAAGTTTGCTAGAGGAACCAGTGGAAGGATTTCGAGTTAAGTTAGTGAAGGATGAAAATTTGATGGAATGGGAAGTCGTTTTGTTTGGTCCACCAGATACACTTTATGAAGGAGGATATTTTAAGGTATGCTTTTTTCTTGATTTTTGTGAATAGTGCCAAGTTGTCAGTTTGCTTCTACTTTTGTGTCTTGCTAAATAAACATTCACATTTACTGGGGGTTGCACCTATGCATGTTGTGTCCATTCTTTTTGTTGAAGAACTTTTCAGTAAATGAATATCAATGAATTTGTTGGTATGATAGTATACGCTTATTTGTCATTCGCTGTTCTGTTGTAACTTTAAAATTATTAACGATTTGCAGTACTAGCATATGTTTTTATGAAAATCTTGTCAACGTAGCCTTCAGTTCGTGTTTTGAAATTTATGTAGTTTGAATGTCTAGTTATTGAACAGAGAGCAGAACCATGGTAAGAAAAGAAAAATTTTATGTTCAATAAAACTACTGATAATTAAAAAGCATTTTTATGTGTTTACGGTCCAAGTCCCCACAACTGTTAAGTTCATCATTCTCTTGAAAATATAAAAGTTTGAAGCAGTGCTTCAAATGTAATTGAAAGATAAAATGTGAAATATGATATTTAGATACTTGCTTAGTGTGTGATACAGCTGTATTATATGCCTCGTTTGGTGGCAATGCTCGTGGTGCTTTTAGTAGCGAGTTATGGCAGGTGAAGGCAACCCATCTTTATTAGGGTTATTCCTGTCAGACAAACTCCATTTCATTTTTATTTGACTAAGTTTCTTTGAAAATTAAGATTTAAAAATTGATAGCTTTTACAAGTTAGAAATTGTTAGATATTTAGATTGTGGGAGGAATTAAAACAGTTTAAAAAATTAAAAGGTATTTTAACTGCCATTTTCCAACTATTTCTGCTAATTATTTTCTGATAAAAAACATGTTTTTCAGTTATGTATTTTTTCCCGATAATTACTTTCCGTGAAAGCTTATTATTTTCCATTTAAAAAACAATTTTTTCTAAGAATTCTTTCCTTAGCGACAAAAATTGCACCAAAAAACGTGATAAGAGCATTGCCACCAAACGAGGCATATAATACAGCTGTATCCTAGTGTTATTTATGGTCATAATAAATATTTGGCAAATGCATTTCCTTTAACAGCATCCAATGAATGCCTTTAAGTGCGAGATTTCATTTAAAGCTCTTTCCAATGACCAGCCAATTGAACATTAATCATGACACTTCAAGGACGGAATTGCGAACCACTTGGTGTTACCCTTGTGCACCACAGGGGGTCATGTTACACCTCACATACGTTCTAGGCACAGCCCAACTTGATTAAAATGTATTTCACGTTTATTTTTAACTTTTAAAAGTAAATAAAAGATTACCTTTTTTGTCAAACTCCTTTTTAAAATGGGAACAGCTGCAGTATAGACCCCCAATCCATTTGGCGACTTTATTCGTCGCCAACCCTCAATTGCAATTGATGTTGTTTTTGGTAACCCCTCATTTTTTCCACTCCATTCTAGCAACCCTACGCTATGTATATAGACCGCGGACCATAACCATTTTCATTTCGTTTACCAGTAGTCAAGACCGTTCAAACTACTGTTTCAAGAGTTAGTTGGGAGTAAATTTAGTTTTAAATTTACTAATATGAGACATACTTTTGGTAGGCCTGGCCTGGCTAATCGAATTTTTTTTATACATTTGTGCCAGGAAAACAGGAAAAAAAATGGTTTTGGATTTTTTTATGGAGGCGCGCTTGATTGCTAATAAGATGATTTGTTCCAAGTGCAATTCTGAAATGAAGCTTAAACCGAAATTGACGAAAACTGATATTCAACTTATGTACATTTTTTGTAATACGTCTGTTAAAAAATGTTGCCAAGTAACGTCAGGGTTGGCGACAAAAAAAGTCACCAAATGGATTGGGAGGTCTATGCTGCAGCTGTTCCTTAAAATGTAGTGAGGTCCAAATTTTCAATTTGCATAAAAATCAAATTTCTAACTTTTTGCTCCTTTCGAAGTGAAATCCTGGCAAAGCTACTGCCTACAGCACTGATGTTTTCACTATTAAATTCAATTGAGTGTTAAATATGTTGTGCTTTTAAACACAGACAAGTGTAAGTGCTTCAAGAGTAATGCTGTTTGAAAATTGTTATTTTCTATATAAGTTTGGAAATGGATTACTTTAATTATTTTTGCAAAAGTCTCAAAGATGAGCATTTGATTTCCTTTGAAATTGTTTTCAGATAATAGGTAATTTTATAAAATTTTCTGTTTCAATCTTAAAAATAATATGGATGCAAAGTAATGAAATGGATATTGGATAGTAAAATGTGCCTCAGAATTGTGCACTTAAATGAACAGTTTTTGTACTATTAAAGTTTTTATATAACTACAGCTAACACCTAAATATACAAACTGCATTAAAACCATGATAAGTCGTCACTCAAGTAACAGAAATTTTGGCAATTTAACTGTATGATGCATTACTGTAACAATCATGTAAATTTTAAATTTATCATGGTATTCATAACCTTGTAAATTGAGCGCTTTCAACTGGTATAAGGTTATTTCTAACAGTTTCTTTGACTTTAAGAAATTGTATTTTATTAGTTGGCGAAAGAATTTCCTCATTTCCATCTTTCTCACTTTCATGTTTTTTTGGTATAAATTCCATAGCTAAATCTTTTATGGTCGCTTGAAAATATACTGGAACATTGTTATTGATGTCTATTTAGTCATTTATTCCAAGAATAGTGCATCCACTTTCATTTACGATTTCAAATAAATTCAGTAAGATGTCTGAGTCCTCATTTTTGACTTCATTTTGTTTGCCATCAGGCACAAACCCTGTATGTTTTAAGACCTTTTCACATTGACAGTTATCCTGAGTAGCATTTGAATTCTTAATGCGCAGGTGAGGGTTTGATTGCATTGCTGTCTATGAGAGCTAGACTAGTACTTAAGAAATTTGATGACTTATCTGAACTGAAAGGTTATCTAGGTTATGTCTTGTCAAGGTTGTACTACGTATCTAAATAAAATGCAGTGTTGACACACTACAAGTAAATTAAGGAGCCCAAATGAGGCTAGAAAGGAACAGAAAGATGAACGTCAGTGACAACTAAACATTTTCTCTGTCCAAAATGTTCTACTTGTTTGCAATTAAAAATTTATTTTGTTCTCGTGAATGTGTTTAAACATGCAGTGTAATAATGACTGACACATTAGACTCGTCTTCTTTTATTGGATAGTTGAATAAGTTCTCGCTGTTTTCCAACAGATGGCGTTACCGGAACTGGTTGCGTTAGTTTATGATAGTGACGCATCTATTTACAAGTACTATAAGCAAGCTTGAAATCCAGTGTATGTTATTTCGCAGAAGTGCAAACAACTTTATTTTTCATTGCATTAAATATGTCAAATTTTGTGCCAAAAAAAAGAGTATTTGCGGGGAATTTTACTGCACTATTTTATTCAAAAAAATCTGCAGTTGAAGCTCACAGAATTCTTGTTGAGACTTACGGCGACCATGCTCTGTCTGAAACAACTTGTAGAGATTGGTTTAGACGCTTTAAAAATAATGATTTTGATCTTGAAGATAAAGAATGCTCTGGCGCACCGAAGAAGTTTGAAGACGAACAGTTGGAAGCATTACTTCATGAAGACTCATGTCAAACGCTAGCTGAACTTGCAGAATCATTAGAAGTTGATCACACAACAGTTTCGGAACGTTTAAAAGCATTAGGAATGATTCAAAAGCAAGGTCATTGGGTGCTGTACGAGTTGAAGCCAAGAGACGTCGAACAGCGTCTTTTCACCTGTGAACAACTGCTTCAACGGCAGAAAAGGAAAGGATTTTTGCATTGTATCGTAACTGGCGATGAAAAATGGATACACTACGATAACCCTAAGCGTAGAAAATCGTGGGGTAATTTTGCATTTGGTGGGATCAGCTGGGTATAGTTTATTATGAGCTGCTCAAACCAAATGAAACCATCACGGGAGATCGCTAGACTACAATTGGTGCGATTAAGCCGAGCATTGAAGGAAAAACGGCCGCTATACGAGCAGAGACATGACAAGGTCATTTTGCAGCATGACAACGCTCGGCCACATGTTTGGAAAACCGGTAAAAACCTACTTGGAAACGCTTAAGTGGGAAGTCCTACCCCACCCGCCGTATTCACCAGACATTGCCCCTTCCGACTACCACTTGTTTCGGTCGATGACGCATGGCCTGGCTGAGCAGCACTTCCGTTCTTATGAAGATGCCAAAAATTGGGTCGACTCTTGGATAGCCTCAAAAGACGTGTCGTTTTTCCGACGTGGAATTCAAATGCTGCCAGAAAGATGGGGAAAAGTAGTGGCAAGCAATGGACAATACTTTCAGTAACATGTTTTTAATGACTTTTTAAAATAAAACATTAATTTTCACAAAAAAACAGCGAGAAATTATTCAACATCCCAATAAAAGAGCATAGATTGTTAAAAGGAATAAATGGTTTATCTGTCTGGGACTGAGACAAAGAGACTTTGCTACTATTTTTGAACTTTGGCGACCAGGGGACAAAATCATCTCGAAAGTTCCTTTTTGAAAATTTTGGCAATTTTAATTTGCCAAAGGTCAACAAAAATTAAGTCCTTTTTAACCGCTAGCATGAATCCTTGTTTCCGTCACAAATTCAGAGATGCCAATCATTGTGGATTTAGCATAATTGTTTCAGATTTTCACCTTTTGATAACAGTGACATTGTTGCTGAAAAATTTCTCTTGATGTTAAAACTGTACAGTCGCCAAAACTCACCAAGTTGATATACTGTCCTTTTTTCACAAAAGGTCGCCAAGTTGGTACCTTATAACAATCCGGAAATTCCAATCCATATTTTATCCGCATTACAGTGTTTAGTTTTAGTTTCAAGAATTAAATTTCTTTGTGTACTCAATATTTGTTTCATACTTAGCACATTTTGTGTTTTAACCAAGTCATTTTCTATCTACAACTAAATTGCTACTAAAATAAGTATTAAGAGGAGGCTAATTTTGCAACAATTTTTAAGAATTTATGGTACTAAAGCATGAAGCTACTATTTCGCAAGTGTTTGTGTTGTGGCAGCTCTGTAGGTCTCAAATATCTCGACTGGATTTCAAAACTCAGTTGTCAAGACAAAATTTATAGATGCAAAATGTCATTGCTAATTTTGAACCCCGTGCCCAGAATATTTCTTTTCCTAGGATTTAGTATAGGTTGAGTAGTGACGCATTTGAAGAGATATTTTTACCTTTTGTGTGGTCTGATGTTTAGTTATGAATTTACAGTAAAATTGCATATAACTGTTTTTTAATGTGTTTTTAAACTATTTTTTCGAGACTGTTTTTGTCCAAAAAGTACTGCTTTTTCGTCATTGTAAGTGTTGTAGTGAATCGCCAAGAGAGTGAGAATGTACGCACCTTTAAAAATATAGCAACCCTGGTATGTGTAGTGGGGTTGCAAGAAAGTACGGAGAGGAGAGTGCACGCTTATGAATTAATGTAAAGGATGGAAATAAAAAAATTGGTTTATCTTACAATGAATGGAGTTGAATTATGATTGAATATATTCACTGTTAATGAAGCACGTAAATATACCATAATGGTGACCCGGTGAGAATATACAGTGATTCTTATGAAGAATTTCAATGCGTGAGAGCTACATAGATTTGTGAAGTAGTTTCGTTTAGACAGCTCATTTTCAACTTTCTCTAGCGCCGAGGATTAGATACGCGTTACGCAATAACGGAATATCTCTCGGATTAAGACACGCCGGCTATTAGAAGAAAGGCGAACGGGGTAAGATCGAACTTTTTTATCTCTAGGTTACTTTTCTGTTTTGTTTTTACTTGCAATTTGGATATCTTGAATATTCCCTTGCACTATGTCTGAGGTCAGTGCAGTTCAAATTCCTGTTTTTAATAGATCGGATCCCGCCTTATGGTTTATCATGTGCGAAAGTACTTTCGCTTTGGCGGCTCCTAAACCTATTACAGAGTCTATGACAAAATATAATTATATTGTTTCTCATATACCACCTGAAATTGCCTCACTTATTCATGATGTACTTGTAAAACCCGACTCTGTTGATCCGTACACTAAATTGAAAACAGAACTGATAGCTCGTTCCGGCGAATCTTCGCAACAGGAAATCAGACAACTTTTGTCAGGAGAGGAATTAGGATCTAGGAAACCCTCCGAGTTGTTGCGAAATATGAAACGTCGCGCTGAATCTCATAACGTCCCAGAAAATTTAATGTTGGAACTATTCTTACAACGTTTGCCGACTTCTGTTCAGTTTATATTAGCCGCCGTTACTGACCTAAAATTAGATAAGGCTGCTGAAATTTCTGATCGCATTCTGGAAGTTACTCCTTCTCCAATGGAGAATTGTGCTGTTTCACGTGAAGAGCGTAATTCAAATGAGGAAAAATTTTTCCGTGAAATTGAGAAGTTGAACAAAAGAATCGATCAACTTTCGTTTTCGCGAGGTCGCTCCCCGTACCGAGGAAACAG
The DNA here is from genome assembly GCA_933210815.1 of Meta bourneti. Taxonomy (NCBI): domain Eukaryota; kingdom Metazoa; phylum Arthropoda; class Arachnida; order Araneae; family Tetragnathidae; genus Meta; species Meta bourneti. The sequence continues at coordinate 101,234,351 of OW119925.1, forward strand.
AACTAGGAGTAATTCCAGGCGTTCATCGGTTTGTTGGTATCACCGTCGTTTTGGTGATAAATGTAGGGCCGACAAATGTGTCCAACCCTGTTTTTATCAGGGAAACGAGAATCGCGAAGAATAGAGGCGACCTATTCTTTGCCACAAATCTCGCGTCGCCTGTTCATTCGAGACCAGACAACTAACGTATCCTTCCTGGTCGATACGGGTAGCGACGTATCTTTGCTTCCTGCAAATAATTTTCAAAAACGAAATTCTTGTCAACAGACACTTTCCGCTGCTAACTCTTCAATTATTAAGGTATATGGACAAAAAACCCTTTCTTTAAACTTTAAATTACGGAGAATTTTTACTTGGACATTTTTAATTGCAAATGTAAACACACCAATTCTCGGAGCAGATTTCCTCCATTATTTTGAATTGGTACCCGATCTCCGAAATAAATGTATAAGAGATTTAAAAACAAAATTTCAGACAATTGGACAAATGAAAAATGCTGATATTCATTCAGTAAAAACAATAACTGGAGATTCTGTTTATCACAACCTTTTAAATAAATTTCCATCGATTTCTAAATTGCCGGATCCTAATCAACCGGTTAAGCATAATACTGTCCATTACATCACAACTGTAGGTTCACCTGTTGTTGCAAAACCTAGAAGATTAGCACCAGATCGCTTGAAAATCGCCAAAACTGAATTTCAAAATATGATGATGCTTGGTCATTTACGACCTTCAAAGAGCAATTATGCATCACCACTTCATATGGTTCCTAAAAAAGGAACATTGGAATGGAGGCCTGTGGGCGATTATAGGGCATTAAATGCACAAACTGTTAAAGAAAAGTACCCAATCCCACATATTGCTGATTTTACTTCAGAATTGCACGGTTCCAAAATTTTTAGCCATGTCGACCTTATTAAAGCTTATCATCAAATTCCAATACACCCTGACGATATTCACAAAACAGCAATATGTAGCCCGTTTGGATTATTCGAAAGTATGAGAATGCAATTTGGATTGTGTAATGCCTCTGCAACTTTCCAAAGATTTATTGATGAAGTTACTCGCGATTTAACCGGTGTTTATGCTTTTGTCGACGATATATTGATTGCATCAAAAGATGATAAAGAACACTTAGAACAACTTGAAGCTTTATTTTCAAAATTTCAGGAGTACGGTCTTTGTATCAATGTTTCAAAATGTACTTTCGGTAGACCTAGTATAGAGTTTTTGGGATTTAAACTTTCCGAAAAGGGAATAGAACCTCTTCCCGATAGAGTCCGATGCATAATGGAATTTCCCCAACCCACAACTTTAACTCAGCTCCGTAGATTCTTAGGCATGTATAACTTTTATAGAATTTTCATACCTAAAGCTGCTCACATACTTGCCCCTTTAGTACAATTTTTAGAAGGACACAAAAACAAAAAGAAATCTCGCTCTAGTGTTCGAAATTCTTCCGAACAAATAAAATGGAACGAGAATGCTGAACAATCCTTCAATGCTGCCAAACAAGCTATTGCTCTGACAACTCTTTTAAGACACCCTATTCCCGGGGCACAACTTAGCGTTTGGGTAGACGCATCAGACTTTGCTGTCGGAGGCACTTTGCAGCAACTTTCTCACAATCAGTGGGAACCCATTGCATTTTTCTCTATGAAACTGAACAGAAGTCGACAAAAGTGGTCAACATATGACTGTGAACTATTTGCAATTTATTCCGCAATAAAGAAATTTAAACACATGCTAGAAGGCAGAAGTTTTCAAATTTACACAGACCAAAAACCATTAATTTACGCCTTTAAGCAAAAATCTGATAAATGTTCACCTCGGCAATTACGCCATTTAGACTTAATTTCACAATATTCCACAGACATCAGGCATGTGCAAGGTTCTAAAAATTCTGTCGCAGATGCACTTTCAAGAATCGAAATTGATTCTATTACAGAATCTCCAAATTTGAATTTTAAAGATTTTGCAGAAAAGCAGAAAAGTGATTCAGAGGTACAGAAGTATCTTCAAAACAATGACTCATCTCTGACTTTGGAATATAAACCATGCCATTCATCTGACTGATTTACTTTGTGATACATCAACTAGTTCACCTCGACCTTTCGTACCTGAATGCTTTCGAAAGCTCATATTTGAGCATCTACACAATATTTCTCATCCAGGAATTGCAGCTACCACAAAGCTGATATCCTCCCGATATGTGTGGCCCAATATGAAACGTCAAATCAAGTGCTGGGTACGCTCCTGCGAACCCTGTCAGAGATCAAAAGTCCAACGCCACACGAAAGCACCACTAGGAACTTTCGCACTTCCTGATGCACGTTTCTCACAAATTCACTTAGACATTGTAGGTCCTTTACCCCCATCTGATGGTCACGTCTATCTTCTGACACTCATCGACAGATTTACCAGATGGCCTGAGGCCATACCCATACCTGATACGACAACTACTACCATTTGCAAAGCAATATTCACCACTTGGATTAGTCGCTTTGGATGCCCATTATTTATAACCACAGATCAAGGATCTCAAATGAGATCAAATTTGTATCAAGAATTTGCAAACATGTTAGGCACGAATAGAATAAAAACGACTACATACCACCCAATTGCAAACGGCCTCATCGAACGTTTTCATAGACATCTTAAAGCATCTATCAAAGCACATGAAAACGATAGATGGACTGATATCATTCCCATCGTACTTTTAGGTATCCGTACCGCGGTTAAGGAAGATATCAAAGCAACTTGTGCTGAACTTGTCTATGGCAAAACATTAACATTGCCTGCAGACATGTTAGAAATCCCAGACCACAAACAAATCGTTGATACCTCCTTTGTGACTCAACTCAAAGAGCGGATGCGGACTCTTAATCCCATTGCTACTTCACGACACGGTGAAAGTCCAGTTTTTGTGCATCCATCTCTCACAGCATGTACGCACATTTTCTTACGAGTTGATTCAAACAAACCACCCTTGAGTCAGCCTTACACCGGTCCTCACAAGGTAATAAACAGAACCAATAAAACAATTACCATTGAACTGAAAGGAAAGAAATCGACTGTCTCTTTGGATCGAGTTAAACCCGCTTTTCTTCTTGGAGAGGATAATGTTCCTATCAAACGTCAATCCACTGTTACAGAGACACTTCCTACAAAGTCAATATCTCTTGCAAAACCATCTGTTTCCAAAGAAACTATTAAGAAACCAACAACCACAACACGAACTGGTCGTCGTGTACATTTTCCACAGAGATATACTGACTATATTTAACTGTTAATTTACATCATATTTCTTTCTATTTTCTGTATGTCAAATTACATGTGTTACCTTATATTTATATATATATATTTAAGTTATATTGTTCGTTCCATCGTACCCTCTGTCACTGGGGGGATACTCTGTAGTGAATCGCCAAGAGAGCGAGAATGTACGCGCCTTTAAAAATATAGCAACCCTGGTATGTGTAGTGGGGTTGCAAGAAAGTACGGAGAGGAGAGTGCACGCTTATGAATTAATGTAAAGGATGGAAATAAAAAAAATTGGTTTATCTTACAATGAATGGAGTTGAATTATGATTGAATATATTCACTGTTAACGAAGCACGTAAATATACCATAGTGTTCAGAATCTGTCCCATTAGCAAAGTAATGAAAACTGATGCCCTCAAGACAGACCAACTCTAAGTCAATTCCACTGATCCCCCAAATGGGGCCCTACCATGAACAGGACTGAAAAATAAACATAAAATAATTTTATCCCTTAATTATTTAACGACACCTTAAACATTACTCTTACTTTGAAAATGTTTACTACTGTCAACTACTCAATTTACTTCATTTCAATGAGTGTCATTAATTCAAATTGCTTTCTTTTTAATATTTTATGGAGCTCTTCAGAGATTGACCGATTTGGGCCCCCATACTTCATAAGGCCTATCCTGCCCTAAGAGTCACAGTTTGTCAGTTGAGAGTTTTTTTTAAGATTAGCCATCTTGCATTTTTCATCTTTCATTTTAATTATTTCTCACTGTTCTGCTGTGTAATTATTCATTCTACTTTGGAATGTTTTGCTTCTGATTAAATTTCCATTCTCTGAATTTTTATCTTTTATTTACTTCTGATAAATTTTCTGGTCCTCCTTAGTTTGAAATGGTATGTTAGATGAATTTTTATAAGCTTTGAAAATTTTGTAGTTAGGAGCAAGATTTTTCTGTGCCAAAGAGTGTTTAGCTGAAATATCACTTCTTACTGAGAGGTATAGGAAATGACTATATATATATATGTATGTGAAGTTATAACGGGTCAATATTTCTCTTGAAAATCTTCCTGTGTTATTGAACTGCAGTTTATATCTCAATCCTATTTTTGTATTTAAACATGTGATTTAAATATAGGTTAGTTTTAAGGATTCGATAAATTTTTGTTTAATTAACATGAGATCTTTAGCTTTCATCATATTTGATTTTATTACTGAAATTTAATTGAATGTAGTAAGTTTATGGGTGTGATTAACTCTGTATTGTGTATGATAAACTGTTAACTCTGTATTGATTAACTCTGTATTAAAAAAAATAATTTTTAACTTTGAGTAAATTTATTTTATTTTTTCTTGCGTGAAAATGTGAAAAAACGGTGACGCAGCTTGGCATACATCAAAGGTTAATTTACGCTAAACTTCTCTTAGGCACTCAGGCCCTAAAGCATATACAATATGTGTTCTCATTTGAAAAATTTTCAGACAGTTTGAAGCAAAACATTTATTAGCTAGAAACTGCCACAAAAGGAGACAAATATTGTTTCCCTCATTTTATTCACTCAATTCGACATAATTGAAGACTAACATTATAGATCTTATCTTCCACTTAGGTCATATGAACCTCTTTTAATTTAAGCTTGTAAATTGATTGGTAGATAAGGTGGCATCAAACTGCTGTTTTCAGATTGTTACACTGATTTGATCTTTACAAGGCATTGCATTTTTTTTGTCTAACCACTTCAGTTGAACCATTCCAAACAAAGCCAGTTAAACAAATGTGTTTATTCCCAGTTGAACATTTGCTGGAAAGTTGAAGACATAAGGGCAAAATGCATGCTTTTAAATTGTTTTTGACCTGGCTTCTGTGTGATGATTCCTTTTCCGTTTTCATTAAGTACTGGGTTTTTAAATGTGGTATGGACATGAATGAAACATGCAATTGCACTATGTAATGCAGGCAGTCATTTTAGGATTTAGAAAATTGCAAATGATCCATTCAAAGTGGCTCTTCAGATCATCCCTACTGCTTGGGGATGAAACTTCTATTGTTGCTAAGAAAAATGCAGACAACAGTGTTAATAAAGGTTACACCCAAGGGCTAACATCTATTGAACTGAACAGTGCAAGTCAGCAGCAAAAGAATTCAATTAATCTTCATATGTTAACTGAAAGGAGTGAATCTTTTTTATCATTGTACTTTTCATTTATACCTTATACAAAAGCCCAGAGTCCCTATTAGAATAAATTACAGGGGCTGGGTGAAGGGAAGAATGAAAAATTGAATGAAGAATTAGCTTTGAATAGGAAGGTCAGTTTCTGTTATGATCAGAATCAGTCCCCTCTCATCCAACTTGCCAAAAGTATTTCAAACACCTGGTGAACATTAGTTGGAGACAAAAGCCCATGAAAAGGCTAAGTAGATTTGGGTATATTATCAGTTTGGATGTGAGAAGAAATTTCCATTTTAAACTATTTTACCAAATTATAAACAATTTGTTTGAGTTTTTCATCGATTTTGTCTTTGATTTGTAATTGTACATGATTTTCAATGAAAATGGTTAATTTAATGATAATTTATGGCTCATGATTCCTATGAGTGAGTTTTTCTCAACCCTCAATATAATGAAAGTTTGGAAATTGCTCTTAAATAATAACTTATGAAATTTACATTTTATATTTCTTAAATCTGTCTGTTTCTCTAGGCTCATGTGAAATTCCCTCCTGATTATCCCTATTCACCACCTTCTATTCGCTTTCTGACAAAGGTTTGGCATCCAAATGTGTATGAAGTGAGTTTTTTACCTCATATTCTCATTGATTAAGTTTCCTTTATGAATAGTCACAATTTGCGTTGAAATACGTATTACACATAGGTCTTATGGAACTACTAACTGGACAGCCAGATGAGATAAGAATACAACAGGTTTTAGAGAGCTCTTATCAATTCAAGTGCTTATTATTATCTTTTGAGGAGCAATCGTAAATAATGAATTCGCATTGAAACCTACTCTTGATATGCTTTATTGTATATGAATATTTACAACTCAAAGTATTCACATTAATATCTCATAAATACATCTGTCTCACATCATACAATCTCGCAAAAATACGTCTCAGTAATAATTTCATAAAAACTCAGTAATCAGAACTCAATTAATAATTCTAAATGGAACTAAGAAAATAAGTACATTTCTTGTGTTTCCACGTTTAGAAAATTACACTTATTTATAATTTAATTCTGCACTTGTGGTGTATCCACTATGTTTCTATATAAATATCTCTTATTCTATCTACTATTTTATCTTAAATTTTATCACTTGTATTACTCATTTCCTTACATCTATGTCATGTTTTAATAGTAGTTGTCTGCAAGCAATTTCTCGTGAAAGTATTTAAATATAATTTTAACCAAGGATAAGACTAGGATAAAAGGGGATTAACCTCATAGCAAGTTTGCCTTTTATGTAGTAGGATGCTAATGGATTAGCTGAATAACTTCCAAGTTTTTATTGTAGTTAAAATCTTATCAAAACAAATGGATAAATAGTGCATATTGAGCAGCAAGTTTCAATGTTTTCAATTGTTAGTTTAATTTAAAATGCAAGTTAAGATGTAAGTATTTATCTCTTAATACTATGGGGGGTGAAAACTTTTTAATTACCGTATAAAATATTTAAAGTTCTACAATACTGTTGAAAGTCGTTTGACTATTTTTGCAAATTTTTTAGAACGGAGACTTATGTATATCAATCTTACACCCACCTATTGATGATCCCCAGAGTGGTGAATTGCCTTGTGAACGCTGGAATCCAACTCAGAATGTCAGGTACTGTACCATCTTTATTCAAGTACTGTTTACCTTTGTTGAATGTATGAAATAAAAAAAAGCATGGTTTAGCAATGGGTGTGCTCTGTTTGACAGTTGCTATTTCCAGAATGCGAGGTTTCAATTAAGACAAATATTTCCAACTATTCGGCTCTGTTACAATTTCACTTTAGGGCCAGGTTTGACATAGGGAGTTTTAGAGTTGAATCAAGTAACTCATGTTTTACTTCTCATGATTATGACAACAGATTTCACATTTTAAAATCATCATAGAACATTTAAATGGGTTACTCAATTGACAGAATTTTTTGTGTGTGCTTCACAACTTATCTTTTGGGATAACTGAAAAGAATCGTCTTCTATACGTAGTCATTAATCGAATCTCACTAGTGATTGCTAGCAATCACTGGAGAATTCATAACCACTGCTCTTTATCACATAGAGTTCTACAACTATTTGAAGTTAGAATTTAATTATTAAGCCATATTTAATTTTAAAACAGAAAATTTTCAAACTTCATTTTGATAAGATGCTGTTATATTTGTATGAGACGTCGCGATCGAACATAAGCAGAACTTGCTCAACAAAAACCTTATATTCATATGTTAAAAAAGTAATTCAAACTTTTAACATCAAAATTGTTTTTTCGTAATTATAAATATAGCTTATTGCTACCAAACAAGTCCAAATCATTAAAACATCCTTTGAGGCTTGAAGATATAAATTTATGATACTACATTATTTCTGTCAAAATTATTACACAAATGTAATTAGAAAATAATTATTACTAATTAAATTTTAAATAATGTTTTTAATTATCATGACAATAAGCTTTGACACTGAGTTGCATTGTACATTTTTTTCTTGCAATTTCATTGCTTATATATGAATGTAATTATACATGAACACATAAAAGTAATTAGCAAATACATGTTATCATGATGTTGCAAAAGATTTTGATAATTTTATGACCAAGAGTTTCTAATTTTAATTAGAAAAGGTAGAAACATGTTTAAGTTTATAATGGAAATAAGGGAATGAAAAATTGTCATAATCCATCTCGTTCTTCTAACTTGGTAAACAAAAAGATCCTCATACTGCTTGTTGCATTCATGGATTGGTTAAGAAAATGCTTGGAAATTTATATTTTGTGAACAAAACTAAGGAAATGTTATTATTTTCCAAATAATTTTTAGATATGCTAGTTCTATATAAAAAATTGCAAAAATATATTTGTTTTAAAAATTTATTCTTTGTGAATTTTTTGTGTTGATAGCCATACAGTGTAAAAGCAAATGCCATTTATAGATATGACAAATCTATTTCTTTAAAAATTCTTAAATGCTTTTGCAAGGCAATCAAATTATTCTGTTATGCTTGCTTTAGGTACTGTTTGAGTTAGCAAATTATTTTAAAGAGTTTATTAAGTGAATTAGAGTTATTAATAGGTGTTTCTAATGTAAGTTATGTAAGAAGTGGATTAATTTTGGCAGATTTTTTTAAGGCTAATGAGACACCACAGATGAGCTCCAATTCTGAATAGATTTTAGTGTTTTCTTAACTTTCTGGAAATTCCCTAATTTTGATTGATAAAAATAAATTTGAAAATTTAGTCATGGTTTTAAATTTTAAAGAACTTCTACACTTTATTTTCAAAATCTCAAATTTTGACAAAAATCAATTTTTCTCTGACCTAAAGCTGTTACAAATTATTGCCTTGTGAAGAAACTTTATTGAATTAAAATTATCCTAGCAGTTATACGAAGAAAAATGCTGAAGTTAGAGTTAAAAAAGTCCCTATTCCTTATGAACCATAGTATTTCAGAGGATATTGTGCACATTTTAACCAATCACAAAAATAAACACAAAATTTTAACTTATAAAATTGATGTGTTTTCCAGAAAAAAAAATACATTTTAGACTAAATTATCAAATTGGGCATTTGTAGGAATTGTACATATTTTGTAGAAAATGCCTTGAAGTTTTCCTGTAATAAGAGTTAGAATCTCATTGATTTTGCTGTATGTAATTTGCTGTGTCACACTTTCACAGGACGATATTGCTCAGTGTTATATCATTGCTAAATGAACCAAATACATCTTCTCCTGCCAATGTGGATGCTTCTGTCATGTATCGTCGTTGGAAAGAGTCCAAAGGGAAACACAAGGAGTATGAAAACATTATAAGGTTAGATTTTTTAAAATGTTCCTCTCTTTTATCTTAAATTTTTAGTACTCTGGGTTCCCACAGCCCTTAAAAAGGCCTTACTTTCCATTTTAGGTTTCAAGGGTCTTTAAAAACCCTAATGTTAACTGAAAGTTTGTAAATTTTTTAAAACTTAAAACCCTCTGAGAGGTCCACATGTATAATTCCATTTTGCAACCTGCATGACTTCTAACCAATTTTGGCTTTGAACAAAAAAAATTTCCAAAGGATTCTATTCTAATGAAATGAGCAATACAAACTTTCTAAAGGATTCTTTTATAAAGAAAGAATCACTTAAATCTTTCCAAGGGATTCTATTTTATGGAAAGAAGCCAAAGAATCTTTCCAGCAAATTTTATTCTACAGAAATGGGCCATTAGAATTTTTCCGAAGGTTTATATTAGGAAAGTACCTATAGAATCGTTCCAAAGTAAGGTTCTATTCTATGGAAAGGACCAATAGAATCTTTTTAAGGATTGAATAAGTCCATAGATTCTTTGGAAAAATGTGGTTGTTTAGTCATTAAGTGGGTTGTGTGTGGTAAAAGCTACTCTGAATTACTGCTACACTATTCGGAAATCTTGTGACGCTCAGAGGGTTAAAATGTCTTAGTTTTTATACGAGCCCTTAATATTTTATTTAATCTGTATTCAAAAACAAGATCGATACTTGTCCAAGGTCCAGTGTCGAAAAATCCAGGGCTTAATATATCTAGGTTAGCTCAAAATCGGTTGTTTTTAAAATTGGGTCCGTGAGACTCAAACCTAACACTCGATAAAGTTTCTTAACTTATGCTGTCATGGGTTAATCTGTTAAATGTAGCCTTTGAATATGAAAAATAACCTTAAAAAGCCTTATTTTGCATATAAAGATTGGAAACCCTGGTACTTTTGGGTTTAATACTCTTTTAATTCTTAAGATTTCGTTAAAACCAAAATTGTTTGAAAACAAATGTCTAACAAAACAAACAGAAATGGAAGACCTTCCAATGCTGCATATTTCACCAAAAGAGAAAGCTGAATCGTATCACAGCACATGATATTTATATTAGAAATAGTGCTGACAAATATAGAATTGAGACCTGCTGACAAATATAGAATGTCCATAGTTTCTCCTCTTTGTGGTCAGCATACCTAAAACTATAGGGGACTGCAGTAGCCTAATTGGAAGAGGAGCATTAGCAACAGGAGGATTGCTGGTTCTAAACTTGGTCCAACCAAAGACAGTCATGTACTTGGCAGCTGGTGCATATTAAATCTGTCATGGCCTCAAATGTCCTCACGTTCGCATGGGGTGCCAGCTCAGGTGTTGACCTCGTCAGCTGACAGTGGTTCAAAATGACAAGGTGTTGTCCTTGAAACTTTCCCTTCGGGACTGATCCAAGATTGTCGCCACTAGCCTGTTGTGTTGCTCTAGTGCAACACTAACTTAACTACCCTCCTAAATTACAGTTTTATAAGGGTAGTTAAGTTAGAACATGAAATGCAAGGCAACTTTAAAACTTTTGATTCTAAAAATTTTTTATTTGGTATGGCAAAATCCAGTTCATATCACTAATATTAGTTTTGATCCTTTATTGGTTTCTTCAATGACTGCTGGAGATTGGAAAACCAATGTGTATTTTAATGGCTTTCTATGTGTCTAACCTGTAACAAATGGAGCTTTGTTTTGCTTTGTTTAGTAACTTAATATATTTTTGTTTTCAATCTTCACTGTTTTTACCTCAAATTTCACCTCAAGCCTTCAGGGGCACTTCTGTACATGTATACTGGCATCACAACCCTGAGGTACCACATGATCTGTCCTCTCTTCTGTTTTACCCTCGCCTACCCTTCTGCTTTCCCCCTCTCGTTGTCTTGTGTTTGGCCAATATGGCCCTTGTACCATAAAACCTAACCAACCTTTCATCTCAAATGAAAATAGCACCTATTTTATTCAATGAACTATTTTTAGTTAATTTTGCTTCCGTCTCATGGATCATTTACACACATCGTGCTCACCTAAGGTTTTATGCTGAACTTAAACCATCTTTTTTCCTACACAACTGATCGACATTTTGTTTAGATGTTCTTAGAATTTGTTTCGATGTTTTTAGAATTTGTTTTTGAATGTGTATATGAAAATATACTACAAATATTAGGGATAGTTTACTGCATTAAAGATGGACTAATATTTTGAATTTGAATACCTATGTCTATGAGATATTCTCATCAGAATCAGTAATTTGAGAGATTTGAAAATACCACTGACTCAAAAAATGTGCCCGTGAGGTCATATTATACTTAAACACATCTCCTTTAGGTGTGTATGGGCATCACAGACCCGAGGTTCTTAATGATCTTTTCTTTTACAATGGGGTTCAAGTGAACGTAAATAAGTATTTGTGACATGATTTAACGTGGTTATATTTTTTGAAACTTGTAAGGATGGTCCTCCGAGATCTAGCTTAAGGCCAAATTGATTTTTTTCGTTTCTCATAGCAATATTTGTCTTCGTGTAGACCTAAAGTGAATTACAAAACTCTGGATTAATCACATTTATTTTTTTTAAATGTACGTTTTTTTAGAATTTGGTATTTCTGAGTTGTGATTGGCTCTCAGGGGCACATCTTTATGTGTACGGGCTTCACAGACCAGAGGTACTCTAGTGATCTTTTCTTTTCCAATGAAGTTTACTGTCTTTAGTAAACACACGTATATACTAGGGTCACACTCCTTGGATAACCAAGTGATCTTTTCCTGCTTTCCTCCTACTATATTTCCCAATCTCTCTTTTTCCCTTTCATGATATTATCTTGTGTTTGGCGTAGCTTGGCCAAATATGGCCCTTGTGACATAAAATTTAAAACAAGTATAAATATTTTATTTTTTTAAATATGTCCTATTTTTTTAATGTATAAAATGTAACATAATTTTCTGTTACCCTCATTAGAAATTTTTTTAATGAAGTGTGAAATGTATAATTACCATATGAAATTCTACTTTTTCACTAACACTGAAATATGTTTTCTAGGAAACAGGTATTGGCTACCAGGAGTGAAGCCGAAAAAGACAACGTGACGGTTCCGATGACTTTAGAAGAGTATTGCATTAAACACGAGGCAAAGCCGAAAGAACGGGAGGCCGACATGACTGATTTTTACGACGACGATTACGGGGACGACATGGATGATGATGTCGACGAAGAAGAGGAAGAAATTCACGATGATAACGAGGATTCTGGGAATGACGAGTCATGATCCCCATCACGTGCTCATGATAAATGTGCGGTATATCTTTTATCAGACTTTTTTTACATCCTTGCATTTTAATGAAGAAAAAGAATTACTGTATGGTCATTCTCTTCAAATTAAATAGCATCAAAATGTAACATATTTTCTTTTTGATATAAATATGATGTAGCCTATTTTTAAATACTACTATTTTAAGACGTTTTGTACATGAATACTTCCATCTATATCTCTGTGTGGCATTAAAAAGGCGTAAATTGCTAAATTTGGTTCCTTATTTATTCTCTGCAAGCTAATTGGCGATAGAGATTGGTTTGAAATATTTTGTTTGCATCCTGACGAAGTGTGCTCGAAGACATTAAAATCTAACAAGTGTGTACAAAGTACTTTTCGTTTTTAATGAAATGGATGTTTAATGAAAACTTACTTTGTAAAGGTTGTGGATTTCCGTTTTATTAGTACTTGCATGTAGTGTGTGGAATATTTATTTGTGTAGTGTGAAACTGGTATTTCTTTTCTCTATTTATTTTTTGAGTTGGTTATCCGACTAATAACTGTATGTGACTGTGAGCCGCAGATAAAGTATTGTTTTTAGATATCATTTACTTGGAAATGTACTACAAATTTGTTCATACTGAGGAATAAATTTGCTATCTTTTAGCTTAGGAAAGTTAGACCTTACAACTATAGTCCTTTAATTATGCTGGTTTTGTGTTTTATCCCCATCTAAAGTTTATACAGGGTGTTTTTTATGTAAGGGTGCCATTTTGTTTCGGAATAACTTGTAAATAAGCTTTTTACTATGTTAATGACAATTGGTAGTTTGGAATGGAGTCGTTATTGGAAATTGTTTCGAGAATGCTAATGGAAATGCAGTTACTGTCAATTGTGAATTATATTGTGTGATCTTACAGAATTTCTTTCTGCCTGAAATTGATCAACAATGTGCACCACATGTGGTTTCGACAAGATGGAGAAATGTGTGTTATACAGTTTGTATAACCATGCCTATTCTAAAGGATATCCTTCATGGCTGAATAATGTCCAAGTTTGGTGATGTCAATTAGACTCATTGTTTGACCATCTCATCAATTAGTTTGACCATGCTAGATTTTTTCAATGGAATCACATTGAAAAAACATTAAAAGACGAGTTTGCTCTAATAAGCAGACAACAATTCAACAGCTTAAAGCAAAAATTTCACGAAGAAATTGAATAAATTTTATTCATGAAATGTGTTCAAACAAAACACCTTAAATGTATTCGAAAGAGCCCATATCTGCAGTGCTGCCAGAGTGGTCATTTGGCCGATGTCTGAATATTGGGAATTCTATAAGTACTGTCATTAATTGAGTATACAATTTGTAAAAAGTAATTAAAAATATTTTGCAAAGAAGTTAGTCCAAAACAAAATGGAGTCTACACAAAAAGACACCATGTATTAATGAACAAGTTTCGATTCTAAGAACCATAGTATTTTATGACACATCAATGTCCATTGTGTACACTTAACATTTTGCTCCTTATTTTTTATTTATTACTTTTATGAACTCCAATTGCTCTAACAAGGCAAGGCTTAGTATTGTGGGTCACCTTGGATATGAATTAATGTTTCACTTGCTAAGTTCCTGCAATATTAGGAGATTCATGCTACACTCAAAGAAAATTTACTCCTGAATATTATTTTTATCATAAGGTATAACAATCTAACCTCATTATGTTTCCCAATCTTTCTTCATGAAGTATTACTTCCTATGTTCCAATTATCCTTTAAGTACCACTTAAGTACCTAATTATTAAGTATTTAAGTACCTAATATTCCAGTGGTTATCAAAGAAATACGTTTTATAAAGTATTTAATAGTATTATGCAGAGCAATTATTTTTATTTCAGTAAATTATGTGGATACAAAAATGTATTACATTATTTGGCAGAAATTCTACAAAATGAGGCAATGAATTATGGCAAACAGTAAAATTAATTTGTATTGACAATAAATTTACTATACAATAGGTTTTCTGTTTGCCACTGAGTAATATCTCACTTGGCTTGTTGAAAGCTGCTGTAATGAAGTTCACTACTTTAATTTGGAGAAAAATTGAATTTCTACTTATAAATCAAAACTACAGCAGTCTGCCCTTGCACCATAAAACTCGACGCAACAAACCAATTTAAAGCAGTCTACTTGTGTGCAGAGAGTTCTGTGAGTGGTTTAGAATCTACCTTAAGCCATAGGTCTTGGTCTAATTTGCTCTAGCAAAATATAGCCTTAGTACTCCAGTGATATCAGGATATTCAAAATGTATCAGAACTGGCTCTGAGAAACCCAAACATAGCACTTGTGTGAAAGTTCCTTCACATGTGCACTAGTGGTTTTGAGTTCTATTTTTAAACCACTTGTTATCTATGTGAAACCTTATACAGCAGTTAATCTTGCGTGTAGTGGTTGGATGGTTAGTCCTCGTTTCAAGATCAGGATTAAACACATAAACAAGAGCCTGAAACTCTTATTTATGTGGTTAATCCTTTCATGAGATGATGTTGGACTGGCTGCTTGAAGTTTCTTGCTTTGTTAAAGCTGATGTATGGGGTAGCTTTCTCTAAGCCCCCAAGAAGGCTTTTGGACCCCTGTGTCTGAAACAATTATTTAAAAAGTTCTCTACCTAACTAGGTGTAATTAGCTCTCATGTAGCTAAAGATGACTAGTGACAGAACAAGACAAACCAAATTAGGCCTAAACAACCTGGGGATGCTAATTGGGTTTCAATGGATGCCAAATTTGGTAATTAATCAGATATTGTTAGATTAAATGCATTGTGAACTGTTTTTAAGCTATTACCTTATTCAGATAAACAAGATGGCATCATAAAGTTTTTGGAGGTTTATGTAGTCTTTACTTGTAACAAGTGCAGAGGATATTAAACCTTAGAATTCACATTTTACACCACTGATTTTTATTTTCTCCATTTATGTTTGCCTACAACTTTCTATTTAAAATACCTTCATATAACAGTAGCTTGCCAGCCCTAGATGACAAAGAAAAAGTTTTCATTTAGAAGACTAATGCCAAAAAAAATTGCTTACTTAGCTCAACAAAACAACCCTATACCAGATTGCTAAAATGTTAGTCTAGTATTAAAAAGAGTTTGTTTCTATCTCTTTTCTCTATTAAAATCACAAGGAATAAATATCTTGTGAACCATCTCCTGTGATGTTTCACCGATTTATTCATGCAACTTCATTCTTTGAATTGAAATTAACAGTCAAGTGTTTGCATACTGTTTCATTAATTATAAGTTATTACCAATATCTTACCTGCATTTCAAAAGATATACTTCCGAAAATATATCTAGCATATCACAGCATGTTCAAAGGACTTTTATTTGTTAAAATATTAAGGAATAAAAAATAAAGGTCTTAACACGTTGACTGCCAACTTCGAGATAACTCGTAGTTCGTGTTTTCAAGGATATCTGCTACTAGTTATCTCGTAAATTAAAATCTTTCCACCACTGCCAAGTACGAGTACATTCGTAGACTTTACCTGCAAATATAGGTTATGGGTGTCTGAAAGTGTAAAAATAGCCCTAGCTTCACGAAACAGAATATTCCTCAAAAAAAATAATACAAAATAATTAGTTTTTAATGAAACTGTACATTTTAACACTTGTAAATATTTTTATAGGTCATACAACTTAACCCTTCTGGTTTCGATGAGATATCTTGATCTTCAAAAGAAAACTGACAAGATCTTGATCTTGTCATAACAATTGGTGATATTTATCTTGATTACAATGTATCCAATCATTAGCAAAATTGGTCAGATAGCTGAGTAGTTAATTAGCGTCATATTGGAGCTACACAACTGGCTATTGGCGATGGTCTGGGATCCATCCCGAAGGGAAAGATTCGAGGACAACACCATGTAATTTTGAACCACGGTCAGATGACGAGGTCAACACCCGGTTTGGCAACCCACTCTCCGAACTTCCGCACCATGCCAACGTGAGGACATTTGAGGCCAATACAGATTTAACATGCACCAGCCCACAGGAACACAATTGTGTTTGGTTATATCGGGGTAATGAATAGGAATCGCTTCCCCTTTACCTAAAAATCCTTTTAGACAGAATGAGTATCCATGACAGATTTAACATGCATCTACCCCTGTACACTATGATCTGGTTGGATCAAGTTCCAAACTCATACCCCTCCGGTTGCTAATCCGTTACTCTGCCAACTGGGCTGCCACAGCCGAAAAATTGGTCAGATCTTGATGGACGAGATATCTCATTGAAACCACTTCGAGGTTTAAAGCAGTTTTCCACACAGCTGGAATCTGAACATACAGGACCAAAATAGCACAATTCTCTGAATTTGTTGTTTTCTGTACTCGGTTTAGTTGGACGGACTTAATTTTTTGTGGGTTATAATCCCAAGTTTAACCAAAAAATCGGAAATTTTAACTGATAAGTTAATACTGCACCAAAACCTATTAGGTGTCTGAGATGAGTATTCGTAATCACTGTAGTGGTCTACGTGTTAAAAATGCCATGTATGACTGTTGCATTTTGAATAGCATCACATTGATATGAGTATTGCATTCACTTGATAATCATCCTGGTAGTTAAATTGAGTTTTTTGATAATTAGTTAGTATTTTGTCATCTCGACTATAAATGTTATTTTAACCTTTTTAGATTCAGTGCTGTGAGAATCAATTATACCCATCAACTACTATTACTACCAACATGTTCCAGGAAATTTTAATAATAATGTTACTATATATAAGTTCTTTTAACAATAGATGTTTATAAGTATATTTAACTGCTTTTACTTATTGTTAAATGAATATACAGTATATGTATATTCATTTCTTCTGCTTTATCGTGCCTCTTTCCTATAATTTTGTGTTATTGACAGGTACACCTGTAAAGCAGATTTTATTTATATTTCCTCGAGATCTTGAAATTTATTTCATGTAACTCATTAAAATTCCTTAATATCAGGTGAATTTTATTTGATTTTGTAGACTTCATAATCAAGTGAGTGACCATTATTCTTTTCTATGCAAAAGTAGCTTTTAGATGAAGTGCAAAAAAGGCTTGGGCTTTTTACACTGAATAAATTAGCAATCTATGCAAAAATACTTGTTACTAGTGTATGTCTGCAACCTCATTGATTACTGAACAGTATTAGATACTAGGTATATGATGATATTTATTTATTTTGTTTCAAGATTTACACTTACATTTGTGCTTTTTTCAAGGGGAATTTATGAGCTGAATATAATTTATGTACTTAAGATTGTAATGTGGTTAGTGACAATTGTTCCACTGAAAGTCAAATGTAAACTGACTTTACAAGATTTAATTGAATTAGTACACTTTTTGTTTCTGTTTTCGATCAATAATGCTAATTGTAGAGTTATTTATATTTGTCTGTTTTCCACCCTAAATTTGCATTTGTGGAAAAAGGTATTTCTTAGAGTTTGTAAGCAGTGTTTGTGCAAGAAGATATTTTACAATGGAATATGTATCAGCCACTAGAATTGTACAGTTGATCTAAAGATTTTATAAAGTTTATTTTGTACCCAATGTAGATCAAATCGACAGCTAGCAGTAGTTTTATTCTATTCAACAGTTTTCTTGGAATTTCTTACAAGTTCCTTGATTTTATTGCATGTTTGGTATTCTTTGATTAAAGCAAAAATAAATGTACCACTGTGAACTGTTCCCACCACCAGGTATGCCTATCCATTGCCGTAGAAATGAACCACAGGGATGCTTGAAAAAAGGCATTTAAAAATTTTCACATTACACTTAATGGTAAATTAGAAATATATGTGTTGTATTTTTTACTTGTTGAGATCTATAGCAGGGATCGATAGACCATGGCCCTCCTTTGGTTTGCTGGTGGCTGCCTCATAATGTGTAATTTTAATATTAACAAGTCACACGATAAGTAATTTTGTAATTTGAATTCCGCGCCAACTTCAAGACTATATGAGGAAAAGATTGATAACTGGATATCAGACTTCAATGATCATTTTTCTGATTTTCTAAAAGCAAAGCCATTGCTAGATTTATTTAGCCATTTTGCCTGAAAATGCACCTGAATCAGTACAGCTTAAAGCAACATGCAAAACGATGAGAACCTGCAAAATAAATTTAATGAAGACAATTTATTAAACTTCCATCGATGTGTGGATAAAAACAATTGCAAATCATTGCTAGATAATGCATTAAAATGCTCAAGCCTCTGGGTCAACATATATCTGCAAACAAACTTCTCTGTCGCGAATACGAATAAATCGAAAAATAGGAACTGCTATTATTACAAAAATCGAACCGAATATTAAAACAATCAATGCAATGCCACACATCAAATTGAAATATTTACTTTTTTATTTTCTTTAAACAATATATGATAAAATATGAATAAAATAACGTATGATAGATAACTTTCGTGTCTTTGGTAGCCCTCCCATGAGTGACAATGAATTTGTGACCCATGGTCTTTACAAGTCTGCATCCCTGATCTATAGTAATAAACTACCTCTTTCCACTGCCAAGGTTCGCCCATAACAAAATCACTAGAGTCATCCCTAATCCTGTTCCTATAGTGACTGCCATCATCCAGACTTAGTGGCAGGAACAATTCTTGTGGTGGGCAGATTGTTACATCAAATGTTTTTCATGGATCTTGTGAATGAGGGGAATGATTACAAGATTTTATATTCCTATAGGGCAGATAAAAGGTTTCTTCATTTATTATGTAAGAACAAGCTTGAATGCGATTTCATTTAAAATCGCCTTTGAATTTAGAAAAACAAAAGCATAGAAAGTAAACTCAACTCCTTGAATTTTCCAAAATGCAGACGAAATTTCCGATCAAGACGAAGCTTCTGCGATGCTACAGGTGCCAAATTGTCAAACTTTCACTCTGCAATGCATTGAATGGTTCTTAGCTTAAAATAGTTCATCATTTTCGACTGGGCAGCAAATCCAGTGGTGAAGCAGCTCGTAAATCAATAGCTCGGAGGTCGTTTAAATAATGCAAATCGTCACAATCCATAAAGATGTGCTTGTCAGCAATTTTATCTCAGCAACTGCTATGCAATAAAAAAATCAAAAACTGGCCGACTTGGAAGTTGAGTGGTTAGTGCTTTGGTTTTTTCAGTTCAGCAAGTCTGGGTTTTAAAGTACAAGTTGTGGATTTCATAGTTTGGAACATAGTCTTGTTTGCAGTTTCAACCTAGATATGAGACCTCTGAAAGTTGGATTTAAGTTAATTTTTAATCTAGTTTTTATCTATTTGCAGTCATTTTATGTCTCAATTAGAAAGTGCTCTGGCTATCTGTTCTGGTGCAGTATCCGTTGATTTAAAACGAAATAAAACTTGCCTTGGGATCAAATCTCCTTTCCGCAACAGATCACAATCTAATGATTTGAAAAATATAGTGTAAAGCAGGCAACCGAATCATACTTTTTCACCTCATTTTGTCTATTTGCACTCATTTTATGTCCGCCAATTAGAAAGTGCTCAGGCCATCTGTTCTGGTGCAGTATGCGTTGACATAAAACGAAATGAAACTTTTGTCTTGATCAAATCTGCTTTCAGCCACAGGTCATAGTCTAATAAACTGAAAAAGTATAGTGTAAAACATCTAACCGAATCATACTTTTTCACCTCGTAAACGTCACTGGTATCGACACTTTGTATGTGGGTGCCTTTAGCAATCTCCATAAATGCATAGCAGGAAACCCATCATCGTTTCAGTGACATTTCAGTTTCAGAATTATAATTTTGACGCGTCGAGCATCCGAGCCTGCTTTCTACTTTCGATCCACACAGGACTAATCCGTCTCCCACATGCAGTGTGTTAACTTTATCATGTTTTCTGATTGTCAGCATCATCCATTTTAACTTTTAATCTTTCGCGTAATACTTGCTAATGAAATTATTTCGACGATGGTGAAGTACGAAAACAACCGATGTTGCAGAATCTTCCACTAGATAGTTCTACTTATTTTGTTAAGGTTTTCAACTGTAAATTTGTATCTTTTATAACCTATTAGTGGTGTTAGCTGATATTACGGTGTTTTATTTAGTTTCAGAGCTACCACCTCTCCAGAAAATGTATACTATTTTTCTATTAAAGGTAACTTACCTTGCTGTAAAAATATTGAATGTACATTTACCCTAAGCTTTATTTATACAGATGTTTACCAACCAGGCATGTGTACTTAAGTCAGTTCCATTACTATAGTCTATTTCCTCCAGAGTTTATGATTTTGCTTTTCAAGTAATATTTTCCTAAGTTTGTGGTGCTAATCTTTTCACTGAAGAGTTATTCTTGAAAATGTGTGTCTAACTATTTAATGTACTTAAATAATAAAATATACTGATACAAAATGGTCAACTCTTTGTTTTCCTGTCTGAAATACTTTTGTGACTCAATATTTCTTTTATAACCATGCTCTCCTGTATATTATTATACAGCATTGACTCCATATCTACAGGTAATATGTTCCGGTACAGCTGTATATAGCGCCTTGTCTGGTTTGTGGTGCGTTTTTTGGCGCACGTTTAGTAGCGAGTTATGGCAGGTGAAGGTAACTCATCTTTATTAGGGTTATTCCCGTTTTTATGGCAACCTCGGCAAGCTGAAAATGTTATATTTAGAAAGAAATATTTATATAAAGATAAAAGATTTTTCCTAAGATTTCTCTCTTTAGCGACTTAAAAAACCCGCCAAGTGCTTTGCCACCAGACGAGGCGCTAGATACAGCTGTACCTATGTTCCAATGCATACCAGAGTTATGTGAAAACATGGATAATAAATGCAGTAAAACCTCGACAAATTTCAGGGGAATTCAGAAAAAAGCAATTGAACAGAAAAATAAAATAGTAATGTATTTACATTACGTACAATTATTCTTGGTTCACTGAGAAATGCTATTCTTCATCACAAAGATTGTACAGATGATTCCTGATTAAGCAATTTTTGTCTTAAAATAGTTCTATTATCGATTTTTGTGTTTGTTTTTTCATGACATTCTTTAAGAAAATCTTTGATGCAGTCAACATTAATTGAGCTGATGAAATTTCATTGCCTAAGAAAAAACGGTGAATAATTTCTTAGCCAGCAGTAACTTCTTTTGAAGAAGGCAATCTTATTCCTTCGTACTTTGCATTTATTCTCCTCTACAATTTTAGTCACTTAATGTTTCTGATTAAGTTTCGAAAATTTCTTCGGTAATTAGGGTAACCGGAATTCTTAAACGAATGAGTTAACATTATTTGAATATACATTTTGATGGGGATTAGAATTTAGTTCTTATCAGTAATTCGTATTAAGCAAGTTCGTATTAATGAGGTTTCACTGTAATTATAATCGGATATATATCTTTGATGGGCGGGAATAACAGTACAAGTCAAGAAATGACATTTGTAGGAGAACAAAAACATTTAATATTACATATTGTGAATGAATAAAATTTATAAAACCAGTTCTGCACCTTATGTCTGACAGCTTTAAAGGGGAAATTAAGTGAAATTTTGAATGACATGTACTGTTATTCCCGCCCATCAAAGATATAACACTGCTTTTAATCTAACAAACACTAATTTGATAAACACAATCTGTATCTTGGTAAAAGACCAATTTTCCAAATTCGCTGATTTTTAGTAATGTCCACCAATCACTTCAAGGTAATGAAAATTGTAATTCAAAATGTGCCAATGTCTTCCTGTCAATACTTTACGAAAGATTGAGAGTAGTGAAAAGTATTTTTGTATGCTGTATTAAAAATGAAAGTAATAAAAATTACTAAATCGGGTTTAATTGAAAACCTGCCAAAATGAATATTGGCCCTTTTTCTACTAAGGTACAGATAAATAATCTGATATATGTATAGCATGAAAAATACGATTTATCTACTAAATTATGCACAGTAGGACAGTACCTGTATTAAACAATGTAATGAAGCATAACTATGCTACATTTACATTGCATCTTTCTTACATACCGTCAGGTTACTGCAAGAACATAACTCCATTTCGTCTTTTTTGAGTTATGTATACTTTCACACAAATTATAAGGTACCATAAACTATTTCTGGTGTGCATGTACTTGATAGGTTAAGCTCACAGTAGAGTTATCTTGTTTCGCAGAACATACTAGTGCTAGTCATGTGAAAGTGTACTTAACTCAAAAAAAGAAAAATGAAGTTATCTTGTTTTTACAGTTTCCCGACGATATGAAAATAAGAGACTCTGAGACCTTGAGAGAATCGAGCAATAAAAAGATACTTTTACCAATTTCAAGGAATGACGAAAAAAAACACGAAGGATTTCAAAGCATAGCATTAATATTGAAAACATCTTAATATTTCAATGAAAATCAAACGTATGCACTTGTGTGTGTTCATAACCTCGAATAAGAATTTTTCAGACTTGGATGTATGTTATAATTTGTTCTAGCACTCACATTATGGACTATTTCTTTCATTGGTTATGTGGGAGATCTTCAAAACTCTTTCTGAAGTAGTATAACATTGATTTACACCTATTGCTAGTAAATAAAAGGCCAGAAATATTATATGGTAATCAACTCTAATTGCAACCATTAAGCGCAAAGAACGTTTACTAAATATATCAGTAAATATCAATTAGCTATTATCTCTCTTTGACTACGATTAGTGTATAGTCAACTAGGGAATCTTTTCTCCTATTTTGACATGAATAATGTCAGAATCTTTAAGTATTCGATATATACTTTAAGTATATATCGAATGCTAATATCTTCAAAACTAATTGCATAGAAGAATATACAATTTGTACTTCTTTTTTCTGAAATATGGTATATCTTTGATAAACGTATACATTTAAGTATATTAATGGTTTCGATATTTTGAAATCTAAAAACCAAACAATTTATTTCAGCTAGTTTTTGCTCTATTTTCAATCGAAATATTTTCAAAATTATACACTGGTATTAAAAAAATTAAGAGAATTTTCACTTTTGGGCTATTATCTCCATAACTACTGGACGTATTTCAATGGAATTAGTTATGAATATAGGTTGAAATAATACAAAAAATAATCATACAACAGTTATGGCACACACGCATGATCGTGCGTAAGACTCATCAGCGCAGGAAGGTCTAAAACAGGTTACAATATCGATACAAAAGGAGTTAATAGTGGGTATGGTCGGCTCTTACAGTTATACAGCTCACAACGTGAATTCATACTGGAAATGAGGCAGTTTGAGACCCTGTGGCAGTCAATTCCACTCCTCCAGCAACGCCGTTTTCAGATTCTGGGGGAGGCGAGTTGCAATTGCCCTCCCAAGAGCGTCCCAGATATGCTATATAGGGTTTAAATCGGGAGATCTGGCTGACCAATCCATCCGGCGAAGATCCTCACTTTCCAGATATTCGTCGATCAGATGAGCCCTATGTGGACGAGCGTTGTCGTTCATAAAAATGAAATCAGGGCCAACTGCACCCCTGAAAAGGCGAACATAGGGCTCCAAGATCTCATCCTTAACCTCACAGCATTCACAGAGTCTCTGTCAAAGACATGGAAGTCTGTGCCCATCCAACACGATGCCTGTACAGACCCTCAAACCTCCGCTGCCATAGTGGTCTCTTTCTTCGATGTTGCAGGACAGGTAGCGGGTCCTTGGTTCTCTCCAGATGAACGTACGTCGAGAATCAGTGGTTAGGCTGAACCGTGACTCATCAGTGAATAGAACGGTCCCCACTGATCCCTGATCCCAAGTCGATATTCTCTGCACCATGCTAAACGAGCTCTCCTATGCGCAGAAGTGAGTGGGACGCAAACAGCAGGCCTTCTTGCAAACAGACCTCTCTCATGTAGCCTTCTGGAAACAGTAACCCTTGAAACTCGGCTTCCTGTGGTCGCATGAAGGTCACGAGAGATCTGAAAAGCTGTTGCACTTCTGTTACACCTCGCTGTAATGGACAAATATCGATCTTCATTGGCCGTCGTGGCTCTTGGACGACCTTGCCCAGGCTTCTCTACCTATCAGGTATCCTTGAACTGTTTCCATAAATTGGACACGACGCTGGGCGTTACATTCAAGTCTCTAGCAATCTGTACTTGAAACTGCTCTGCTTCCAGTCTCCCGACGATTCGCCACCTCATCCCATCATCCAAACGTTGGTGCTTACTTATTTTAACTGTTTGCTTTTGAATTTCACCGAATGTTGCAAGAACCCCCCACGAAATTCGCCGAGGTGTGCGAGCGAACGAAGCGCGGAAATTGTCACGTGCCTTAGAAAGCCTGTTTCTCTAAATGCACCACCCACATGCACTTGTACGCTTACTTATTCGACACTAAAGATTTGCATCTTTGTTTGGAAGTATTAGTTTTACCTTTTGTTCAGTGCTTCTCGAGAAATTCGACAAAATATGCAAATTCTCTTAATTTTGAACACCAGTGTAAAATATTGATACAAACAGCAAAAAATATTCTCGGAAATACATTTCTAAATCTATAATTTGTTTTAGTGTAGCCTTTATTTTCTTCCAACTCAGCATTCAAGTTGAAGATTGAAATTGTAACATTTTTAAAGATTATAGTCCCAAAAAATAAGTTATGAATAGTATGCATATAAAAAATTGTAGTCCTTTGGGACCCTACCCTTTGTTACTCCTACAAGAAAAATAAGTGAAGCCCATGTTAAGTTCTTTATCAAGTTAATAGTTATCGAAATACAGGAGATCATAAAGTAACTTCCCTGTATACGATACCCTAGTGACTGCAACTTGAAAACTCAATATCAAGGTTCATTCCGATTCGTTAAAATTTTGGTAGGTAGGTAGTTGAATTAACGTTGCATTAGAGCAACACATCGGACTATTGGCGACGGTCCGGGAAACATCCGAGGACCACACCTCTTCATTTTAATTACGGTCAGATGACGAGGTAATGTCTTAGCCAGCACCCCACTCTCCAAAGGGTTGTGGCAGCCCAGTTGGAAGAGCAACGGATTAGCAACCTGAGGGTTGCAGTTCGAATCCAACCAAATACCGTCGTGTGCAAAGGGGCTCAAACGTCCTCACGTTGGCATGGTGTGGAAGTTTGGAGAGTGGGGTGCCAATTCATGTTTGACCTCGTCATCTGACCGTGGTTCAAATTTACGTGGTGTTCTTGGATCTTTCCCTTCGGGTTTTATCCCGGATAGTCGCCATCGTCATCTGACCGTGGTTCAAAATTACGTGGTGTTGTCCTCGGATCTTTCCCTTTGGGATTGATCCCGGACCGTCACCAATAGCCCATTGTGTTGCTCCAGTGCGACGTTAATCAACTACCTACCTGGAATATGGCTTTCTAGATATTCAACCATGGCAGCCGAAATTTATTAAAATTTTAACAAAAGTTAATTTAACCGGGTTGGTTTATTTTGGGTTTTATAGCGCAAGGACCTTTTTTGGCCAAATTTAACTGGGTAATTTACTAATTAAGGATCTTCCGGTTCATGCTTTTTATACGTAAATTGCCTTCCGATACTTTAATATTCTATTATTAATATTCCAGGGGTAGGATGTTTTCTAACATTGAAAATCTTCCATTTTTTTCGAGCCATATTTCCACTTTTGTTGAGAATATTTGACTTTACCAATTTAAAGTCTCTTAAGCACACGGCGATATCTGACTCAGAAATGGACACAATAAATTATTTCTAGTTTTCCCAATAATCAAAATTTTTTTTCAAAATGGCCCAGCACTTTTTGACCACTATCACTGTGAACATCAAGAGAAGGTAAAATATTTTATTTGTTTATTATATTAGTTTCCAATAGCCCGTTGTGTTGCTCCAGTGTGACGTTAATTAAAATACCAACCTAACTATTTTAGTTTTCAGCTTTAGGCCCATTTAGTAGTCCTAGGATACTTCAATGAAGTGGAAGAATGTTTAGTTTTGGTGTACTTATTTTTAATGAAATGCTTATATATTTGTTGTGCTACAATACTTTTTCGATTCACTATAATCTGAATAGGTGTACTGTAACTTAAAGTTAAGGTAAACCTCTTTTAGTAGTGACAATTAAGGGTTAAAATTAAGTGGATAGGTAATAGCATTTTTCTGAACTTGGACTGCATTATTAAAACTGAAAAATCAATTTTGTGGCAAACATTTCATCATCAGAAGTGTTTAGAATCGACTTCACAAAGCGACACGTACACACTAATCAGGTGCCGGCGCGAGCGGTGAATACGCTCTGATTGGTCTGCGCGTGTCGCTTTGTAGCGTGTGCTTCCTATATGAATTCATAGCCTATTGTGTTGCCCCAGTGCGACGTTAATTAAAATACATACGTACTACATGAATTCAGCTTTACTTAATGTTTAGGGGATATTCTCAAATCACCAAAGAATAATTTTTGAGTCAACTTATCTTTAAAATAACACTAAAAGAGAAATTTGAAAATTATTTTATTGTAAATAAGTTCAAGATAGTTTTACAATAATCGGTACTTGCTATTAATGTATTTTTAGCTGTTTTTAAAGTGCTATTATGATACAGTGTAAAACAAGATGCGTTGAAATCAAGGGTTCCATCAGTTTCAGTTTTCCTTTTATCCAAAAAATAGTTTATTGATGTCTGATCTTTTAATTGATACCACCACTTCAACCGCAGCAACGGAACGACATTTTTCAACTCAACATGGTCGTTGACAGCAACAAGTTAGCGGCTTCAGGTGTTCTTCGAAGTACTTCGCCCCACCCACCTCTCCACTTCCAGGGCTGCTGTTCTCCAAGATATTCTTCCACAAGCAGCTAATTTCTTTGATCTTCATCTTCACATCCCTCCCCACCATCTTATAACTGTGCCGGCATTAAACTAAACGCTCCTTGGCACGAAGCGAGGAATCCTCGGGATTCAAGTCCATCACCCAATGAAAGGTTCCTTCACTGTCCCTTTTATACCTGAAAAAAGGTAAGGTAATTAAGTTCATAGCAACGAAAGGTGAAGTTTTTTACTGTGTGGAATAACGCGAAATGAGAATTCTTTTTATTTCTTTATCGGAAGAACATATTGTTACTACCGCGCCAAACACACCAATCTGCATTTCGGCGATTTTCCCCTAACTGCATTTTTCGAGTCACCATTTCATATTTTATGCTATGACAAAGCCACGGATCATTTCGATTCTTAGTGGGAAATGCCGATTTTCATAAAACAAACTTTAAGTCAACTCGATTTTTCCTAAGCACCAAAACTGACTTTTTACACAAACGCGTTCAATTTTGCAGATTGGTGCCTTTGGCTTGGTGTAAATTCAGATTCGTATTCTGCTCCTACCTTGTTTCAAACACTCGATAAAAGCAAAATATTTAGGTTCAAATTTTTAAATTTTCTTCCATCAGTTTTTGATTGTTTCCCAATAACTTTGCACAAGAAGCGTCATATTACCTTCCATGTTTCCGAAGTAGTTCACATCTAGATTCGGCAACGGATTTCCTAGGATGAGGTTCGCGCTCCAAAGACATCCTATAGAAACAAACAGAAATGTACTGATTGATTTACACTGATACACATGATTTAAAAGGCAATTATGAAGTGCAGAACATTGCATCAAATTGTCACAAAAAACGTAACTTACAAATAGTTGGCATTCCTAAGATTTTTCTTAAAGATATCAGTAAATTCGATACGCTTTAAAGTATCCTCGATTCTGGGAACAGCCGGCGGAAGGAAATCTGAAACAAGTTATACAAAAGTGAGAACAAATACGCATATAAAATGATAGATGTATCTAAAATTACACAATACTATTACACAAATTTTGTGTCCAAGGAAATACATTATTTGTACTCTTAACGTTTAACACAATATTACGAGACATTACATATTAAGCCATCCTTCGGCCTTCAGATGTCTTATAAAGTTAAGTAATAAAACTTTGGGGGGAGAGAAAGAAGTATAAAAGCAACGTTCGGAACTCCATTGATATGACACCCACCATAGTCGGATTCTTGAAATTTCTCGATGAGACCAACGATTTTCGCAATCATCACTTGCCGGTACTCGGTGTCCACAGTTCCGTTGTCGGGATAAACGCCATCGATTGCTTTGATGTCTTTCAAGAACAATCCTATGAATAAATGTATAAAATACTTACATTTTGATATGTATTTATAAATTTAAATAATAAAAAAATTGATTGGTTATTTTTATACCATTGATTTTGGGATGAAAAGATTTTCATATTTAAGTACTTTTATTAACTGACAACATTAGTTAATTATTATGGACTTCAAGACAGTTTAAAATTGGTACAAGATACACTTTGAATTACCATTACCAAAATAGTATTTGTGATCCGAATAACTTAGTTCATGATGACCAAACGTCTTACAAACACATAATTTGGATGTCAACGTTATAGGAAACAATGAGTGATGAGAATACAATATAAATTATATTTGATGAAACGAAAGCTTAGAGACTTCAATACATGAAAGGTAGTATTGCTGTACAAAGAGAATTTTAAAAATTGTCAGTAGAATAGTTATAAAATTCTAAATCTATGTCAGAAGTTGGGATAGAACCGGAACAGTTGATTGACAGGAAGAGTTCTACTTTTTACTAACACAGAACATTTATTACAAAAATATTTAATTTAGCATTGATGTTCAGGAGGAGTCCACATTCAGAAGAAGTAACAATTTTTATCCACAGAGGATTAATATGGAGCCAATAAGGTCTCCCGTTCTTAAGATGCACGATCAGCCACACAGGTCTTGCGCCATTTCACTCTCGCTGCCAACTCCATACGAAAATTCCCATGTTCTCAAGTTAGAATGAATTATTTTCCCGCCCTGCTTTGAGTGTTTCCAACGCGACCAGAACGCACGGAACTCCAACCAATCAGAGCATAGTGACGAGAACGCATGGAGTTCCAATCAATTAGAAGATCGCTCTCGGAGTGCGAATATGATTGAGTGTTCTAAGAAGAATGGGGAGGGGAAACGATTCAGTCTTGACATCTATATACAAAAAGGATAATTGTGAGAGTTTTTTGTATAACCAGAAGGGAAGTCATAAAACATAACACGACGAGAATAACTCCAGAATGCCACATTCAATCGAAAACCGAACGACATTTTTTCGGGTTGGTTTTCTACCAGGTACAGGGACGTAACTAGAGGGAAGACGGGGCACGTGCCTTGGCTACCGGATTGGGGGGGGGGGGGTGCTAAACTGGCCGAGTATTTTGTACTATAGATACTTACGTATGATAAAAAATGAAGGGGGGGGGGTGCGCCAAGGCGAGTTCTTGCTCCGGGTGGAAACTAGCCTAGTTACGTCCCTGACCAGGTAGGGTAGTTGCTCCAGTACGTCGCACTGGAGCAACACAACGGGTATTTATTGGCGACCATCTGGGATCAATCTCAAAGGGAAGTATCAGATGACACCTCGTAATTTTGAACCACTGTAAGATGAAGAGATCAATACTTGAGATGGCACTCCACTCTCCAAACTTTCTCACCATGCCAAGGTGAGAACACTTGGGGTCACGACAGATTGAACGAGCACCAGCCCCTTCGTACATGACGGTCTTTGTTCGATTAAGTTTCTAACTCGCAACCCCTCTAATTGGAAATCTGACTATTAACTGGGCTACCGCGGTCTGATTTTTCTACAAGGAATCGCGTGACATGATTATTGTGCGTCGATTCTAACCCCTGTATAGTAAGTGGAAAAGGTCAATCGAATGGATACTTACCAATAAATGGAATGCATGGTCCTTTGCAATTGGCGTAATACTCCCTCAGATTTTGAAAATTGTTATCAGTGGAGCAGAGATGTTCCAGCTTTTCTAACATGAGCAAGTGTTTCTGGGACACATTCTGAAAGTAGTCAAATGTGCAAGTTAGCAAGCTAAGATTCAAGTTAGGTATTTAAAATGCGTCTTATTAAACTTCCTGAGATCTATTGAATCACAGTTGAACCTACCTTCCATGTCTCATCCAGTCTGAGAATCGGGGCGCTGTTGAGAGCAGCTATAATCGCAAACTCCGAGTGGAGATTGTTCAGTTTGTGGAGTTCTTTGGCGATTTTAATAAAATGCTCTAGAGTCTCAGTCCTTTTCTTTGCAGTCAAAGGTTTCAAAATTTCCACTGCTGTCCAATAGGTGGTCTGAAAAAACAAGGAATTCATGCATGTTAAAAGAAGAGATGTAACTAATAGGTTCATACTATTATAACATATCTATTCATAAAAGCGCACTTAAGTTCAATGCAGTAAATTTAATTGATACTTACATAACTGAATTCATCCATGTATTCGGTAATTCCGAAGGACTTGAACTGGTGGAACGGTGGATGCAAAAACTCCTAGAATAAAATTGAAGAATATTTAATTCAGTTTGTTGAAATAAAATGAATACTGAAATTTAGCATAACCTGAGCTGACGTATTTAATACAGCACTTAAGTTAAATTTTTGGTGGTCCGCCATAAAAATCCAAGCAAACAACTCTAAATTCATGGATACTAATTGCCATTTGTAAAACCTACCTTGAGTTTTATTTTCTTGAATGCCTCCACATCCATCCTAGTTAGATGTTCCTGTTGAAAAAGCAATCGTTATTAAGTAATATGTCTCTTTAATATAATGCAACATTAAAAGGTTTATGATACAATTTTTTAAATAATGTTATACTTACAGCATAACGTTTCGGAGAGATTTTAATTGCATCCATCATATATGAATGGCGGTCAAAGGTTCCAAATCTGTAACACAAATGCAACATTAATTTTGAAATTAACATGTATTAAATGGGTACAAAAATGCAACTTTCATGTATAATACTTGAAAATGAAACCATTTCGTTAAATCTTTCAAATTAACAAATTTGTACAACGTATTTAGTTAATGATTATTAACGAAATATTAGCTAATGACGAAAAGGTGAATATTAAACCATTTTAATTACAAATTCTTGGACATAGTTTGACAAAAACAAAATTATATTAATCATTGTACACAGGACTCCAAATAATTGTAAAATATGTTGAATTTATCTAATAAAACTGAGAATATATGTTGGAAATCATTACTGAAGCCAAAACATTAACAATTAATGGTGAACTTACAAGGCTCGGGACAACCGCTTCCAAAGACGAGGAGCCATCCTTTTCTGTACTTTAATTGAAAAGAATGAAATAGAAATAGGAAGTCTATAGATGATAGTTGACTTCTTGAGACACTAAATAGTTTCTCAAATAGAGTTTGAAGCAAAAACTTCGATAAATCACGTAATTTCAGAGCGCTTTGAAAAGTAGTCAAATAGGCACCAAAGCAAGAAATTGAATGACGTAGAAACGCGTGAAATTATGAAACTATGAAAAAACACATTGTTGTGCATTGTTAGTTTCCATATAATACTGATGACGTATGAAGCACTCTGTTTTGGGATGATTGTTTTAATTTCAACATTGTTTAAAAGTATTGTTTAAGAAATTCATTTTTTAAAATTTTTAAACTACAACATATATATGTAATTTTCGTATTTAAAAAAATAATTATGATGTAAATTTTTATTATGCTTTACAAGAAAAAAACTAATTTGGTAACTTTAATGCTTACATACTTAATTGACATTCCTTTCAATAGTAGACAGTCGTTTACCGGTGATCAGTGACTTTTTCACATATAGTATAGAAAACATGCAGACTTTTACGATGTAGAAATATTTCAAATATTCTGTATGCGTTCCCAGGTGTGTTCCCAAACTAAATCTTTCTAATAGTTATGCCCCTCAAGGAAACATCTTTAGACGTATACAGGCTTCAAGAACCCGAGGTTCCCTAGCTATCTGTTCCTGTCCCATGGGGTTTATATACTGTCTCTAGTAAACATGGGGTCGCGACTCCAGGATGCCCAAGGGATCTTTCTCTTCTTTCTCCTCTAATTCTTTTCACAATAACTTGACATTGTCTGTCTTGTGTTTGACGTAGCCCTTGCGCCATAAATCCAAAAACCAATCATTTAATAGTTTTGTAGACATTGAATTGTAAGTGTAAACTTCCTGCATTTCATACAGGATAATTGACATAGGTAGGTAGGCATTTTATTAACGTCGCACTGGAGCAACACAACGAGCTATTAACGACGGTCCTTGATCAAACACAACGGGAAAGATCCGAGGACAACCGCACGTAATTTTGAACCACTGTCAGATGACGAGGATAATCGACATAAAAATAATTTGCTTAAGACATGAAATAAATGCATTATGAACAAAACTATTTTTAAGGACACATTGGGCACATCCTTGTACCAAATATGAAATTTGTTAAATTGGACAACAAAATCTACGCTCTACTTTCTGTAATAAGTTTAATTGAACATTTAAGCTAGAAACACAAAATAGTAACGATTTTAAACTACTTTCGATATCAAAATTAAGAATTTGGGAAATCAAGCGTAGTTTTTCAATTTATTTTTGTGAATAGGATGTAGTCATACGTTTACATACACAATTGCGCTTCATCATCATAAATTCTTTAGTGCCTAGGGCACATAAGACCTTCCATCTAGATCGCCAAAGTTTCCTGTCCGATGCAGCAAGTCTAGCTTCATACCAGCTCGCCCCATCCAGCCTCACTTCTCTCTTGTTCCATCATACGTCGCCAGCTCAAACGCTTTCTCTTTCCATCAGGGGTCAATGCTATATGAGGAATACTGTCCCTGTTCATTCTTAATATGTGTCCTGTAAACTTCCAACGTCTAAATTTGATTTCATTTCCCATTTCATTAAATTGTGCTTTATTTAATAATTCTTCATTTGAAATGTAGTATGGCCAAAAAAATCTTTAAAATAATTCTTAAACATTTATTTTGAAAAACATTTAGTTTATTGCACTGTCTTTTGGTAATTCCCATGTTTCAGAACCGTATAAGAGAACTGAAAGTACTAGTGATTTGTACAGATTTAGCTTGGTTTTTACATTATTAGTTGCTTTCCACAATTTATTAAGATTCTTAAAACAGTTGCGAACTTTTGAAATTCTAAGATCATTACCTTCATCAGTATCACCATTTTTGTTTATTGTTGCTCTCATATATGAAAAAGTGCTTACATTTTCTATTGAGTTATTTTGTACCTTGATGGGAGTGCTATATTTTTCGTTAATTCTGAGGACTTGTTTTATTCTGATTGATTTTCAGTCTCACTAGTTTAGCATCTTCTGAAAAGACATCCGTTTTAGTTTGTAAATCTCTTAACCTGGACGACAACATGATGATATCGCCTGCAAAATCAAGATCCTCCAAAACAGATGTAAAATTCCATCTTTTCCCTGTTCTTTGATTTCTAAAAGTTGTTATCATGATCCAGTTAACATACACAATTGGGCTTTCCACTGACAATTATCCGGCAATCTCAGAGATTTCAGTCAGGAAATGGCTGCATCTTTCATTATCCTCGAGTACTTCTCCATTAGGTGTGTACGGGTTTCACAGACCCGAGATACTCTAGTGACCTTTTCTTTTACCATCGGGCTTACTGTCTTTACTGGGCTGCGGTAGCCCCGTTGGAAGAGTAACGGATAAGCAACCGAAGGATAGCGAGTTCGAATCCGGCCAAAGACCGTCGTGTACAAAGGGGACTGGTGCACGTTAAATCTGTCGGGGCCTCAAATGCCCTCACGTTGGTGTAGAAGTTTGGAGAGTGGGGTGCCAGCTCAGGTTTGACCTCGTCATCTGACCGTGGTTCAGTACGTGGTGGTGTGCTCGGATATTTCCCTTCGGGATGGATCACGGACCGTCGCCAATAGCCTCTTGTGTTGCTCCAGTGCGACGTTAATTAAATACCTACCTAATTCTTTACTAAACACGGGTGTCTCGAGATAAGCAAGCGATCGTTCTATGCTTTCACCCCACTACTCTATACTCTCAGGGACACATCTTTAGGTGTGTACGGGCATCACAACGCGAGGTACCCGGGTGATCTGTCCTCTTATCTGTTTTACCCTGGCCTATCCTTATACGTTTTTTTCTACCTCGTTAACAACCTGTGAGTTGTGGGTGGCGCAGGTTCGATTCCTCCCGGGGTGTATTTCTCTCTTCTGTGTCAGTAAAGTTCTGTGTCTTTGTGTGTATGTCTATTACTTGAAATCGTACATCTTGTTTTGGACCTTGCGCCATAAAACCCTAATATCCAATCCGGTAGGTAGTCAGGTAGGTAGTTGAATTAATGGTACACTGGGACAACACGACAGACTATTGGCTACGGTCCGGGGTCAATCCCAAAGGGAAATATCCGAGGACAACACCACGTAATTTTGAACCACTGTCAGATGAAGAGGTCTCACCTGAGTTGGCACTCCACTGTCCAAACTTCCACGCCAGAGTGTTGTCCTCGGATTTTTCCCTTCGGGTTCAATCCCGGACCGTCGCCAATATCCCGTTGTGTTGCTCCAGTGCGACATTAATTAAAAATATTTACCAATATCTACCTGGATCAATCCCGAAAGGAAAAATCCGAGACAACGCCTAATTTTGAACCATGGTCAGGAGACGACATGAATGCCTGAGTTAGCACCCCCCTCTCCAAACTTCCACACCACGTCAACGTGAAGACATTTGAGGCCCAACAGATTTAACATGCACCAGCCCCCGTGTACACCACGGTCTTCGTCTGAACCAAATTTCGAAACCCTGATTGTTAATCCGTTGCTCTGCCAACTGGCCTACCGTGGCCCCATTTGACTTCGGAATATATAGATAAGTTTTTATTATGCGATCAATTTAAACCTGGACTTTTCATTTGGAGTAAAATAGTCTGATTATAGTTATTTTTATTTTGTAAGCACTTGGAATAATTTCATTGAAAAAAAAACCAAATAACACTTAGTATTAGATTCCAAACTTTGGGGTCATGAATCGGGGTTTTTGTTCAGTTAAATATCAAAATTTATTTTTAAGCTATTTATGGTTAACCATATCTAGAAAATAAATATTATAAATTTCATAGCTTTGTTTTTATTTTAACTCTCCTGATGGTTTTCTTGACGAGGTGCCTCGTCATTCACAAAACTGACCAGATCTAAATGGACGAGATATCCCACCATTAGATGAAAATTGACCAGATGTCATCATAAAAAATCGGAAATATCTTGATGACGAGATATCTCGACACTAGCAAAATTGATCAGATCTTGATGAACGAGATATCTCGACGCTAGCAAAATTGATCAGATCTTGATGGGTTAAAGACTATAGAATACAAAATCCATCTGTAATAGTTTAAAAAATACGTAACTAATATTCCCAAAATTAAAAGCCGTTCGTTTGAATAAATTTATATCATATTCCATCAATTCATTAAAGACCATTAAAATAATGTAATGTAATGAAAAAGGAATTGTTTATATAGTATAATGGAATTTGTCTGTTCGAAATTTGTTTAAAAAATAAGAAGAAATATGCCTTAAAATACCATGCTGAAGAATAATTCACAATTTACCATTTATTTTATTTTTAAATCTGAATAATTCTCTTACATGTTATCTAAATGCTTGTGTACACATTCATGTAAAAATAAAATTATACAAATTGCATAGTGTTTATATTTCATTTAGTTTAAAGCATCTGACATTCAACTCTAAGTGCACACATTTGTTTGAGTACTGTCTGTACCACGAAAACTGTTCCCGATACCAAGCCTGGGTGTAATGGAGGTCTCTATGGAAACAGGGCTCGTTCATTTTGAATAGGGGACGTAATTTGATTTTGTTTTACGCGAATGTTGGCGATGGGAAGAGGCACTTAACTAGTATAGATCGTTTCGGTGACAAGTAAAAGATCTTTACAAGTATATTTCCAAACTCATCAATTCGTCAATCTGACAAATTTGAATACGTTTCTTTAAGCATCCCCTATGGTAAATAGGATAAGCTCCGTTTCTATGACAACAGACAGAGGAAGACTTCGTGTACGGAGGAATTCTCGAGGTAGATAGGCAGTAACTGAGTTTGAGTAACTTGTTTCAACTAACACATTTTAAAAAAGCAGAGAATTTATTCATAAAAATGAAAAAATACAGAATTCGATATCAAGTTGAAATACTTATTGTTCTAAACTTGAGATCTCAAGTGCAGAAAAAATGGTATATGATGATAAATGGAAAACAGTGGTTCTCTCTGAGGGTTGCTTTTCAAAGTTCTTTGTGATCACACTTCTTGGAAGACAGGAAGAAACGTCGAGCGTGACGTGTTTTGTGTTAAGCCACCTCTTATGTAGAACAATTTGTAATTCAATGACCTCTACCTAAAATACAAAAATGAGGAATTTATTATTCATTTTCTAAACGTACGTAAAAAATTTCATTTTTCAGTACACAGGATTAATGGACAAAATTCATGAGGCCTATTACTGTAATGAAGTAACGGTAATTAAGGATCTTAGTATTAATAGTATAGTGCGGAACGAGAACGAGAAGACAGATGACCTTGGCAAAAGTCCACTCGTAGAAAGGTACTAATCTCTTCAAGGGAAAGGTCTGCCATACGCAAGAACATGTATGGCGATCTCCATGAACATGATGGCCTAAAAGTCACTAGATCTTTTAAAAATGGAATAACTCTTTTATGTATTAAAAATTCACATTTATTCTTTTATAAACAATAAATATACTTCTTGGAAATTATTTTGAATTAGTTTTGTAGATTATGTCCTTCAAATGGCCACCATTTTGTTCTTGATAGTGGAGGGCTCTTTCTAAAGTGTGTTCCATCACCTCTCGTAATGTTTCTTGGCTTATTTCTTCAATTTCTTCACGGATGTTGGCCTTTAATTGCTGGATGGTCCAAAGGTTTGTTACGGTATACTCTTTCTTTTAGACATCCTCACAAAAAAGTCTAGAGTCGTAAGGTCAGGTGAGCGTGGAGGCCAATTGAATTCAGAGTTTCGCGAAATTATTCGGCGTCCAAAAATTTGCCTTACGAGCCCCATCGTCGGACGAGCTGTATGCTTGCTGCCACCAAACCTCTAATGTGTTCTCAACTGCCGAATGCAAGCTCTTTGGGGTAGCACAATTGATCGTTGATTTTGTAGATAAAATTGGATTATTTTTACTCGTTGCTCTGTCGTGAATTTATCCATAGCTATTTTTCAAGGATTACATATAAATAATCTGAAAAAAATTAGAAAAAATTAATAGCAAAAAAGTTATATTTTAAAATGGTCTAGTGGGCCACCCTGTACGATTCTTTCTTCTACAATTGGTAATCACTGTTACATTCCATACGAAGACTTGGGCGGAGATCATCGTGTATTGAAATAGGCGGAATCGATGCTTGTTTAACACTGTAACCCCTGTACTTTAACGAGAAAAGTTTAACAAAATTAGAAGTACAACTCACTCATTCCAGTTAAGGAGAGGCAATCACAGGTTGGGCAAACATGTTCGGCAACCCGTTTCCACTGGCAGGGAAGCTCACACTGCATTGGGGCGCATGTTATTGCCTCACCTGAAAAACAAACATTTTGGTTAGGGCCGCCCCCAAAAATCCAGAGCAACTATTCAACTTCATTTTAATTACTGATAAAGAATATTCAGGGATGCCACAAGTGACTTTTGCTATTTTCCAACCGTGGCGACTAGGGGTATCTTTTGAATCAAAATAGTCTAAACAAAAACACATTTTAAAAATTTTGGCAACTTGTTTCGAAAATTCAATAAAGGTCAACGAAAATTTGGTCTTATTTTGTAAACTAATAGCAGACGGGAAAAATATTTTTCTTCATGGAGAAAATTTTCCGAGGGACGCCAATTTCGAAGTTTTGGCACTAAGCCGTGGCGACCACGAAAAAAACAGGAATCTCTGGCTATTCGGCAGGTAGTTAATTAACGTCGCACTGGAGCAACACAACCGACTATTGGCAACGGTCCGGGATCAATCCCGAAGGGAAATATCCGAGGATAATACCAAGTAATTTTGAACTACGATCAGATGACGAGGCAACATCTGAGCTGACACTCCACTCTCCAAACTTACACAACATGTCAACGAGAGGACATTTGAGGCGACTACAGATTTAACGTGCAACAGTCCCCGCTTACATGACGGTCTTTGGTTGGACCTAGTTTCGAACTCGCAACCTTCCAGTTGCTAATCCGTTGCTCTTCCAACTGGGCTAACGCAGTTCCTCTGGCAACTAGATAGTCATGGAAACCTTATTAAGAAAATATTTAGTTCTTTATTTTAAAATTTAAAATTCTTTGTGAGATTTTGAACGTTTGTTTCATGCTTAAGTGGAACATTTTGTGTTTTAGCCGATCCAATTTGTATCTGAGCAACTTAGATTGCCACTAAAATAGGATTTAAGAGACTTTTTTTGCTACCATTTAAAAAAATTAATTCCAATGTCCTTATTTCACAAGTGCTTTGGCTGTGGAAGCCTTGGTATTAGAATGTCACTGACAAGTTACAGGCATTAAAAGCTTTTGTGACGAAGGACACAGAAATATACTTGCAGTAATAGGCAGAAATGAAAGTGCTTACAGTGATCAATAATTTCAGCCATGAAAGCCTGTTATGGTTATATGGCACAAGGGTCATATTTGGCCATTTTGAGCCAAACATAAGACAAACAACATCAAGAAATAAACATACACACACAAGGAAAGTTTTGCTAACAGAAGAGAGATATTGAGTTGATGCAAAAGTTCATCCCGTTGGCGCTAAATGGCATTCATTGTATCTCAAAACCGAAGTGTTATCTACTTATACGTGTTAAGTTTTGATATTGTTTGAAAGAAGGAATTTCAGCGAGTACTTGAGAAAAAAATTATGTTATTTGGTTGTGTTTTTTAAATTTTGTTAAGCATTATAAATGGCAGAAACAAGGAGCATTTTCGACATATTATTCTTTTTTATTTACGAAAAGGCAAGAATGCTTCGCAGACGGAAAAGAACATATATATTGCGTATGGTGAGGTTGCCGTTGACAATTTCACGTGTCGTAAGTGGTTCCAGAAAGTTTCGTGAAAACAATTTTAATCTTAGCGATGCATCACGTTCTGGACGACCTACTGAGGCTGATGGCAACGAAATATTGGGGCTAATTGAAAGTGATCGGCATAGAACAACTCGAGAGATCGGAAAAATTCTTGGAATCAACCAGTCAACAGTATCAAGACGATTACGTCAACTTGGAATGGTTAGCTAGGCCTAACGGAGACAAATTTGAGACCAAATTTCTTGCGATTCTGTATTGAAGCGCAATGAAATCGAACCATTTTTTAAAAGCGGATGGTTTCAGGTGATGAAAAATGGATTGTGTAATGGTCTAAGAGCGGAGATGCCCCTTCGACCAGTGCAAAAGCCAGTTTACATCCCCGAAGAAGGTTATGTATGCATTGGTGGGACTGGAAGGGGATCGTTTATTACGAGATGTAACCTGAAAACCAGACCATTAATTCGGAAAAATACTGTTCACAGATAAGTGAATTAAAGAGAGCAATCGACCAAAAGCGGCCTGAATTAGCCGACAGAAAGTTTTCCGTCTCAAGACAATGCTAGATCACACGTGTCTGGCCACCCGACACAAACTTTTACAGCTTGACTGGGATGTTTTGTTCCATCCACCGGTTCTCTCCCGACCTTGCACTCTCCGACTTTCGTTTATTTAGGTCGCTTCAAAGCAGCTTAGATAGTAAAAACTTTACTTCCTTGGAAGACTTGAAAAATCACTTTGATCAGTTCTTTAGCCAGGAACCTCAGAACTTATGGACCTATGACCATGGAATTATGCAGCTACCGGGGATAAGGAGAAAGGTCATCGAGCAGAGCAGCACATACTATATTAATTAAATGTAATTCTTAGTAAATAAAACCTTTCTTCAATGTTTGTCAAATAAAACGGGACGAACTTTTGCACCGAGAGAGGAATCCAACCAGACAGGAATCAGACATCCTTATTATTGAAAAATGAATAGAATATCCGAGTTTCTACACTCCTACAAAATATGTAGTAATATAAATTTAACTAAAATTAAATTTTTGAAGTTTGATTAATATTTCTGAGGTCATAAGGTGACTGAGGCAGCCATCCTAAAACTTGAATGTGAATAGAAGTTATGAAAAATTATTTATTTTACCTCCTTCAACACTGCAAGAGCAACTTTTGCAACGCTGATTTGGAGTTGCGACTGCATCGACACATCGAGGTCCACATTTCAAATGGTAACAATAGGGATCATTATATACGGCAAAACGCTGTTGCGTGGAATCTGAAATCACATGGAAGATTATTAAGTAATGAGACTCATGCACACAAAAGAAAAATCAACAATCCAATTCTGAAGTAGTACTTTCATCTATACATATAAAGCAGAGTTGGCGTCAGTGTTCTCTATACAAATCCACACCGTTTGACCAATTCACACCAAATTTGGTACACATATTCTTTGGAACCCTGCGGGTAATGTAGGCTACATATTAACCCCCATACTATCTGTATTGGGTGTGCCAGAGGAGACTTAAAGTACTATTCGAAATCCCCACAGGAATAAAATTGCGTATTTATACGATCAATGTCTGTCCAATTCACACCAAATTTGGTATATCCATTATTTAGAATCCTGCGGGAAACAGGATATATATTAACCCCGTTCAATTTGTTCTGGGTCTGCAGCAGGGGCTAAAAACAATGCGAAATCCCTTTAGGAATAACATTGAGTATTTATACGATAAATGGTAGATCAATTCACACTAAATTTGGTACATTCATTCTTTAGAATTTTGTAGGACACATATTCTTTATATTAAGCCTGCGCGATATGTCCTGTGTCAGCAGGGGGCTAAAAACAATTCGAAATAACCACAGGACTAGCATTGAGTATTTTTATGATCACTATTAGACCAATTAACGCCAAATTTGGTGCATTCATTCCCATTAGAATCCTGCGGGATACATATTCTAGATATTAACCCACGTTTTCTATTTCCCCTGGTTCTGTAGAGGCTAAAAACAATTTGAAATCCCCATAGGAATAACAGTGAGTAATATTACGATGAATTACAAACAATTCAACCCGAGAAACGCCGGGTAATTCAGCTAGTCTATATATAAAGTAGAGTTGACGTCTGTCTGTACTCTATACAAATCTACACCTCTTAACCAATCCACACCGAATTTGATATTCTCCTTTAGAATACTGCGAGTAACGCAGGCAAAATATTAACCCAGTTCGATTTGTCCTGGGTCTGAAGAGGGGGCTAATTCAATTCGAAATCCACATAGGAATAACATTGAGTATTTTTACAATCACTGTCAGACCAATTCACACCAAATTTGATACAACCATTCTTTAGAATCCTGTGGGAAATATCAGTTGACTGAAGAGAAAATATCAAAACTTTATTCAAGATTTTTTAGGTATGGTAGGTTTTTAATCAACGTCCCATTGGAGCAACACAACGGGCTATTGGCGACGGTCCGGGATCAATCCCCAAGGGAAAGATCCCACGATTTTTTAAGAAGCAATCAATGAATTAAATGAGGATGTTTTTTGCTTTTTATATGGTCTGGGAGGGGCTTAAGCCTCCATAACCCCTTCGTAGGCCCCTTCTGGTCACAAATTAATTATTTAAAAAAGCATGGTATAAACAATATACACCTAAACAGAATGCAGTGGTAGATAAACAAGAACAAAACTAAAAAGAAATACTCACATTTCCTCAGGCTTCGATCACAGACGCAGATTGGACAAGGTTCAGCATTGTGGTCTACGCGACAGCCGAATCCACACCGAGGTACCGAGCAGGCAACTAATTGCAAAAAATATTATCAATTACAATTAAAATTATCAATATCAACTACCTTTATTTTTTCAAGATTTTTGCTAAGCCCATTTCTGTAAAAACAAAAAATTAATTGTTGCAGTGACTGGAGGGTGCAGAATCTCAAAGATACTTAGTGATAACATTGAGTTTCCACCACAACCTCCGAGATCAATAGGTGTCACTCACAAATTTCTGTCAGATTGTGGATTAACCAATTGTTGCAGTAAGGTTTTGAATTGATAAACCGCAAGAATGAGGTACTTACACAATCTCAAAGATACTTAGTGATAACATTGAGTTGTTACCACAACCTCCGAGATCGATAGGTGTCACTCACAAATTTCTCTGTCAATAACATTTTTATTCAGATTGTGGATTAACCAATTGTTG
Source organism: Meta bourneti (assembly GCA_933210815.1). NCBI lineage: Eukaryota > Metazoa > Arthropoda > Arachnida > Araneae > Tetragnathidae > Meta > Meta bourneti. The sequence goes on from OW119925.1 coordinate 101,277,121, forward strand.
CAGTAAGGTTTTGAATTGCTAAATCGCAAGAATGAGGTACTTACACAATCTCAAAGATACTTAGTGATAACATTGAGTTGTTACCACAACCTCCGAGATCGATAGGTGTCACTCACATTTTTAGTCAGATTGTGGATTAACCAATTGTTGCAGTAAGGTTTTGAATTGATAAACCGCAAGAATGAGGTACTTACGATTACTTAGTTTAGAAAGGGTAGGTATGTAATCAACGTCGCACTGGAGAAACACAACGGGTTATTGGCGACGGTCAAGGATCAATCCTCAAGGTAAAGATCGAGGACAACACCACGTAGTTTTGAAACACGGTCAGATGACGAGGTCGACACCTGAGCTGGCCCCTCCACTCTCCAAACTTTCACACCACGCCAACGTGAGGACATTTGAGGCCACGACAGATTTAACGTGCACCAGCCCCCTTTGCACATGATGATCTTTGGCTGGATTCCAACTCACAACACTCCGGTTGCTAGTTCTTTACTCTTCCAACCCGGCTACCGTGGCCCTCAGAGAGAGAAGTGACCACTGACGCTGTGAGGGGTTTCTCTTGTTGGTGGTCGGAGAAGAAAGGTCAGATAAGGACAAAGAACGAGAGAGCGATGTGGTATTGCAGACCGATCATACTAGGCGAGGCAAAGAGTGACCCTGAGACAAAGAGTGACCTTTTGTGTGTAAATTGTTGATTTGACGTTTATTCAATAAGCGTTTTGGTGAGTTTCAAGTGTTCTTTTTCTTTTTGCCAGAAAAGAACCACACGAGGATCTTACGAAAAAGATTTTAGAATTCCATAGAATTCTAGAGATTTCTATAGAGAAAATGAGCTCTGATTCTATAGAAATGTATTTCTATAGAGAAAAGTAAACTCGTGAAACAAGTAATGAGCTTCTATGGAGGTTTCTATAGACATTTTCTGAGATTTCTGTAGAGGTTTCTTTATAGAACTTATAGAAAAATGGGCCATAATTCTATAGGATTCTATAGACCACATTTTGTAGAAATTTTTCTAAAGAGTAAGTTCAGCCTCCATAGAATCAGTTCAAAATGAACCCCATTGCAGTTGCAATCAATGATGCAACAATTGTTGAACGCCGTAGTATTGCAGGCGTTTTATTGAAGAATAAAGCGGAACTTCAACTTTTATATAAATATATGTATTTAGATGGGACACACAAGTACAAAAAACGGGCATTCTCTTTTTAAGATATCATATGTAACCATCCTTTTCCTCTACTCTAAAGTAAAGCATCAGAATGTTTATTCTTATTCAGCTTTTAGTAAGATTAAATCACATGGGATCTGGCTATCACGAAGGCCAATCAACGCATTCTTGTAACTTACCTAGGTGGGGAAACTAAACTGATGCTGGACTCTCTCTCTACCTCACCCACCCTGTAGATAAATTATTTATAAAATATTTGGTATGCTAATCTGTAATTAATGTATTTTTATGTTGCCATATGGGGCATACAATTTGAGAAGCATCGCTCAAATGGCAAAATATTGGATATTTTATGCACATTTTTGAAAATTTGGCAATTGTTTTCGTTCACCATTGAGGAATTTGCATTTTCATACTGAAATATTAGTTTCCAAGGAAACTTACCCATAGAGGAAATATAAAAGTAGAGTGAGCAATTGTGACATTTTCTGTGCCCAGGATAATGTGACCAAAACTAGTAGTAACGTTACCCTTCGACTACTTTCGTCTAAAGGATGGAACCTAATATTCATCATCTGATTGGTCCATGGGACGGGAGAAGTTGCCCATACATTGATTCATCATCTGATTGGTCCATTCGACATAGTAGGTTTTGGCTATTTCACCGTTTTGTTCTCCCCTCTATAGAAATGCGCATTCACACATCTACCCTGTAGTAAGATGTTATATAGCCAAACGTGGCGATAAGGTGCCAAATCAGACAACCACGACAAATTTTCACAGAGCAATCACGTGACAACTAGTCGGACATATTGGTTACACATTTTGAAGCTTCTTTCAATAGCAATGCTCAGTCTACTTATATTTCACGTCTATGGACTTACCTTGATTCACACATGAACAGCTAGGGCAGGGTTTGGAGTTGTAGTCAATGTGGCAACCTTCATCACACTTCGGTGGGGAACACTGCAGAGTTGGAATGCCTGAAACAAATCGTAGAAGTGAATCTCCAATTGAGTAATTATAGTACAATTTTGATCTATGTAGATGAATTTGTATTTGGTGTTACTTTAGATACATTTTTCAAATTAAATTAGTTTTGAGAATTTTAGTTTGTCAACATTAATTTACTAAAATGATGTTACTATTTTTAAGGATCTTAACTTCACAAAAGGAGTTTACCTCCAGTTGTGCTTCCATCGCATGAACAGCTAGGACATGGTTTGGAGTTGTAGTCAATGTGGCAACCTGGATCGCACTTAGGTGGGGAGCATTGCAATGTGGGATCGCCTGTAACAAAAATTAATTGTTCATAAGAGAAAAGTTAGTTCGTATATTTTAAATAAAATAAAGCTATTTATTGAATTTTTATTTAGCCATTTCATTTTATTAATTCAAACATTTGCATTGGTATTTTGAAATAAAAATGAGATAAAGATAGAGAAGGCTGGCACAGTTTGAAGATCTTAACTTTATAAAAAAAGTTACCTCCAGTTGTGCTTCCACTACATGAACAGCTAGGACAAGGTTTGGAGCTGTAATCAATTTGGCAACCTGGTTCACACTTTGGTGGGGAACACTGCAGAGTTGGAATACCTAAAATAAATTAAATAAATAAAAAATACTACTTGAAATCGGTAACGAACCTACTTGAGTAGTATTTGGATGTAATCCCCTTCCCCAATTACTTAAATTTACAATGTCACTTTCTACACTTTTTCATTTTTGACAATTCTATCTTGTCAAAAGAGTTTACGTTAGGATTTAATATTTGTTATTCGACTAAAATGTGCTAACAGTTTACTATTAAATGTGCTTCATTTTTGTCCATACGATATAATTGGTATTAGGGTACAATTAAATATGATGTGCATTTCATGCAATCTGTCTTCTAAATCTGTCTTGATATATGTTCAGAGGAATACATGTTTATTATACTTTACCTCCAATATCACTTCCATCACATGAACAGCTAGGGCAAGGTTTAGTGCTGTAATCAATGTGGCAACCTGCATCACACTTAGGTGGGGAACACTGCAAAGTTGGAACACCTGAAACCAATCACTCATCATTCGCTTGCATTATCTCAATATAAATTTCACTAAATTACATGGCACGGAAATCGGTGTTATTTGTATATTGGCGAATGGCAACAAACGGATATAATCCATGTAAAATCACCCACTACTAATTTTGCCGATTCGTTTAAATGTGCTTGATTTGAGGTAAAGAGTTACAAAATACTGTTAAAAATACTCGGAAGAATTCGCCGCTTGAATGAAATTCTACAAGAAGGCAATATAGAAGTTAATGGGGAAACAGGAAGATAGAAATAAGCGCATTAAACAAAATGTAAGCGAATGAGAAAATTGGTTTAGTTCTTAAACTATACCGAATCACTTTTAGAGTAAAAGGGATGCAATTGAATTAGATGTCCAGAGTTAATTGTGGTGACATGACTAGGTATAAACTTTTTGCCAAATGCTGTATTGGAAATAAGAATTAACCTCAGTAAGGTCAGCGTTTTATGGCGCAGGTTTCATATTTGGCTAAGCTGTGCCAAACACAAGACAAAGTCAATTCAAAAATGTCGTGAAAGGGGAAAAAAGAGAGATTAGGGAACAGAGTAGTGGGATGAAAGCTGATAAAGATAGCTTGTGTATCCCGGGGCGAGAACCCCTGTTTACTAGACAGTAAACCCCATGTGAATAGAAAAGATCACTAGAGTACCTCGGGTTCCATGAAGTCCGAAAATACCTAAAGAAGATGTGTCTTTGAAGACTTAACCTCAGTAAATACACAAAATACTATTATATATTTTTTGGGTGTTTTAATGATGTTTTATATTTCCATTCGGAGGTATGAAATGTGCATATCACTGCTTATATCGATTATAAATCGATTTAAAGATTGACGGCACTGACATCAATTGATATAAGTAGAAATTTCAACATAGATGTTATGCGATGGTCTTCTAGTTCATAAGAAATTTACCTACAACACTTGGTAGTAAAAACAAACATCGGATTTAACGGGTAAAAAAGAACCTCTTTTAGAATGAATCTATGCTAAATGTTTTTGGATTTATATGATGTTTGACCCTTTAAAACCATTTAACCATACTTAGTAGTAAAAAACAAACAACATCGGATTTAACGGGTAAAAAAGAACCTTTTAGAATGAATCTATGCTAAGTGTTTTTTGGATTTGCTTGATACTTGATCCTATAAGACCATTTATAAGCATTTACCTTAATTACATTTAACTCATTCATTAACAAGTACTTCCATCGCATTGCTTAACTGTTATATTCAACTTATTTCTTTAAGCTTTGTCATATTTTTTTGTGGAATACAAGGTGACTTTATGGCTAATCTAAAACCAAAACCGTTTCTGCACTTTCTGCCCATGCATAAATACATGTTTGAATCATCTAGGCAAAGCTAATTTACCTCCGGTTACGCTTCCATCACATGAACAGCTGGGGCATGGTTTGGAGTTGTAGTCAACGTGGCAACCTGGATTGCACTTAGGTGGGGAACACTGTAGATTTAGAATGCCTGAAAAATTGATGGGATAAATATAAAAAAGGCTGGCTCTATTTGTGAAGATTTTAACTTTATAAAAACGATTAGAGTCAATTGCACAATTGAGAATTTTAGAGAAATCGTGATGTCTCCAATCATTTCACTGTGCCGCACTTGTCACCTGCGCTATGTTAAACTTTGTATTGTTTTGTCTCAATTTAACAAAAGTCGTTCGTGTGCCTCCCCTGCCAGGTGGGGCCGTGGCCCGTTGCCTCTAGTGCTGGGGGTAGAAGCCTTTCCCCGCCCTTCCCTTGCCTGGGCTCGAAACCTTGTGGTGAGCCGGGTAGGGCGTGGGTCATAAATAAATAAATCATTTCGTCGGCTTGTAGAAAGGACAGATCTCTCAACCCCATTAAGGTGTACATGCCCTTATAAGTAGTTATGTCCGGTTGAGAAATCCCAACACTGGGAGGGGAACCTGGTATACGAAAGATATTTCTCGATAGAACGTTCCCGTTCTTTCCTGTAGTAGAGTGTGTATTGAAATTTTCCTTATCAACGAGCCTCTTGACAAAATATCAAGAATACAAAACTTCCATATACTAAAGGTAAATCTACCTTTTTTGCTCCTTAACTTTTCATAATCGAAAAGACCTAAAATATACTCGTCCGTTCTTTACAAGGGGCTTGGAAATTCATATACTGTAGAACCCTGAATTTTTTGACAGGCAAAAAAGCAAGTGACATTGTTTTTTACAATACGGTTTATATTTATTTTTGAATATAGATAAATGAGTTGCGTATAAAAATGATGGTACTATTTTTAAGGATCTTAACTTCACAAAGCAGCTTACCTCCATCACATGAACAGCTAGGGCATGGTTTGGAGTTGTAGTCAATGTGGCAACCTGGATCGCACTTAGGTGGGGAGCATTGCAATGTGGGAACACCTGTGACAAAAATTAATTGTTCATAAGAGAAAAATAAAGTTATTTATTGGATTTTTCTTTCGCATTTCATTTCATTTATTCAAAAACTTGCATTGATATTTTGAAATAAAAATTAATGAGATAAATATAAAAAGGCTGGCACTATTTGAAGACCTTAACTTTATAAAAAAAGAGTTTACCTCCAGTTACGCTTCCATCACATGAACAGCTAGGGCATGGTTTGGAGTTGTAGTCAATATGGCAACCTGAATCGCACTTAGGTGGGGAACATTGTAGAGTTGGAATGCCTGAAATGAATTGTAGAGTTCTTAAGAAGTTTATCTCAATAGGGTGATAATAGTAAGCTTCAACCTTTTCGAATTGAATTTATGTTGATAGTGTTACTGAATTCATTTTGCTTGTAAATCAATTTTTGAGAATCATAGTTAGTCAAAGCTAATTTACCTCCAGTTGTGCTTCCGTCACATGAACAGCTAGGGCATGGTTTGGAGTTGTAGTCAACGTGGCAATCTGGATGACACTTAGGTGGGGAACACATTACACCAAATGATCCTGCAACATACATGTAGTGGGGCAAATTAAGGATAACACACAAATAACGTATATATATATATATATATATATATATATATATATATATATATATATATATATATCTTGCGCCATAAAATCCAACAATCAATCAATCAAATAGCGTATAAGTTAAACTGTTGCCGAAGAGGGTCCTGTTAAACGAAAACTTCAAGATATCTTGAATATAAAGTTTAGAAACGAACATTGCCCTACCATTAAGAATGTATTCTTTTTAACCCTTTAAGTGGTTTTGACGAGATATCGCATCAATCAAGATGTAACTAATTTTGTTAATGACGAAGTATCTCGTCATCAATGTATTACCAGTTTTTTGATGATGACGAGATCATGATGTGGTCACTTTTCTTCTACTAACGAGATATCTCGTCCATCAAGATCTGGTCTGTTTCACTAATGACGAGATACTTAATCGAGACAACCACGAGGAGGGTTGAAGAACACTTAATTAAGAAACTATTTTCATTACTTGAAAACATCTTTTAGCAAATGCTTACTGAAATAAACTAACACATGCAAGGTTTTTGTAATTTCTCTTTGGGATGTTGTTTTCAAATACTAAACATTTGACTGCATGCCATTGTAGGACCTTTCAAGGCTATTTTTACTTTTTTCAAGGGTACATTTGACATAGATCGCAATAGATTAACCCCGAGGTGAAGAAACTTGCACGAATGCTGTTTGGGTTTCACGAAACCATTTTCAAGAACCATCAATTTTTAGCTAACCCATAAATATCATGCCCTCGGTTTTAGATGACATTTAATCCCGAACGAGAATCATTGACCTTGGTAGACTAACATTTGCAAAGTTTTAGTAATTTCTCTTTAGTATGAGATGTTCAAATGCTAGGCCTTTAGCACCACACGATTAGCAATATGAAGTAGCAAGAGCACACACACACTGCGCACTTTGGATTACCCTGTGTGTAGAACGAGTGACCTGTTACACGTTTCAGGATAAATAACAAAAATCGGGTCTTGAAATCTTTCAGTTTAGTACCCTAAAAACGCTTACCTCCATGAGGGTCACTGTCACAGGTACAAGAAGGGCAGGGTTTGGAGTTGTAGTCGATTTGACAGCCTGGATCACATTTAGGTGGAGAACACAAAATTCCTAGTTGCCCTGAAAGCAACAAGACCATATAAATATGAAATTTTATGCACACTTCGCCATTTTCTCTGTTTAATCAAAATAGATTTACTTGGATAAAATTATTTGAAGCTAACGTTCAGTAAGAAAAGAGATGGGTTTAAATTCAAACCCTTTGGAGGGAGACACTTCCTAATCTTGAAAGAACTCAGGGGACTGTATATAATGCTAATAAATTTCTTACAAATGAATGTCAAAATTACATCACTGGCTTGGCTGGTGAGATATTATTTATAATAGGAAGGTAAAAAGTTGAATTAACGTCGCACTGGAGCAACACAACGGACTATTGGGGACGATCAGGAAGGGAAAGATCCGAGGACAATACCTCGTAATTTTGAACCACGGTCAGATGATGTCAACACTTGAGCTGGCACCTCAATCTCCAAACTTCCACACCAAGCCAACGTGAGGATATTTGAGGCCACGACAGATTTAACGTGTACCAGCCCCGAATGTTCTTTGGTTGGAGCGAGTTTCGACTCGCTTGATAAAGGAAGATTCAGTAAGAATATATTTTTAAATATCAAATTGACCACCAGACCAGCATTAAAAGCATGATAAAACGTAAGTAAAAACAAGCAAATGCACTCTTCAAGGAAGATATTAAATGTATCTTACCAACATAAAAAGGTAAAATGTGGTGTTAAAAATGCATTGATGTTAATTAGATGAAGTGATACGATTTAAATTACATAAAAGCTGTGTGATTCAAGATGATATATGAATAAAAATAAATGGGTCGCTCATGAAGCACGAATGCTAAAATAAAACATTGTCTCTAAAAGCAATGACTTAGACGGGATATCCTCATCGTAGTTGCCTATTAACTCTTTGGGGTTAGGTGTGTTAAAAACTGTCCTACCTTTTGCTTAGCTTTTTATGCATGGTGGGATATTTTTTAACCCACCTCAAAAAGTTGAAATTACTCATAGCCATACAATTTAATATTTTACTTAAAATTTTTCATCGAGTTGGCAACGCTATGAACTAACGCTAAATGTGTAAATAACTGAAAACAAAAATTTACACATGTCTAAACGCATTAGTAAGTTGTCGACACTGTTGTGATTAAGGTTGGAGAATTGTGTGGTGGTGCAGTGAATTTTTGTCTTTCATAACGGTAAATGTTTTTGTTTCGTAAAAATTTATTGAGTGAATAAATCGTTTTATAATAAAAAAAAAACATATTATTTGATGTTTTATACTAATTTTGAAGCTGAATAAGTGAACAAACAATTCTGTGCAACTTAGGTTTTTTTCCCTTTAAAATCGTGTACCTCAAAGAGTTAAAACTCCAATATAAAATTTAGTATTTAGAATTGGCATTACTTTTATTTATATGCTATTAATTGCAGTCATTTGTTTTAACTTTATAAGTATGGTGTAGACAGATAAGTTGGTCCTTACCTGGATTTACACAGGAACAACTGGGACAAGGCTTAGTCGAGTAATCAACATTGCATCCAGGATTGCAGTTAGAAGGGGAACACTGAAGAGTGGGTAAACCTACAAAAATAAACGGATGAAAAACCAGTAGGGGTTAAAATAGTACTGATCAAATTGGAATAAGCGGTCTTAAGAATCAAAATTTAGGATATCAACAGGGCCACATTTCTTTTCATGTAAATAAATAAAAGTACAAGTGAATAAATACCAAAAACCTAGCACACATGTCGAAACTTTTATGTCACCAAAAACAGTTTACCTCCAGTCGAGCTTCCGTCACATGCACAACTAGGACAAGGCTTGGAGTTGTAGTCAATTTGACAACCACGATCACACTTAGGTGGGGAACATTGAAGTGTCGGAAGGCCTGAAAGGGATAGTGCAAAAAGGTATTTAATTAAATACACAAGCAATTCGAAAATGCATTCTATCAAGAGGCATTTTATCAAAATATATAAGCAGGGTTCCCTATTCAAGCAAAAGAAAAATTAAGGCCTTTTAAGATAACTTTTCCTATTCTAGAATTTACATTCAACGTAGCTGGAAATAGATTTTCTTATGATGGTGAGGTAAGGTGATGAAATGAGTGCTATTAGGCTTCACACGGGCCAGTTTTAAGAACATCAATTTTTAACTAACTTATAAATATTATGCCCTCAACTTTTGATAACACCTAGCTTGAAATAGATTTTCTTATGAGTGTACAGGTGATGAAATGAGTGTTATTGGGCTTCACACGGGCCAGTTTTAAGAACATTAATTTTTAACTAACTTATAAATATTATGCCCTCAACTTTTGATAACACCTAGCTTGAAATAGATTTTCTTATGAGTGTACAGGTGATGAAATGAGTATTATTGGGCCTCACACGGGCCAGTTTTAAGAACATCAATTTTTAACTAACTTATAAATATTATGCCCTCAACTTTTGATAACACCTAGCTTGAAATAGATTTTCTTATGAGTGTACAGGTGATGAAATGAGTGTTATTGGGCCTCACACGGGCCAGTTTTAAGAACATCAATTTTTAACTAGCTTATAAATATTATGCCCTCAACTTTTGATAACACCTAGCTTGAAATAGATTTTCTTATGAGTGTACAGGTGATGAAATGAGTATTATTGGGCCTCACACGGGCCAGTTTTAAGAACATCAATTTTTAACTAACCTATAAATATTAAGGCCTGAACTTTTGATAACACCTAGCTTCAAATAGATTTTCTTATGAGTGTACAGGTGATGAAATGAGTGTTATTGGGCCTCACACGGGTCAGTTTTAAGAACATCAATTTTTAACTAACTTATAAATATTATGCCCTCAACTTTTGATAACACCTAGCTTGAAATAGATTTTCTTATGAGTGTACAGGTGATGAAATGAGTGTTATTGGGCTTCACACGGGCCAGTTTTAAGAACATCAATTTTTAACTAACTTATAAATATTATGCCCTCAACTTTTGATAACACCTAGCTTGAAATAGATTTTCTTATGAGTGTACAGGTGATGAAATGAGTATTATTGGGCCTCACACGGGCCAGTTTTAAGAACATCAATTTTTAACTAACTTATAAATATTATGCCCTCAACTTTTGATAACACCTAGCTTGAAATAGATTTTCTTATGAGTGTACAGGTGATGAAATGAGTGTTTTTGGGCCTCACACGGGCCAGTTTTAAGAACATCAATTTTTAACTAACTTATAAATATTATGCCCTCAACTTTTGATAACACCTAGATTGAAATAGATTTTCTTATGAGTGTACAGGTGATGAAATGAGTGTTATTGGGCCTCACACGGGCCAGTTTTAAGAACATCAATTTTTAACTAACTTATAAATATTATGCCCTCAACTTTTGATAACACCTAGCTTGAAATAGATTTTCTTATGAGTGTACAGGTGATGAAATGAGTGTTATTGGGCTTCACACGGGCCAGTTTTAAGAACATTAATTTTTAACTAACTTATAAATATTATTCCCTCAACTTTTGATAACACCTAGCTTGAAATAGATTTTCTTATGAGTGTACAGGTGATGAAATGAGTATTATTGGGCCTCACACGGGCGAGTTTTAAGAACATCAATTTTTAACTAACCTATAAATATTAAGGCCTGAACTTTTGATAACACCTAGCTTGAAATAGATTTTCTTATGAGTGTACAGGTGATGAAATGAGTGTTATTGGGCCTCACACGGGTCAGTTTTAAGAACATTAATTTTTAACTAACCTATAAATATTATGCCCTCAACTTTTGATAACACCTAGCTTGAAATAGATTTTCTTATGAGTGTACAGGTGATGAAATGAGTGTTATTGAGCTTCACACGGGCCAGTTTTAAGAACATTAATTTTTAACTAACCTATAAATATTAAGGCCTGAACTTTTGATGATGCCTGACTTTAAATGAGAATCATTATCTTTGATTTTGAATGCAGATCAAACGAAATATGTAGTATTCTTGAAAAAACTAAGACTTTTTAAGGGGACACGGTACCCTTAAAATGACCAAAATATCGAAAAAAAATTTATTGCTTTATATTAAATACACAACCCTTCTGAATATGTGTGCAAAATTTCATAACTCTAGCAACATTATTTTAGGAGTTATTTAAGTTTTTTTCTCTTGGATGTAAATAACCGAAACCAAAAATTGAACTTTAAATGGCGTTTTCTCAGCTTTCTGTTTTTGATGACAATGAAGTACTCAAATTGCTAAGGCTTTTTTAAAATTTAATTTAGAGGTTTGAAACTTCTTGTAGTTATTCAAAATAATATATTTGACAATTCTGTGCATGGGATAAGAAATTGCATGAAAAGTTTTTTTTTAAATTGACAAACTAAAATTATCTTGGTTTTTACAGTTTTTCACAGTATTTTTTAGAAAAAAAATTCCAGAAAAATGAATAATCAGAATACATGCAAACCCATGCACAGAATTGTGTAAAATACTGCAATGAATAGAAAAGTGTAAAAAAATTAAAAAAGATGATATTTAAAAAAGTAGTAGGGATTTTAAAATATTGATTTTTTTTTCAAAAAAATTAAATTTCTGAATTATTGCTCTTATAAAATTAAATTTTTTCGCCTGAAATATTCATTTTATGTGCATTTCAATATAGTATGCTAAAAAATTTTGCTACACATATGGAAACAAAAAAAATTGTTCAAAGAGTACTGTGTCCTCTTAACCCTTTGAGGGTCGGAAGATTTCCGAGGCGAGTAGTGCTGCTTTAACCCCACAACCTGCTTAATGACTGGCTAACAACATTTTTCTAAAGAACTCATGGATTCATTAAACCTTTAGAACGACTGTATGGGTCCTTTCTTCGGAATATAATCTTTCTTTGGAGCATACAATTCCATTGGTACTTTTCTAGGAATTGAATCCTTGGAACGATTCTAATGATACATTCTGTAGATAAGTATGTATTTAATTAACGTCACACTGGAGCAACACAACGGGCTATTGGCGACGGTCCGGATCAAACCCGAAGGGAAATATCCGAGGACAGCACTAAGTAATTTTGAACCACAGCCAGATGACGAGGTCCCACTTAAGATGGCACTCCACTCTCCAAACTTTCACACCACGCTAATGTGAGGACATTTGAGGCCACGGCAGATTTAACGTGCACCAGCCCCCCTTGTACACGACGGTCTTTGGTTGATTTCGAACTCGCAACTCTCCGGTTGCTAATCCGTTACTCTTCCAACCGAGCTACCGTGGTCCACCCATTCTCAAGAATTGAATAATCTGGAAAGATTCTATTGCTTCTTTCCTTGGAATAGAATCTTTTGGAAAGATTTTATTACTTCTTTCCTTAGAATAGAATCACTTGGACAGATTCTATTGGTCAAAAAGGTAAAAATTGGCTAGAAGTCATGCAAGGAAGACTATGTTGCAAGGAATTATGCGTGTGAACCTGTCAGTGTTAAACATTTTTAAGGTCGTTCAGCAAAATTTATGAAATAAAAAAATCAGTAAACCACTAAAATGAAAAATCAGGCCTGTTTAAGACCTGCACGATATTTGGAAAATTAAATCTTATTCATTCAATTTGAATAAAAGATTTTCGAAACATAACTTAATTTTTCAGTTATTTGTCACATCTTCACTACGTGTTCAATTTCATTCAGAGTGGACAGATTAAATAGATGGATAAATCTAAAGAAAAAATAAGGAGTTTGAAATTGAATTGGGGAATTGGAAAAAGAACATGCAACAAAAACTTCTAGGTTCCCAAAAATAAAACGGTAACATAATTTCTTCTAGAATCCATGAAATAAATATATAGCCTGCGAAATAATACCCCTAATGATCACAATTGTAAAAAGAATAATCCTTGTCTGCATAGAACTAATCCTTATATATCTTTATAGTTCCAGTTTGACGATAGTCAACGACAAAATATTCGTTAAATACGAAAATACTGAATCCATTTTTAAGGATCTTAACTTGTAAAAAAAAAGGAAAGGAATTTACCTCCAGTTACACTTCCGTCACATGAACAGCTAGGGCAGGGTTTGGAGTTGTAGTCAATGTGGCAGCCTGGATCGCACTTAGGTGGGGAACACTGTAGAGTTGGTATGCCTGAAATGAATTGTAGAGTTCTTAAGAAATTTATCCTAATAGGGTGATAATAGCAAGCTTCAACCTTTTCGAATTGAATTTATGTTGATAGTGTTACTGAATTCATTTTGCTTGTAAATCAATTTTTGAGAATCATAGTTAGTCAAAGCTAATTTACCTCCAGTTGTGCTTCCGTCACATGAACAGCTAGGGCATGGTTTGGAGTTGTAGTCAACGTGGCAATCTGGATGACACTTAGGTGGGGAACACATTACACCTAATGATCATGCAACATACATGTAGTGGAGAAAATTAACACACAGATAGAGTTAAGACTATTTTATTAGAGTACTAGAGTTTGTTACTGTTATTGAAGAGAACTCTGTTAAATGATAAAATATATTTTGAATACGAAGATATTTACACACAAACATTCTTTTTGCATTGAGAATGTATCCTATGTTACACAAAACATAATAAAAGAAATTAGTTTTAATTACTTGAAAAACGTCAATCGATTAGAAAATAGACAAATCTGGATGCATTCCATAACTAGACATCTAGACTAGGACGTATGGAGTCACTGATTTGTAGTAAGTTGAGCCAATTCAGTCCTTGGAAATGAGACTGGACATAAAATAATGTTCAGAAACACGTGATTAAAAGTTTAAACTTGTAGCCAAACAATCGTGAGAAATTTTCAATGATAAAAGTCAAGAATTATAAAACTGAATCAAAGCAAAATTTCTATGGATGGACGATTCCTTTCATTATGATAAAAAAATAGCTTCATTCCCTTCTCAGAGCTATTTTCTAATCAGGTTGATTGAGTTGTAATCTAGAGCATTAATTTATTGTCATTTAATCAGACGGAAAAATTCATCACAATTTGATAAAAAAATTTAAAGCCCTAGCAGAGGAATTAGGCCCGACACAGAATCGTAAGATCTCAGTTTCCTGTGATCAGATGGGTAGGTAGGTAAATGAACGTCTCATTGGTGCAACAGAGCGGGCTATTGGCGACTTTTAGGGATCCATCCCGAGGGAAAGATCCAAGGACAAATCCTAGTCATTTTGAACTACGGTCAGGTGACGAGGTCACGCCTGAGCTGGCACCCCACTTTCCAAACTTTCACCCCACCCCAATGTGAGTACACTTGAGACCAGACAGATTTATCGTGTGCCAGCCGCCATGTGCAGGATGGTCTTTGGTTGGATCGAATTTCGAACTCACTCGCAATATTCATTGTGATCAGATAAGGTGAAAGTCTGGTAGATTTCAAGTTAGCATACTGCAAAGGGTAAGCTGACTGTAATCCAGCCATGCATATTCTTGGCAAAGATATGCTAGAACGGTTTACCAGAATGAGACCATGATTAAGAGTTGTCTCTGGCTGAATAATTTCGAGAATCTGATCATAAGAACTCAAATCCATGAAACTGGGTGTCCGCCGTTGACTTTACGAAAGGACCCAAGTGTCCTACAAAATTCTAAAGTGTACTGTACTGCGAAATAGTGTGTGCAGAAGCTACGCTGGAATTCTAAACTTCAAAACCAAACAAGACATTTATTAAAACTTCATATTTACATGACACCGACTGTTGAACTGACGAACTCTGTGTTCTGAAAACTATCGCTTTCCAAATCAGAATTCCAATTCGGCTTAAAGATAAAATCAAAATTCCGCGGGAAAGTTGCACGAATAATAAATATTAAAATAAATTGAAAGATCAATAGCGAGCTTCAATTTCCACGCTGGGATTGAAGTAAATATTGTATAACTGAGTAGATCTAGGAACTAGATCTCAAAACAACTCCAAGTTTCAATTCAGTTCTTGCAAGAGGGAACTCACCTTCATTTCCACAGGAGCAGCTGGGACAAGGCTTGGTTGAGTAGTCAATATTGCAGCCGGGATCGCACTTTGGTGGAGAGCATTGCAGTGTGGGAATACCTGAAATATTATTATGGAATTATGATTAACTATAGGTAAAAGGATAGTGAACAGGCATGATAGCGTCATTAACTCTTTGAGGTTAGGTGGGTTAAAAACTGTCCAACCTTTTTGTAAGCTTTTTATGCATGATGAGATATTTTTTAACCTACCTCAAAAAGTTGAAATTACTCATAGTCATACAGTTTAATAATTTATTTAAAGTTTTTCATTGAGTTGGCAATGCTATGAACGAATGCTAAATGTGTAAATAACTGAAAAAAATTTACACATGTCTAAACGCATTAGTAAGTTGTTGATACTGCTGTGATTAAGGTTGGCGAATTGTGTGGTGCAATGAATTTTTGTCTTTCATAACGGATGTATTCTTTCGTAAAAATTTATTATGAGTGAATAAATCGTTTTATAATAAAAATCCTGTTATTTGATGTTTTATACTAATTTTGAAGCTGGATAAGTGAATAAACAATTCTGTCCAACTTGCATATTTTTTTCTTTAAAATCGTGTGCTTCAAAGAGTTAAGAGAGTGCTATGATCGAATAGTTATGAGTAGGGCTAGAATTTTGATAGCCTAAAATTGCTAGAAAATATCCAATATAAAAAACATTAACTTAGGGCCCAAAAATGCCCTAAAAATTTTAATTTTTTGCCGAACTTTTTATTAAACGAGATTCCAAAGCAAGAGAATGTAAAGATCTGACAAAAATACTCTAAAATGCAATAACTTATTACTCTGCCGGATTGAATCTGTTTTGTTTGCGAAAACTGAACCCCAGAAAAGAAAATAAGAAAAATGCAGCCTATATTTTTTGAAGGTCCCTGCATCAAACCGAAAGTTTGAATACTAATAAACATATTTAATTGAATATTTTTAGTTTGCCATAGTTTGTATTTCATCGGTCTAGAGCTGAAAAACAAAGATTTTGAAAAGAGAAGGATCTTCCTGTCTTCCAAAATTCTTTTAAACATTGAAAAGCTCTTTTTCATTTCATTTTCACCCAAAAGGCCAACCTGGGAATACTGATGCCCCATCCTTTCAGCCTCAAATTGTTTCTTACTGTGATTGGTGAATAGCGTTTATCATGTGCAATGGATACCATCAGTACATCCTCCCCTACGCTTCCTGAGACTTTAATCCCCCGGTACTCTTTGTATCGTGGGAAGATCTCTTGCTCTCAATTGCGACAGACATATTCAGACAGCGCTCTCCCGCTTTTTCAGTGGTCATCTGAGGAGTCTCACATTTTGCTGTGGTCGCAAGATTCATCTTGTTTGCTTTAAATGCCAGTCTGACCAGGCCTCCCCGCACATATTCTCGAGTGCTTGGGGTTGTCCCAAGACGATCTGTTTTCTGAACCTCTTTTGGTGTGTGACTTTGTGCAGGTGAATGGACTTGTGGCTTTGGTCTAGCTGGAGCTAGACGTAGAGATTAGCAACAGTATTTAATCCAGATAAAAAACTCAGTGGGTGCTTGTGCATGGTCTATCATTCTCTTGTTCACTCTGATTTTCCTACCTTGCAAAAGACAATCTCAAGCTCTGAGACAGTTATTGGATCATCCACAGAGTTGCCAGGATTGAGCGCGGATTGCGCCTTTTTCGGCTCCTTTTTTAACTTAGATCGTCATCTGATCGTAGTTCAAAATTACGTGGTGTTGTCTTCTGATCATTCCCTTCGGGGGTTGATCCCGGACCGTCGCCAATAGCCCATTTTGTTGCTGCAGTCCGACGTTAATCAAAATACCCCACCTACAACTTAGAGCGAAGAATAATTTGTTTTATTGTCTTTGTGGAAAAGAAAGATGGCGAATGTTGACATATAAGATTGTCAAAAGGAAAACATCATATTTTTTTGCTTTCGATCCAATCTCGGCATCATCAGTTATCAGTGTTAAATACACTGCTGTGTATCAGAATAATAAAATTGGACTGAAGCAAAACTCTCGCTCTAGGTAGGTAGTTAATTGACGTTGCACTGAAGCAACACAACGCGCTATTGGAGACGGTTTGGGATTCATCCCGAAGATAAAGTTCCGAGGACGACACCTATTTTGAACCACGCTCAGATGACGAGGTCAACACCTGAGTTGGCATCCCACTCTTCAAACTTCCACACCATACCAACGTGAGGACATTTGAGACCACAACAGACTTAATGTGCAACAGCCTCCACGTACCCGAAAGCCTTTGGTAAGTTTTGAACTCGCAACCCTCCGGTTGCTAATCCGTTGCTTTTCCAACTGGTCTACCACCGCCCCTCTTAAATAATTACAACTTCTTTAGTTTGCAAGAATGAACTCGCCTTGATTTCCGCAAGTGCAGCTGGGGCAAGGCTTGATTGAGGGATCGATAGAGCAGCCGGGTTCGCACTTCGGAGGAGAACATAGCAGTGAGACAGTACCTGAAAACAATTTCACAAATCAAACAAATCTACTTGTAAAAAACAAAGATGGTTGGTTGGTTTTGGGATTTTATGGCGCAAGAGCCATATTTGGCCATGCTGCGCCAGACACGACATACAAAATCAAGCAATAGACACACACAATGAAAGTTTTACTGACACAGAAGAGTGGGCACACCCACTGAGCCACGGCGGTCCCACCAGGTAGAGAATGATAAATAGTTTATCTCTGCTGCTGAATATTAATGATAAATATTCACACTGCCCACTTTTCAAAAATTTAGGAAACCAACGTTTTTGATATAGCATTACAGAAAAGAACA
Source organism: Meta bourneti (assembly GCA_933210815.1). Lineage (NCBI taxonomy): Eukaryota > Metazoa > Arthropoda > Arachnida > Araneae > Tetragnathidae > Meta > Meta bourneti. Next base: position 101,295,223 of record OW119925.1, read on the forward strand.
ATAAGGCTTATAAGGAAGATATGAATGCAAATAGTACAAAAATCAAATCTAGAAAGAGAGTTCTTTTTCATAAAACTAATTGGTACTCAAGGTTAGAGTACGTAACAATCATATCTCTGCATAAATACATTAATTTCTTAAAAAGCCTTTGTGGGATATTGCAACTTCGTATTTGATATACAGTAAATGACGTCTCATTGCTTGCCTGCTTATCTTGAATGAAAAGTTGAGATAAAAAGGGTTTGTCTCAGGCTGAAACAGTAAGACAATAAAATAATAGTGTCGTTCAAAGGATGTGGAATCATTCCTCAGCAAATCTATGGATTTCCACATCTATCAGAATTCAGACCTAGTTGCAACCCTTTCTGGAATTAATACGCAGCGATCTTAAAAATACAGCAACTATTTCAGGCTGAAGAAATGCAACTACTCACCTTTAGCGCACATCCTCCACCTTGATGTGGTTTCCATCAAACTATATTTCCACCATGCACTGCGAGTTCTATAACCCAACAAGAATCGGCTCCAATGTGGCTATTGTATTGTGATGTAACAGGAATACAAATATCTGTTTCTATAATGAGAATCCTATGTGTAAGGATTCTTGGATAGAGGACGCGACTATATCATTTAAACTGAACAGGTTGGCCATGTTGGGCAAGAGAATTGGCCACGTACTTTGGTACAACAGAGAACGTGGTGTGTTGGTATAGCAGAGAACGTGGTGTGTTGGTACAGCAGAGAACGTGGTGCGTTGGTACAGCAGGGAACGTGGTACAGCAGAGAACAGAGAAGCTAGTAATTATTTACGGATGAGCCCATGTATAATATGCAGTCTATATGGCTGACGAGCATTTTTTTTAGTTGCTCGGATCTGTCTAAAGAGTGTTTCCCTGACCTTCCCCATTTGTTTTTTGGCGTTTTGTAGTTTGATGACGCAAGGGCCACATGTAGCGAAGCTCCGTCAAACACAAGACAACTTGAATATAAGTAAAAAACGTCGTGAAAGGAAAAAGTGATCGGAAAACACAGTAGTGGGATGATAGAAAAAAGATAGCTTGGATGTTTCTCGGAGCGCGACACTCGTGACCAGTAAGCTAAGCTAAAGACAGTAAGCCCAAACAGCGACTGAGAGTACAACAAGAAATACTATACAGTACGGTTCTCACAATATATCCACGATCCCGAGAGGACACTGGCACTCCAGGACACTGGAAATTGAATTAACCTCCATGCCTTTCCTACTGGGTCTATGGATACTCTGAGGTATAGGGATGCAAGCCCCCTGGTTAACGAAACCACATGCTGCTGCAATAAGTGATTCCTTTGATGATTGAAAGTACTAGACCAGAAGGGGTATCTATAGTCAACCAGTACATTGCAGAACAACGTATTCAGCAAATAAACAGACTGCCCAGCTTGTTCACTACACTTCCATACTGCAGTCCTTATGTAAATTACAGGATTACTTATGAGAGGAAGATGACCTCTCTGGGTGCCACAAAAAATACTATACAGTACGATTCTCACATCATATCCATGATCCCGAGAGAATGGCATGCGACACGGACACTGCAGGATACTGGAAAATCGCCCCAAGATCATGTTGTTGACTAACGACTGTTAACGACCTAATGGTCAACGAATGCGTTTTACCATTAGGTCGTTATACCACGTACTCTCCAGTATCTTCCTATAGTACAACTACAAACCACTAATGCAGGACACTCGTTTAAATCTTCAACATACATAGAATGTTTTTGGTCACTCAAATTATAGCCTTGAGAAAGAGCAAGTCCTTTTCGGTATTGATATGCCGTCGTGGGAAACAGTCGTGGTCTGTAAGCAGTTTGAACTTGGATTGAAGACAAAATTTAAGCTTGAAGACAATAAGAAAAAAGTTTTCCCCTTTACTTTTACAAAAACCTTAAGTCACATTTTAAAACCATTCAGTGTTTTAAAAATGTATATATTTTCAGAAGTACACACCATTGTACAAACAATGATGAATACAATAAATCATTGTTACCTATTTTTTAAATATTGTATTCATATCCTGCTTTTATTAAAAGTATAAAACTATTTGTTCCTTAACTTTGTAAAAGCCTTGAACTGTAAAACTCAAACAAAGCAAATAATATTAAAATAAATTTTCAAATTTCATCTCAGTTCTTTCAAGGGGAACTCACCTTGATCGTAACAGCAGCTGGGACAAGGTTTGCTTGAATAATCGATAGGGCATTCGAGATCACACTTCGGTGGTAGAATGCACTGCAGTGTGGGAACAACTGGATAAAAAGGTAAAGACTTAAACTAGCTATAAAATCTGGCAACGAACAGGAACAACATAATGACTAATTTATCAATGAGACCAAACAGTTACAAGAATCTGTGGGAAATTTACCTACTACTGTAAAAGTAAGTTACAACACAATCTATTAATATAAGGCAGATTTGTAGCATTTCTCTGCAAATTTGACATATTCAGTCCAAATTTGATCCTCACTCTTTAGAACAGCAAGGTAGGTAGGTACTCAATTTTCGTCGCGTTGGAGAAACACAACGGGCTATTGGCGACGGTCCGGGATCAACCCCCGAAGGGAGAGATCCGTCGACAACACCACGTAATTTTGAATCACGGTCAGAAGACGAGGTCACACCTGAGCTGGTACCCCACTCTCCAAACTTCCACACCACGCCAGCGTGAAGACATTTGAGGCCACGACAGATTTAACGTGCACTAGCCCCCTTTGTACAAGACGGTCTTTGGTTGATTCGAATTCGCAACCTCCGCTTACTCTTCTAACCGGGCTACCGCTGTCCACACACCATGTAACGAAAGGAGATACATCTTATGCGCTGTTCATACTGTATATCAATAAGCCTAGCTCAAGAATTAGGGTGTGTTGCACAACCTTTGTCAGCACGAACGATTCAACGTAGCAGCAGCGGAATTGTTTTAAGACGTTCATTGCTGTGACTACCTTTGACTCTACACCACAAGCCTTTGCGGCTGCTAGAGTACATAGAACCCAGCACATGGATAAACGAATGGCATGACATCGTCTTTTCAGACGAATCTCTATTCTGTTTACAGCACCACGATGCCGCATCCGTTTCTGGCGGTGCCATACCGGTTCCTCACTGGCACACACCAGACCACCAGCGACTACTTCAGATGAACTCGGGCAACATATGGATGGTTGGTTGGTTTTTTGGGGGTTTTTTATGGCGCAAAGACCATAGAGGTTCAAGGGGCAGTGCTTTCAATTCATAAGCCCCATATGCAACCCACCAACAGGTGGATTGGTTCTGTTTTTATGGTGCAAGGGATATATTTGGCCATGCTGCGCCAGAAACGAGACATACAATATCTAGTAATTGGATTGGATTGGACGCCGTAGGCGGACACTGTTTTACCTGTGTGGCTTTCAGCTATATAGTCCGCCTTACGGAAGAGTTTCGTTGATTAGGGAGAGCCGAGCAATCTATTATACACTTAAAACATTCAAGAGAGTACACATAAAAAATAGAAGGCAAGTGAAGGGCAAAATACGTAAGCACAGAAATACAATATTACGTAAGAAAAGGATTACAAAATTTGTTAAATTTACAGAGAACCAAATGATAATAACATAAAAGTAATACTGATAATAATAATAATATAACAAATGATAATAATAACATAATAAATAAACCATATATAATAAACGGTAACAATACACAATGAACAACATACACCCACAATGAGTTTTACTGAAACAGGAGAGGGAAATACACCCAGGGAGGAATGCACCCGACAGGAATCAAACCTGCGCCACCTACAACTCGAGGGTTGCTAGCGCAGTGGACATACCCATTGAGCCACGACGGCCCCAGCAATGTGTGGAAGACGCTTGGACTGACATATTCCAACCATACATCCAGAGTAGCTTTCAATGCCAATTGGAAACTGCATGTAAGGTAGAGTGAAGCGTTTAAGCTGAACTTTGTGTATATTAGAAAAATGTCAATGTACTAGGACTTTTGAAAATTAAAAATTATTTCTCATTTTGAGGGAAGGTTGAGGTTACTTACCTTATGATTTGGAAATATTAATTAATGTGTAATCGCTAATCAATAAAAAAAATAATTCGCCATTTTCCCCTTAATGTTGACGAAATTATAAATTATCACATTACTTATGGAACAGTGCCACTACTCAAAAAACATCCATACAAAGGCTGAGTGTAAGACTAATTACAGTAGATTCGTCATTTTTACTATTCGAGTTACAGCAATTTTACAGGAAACGAACTTAAGAAGGGGTATTCATAACAACTCCAAAACTCAAAATCACTTTTGTAATAGTCACCTTGGTATCATCTTTTATACTTTTATCGCCCACCAAGGGTGCAATATGCGAAATGGATTATATGGATGGATATAGCATGGGTACGAATTTGCATCTGCAATAAATTGTACAAATTATAAAAATGTCGAAGCGGTGTTAAAAATGATTTTCCAGTCACTTGATATTTGCATTTTTCTATGAATGAGAAGAGGGATTATTCTGATAATTTTTTCAACCTAAATGCAAACGATATGACCCAAACAAGACCAGGTAATTCTAGTATTATAAAAAGCAGTTCTTTGTAGACTTAAGTGTTCTTTGTAGACTTAAGTCTGTCTTTTCACACATCACGAATAATAGAATCTAAAACTCAAAACCATAAAACTGGATTGAAGTGAAGCTGTTACACATTTGAGAGGAAATCAGAATCAAAATAACTCAACTCCCAACAAAGTTTATGCAATAGAGCAAACTCACTTCGATTTCCACAGTTGCAGCTGGGACAAGGTGTAGTTGAATAATCAACACTGCAGCCTAGATTGCACTTGGGAAGAGAGCATTGCACTCCTGAAAAACCTGAAAAATTACGATTAGGAAAGCATGATTAGCTGTAGGAAACACAATGAATAGTGACATAATATCTTGACTAACCCTCCTGGTGGTTGTGTCTCAAGGGATATCTAGTCATTAGCAAAATTGATCATCAAAACCACTAATCAAAAAAATGGTAGATTGTGTCGTGGACACAAACCGTAGTTTAGACGTGAATACTCGAGCCTGATGTTCGATTGTGGAACAAATGAAGTAGACATAGGAATTTTGAACGATTATTTATTGCGAATATTCAACAATTAAATGTTTGAACGATTATTTATTGCGAATATTCAACAATTAAATGTTTGAACGATTAAAATGCAGTTTGATATTAATGTGGTGAAGGATAATTCTATTGATTAAATGCCTGTGGTTGTAGCGTAGTTCGGTAGCTTTCGAGTGGCAGCACTTACGCAGTCTTCACCCCACGCAATCAAAAGTTACACAGACCCGAAGCTCGCCCAGCGCCGTAGAATTTCGACACATTACGGACCTCCTCCCCAGTATCAGTGCGCCTGCGCACTTGGTTCGAAGGTTATATCACGTGCGGACATTCTTTGTCTACACGACGCTATATTTATCTAGTTCAGAAATCATAAGACAAAACAGTTGTAGCGCTCGACTTTTCATGCATGCCCATTATACTATTCCTATTTTAGACATTCACGTCAAAAACAAGCAACATTTTTTTAGGTTCGTTGGTTTGGACTTAATGGCGCAAGGTCCAATAGTGAACAATCTGCGCCAAATGCAAGATTAAGTATTACCCAATAAAATCAATTAAAATCCTAACAATGAATATAATAATAAACTGTATACAATTCATGTGCATATAAACAGCATGACTATAAATAAAGATAATTCATTAAACAAGGATGAAAACTAAATAAAAAGAATGAAATGTTTTCAACACAAAGAATAAAATAGGTGAAACTATGTTGTTTAAAAGGTGTGATAAAAATTCAGTATAGAATTGGCCTCAAAATTTTAAAAAGATTTGAGTGTTTAAAATGTGGATAGGGTTTCCCTATCCACAGGGAAAGCTATGATTTGATACATATTTAAATTGATCGTTACATGCTAAAAATCCGGAATAATGTAAAAAATGGAAAACTGCAGAGTACGAAGGATTGCCCAGCAAGACGGACAAATTAGGTGAGGAGTTTTAAGAAGTTGAATATAAAAAATGATATAGACCTAGACAGGTTGGTAGGTATTGCGGTTTTATGACGCAAGGGCCATATTTGGCCATGCTGCGCCACTCACAAGACATACAATATCAAATAATAGACAGACAGAATGAAAGTTTTACTGACACAGAAGAGAGAAATACACCCAGGGAGGAATGCACTTGACTGGAACCGAACCTGCGCCGCCTACAACTCGAAGGCTGCTTGCGCAGTGGGCGTTGAGCCCCGACGGCCCCTAGACCTGAACAGAAGTTAAAAAGTGAGGGATAGGTCACCATTGCAATGGTGGCAAAAAGGAGAACTTTCACCTACCCATCGGTTTTCAACAAGAAATCGTATTGCATGATTATCACGATTCCGACCACTATGCACAACAGAAAGAGGTACTTACTATCTTTGCTGCAGATGCAGACTGGGCAAGGTTTGGCATTGTAGTTGATCTTGCAACCAGCTTCACATTTGGGTGGGGAGCACTCGATTCTGTACACTGCTTTCAATGTGGCTGTTAAAGAGACAGAAGGGAGGTTTCATCAGCCTCTTCAATTACTCTTGCATATAAAACAAATACATTTTAAACCTCCTGGTGGTTCTCTCGACGATGGATCTCGTCATTAATAAAACTGACCAGGTAGGTAGGTATTTAATTAATGTCGCACTGGAGCAACACAAAGGGTGATTGGCGACGGTCTGGGATCAAACCCGAAGGGAAAGGACAACACCGCGTAATTTGAATCACGGTCAGATGACGAGGACAACACCTGAGCTGGTGTTGTCCTCGTCATCCCCCACTCTCCAATCTTATAAAACTGACCAGAGCTTGATGGATGAGATACCTCAGCATTACAAGACGACTGACGAGTCTTGATGTCGTCGTTACAAAAAATCGGCAATATCTTGAGATACTTCGTCACTAGCAAAACTGACCTGATTTTTAAGGATTGAGAACCTCGTCTAAACCTCGCGGAGGAATCTCGGAGTATCTCGTCGGGAGGGTTAAAATTTGGAATAACAAATAGTAAAAGCAGTAAGACTACTGGTGCATGGTACAAAAGCGAAACTTCTCACTTTTCAAGCAAACGAACAATGAAGGTCTTTTTAGTACCTTTTCAAGGCTATCTTTCAATTTTTAAGACTACATTTCAGAGAGTGCACAAGCGAAGAAACCAGGTTTGAGTCTCGCAAACCTACATCTAAAATTTTTAGCAAACCTATAAATCTTATCCCTTCGATTTTTGATGACACTTGATGTTGGATAAGTATCATTGATCTGAATTTTAAAATGCAGATGAAATTAAAGATGCGGCATCGTAAAATCTAAGGCTCTTAAAATTTTTTAAAGATCTTTAAGTAAATATTAAGACTTTTTAAGTGCTCTTAAAAACTTAAATGCAAAAGTAGACCCTCTGAGTATATCAGAGATTTCTTTATACCCAACAACACATATAATGGCTAAATAACCACATCCATTGGTGGAAAGAATGACAGGAAAAATTCTACTGGCCAATTAGGTCACAGAGAGTTAGAAGTCATGCAGGGAAGACTGCAGGTTGCAAGGCTTTTTTAACCCTCTGAGTGTCAGTACGCATAATGCCACCTTGTAGCGTGCAGTCTGCAATATGAAGGGAAAGATTAAAAGACAACATCTCATCATTTTGAATTAGGGTCAGATGACGAGGTCAACATCTGAGATGGCTCCCCACTCTCCAAACTTCCACACTACGCCAAAGTGAGGACGTTTGAGACACTCACCACCCTCCACTTGCTAATCCCCTGCCAACTGGGCTATGACCACTAGAATCTTTCAAAAGGATTCTATTCCAAGGGAAGGAAGGTAGGTAATTGAATTAACGTCACACTGGTGCAGCGCAAAGGGCTATAGGCGACGATCCGGGATCAGCATCGAAGGGAAATATCGGAGGTCAACACTTCGTCATTTTGAACTATAGTCAGATGACGAGGTCGAAACCTGAGCTGGCACCCCACTCGCCATCCTCCGTTGCCCATATCGAACCTCCCTTAATCTGGACTTTTTCGAGCTCCAACGAGAGAACGTTTTAAGACACCTAAAGATTTGACGTGCACCAGCTCCGCGTACACGACAGTCTTCGGTTGGATCGAGTTCCGAACTCGCAACCCCCGCTGCTAATCCGTTGCTCTTCCAACTGGGCTAACGCGGTCCAAGAATACGGGGTTTATTTAGCCATTAAGTGGGGTAAAATTAATACTACACTACTCGGAAATCTCGCGATGGTCACAGGGTTAAATGCCACAGATACGTCAATTAAAATGTAAAATGAGAAACTTTCTTACGTATAGGTCGCAGGCAGTTGCAGCTTGGGCAAGGTTTCGTGGTAAAATCAACACGGCAACCTGGTTCACATCTTGGCGGAGAGCACTGTGGACGTGGTGCTGTTGATGGTTAGAAAGCATGGTATGTGGTTATAACAATAGCGGAAATGAATATACGATACGCAATATGGTCATGGACTTTCTAATGAAATAGACGGTGCAGTGAGCGCAGGTTCATGCTGCGTCTTCCAGTCTCTCGGATTCAAGATCTGTGGGTGGTAATGGTAATTAATTGACTTCACACTGGATCTACACACAATGGGCTATTGGTGTCAGGGAGGACAAAACCACGTAATTTTTAATTATGGTCAGATGACGAGGTCGACACCTGTGTGTGTGTGTGAGCTAGCGCCTCACTTCCAAAACTTCCACACCACTCCAACGTGAGGACATTTAAAGCCTCGACAGATTTAATATGCACCAACCCCCCCGTGTACACGACTGTCTTTGGTTGGATCGAATTTCGAACTCGCATCCTCCTGTTGCTAATCCGTTATTCTTCCAACCGTGCTACCCCGGCCCAATGTGGTTGTGGGAGAAATCAAAAATAACAATCTGAGACAATTTATTGATTGGTTAAAGTAATTATCCAGCGTGATTGAAACACTAGACTAGGCTTGGTTAGCTAATTGGTCCAGGTTGATTCGTAAGCCCACGTAACTTACCCCTCAGATCTTACGACAGCGACTCCGTCCACATTTCTGTCAATTTCATTAGAAGATCAATGGATATGGTAAGAGGCAATGGACACTTACGTGCATGACGTATGCAGTTGCAACTCGGGCAAGGTTTGGTGGAGTAGTCAATACGACATCCTGGATCGCATACCGGGGGAGAACACTGCACAGATATGTCTGCTGAAATTTAGAAGAGCCGCCATTAATATTATGGAGATGGGAAAAAGGTTCAGTTGCTTTTGAGGTTTTATGGCGCAAGGGCCATATTTGGCCATGCTGCGCCAGACACAAGATATACAACATCAGTAATAGACAGACACACAATGAAAGTTTTACTGACACAGAAGAGAGAAATACACCCAGGAATTGACCATGCAATTGACAGAAATTGACCATGCAATTGACAGGAATCGAACCTGCGCCGCCTACAACTCGAAGATTGCTAGCGCAGCGGGCATACTCACTGAGCCATGACTGCCCAGGAAAAAGGCCCAGATGAAATAGTTACAAATAGATTAGAGAACTACAAGATTTGGTGCAAGGACCATATTCGGCCAAACTGCGCCAAACACAAGACATACAACGTCAAGTAACGGACACACAAATGGAAAGCTTTATGGACACAGTAGAGAGAAATACACCACGGCCCCAATGGATTTTTGAATTATTTTATTTTTTCCAAAATTTACAAGAAACGTTGTTTTCAAGAACATCATAAGAGATTTTTAAAATATGTATTAAAAATTCAGAAAGAAATTGTTCCTTAATCATTTTCAAGGGAACTATTTTTCAATACAAAAACTAGGTAATGATATATTGTCCATCCTCCACAAATACTATATATGTAGTTGCACAACAGCGCTATTGATCCTCAAAGACATCAGACGTACAAGTTATTGTACGATGATATTAATTTTTTTTGAATACCATACCCGTTTGTATAGTTAAATGCTTATTTTTTTATGAAATCAGTCAAATTCTACTACCATTTGACATGTCGTCAAATACGTATATCATTAATGAAAGCAGTTGGTTACAGAATAGAGTTTAGTCAAATTCTTTCATTAAAACTAAATACTACTCATTTTTCCTTTAAGATATTTTTGCAAGTTTGAAGATTAAGAAATTATTCACTACAAACTTAAATGAATGATATTTTATTGAAAATATTTTACAGAACTATCGGTGGGACATGAATAAATAATAATGTCTACCCCCATAGAGGAAACACAAAAGTTAAGTGATCAATAGTAACCTTTTTATGTGCCCATACTTTTTATGTATGTATGATCAAGTGACCGAAACTAGTAGTAACGTGACCCTTAGACTGCTGACTGCTTTTGTCTGCTGGGTGCAACCAAACGTTCATCATCTAATTGGTCCACGGGAAGGGAGATGACACCATCTGATTGGTCCATTGATTGATTGATTACCTGATATTAGTAGTCCTTGGTAATTTCATCACTTTTATCGCCACTCTGTAAATGTTAACATACCTACCCTGTCATGTTACATCGTCAAACGAGATGAAATATCAAATTGACCAACCATGTTAACTTTCACAGAGCAGTCACATGACTACTAGTCGACATGTTGGTCACATTTTTTTGAAGCTCGTCTCTATAGCAGTGCTCAGATACCCTTGCTCAGAAGTAAAGTTCAGTGTTACTATAGTTTGAACTGAACAGAAATTATCTGAACGAGATAAGGAGCATGAGGTGACAAGGAAACACCTGTAATGATTCAAAGTAATTAACATGTTTCTCACCTGCAGCTTTGTCACAGACACAACTTGGACAAGGATTGGAGCTGTAATCTATTTGGCAGTCTGCTTCACACTTTGGAGGGGAGCATTGCAAGATGGGAAGATCTTCTAAGCATAAATTTAACGCATGTACTATTTTTCAAAAATAACATTTCTTACGAACATTATAGATTTTCACAAAGATAAATGTGGATAGCACTAAAAAACAACTAGAGGTATAGTTTTTCGGGTGTTATGGTGATGTTTGTCCATGCTGCAACAACACAAGACAACGTCAAGTAATGGACATACACACAAAGAAATTTTTACAGACTTAGAAAAGAGAAATACATCCCGAGTGGAATCGAACCTACACCATCTATAACTCGTAGATTGCTAGCGCAATGCACAAACCCACTGAGCCACGACGGCCCCTCCTTCAGCCTAGGATGTCATTTTTTGCGCCCGGTGAAGTCACATGAAAATCCACATAAGAAATAAGAATAAAGTAAACAAAAATAAAAGAAAAACGTAATAAGAACTGCTGCACTAAATCACCACAACCTATCTTATACATACGAAACCTGAAATATGCTAATAAAAATTAAGCCATGTTATTTCTACTTTTTCTTATTACTATCTAGGCAGAAGTACAAAGGCTAAATATTTCTGTGCCTTGCTAAAAAATTTCCAATATCCATTTTGCAAGTATTTGCCAAAAGCTGATTTATTAATTTTTATTTCTTTAATTTTTAATGCAGCGTACAAAAAATACTTTCCAATGTTTCGATTCATTCATAATGCATTGACAGGACATCAACACTTTTTCTATTATAGCTTTCATTTTATTGAAGCGATTGTGGACATAACTCAAAATCAGTGACTTTGGACATCGGCTCTTTATCTACCGAGGTGCAGATTTATTAATTAGGTTTAATAAATGTAATATGAAACACTGGCAGTTAAATAACACTATGTTTAACAAGTTAACTAGCTATAGAGCAGAACAAGAAATTTGCAGCAGAAGTCAGAACGTCAGTTTTTTTGTCGTCTGAAAAGTATTAAAACTTACCAGGGCAAGAGCAACTAGGACATGGATCTGAGTTATAATCTATGACGCAATTATCATCACATATGGGCATGGAGCATTGTATTTCATCATCCTCTGAAAACAAGCAATTCATTAAACATAGCATGAAGAATAGTGTGCATACAGTAAATAAAAAACAGTGTACATTAAAGGACTGGACAGACTTTTGCAGATCAAAAGCCACTTCTAATTTCTTCCAGTATCGTAGTCCCGTATATTTATTACAATGTAATAAAATAAATAATTAAACCACAGTATCAAATGTAAAGTAATAATCATATAATGTGATAATGTGCAATGGTTTTTTTTAATCCTCCATGTGGTTTAGATGAGATATCTCGTCCATAAAGATGTGACCAATTTTGCTAATGAAGCGATATCTCATCAAGATATTGCCGACTGTTTGATGATGTTGAGATCGAGATCTGGTCAGTTTTCTTCTAATGACGAGAGACGAGAGCTTGATGGACGAGATATCTCGTCGGATTTGCTAATGAAGCTGATCGAGACAATCACCTGGTGGGTTAATACATGTACTAACTAACGTGAACAAGCAGTATAAAAACCACTAGTTTCTGCCATACTTGCACAAACGGAACACATTTAATGAGACAGAAGTAGGTACTTATGGAAATTCCTTTATTATTTTCATTTCGGGGTTTCTTGAATTGCAAGTGTTGAACATTTAAGTTTGATAACATAATATTTCTAAAACTACAATGGTGCTTAGCTTTGGTGATCTGATGGTAGGTAGTTAATTAACGTCGTACTGGAGCAACACAGCGGGCTATTGGCGACGGTCTGGGATCCATCCCGCAGGGAAAGGTCCGAGGACAAAACCTTGCAATTTCGAACCTCGGTCAGATGACGAGATAAACAGCTGAGCTGGCAACCCACTCTCCAAACTTCCACACAACGCCAACGTGAGGACATTTGAGGCCACGACAGATTTATCGTTTACCAGCCCCCGTATACACGAGGGTCTTTGGTTGAACCTAGTTCCGAAGTCGTTCCGATTGCTAATCCGTTACTCTTCCAACTGGGCCACTGCGGTCCCTGTGATTTGATGGCAACCGGAACTAGTAGATTCTTTTATGTTAGTGGAAGGGGAAGTTGAATCAACGTCGCACAGCGGGCTATTGGAGACGGGATCCGGGATCAATCCCAGGAAAGATGCGAGTACAGTAGCTCGTAATTTTGAACTACGGTCAGATGACGAGGTTAACACTTGTTATTGGAACTCACCTGAGAGAGGACAGACGCACATAGGGCAGCCACCTCTGGCCGGGTCATGCTGAACTTCACATTCGGCATCACACTTGGGGGATGAGCACTCTGGCTGGCAGAAGCACGACGGGCATCCACTCTCTCTGTCAATACTCTCGACGCAGTTTGCATCACAAAAGACCGGTGCGCAATATAAAGCTAAAACAAGAAAAATAAAATCACTTCAATCACCTAACTCGCATAATCTTCACTAACGTACATGTCATATTAATCGGCGCTTTTTGTGTATTGGCGAATGGCAGCAAGCGGATATAACAGGGGTGCCACAGTCAAAGATCTTGTGAAATAGTAGCATAAAATTTTAAAACTAGTTGCAAAAGTTCTCTTAAACCCTATTTCAGTTGCTCAGATACAAAATGAATCGGCTAAAATACAATATGTGCCAATTAAACATGATACAGACGTTGAAGATTTCGCCCAATTTAAATTTAAAAATTAAAAACTAAATATTTGCTTAATAAGGCTTTCATGGCAATTTAGCAACCACATATTCCGACGTTTTTCTTTCATGGTTGCCACGACTTGGCGCCAAAATTAAAAATTGGAGTCCCTTGGAAAATTTCTCCCGAAAGAAAAATCCTAAAAACATTTTTCCGACAGCTATAGTTTTAAGAAAAGGACTAAATTATCGTTGACCTTTGGTGAATTAAAAAAGGTCGCCAAAATTTTCCTAGTCGCCAAGGTTGAAAAATAGTAACAAACGCCTCCTCTTTGTCGTTTGTGGCAGCCCTGGTATAACGAAAATAATATCAACCGCTACGAGGTATATTCGCCAATTAGGCCTTAAGGTTTAAATGTTCTTCATTTAGGCTATAGTATAGCTGAATAGTATTGCTAGAATTGATAAGAAGAGTTGTCGCCACTCTAATGAAATTCTTCAGCAGTCTGATGACAGAAAGCAATGAGAAAGCTTATATTAGCTTCTCATTAAGTGTAAGTATTTTCTGTGCTAATATCTTCTGGAAGATAGATATTAGCACAGAAAAGAAGATCTGAACCAACCTGAAAATAGGTTTACAGGTCCAAAAATATCATATCGAATATCTAGTTTCATGACAAAAGCTGATGATAGTTTACCGGACTGGATATCATCCTTGACTGAGATTCGCAAACAAGATGCAAGGAGGTTCGTGGTTGTTTGAACGCAAGGACCCTATTTGTTCAAGCTGGACCAAACACAACACAGATAACGGATAATACACGAGAAAAGTTTTACTGGCACAGAAGAGAGAAATACACCTATGGTAAGTTGCAGGAGTCGGATGAGCCTCGCATACACTCGCACAGACTGCGGTGGGCAAACTCTCTCACCCTCCCCTATACGACACAAGGGAAGTTTCAACTATGTAAATAAATATCTTACCTCTTTTGCTGGTGCAGACACATGCTGGACAAGGTCCGGCTGTCCTGTCATACTCCAGGAAGCAACCGTCTTCGCATTTGGGAGGAGAACAGAGGGGGTCGCAGAAACAGGTCGGACAACCGTCCGCTCCTTTTTTCTTCTGGCACAAGGCACCACACGTGATGTTGGGACACAAAGAGTCATCTGGGAAATAACAAAAGTATCACATCAGCAATCGTGGAAAATAATCGTGACAGTAAATAAATGTCAGTGAAAAGTGAGGGGTAGGTACTTACCTACCCCTCACAATTAATTAATTGACATCGCACTGGAGCAATACAACAGCCTATTGGCGATGGTCCGGGATTAATACCCAACGGAAAGATCCAAGGACCACTCTCCAAACTTCCACGCCAACGTGAGGACATTTGAGACAACAAAAGACTTAACGTGCACCAGCCCCGACGGCTTTTGGCAGGACTAAGTTCCGAACTCCAACCCTCCGATTGCTAATCCGTTGCTCTTCTAACAGGGCTACCGCAGCCCGAAGAAATGGTTGGTTGGATTGGGTTTTATGGCGCAAGGGCCCTATTTGGTTATACTGCGCGAAATACAAGACCGACAACATCATGTAATGGACATACAAGCACAAGGAAAGTTTTACAAACACAGTTGATAGAAGTACAGGGTGACTTTTAATTAACCTACAACTTTTAACTGAAATAACTTCTCAGAGTGTCACTATATGGCGCTACAAATGCGTGCAGTGGGTATAAAAGGAACTTGTTTTGTGTCAGTTACACGCCATTTTGAAAATGCCTCCAAAGTGTCTTATTCAACCGAAGATCGTATTTTTATTGTGAAAAATTGGTATTTATGTGGTGAAAATGCAACACTTGCTACGGAAGTAGTCTGCAACATTCAGAAACCGACCTCCTTCTAGAGCAATGGTAAGAGATCTGATAAGAAAACTTGAAAAGTTTGGTTACGTGAAAGATGATCTGAAGGGAAAAGCAGGCGCAAAGGTAACTGTTTGACACCATTAACAGTGAGTTTGGAACCCGAGTTATCGCCTATCAATACCCAAACAGTTATTCTGGTGCATTGCATTGGCCACCTTATTCACCAGATATGAATCCATGTGATTTCTATCTTTGGGGTCATCTGAAAGATTTGGTTTACAGGAAGCAGCAGACAGACCTTATTAGCCTCAAAAAGTCCATAACTGACTGATTTGCAAGCAAAAAAAGAAACTCTTGAATTTGTTACTGACAACTTTGTGACTAGGTTGCGCTATTGTATCACCTCTGAAGGTTATCACTTTGAAAACCTTATCCATTAAATTCCTTTTCCATGTTCTTTTCAATACAAATTTTTGTAGTGCTATCTGCAACGACTCAAGAGTTATTTCAGTTAAAAGTTGTAAGTTTATTAAAAGTCACCCTGTACATCCAGGGAGGAATCTAACTGCACCGCCTACATCTCGTGGGCTTTTGACGCAGTGAGTCTACCCACTGAGTCACGACCCTCCCCACAAAATGAATATGCTTATTTACTCTGTCGTCTTCAATGCAAATTGCTTACACTCAATCCATAAATTTGCAAAAGCCATTCCACAATGCATCTACTTTCTGTTGTAGGAGGTATAGAAACTGAACGTGTAATAAATAGAACGTACCTTTGAAGGTCTCGCAGACACATTGTGGGCAGGGGCCGTCCTCAGAGCTGTATGTCAAGACGCACCCTACACCGCAGCTAGGGACGGAGCAGACGGGATCGCATATGCAGGTGGGACATTCAGAGCCATCGTATGCCTTGTGGCAGAGAGGTCCGCACTTGACGTCGGAACATGAAATATCAGGAAAACCAGCTGGAAAATAAATGTTTTTGAAATCACTTTGAAGGTAGGTAGGTAGTTAATTAGCGTTGCAATGAAGCAACACAACGGGCTGTTGGCGACGATCCGAAATCAATCCCCAATTGGAAGATCCAATGACGCCTCGTAATTTGAGCCACGATCGGATGACGAGAACAACACCTGAGCTGGCACCCCATTATCCAAAATTCCATGCCATTCTAACGTGAGACAGTTGAGCCTTGACAGATTTAACGTGCACCAACCCTCACGTACCCAACGTTCTTTGGTTGAATCGAGTTTCGAACTCGCAACCCTCCGGTTTCTAATCTTCTTTTCCAACCGAGCTACCGTGGCTTAACTAATAATATATTTTTGGTTTTGTTATCGCCCTAGACTTGTCGTTTTGAGCGCATCTTTCGTAAGCCAACTTCATGTGGTCACTATTCAAATTTTTCAGTTTTCTGTTTACAGCCTTGTCATGTCGCACTGTCGGCCACGACTGGTTTAACATGCACCAGCCCCCGTGCACACGATGGTCTTTGGCTGGACCTAGTTTCGAAATTGCAACCCTCTGGTTGCCAATCCGCTGCCAATCTTCTAACTGGGCTACCGCGCCCGATCACTTTAAAGAGTTTGGAAAGAGTATTAAAAAAGTGAAACCTTGAATGTTCTCTACCATTACATTAGCCATCTTTGTGCTTTATATTCCCGTCGAAAACTGCCACCCCCTGGTCGAAAGTGACCACCCTCTGGAGCAAAAACCTGTTCTGAATTGTCACCAGTTCTGGGCAAGGTAGAATTTGCTTTACCTACTTGAATCTTTATTCCTTTGGAGTAATATGGCGGTTTTGTCGAGATATCATTCAAGCTCATTCCTAGCAAAATTGACAAGATTTTGAACCAGATAACTCGTCACCAACATTTGGAGGCTCAAGCCTCCGATTTCTACGAGATGGTTGGTTTGTTTGGGGGTTTTGTGGTGCAAGGACTATATTTGGCAAAGCTGCGCCAAACGTAAGACAATATCAAGCAATTGTGAAAAGAAAGTATGGAGAGGAGAAAGATCGCTTGAGCATCCTGGGGTCGCGATCCCTATTTTTCCAGAGGCAGGAAACCCCATGGGTTTCGAAAAGATATCTCGTCCAAGATCTGTTCAATTTTGATAATGACGAGAAATCTCGTCGAGACAAAACTGCCCTATTTCTCCAAGGGCAATTAAGATTCAAGTAGGAAAAGCAAATTCTCTCTTGCCCAGAACTGGTGACAGTTCAGAACAGGTTTTTGCACCAGAGGCTGGTCACTACAGGGCAGGTTTAGACTCGAAGATAAACCACCAGGAGGGTTAATTCTCTTAAGTTACTTATTTCCATGCGTGGTCACACTGGAGAATCATGCAACGAGACATACGATATGCGTATTCGCTTCTGTACAGAAAAAAGGTTGGTACACATGCGCATTTCAGTCAATTTAGTGTCGCAGAACTGGTGTTGGACTAATGTGTGGCTTGCCTTGTCATTCACTAAATCTTCCATGTCAAGGCAAAAGGAGTTAACCTGACTTTCGATGGATCCAAAGAAGTCAAGTGAATCATTAATCAAAAGCAATATAATATGCTTAAAATCGAAACTAAATGGAACTACGAATCCAAATTTCAATTATTCGTATTATGGCATGCTTCTTTTTCTTCCTGAATATGTGTGAGAAAGATTGACATATTTAACTTTAGATTAAGAGAAGTAGCCATTTTGAAGTAACCCCTTTTGCCCTGACATGGAAGAAATAGGATCACATGCAAGCTCAACATGCAAGCAACAAGAAATCTGTACACATCAATCAAATTTTCTGCTTACTTTGTTCACCACACACACATCCTGGACATTCAAACTTTTTTGGATTTGGATCCGGGTAACAGCCTGCTTCGCATTTGGGAGGGGAGCACAAGACTTCGCAATTGCAGGCCGGACAGCCGGACTCGCCCACTGTTTCCCTGCAGGTTGGAGGGCATTTCACTGGTGAACACTGCAGGCTACCTAGAGAAGGATCAAAAGAAAAAGTTATACCCCACACAATAGATCAAGATAAGAGTGAAAACTGCCTTGTTTTACCACAGGTTCAATGGAGAAGATGATTGTCAATCTCAGAAGGGACCTCGATAGATTTAGCTTTTTTAGGAGGGTGAGACAAGGAAACAGCGAGGATATATCGAGGGTCGAGAAAATTTATTGAAATAAAAGGGATCAATTATACAATAGGTGTTTTTTATTTAAGATTATGTATACAACTGGAAGTTAAAAACGAAATCGATGGTAAAACCTTTAAAAATAATTTAAAATTGTGAAAAATATTTTTTTAAACAAAACACACACATTTCCCCCAAGCTCACAATGTGCATCCAAATCTTTACTTCAATTCAATTTAACCTTTTCACAAGGCTAGGATATATATTGCCGCATAACTAATGTTCCCACTAGGAACATTAGTTATGGGCAATAAGTATCCCAGGACAGGTACAATAGGATAAGGCAATACTTTTGGATATGTGCGCAGGATAGATGCAGGATAGGATACGGCAATATGATATCCAGGATAGGTGCTGGAAATACTTTTGGATACTTAGGGGACTGGTTCTGTATATAAAAGGATCCTTATTTTCGTAAAAAATGCATTGGCCTTATTGGAAAGTTGCGAGAAAGTCGTCCTTGTAAATATTTGTCTTGTGGATTGAGTTTATAAGAATTAGAATAAAATATTAACCTGGGCTATTACCCTTGGTGTAATAGCAGGTATTGACAGGAAGGATACTTGACTTACCAGGGAGGTCTTGACCACCAGGGCATTTACATCGAGGACACTCTCCAGTAGCAATGTTCCTCTCAACTTCACACTCGGGTTCACACTTGGGAGGTGAACAGAGGGCGCTGCAAACACATGCGTCACAGCCATAACTATCTTTGACTGTCGTGCAATAGCTGGGGCACGTGACATTCAAACAAAAGGATTGAACTGCGAAAACAAAGTTTTAGATTATACACAATGCGTTTTACTAAGTAATGGCCCCATTGTCCCCAAAAAGTTTACAAGTAATATTTTTAATTGTTTGCTTTGCTGACAATATTTATAGATTTGCCCGTATTTCGATACCGACCAATCAGGTCAAGCTGCAAATAAGGCTCTTACAACCATATTTTACATTGCGTTTGAGGGTGATTTGTGTTGCCACGGTAGCCCGGTTGGAAGAGTAGCGGATTAGCAACAGGAGGGTTGAGAGTTCGAAACTCGAGCCAACAAAAAACCGTCATGTTCGTGATGGCTGGTATACTTTAAATCTGTATTGGTCTCAAATGCCCTCGCATTCATGCGGAGCGGATGTTTGGAGAATGGGCTTCTAACTCAGGTGTTGACCTCGTTGCCTGACCGTGATTCAAAATAACGAGTTGTCCTCGAATCTTTCCCTTTGGGATTGTTCTCGGACAGTCGCCAATAGCCCTTTGTATTGCTCCAGTGCGACGTAAATTCAACTTCCTTCCTACCTACCGAGGGATTTTCAGTGTAAATCAATAAACCAGACGGTCTGAGAAGATTTTAGTTATGTTGTCCAAATACTCTCTCTTGAAACATATCGGCTTACATTAAAATTAAGTTTAGCGTCGTTTTGCCGATGTTTGGCATTTAATCTAATTGGTGTTGACCAATCAACTATCACAGATCAAATCCGAATATATTAATTGGAACTTTTATTGGCGAAGTGCTGAAATCGTATACGGAAAACTAGCAACTGACGACACGTTGGGAATGCATACTGAAAACGACAGCGTATTACATTAATTCAACTACCTACCTACCAGAAATAGTCAATTATTTAGAGGAGCAGTCATTTGTAGGGATTCTTGGTTCAGTTTGTCAACTTGCTGTCATTTTTTGCTTCATGAAAACCATAGACGTGAAATATAAGTAGACTGAGCAGCGTTATTGAGATCAGCTTCAAAAAATGTTGACCAACATGTCGACTAGTAGTCACGTAACTTCTCTGTGAAAATTTGATTTGGTTGGCTGACTTGGCATCTTATCGCCTCATTTGGTGATATAACATCTTATGACAGGGCAGGCGTGTGAATGCGCAATTCTATAGAGTGGTGACAAAAGTAGTGAAATCACCAAAGTCTACTACTATGTCGCGCGGATCAATCATATGATGAATTAATGGATGGGCGTCTTCTCTTGTCCCGTCAACCAATCAGATGATGAATGTCCGTTTCCACTCGGCATTCGAAAGTAGACTAAGTGTCAAGTTACTACTAGCTTTGGTCGCATGACCCTGGCCACGTAGACAGGTTACCATTTGTTAAACGTAATTCACTCTAGACTGAGTAAAAGACGAACACAAACACAAAACTCCATAATTTCGTTCACATAACTTTAATTATAACACATCACACAGTACTAGAGGTTCTCACAGACGATCGAGTACATTGAACTCGACACGTGGGATCCCGTACGACACATCACCTCCCAGTCAGCCCCACCGCAATACTCTCCCCCGTTGGAGGAAGAATCTTTCATCAGAAAAGATGATGGAAGAGTTACAAAAGGTTAGCTCAGAAAAGGATGATGCAATGTATAAGGAACATTTCAGAACGCGGATGGACCTCAGTGTTGTTTCTACCGCGTTAACATTCTTGCAACCATTGATCACTCTACTTTTTTATTTCCTCTATGATGAAAAATTAAACACGACCTATTACTTGAAGCCCATTCCAAACCACTACGCACACCAATGCCCATACTGGTATTTGAATCCAAGGCCCTGTTGGGCAGAGTATTTAACACTGAGGCGTCCTGTCACTTACTTTTAATGTCGTCTGGGCACTGACAGGATGGACATTCTCCCTCAACATCCGTCTTCACTCCACAGTCCGAGGGGCATTTTGGGGGAGCACACAGGTGTTTCTTGCACTGACAGAAAGGACAGGAATTCTCAAAGGTCACTTGGGTACAGCCTGCTGGACAACTGACTGGTGAACACTGGACAGTCGGAGTAGGAGCTATCCAAAGACCAAATACATCAACATATTATCAATATGATACTGAAACTAACTGGAAAATACAAACCTCAAATGTAGCCATTTGCAAGATATTGGTTGGTTTTGGGTTTTATGGTGCAAGGGCCATGTCTTTGCGATTCAAAGATATGGAATAGGTCGATAAAAGTGGGCTGTAGTTTTTATTTAGTTTAATTAATTGATATATACATTATTTACAACTTGAATGATAATTTTGAGCACCTTAGCTCTGACAAGAGATGGACAATACCATCAAATATATATGAGCACAGGAGCTCGTATAAGGGGAGAGATGGACCAGGAATTATTTTCTAAAAATATAAAAAAATCACACAATTTCCACTCTGTGCCCAGATTGGCGCGTTATCGCTCGAAGTGGCGACGAGAGGTTCTAACAGGCCATATTTGGCCAAACTGCCAAACACAAAAGACAGTGTCAAGTAATTGTAGGATGGAAAGAAAATATAGAACGATCGCTTGGGCATTATAGGGTCGCAAACCCTATGTTTACCAGAGGCAGTAAGCTCCATGGGAAAAGAATAGATCACTAGGGTACCTCGGGTTCGTGAAGCCCGTACTCACCTAAAGAAGATGTGCCCATGAAGGGATGAGGAAAAGGATGGCCCATATCAGAATTCATCGCCTCAGGAACTGAAATAGTTGGTTGTTTTAGGGTCTTATGGCGCAAGGGCCATATTTGGCCAAGCTGCACCAAGCGCAAGACAGACTATGTCAAGTAATTGAGAAAAGAAGGAAAAGGGGGAGAAAGATCGCTTGGACATCCTGGGATAGCGACCCCCATGTTTACCAGAGACAGTAAACCCCATGGGAAAAGAATAGATCACTAGTGTACTTCGGGTTCAAGCCCGTACACACCTAAAGAAGGTGTGCCTCAAGGGGTCCATTTGCAAGAAAGTCTTGATCACGGAATTTCATGAAATAGGTAATATTTTTTTAATATAAAAGCCATCAGTTTTCACCATAGAATAATTTTGGCTACTCTTATTTAAGATTATACATTTGTAAATTGAGACTGTAATCTTAGACAGCAAACATTGCAGAGACAGCCCTGACAATTTATATTTATATCAGCCGCTTATAGTTAGCATTTTATCCTGTAAATAGTTGCACATACTTAGTTGAAAAATAACTCACAAAATTCTACATTTTAGTTCTTTATGAAATGTGCACGAAAATAATTAGAAACCTCCCCTTCTCCAAAAACAAAAGGGGCTGTAATGGATCAGTGGGTATGCCCACAGCTCTATCAAACTCCGAATTGTAGGCGGCGCAGGTTCGATACATCCCTGGGTGTATTTCTCTCTTCTGTGTCAGTAAACTTTCTTTGTGTGTATGTCCATTGTTTGACATTGTCTTGTGTCTGGCGCAGCATGGCTAAATATGGCCTTTCGCCGTAAAGCCCAAATAAAAAAGCATAAATGTGTGGGGGAAAAGCATGAATCTTAATGAGGAATAAGTTATTGATTGGGAAAAAAGTGATTATCCAGCATGAATAAAAACACATGTCTTCGATTCCAATTGGAAATCGGCCCAAGTCGATTCGTAAGCCTACGAAACTTACCCTTCTGATATCTTTACTACAGCGACTCCTCCCACATGCTGTCCATTTCATTAGAAGGTCGATACCTGTATTTCATTGACGAATGAAGATACAGTGTGCAGTGATACCAGACGTGTTTTCATCTGGATAGAATTAGGGACCTGCAATCATGTGTGAAAGAGATTGTTATGGTGGAGGCAGTGTGTGCTTGGTGTGGCATGTTCTTAGGTGGGAACACAAACCTCCATTGCTGACAAGTGGTGCACAAAGATATAGAGATGATATCCTTGATCCAATCGTACCGTATTAAGCAGGTGAAATAGGTGATTACTTTACACTGTAAGATGCTAATGTTCGCCAAGTGGAACAATATGAACCTTCACGATGAGACCATTGGATGTATGAAATGTCAAGCTAAATCTCCTGACTTTAATCCCATTAAGCATGTCTAGGATGCTCTAGGGAGACGCGTTGCTCCACTCAATCCTGAGGGGCTTTCCACTGCTTTGAAGGAACAATGGTCATTGCTGCCTACTGAGTTGATGGTAACCATAGTAATGAGCATGGAGCATGGCTGTCAGTCCTGCATATCTGTTAGAGGGGACTACACTCTATATTGAAGATGCTCACACTTCCGATTCAGGTATCTTATTTTTGGACAAGTTCCAGTGCCATCGAATTTTCCGATAAAAAATAAATCTTGTGTTACTATTTTAGACTAACCTATAGCTTATTATTTAATACAAGTTTATACCCGAATTCATAATTCTACCAATTAGATTTTTAATTAGAATGGCTTTTCTGATTTTTCCTTGGTTTATGGAAATCAGTGCACTGCATACAATTACAACCCTATAATGGAAAAATTAAACCCTTTTTTAAGATCTCAAAGTATTTAAACAAATTATTAAATCTGAGAAATTGTAATCCCTGGAGATATTTTTTTGCGACCAGTATGGGAGAAATACATTTGAGATTTGGTATATTGCTTTACTGTCATTTTTTGCTAGGCAATGGTTAATTAGACCAAATGCATTAGACAATTGCCTACAAGCGATTAAGTAACATTTCCATTTGCTTAATCATGTAGAAATCATAACTCTTATTTATATTCACACAGTACTAATACTTTTTAAAGTTTTAAAATTATACTTTTCATGGTGTTGTTTTGTCTCTTTGCTTTGTCCTTTTGGTTCCAATACTTTTTTTATGGTTTTAAGAAGTCTTCTCTCATCCAAATATTTCTTAACAGCGAATGTTTGTGTTCATACACAATTACTGGGAATAATGTATTGTGAAAATTCCATATTTGCAAAAGTACATCAAAAATTTTTTTACCCTACCGTTAGAAGAACAGCGTTGTTAAAATAAAATACACTAAATAATTCTGATACCACTACAAGGCGTATTTGTTAAAAAATACAATATGTCTGTATTCATTACGTACTTGGATACTTTTATTGTTTGACATTTGGAATAAATTGTATATAGAATGTATGCAAATTTTTCCAAGTTAGAAAAAATAACAGCATTGTTTCAACAATGAATTTTTATTAAAAGAATTAAAACAACTGTTTAAGCTCAAGTTGAATGCTGCAGAAGATACTAATTATTCTACCAAAACTAAAAGAAAATGCTTTATAATATAACAAGCAATAGAAAATCCAGTTCGTGAAGTACTTTACAAAAATATATTTTGGTGGGCCTATTTCGGGTCTAAGGATGCCAGATTCACACCAGCAACTTTTATAATAGCTCTATTAGAATTATGTGGGTGACATGTTCAGTTCTGAGAATTCCTCCAAAAAAATTAACCATTTTATTACCAATGTGTTTGCCCCAGGTTCTCATTAGTATCTCTCATAAGTTTACTCGTAGTAATAGTATTTCTAGCATGTCCCACCGAACCTCAAAGAACTACAAAACTTACTGAATAAATCCCAAAGTTTCATATGTAATCTTCTACAAAGTAGTTAGTTTTTAGAACTTAATCAAGCACACCACCTTTTTTGTTTGTCTACATTATAGTTTCTCAAAGAGGGCCTACCCCTTCCTAACGGGGGCAATGCAAATCATATTTTCACTGCTCATAAACAAAAAGTTTTCAATGTTGGCTTTATAATTTTAATTTGAAGTTGCTTTAATTCCAAACTAGCTTTTTGGAGTTTTAAAATTACACACATAGCTACCAAATTATTTTGGTGAAATAAAAGTACTATAAGCACAGTTACACTTATAATTTATTATTAGTTGAGTTTTTCCGGTCGGAGCAACGAAAAAAGTTGTTTCTGAAAAGGGCCGTCGAGCCAAAAGTGTTGGGAAAATATGGTTTACATTGATAGTGGTACGCTGAAGGTATTGCTAGGGATACACACAAAGCTGTATTCCAGCGTCTATGCCAATTTACCTCATTTCCGCACATATAGATTAGTTCACTGTCAGTGACTACAACCAAAAGGGTTTCTAGGTTAGTGATTACAGCAAGTTTTCAGAGTTAGTGATTAAAACAAAAGTTTTCATTGTTAGCAACTGAAACAGAAGTTTTCAGAGTTAGAGACTAAAACAAAAGTTTTCAGTGTAAGCGACTCAAACGATAGTTTTCAGTTAGCAACCAAAATAATTTTCAGAGTTAGTGACTAAAACAAAAAATTTACAAAGGCAACTTAATAATGAGACTCGTTGAGAATAATCTATCACATTTATTGAATGTTAACAACATCAGTTCCGTTAACAAGAGACACAAGCTAGACTTGCAGAGCAAAACAAGTAAATGTTAAAAAGGAAGCTTGGCGAAAAAGTGGCCATGTTTTCCAGACACATCATTAGCATAAAACACATAGATAGCGCAGTTAAGCCATTGCGTAGGAGCTAAGACACTTTTTTACGGCTCACCAGAGAGTTGGAGGGTTGGTGGTGGACTCGTGCACTCGTACACGGGGCAGCACTCCCCCTTTCGAGATGTGAGGCGGCACGTCTCTGGGTCCACGCCAGGTGGTTTGGTCGGGTTGCACTTCCTTCTGACGCACGTGAAATCGGGCGGTACTGAACACGAGCACGTCACGCATATCTCGTTGATGTCCAGATTCTGCCCCATCTTGTAGTGGGTGCTTTTGTATGCGCACGTGTTTCCGGCCTCTGAAAAGAACGGGAATCGGATATCATTTGCTTGGTTGGGTTTTATGGCGCAAGGGACATATTTGGCCAAATACAAGACAGAACACATCAAGTAATAGACATACACACAAGGAAATCATAGGTAGATAGTTGAATTCACGTCGCACTAGAGCGGTTCTTAACTTTTTTAGTGATCGGCACCCCCTTGAATCCAAAAATAAGTTCTCGCACCCCCTTGAAAAATGTGTTTCTATTTCTTTACTTAGGAAATTACTTCTATTGCAAGACAATTCATTTATTGAAAAATAAACACATACATTTAAATATACATACAAAACAATTTCTCAATTTTTAATGGCTACGTTGTTGTTTATTCATAATACTTTTGAAGCGAGGCTTCTTTTTTGAAAGAGCCACGTAAGTCATCACTTGCATTTAAGCGATTTCTGGCTTTTATTTTTATGTGCAAAAGTGATGAAAATCCCATTTCACATGGGTGGGTGGGTGCAAATGGTACTAGTGTCTGCAATGTTTCTTTTGCCTGCTCTAAGATAAGGTTCTAACTGTGTACACCAGAATTGCTCTCTAAGTCCAGTTTTTTAAATTCCATTCGAATACGTGCATTGGCTGGTATTTCAATAAGATCGTCTTTTATTAAATCCCTGTCGTCCATCCAAACTTCTCTCGCACCCCTGGAAATGCTTTCTCGCGCCCCCAGGGGTGCACACACCCCAGGTTAAGAACCACTGCACTAGAACAACACAACGGGCTATGGGTGACGGTCCAGCATCCATCCCGAAGGGAAAGATCCCAGGACAGCACCTCGTCATTTTGAACCAGTCAGATGACGAGGTCAACACCTGCGCTTGCACAACACTCAAAGACGTGAAACACAAGTAGACTGAGCATTCTCATTGAGAGGAGATTAAAAAAAATATGACCAACATGTCGACTAGTAGTCACGTGACTGCACTGTGAAAAATCGACTTGGGTGGCCATTTGGTATCTTATCACTTGTTTGGCGATATAACATCCTATGACTGGGTAAATGTGAATCCGTATTTCTATAGAGTGGCGACAAAAATGAGGTATCGCCAAAGCTTGCTACTGTCAGATGAACTATTAGTGGAGTAATCAAATAATGAATCAATGAATGGGCATCTTCTCTCGTGCTGTGAATCAATGAGAAGATGATTGTTAGGTTCCACCCAGCAGACAAAAGCTGTCTAAAAACCCTGCTACTACTTGTTTTAGACACATGATCCTAATTTGAACACAAAAATTGCCATTGCTCACTCTACTTTTGTATTTCTTTTATGACCCCACTACAAAAACTTACTCCCACTTCCATAACTTCCACACCACTCCAACATGAGGATATTTGAAGCCACGACATATTTAACGTAACCAGCCCCCCACGTACACGACGGTAACTCGCAACCCTCCGGTTGCTAATCCACTACTCTTCCAACCGAGCTACGGCGATCGCAAGGAAAGATTAGAGGAAATAGAAGCAATGGTAACCTTTTTATGTGCCAAGGATCATGTGACAAAAAGTAGTAACGTGACCCTTAGACTATCGGGTGGAACCGAATATTCATCATATGATTGATTCACGAAACTAAGAAGACTCTCATCCACTGATTCATCATCTGATTGGTCCGCACGACTTTGCCAATTCCCCCTTTTTATCGCAACTATGGAAATGCGCGTTCAGACACACACCCTGTCATTCGATGTTAAATCGCCAAACGAGACGATAAGAGGCCAAATCGGCCAACCAAGTCAATTTTCCAAAGAACAGTCACGTGACTAATCGACATGTTGGTCACACTTTTCGAAGCTCCTCTCGACAACATGCTCTGTCTACTTGTATTTCACGTCTATGAAGGAAAGTTCTAGAAACACAGAATATAGAAATACACGGAGGGAGGAATCAAACCTGTTCCGCCTACAATTCGCAGGTTGCTAGCTCAGTGGACATACCCACTGTACCACGACGGCCCCCGGATATCGTTTGGATTTATGCTTGAGATCATGCAAGTCTGGCCAAGTAAATGATTGCTGGATTGAAGAAACGAGTATGTCAAATGTTCAGATTGAGTCAGAAAGCGATATTTATTGCAAAATCATTTTAAATTAGAAATTAAGTCTAATATTATTGTGTGCATAAAATGTGTCAACTCGACTCACTGATGTGCAACGTAAAGATGAAAGTGCTTCTTTTTTGAGTCATGCAACATGTTTTTGCAATTATAAAGCTAGATTTCCTTTCTGCACACTAGGGTTCGGGGGAGCCCAGTAGTAGAGGCGCTGATTATAAACCGGAGGATTGCGAGTTTGAAATTCGATCCAACCAAATAACGTATTGTACATGGTGCACGTTGAATCTGTTGGGGCCTCAAATGTCCTCATGTTTGCGTGGTGGGAAAGTTTGGATAGTGGGATGGCAGCTCAGGTAGGTAGGTTGGTAGGATTGGATTGGATGTTGGGGTTTTATGGCCAAGGTTCAAAAGTGGACAAGCTGGTAGGTATTTGGATTAACGTCGCACTGGAGGAACACAACGGGGTATAAGCGACGTCCGGGAGGCAGCTCAGGTGTTGACCTCGTCATCTGACCGTGGTTCCAAATGACGAGGCTGATCTTTCCTTTCGGGTCGATCCCGGACCGTTTTTGGTAAAATTCCAAATTTTAATTTTACACAGGAACTGTCAGAAAATATAAATTGTATTTTTTTATTTTCTTTTTTTAAAATCAAAATAAAGACTTTCTTATTGGCAGATAAATTGTAAAACGTTATGTTGTATTTACAAGAGTATTTTTGAGATATAGGCGATGTTTAGATTCTTTTCTTTTAGTTTCATTTTTTCTAGGTTGTTGGATCATAAATGCATTTTATTGAGCATTTTTAAATCATTAGAAGACCCAAGCTCTGCTAATTACATACTGAAAGAAATCCACCACAAAGAATGAGAGAAATACATACCGATTTCTTCAGCAGTAGGTGGATCATCTTTCGTTTCATTATGTTCCACTGGATCCTCTACAAAAAATATTAATAATTGAAATCAAGAAGCCATAATTACAAAACAGTTCGTTTCCCATCACATAAAAAACAACTATCATACATTTTTAAAAATTTGAAATCAATGTGAAATAGGGTTTTGAGTTTGATATCCATATACTGTAGAAAGGGGCCAAATTCCAATGCGTATTGATAGCAGAACATAGGCACTTTTTCTATTATAACTTTCTTAACATTGATTTCTGCACACAATCAAAATAATCGAATTTGGACATTGGCCCTTTTCTTACAAAGGTACAGCATAAATCTGTCAGTAACATACATGTTTAACTGGATTAATCAGAACTTGCCAAGTGTACAAATCCACAATGTAAACTAAAACACTCGTTTTTTCGTTTAAATATGTAAAATTTACATAAAAATGTCATTTAATCCAAGCTGTAAGTTTAAAGCCAAAATAATACAATGATCTTCTCTCAACACTTTAAATTCACTTTTTTAGTACATCCAAAGATCCCAAAGATCATTACACATGACACATTTCAAAGGACATATGATCATTAAGAGATAAAATGTGAGTGTCTCCAATTCCTTAAAGATTTCTCGAATGATTCATCACAAAATCAGTCTATTAAATTGACTGAACCTTGACAGCAAACACTTAGAAAGAAAAGAGTACTGAATTCACTAGTGAATGTGTATTTCATGAACTTTGACAAACAAAATAAAATTAGCTCTTATCAAAAGTATAATTTATGAAAAGAACAACATTTGATTTGATGTACATATTGTGATTAACTCAAATCGAAGTCAGTGTTGGCTATAAAGGTATGCAATACCATATTAATACAGTAGAGTTACCTCAAAGGATGGCCCATGTCATAGTTCATAACCCCAGGAACTACAATGACAAAATTTGTATGGAGGATTTTTAAATATTAATTATAGGTCATTAAACTGTTAATTGTGTATTTGGTCACTAGATGGCGTGTCACTAGATGTGTTTGTGACATCATAGCTATTATGTCATCGATCTTGCAATGAAATAGCCGGAACATGTGCGTGCTCTACGGGTCACTCGGTTTGAAGACCCCCGTCACGTGGTTGTGGGAGAAAGAAGGAATCCTAAATTCATTGGTTGGTCATAGTGTTGATTGGTCAAAGTGATTATTCACCGTGATGAAAAACACTAGTTTGTGCCAATCGGCGAAGTCTATTCGTAAGCCCTGGTGATTTACCCTTCAGAGATCTTACGACAGCGACTTCGCCCATATACACAGTCTATTTCATTAGAAGGTCGGTGAGTTATGTAATAGCCCACCATCGACAGAAGTGTGTGTGATGCTTGTACGAGGCTGTTGTTTATGCTATGTGGCGGTTCCGACAGTGATTCCCAAAAAATGTGTAATTAACTTAGCCCTATTAAATAATTTTTATGCTTTCATCCCGAGTGTGTTTTCATTATAAAATTAACCTCTAGACAACATTCACAAACCCTACATATATTACGATTGGTTGATTAGTTTTGGGTTTTATGGAGCTAGGATCATATTTGGACAATTTGCACGAAACACAAAGCAACGAGGTACGAAAAAAAAGCAGAAGGGTAGGTGAGGGTAAAACAGAAGCGAGGACAGAGATTACTCGGGGTTGTGAAGCACGTACACACCTAAAAAGATACATATATAATGAGATACCCCAAAGGGGTGCAAAAGGATCTTACCGCAGAAGTACTGAATTGGGCAGCAAGTAGCCTCATGGTAAATTGGAAGGCAGCCTTGTTGGAGTTTGGTGCGTTTCTTCTCCAGATCGCAATCGTAGGAATGGCAGCCCGGTCCATTGCTATCAGTCCAGTCTTCGGTGCACAGACAGCTTAGGCATGGATCCTCGTCTGAGTAGATCCGCTGACCAAGGTGGTAGGTGCGATCCTTTAAGGTGCACACTTTTCCTACACAAGGAGAAATTCTTGTTAGACATGTCTGTTTTGATAATGCCCTTTAAATAGTGACCAGAAAAAATTATATCACTATATATATACCCTTACAAAAAACTTCTATTGAATTCTATAAAAATTTCTGTAGAATTCTATAAAAAAAAGTCTATGGAATTCTACAAAAATTTCTATAGAATTGTATAAAAATTCCTATGGAATTCTATAAAAAATTCTATAGAATTCTATAAAACATTCTATGGAATTCTATAAGAAAAGTATATGGAATTCTATAAGAAAAGTATATGGAATTCTATAAAAAATTCTATGGAATTCTATAAAACTTTCTATAGAATTCTATAAAAATTCCTTTGGAATTATGGAACGTTAACCTCTAGACAAAATGCCTGTAGAAACCTCTTTACAATATACTTTTTGTTTCAAGACTACTTTTCTATAGAACTTCTCTATAGAATTAGTTCTATAGGAATACATTTCTTTTGAATCAGAGCTCGTTTTCTCTATAGAAATTTCTATGGATTTTTTTCTACAGAAACTAAATTTCGTTTATAGAAATCTCTATAGCAATCTATGGAACACTATAAAAATTTCCATAAGGGTACCAACATTTTTATGGTGAAAAAGAAATCCTTCCGCGTAGCATTTTCAGAAAAAAGTCAAATTCTATACTTAATTTGTTGAACCTAAGCTAAGCAATACCGTGTGTATGTGTGTAAAGTTGTCATTAACTATTAATAACAAATTCCTGCAATCTTAAATTAATCTTAAACTATCAATGCTAAACAATTCATTAATTATCACAGTAAAGCAATGTTACAAAGTAAAATCTAGCCCATTCAAATATAGTATCTAAATACAAAATCTGTGTGTGTATATCTTCCGTGTAAGGACAAAAGGGGTTAAGTCTGATTTTTGATGGGTCGAAAGGAGTCAAGTGAACCATTATAATTTAATATAAATATAATATTATTAAAATCAAAACTAATTGAATCTACGAATCTAAATTCTAATTATTTGTATTATGGCATGGTCCTTTATAATTGTGGGAAAGAGTGAAATATTCAACTTATTCTAAGAAGTAGCCATTTTTTAACCTCTTTTGCCCTAACATGGAAGATATATAATATGGTGGAGGAATCGACGTTATTTATTAATTGTTGAATGGCAACACTGGAGATAAAGAGTACAAAATAGACCGTTACGGGATTCATTCGCCAATTTTGCCACCTAATTGTATCAATTACGTTAATCTTTCATAACTAACTTCTCTCTCAACTCTTAATCATGATGTGGAGGTACGCTGATTTTCAGTTAGGCACTCCGTAATTTATACGTCCATTCTGTTGTATAAATATTCTTGATTTGATCTGGGGAGCAGCATAATATTGCTAAAGCTACACGGAAGAGCTCGCAATTCTCATGATAGTCTTCAAGCAGTAAGGGCTTAGGGCAAAAATAGGCTTAGGGTCAAAAAATGCGAAATTGCCTTTGATGGGGAATGGGGTGAAATTAAAAGGGTCATTCAGAACATAATTGTACTGAAGTGGCTTTTTTTGCCATGCATTTTATTATAAATAAGAATTAACGCCAATAAAAGCAATTATTGAATAAATTTATCTCATTTAGAGGTATGAAATCCATTCATGTAAATAACGATGCATAATAAATGGATTCAAATAAATACGAAATTGAATAACGATCCTTTGGTCATCAGTAGCTATAAGTAATTAAGAAAGTTCAGCGCAGATGCTATATGAGCAGGTCTATTAGTTTCAATTAAAATGGGTGGATATCGCTACGAATACTTAAATCGGCTTACAGAGTAGGTAGGTAGTTAAATTAACGTCGCACTGGAGCAACACAACGGGCTATTGACGACGGTCCGGGATCAATTCCGAAGAGTTAGGTCCTACGACTACACCTCGCAATTTTGAACCACCACCAGATGACGATGACAACATCCTACTCTTCAAATTTCCACATGACGCCAACGTGACATTTGAGGCCACGACAGATTTAACGGGCACCTCCCTCCACCCACACGACGGTCTTTGGTTGGATCGAGTTTCAATCCTCTGGTTGATAACCCGCTACTCTGCCAACCGGGGTACAGAGACCTCAATCGGTTTACAAGAGAATGAAATATGCATTAGAAAAAAATGAAAATATAAGTAACACAATATCACCTTGTTCTTGCTTATCACCTCCATCATTGGCTGCAAAAGTAAGAAAGTACGTTTAATACAGTTTATTTGATCATCTTCAACATTTATAGTATGAACAATTAAGTATGTCAGCAAGGAGATTTACACAGCTGCTAACTATGAATTGAACTATTTCTAAGTTCATTTGCTTAATACTTGTTCAAAACAGCAGAGTAAATTTATAGTGAAGTTTAGCAATAGAATTGAGATGACATTGATCAGCGAATTGGATTAAACAGCAATACAAGTATGGTTCTATACCTTTTAAAAGTATCAAGTGTTATATATACTTTAAATATACAGGGTGAGTCCAAATTGTTTTTACAAAATAAGAGGGGTGATAGTACCCATCCAGACGAGCAATAATTAGCATGTAACATAGGGTCGCATTCCACTCTGAGGCAGAAAAGAGTAAAGTCGAAACGCGTCGAGCATGAACAACTCATCCCCTCTGACGTTTCAAGTCATCGCCTCCAGCACGGTCCGGCACTTCTTGAATGACACTTATCCCGCATGATGGATCGGACGTGGCGGACCTGTGGCTTGGCCTCCTCGCTCACCGGACCTCAACCCACTGGACTTTTTCTTCTGGGGGCACATGAAATCTTTAGTGTACCAGACGCCTGTGGACTCGGTTGAAGATCTCGTAGCGAGAATCGGTGTTGCCGCAGACAAAATTAACACAACACCAGGAATCTTCGAGAGGGTGCGCCAGTCGCCGGTGTGAACTGCGCAACGACACGCATGGCCGCCACTTTGAACACTTGCTGTGAGTTTTTCTGTGATCAATAAATCAGATTGTGCAACTTTTGGTATCGTTCATTCGCTTTCCAAAAAATGTTGTAAGTTCATGTTGAAATTTTAATTTGACTCTTTTCTGCCTCTCAGAGTGGAATGCGACCCTATGTTTCATGGTAATTATTCCTCGTCTGGATGGGTACTATCACCCCTCTTATTTTGTAAAGACAATTTAGACTCACCCTGTATATATATCAGCATTTATAGTATGGACAATTAAGTATGCCAGCAAGGAGAAGGATGTATATATATATACACTGCTGGCCACCCAAATTGCAACACCAAGAAAGACAAGAGATATCACAACAAAATTTATTTTGTAGATAACATGTTGACCAAGTATCAAATGATTAAATTTATAGACTTCTGTGAAGTGTGGTTCCTGCCAAAATCAGTAGCCAGAGTAGCCGCCATTGTTGGAGATCACCGCTGCCACACGCCTCGGCATTGATTCAAAGAGACTTTGGATGTGTTCTTGGGGTACAGCAGACCAAGCAGCTTCCACACGTTGCCAAAGTTGATCTGGTGTGGCAGCTGGGGATGTATTCTGGGTCAATCATTGAGCAACCATGGACCACATGTTTTCTATCGGCGAAAGATCCGGAGAGCGAGCTGGCCAGGGAAGCAATTCAATCTGGCGATTGACGAAGAACCCTTGGACAATGCGTGCCACGTGTGGTTGCGCATTATCCTGTTGAAATATGGCTGTGGGCAAGCCCTGAAGGTAAGGAAGGACAACTGGCTCCAACACCTCGGAGATGTAGCGCTGGCTGTTTAAAGTACCGGCAATGCGTAGTAGAGGAGTGCGAGAGTGATATCCAATACCGCCCCATACCATAATACCCGGTGCAGGACCAGTGTGGCGGTGCATAACGCAGCTGTTCAGCATCCTCTCTCCACGGTGTCTCCAGACTCGAATCCGACCATCGTGGTGTTGCAGACAGAAGCGTGACTCGTCAGTAAAGACAATTTCATTCCATTCTGCCGTCCACATCCTTCTTTCATCGCACCATTGGCGGCGGAAACGTCTGTGGTTCTGCGTCAAGGGTAGACGAAGCAATGGACGTCTTGCGGACAGACCACTCTGCTGTAAATGGCGTCGAATGGTACGCGCAGACACTGGATGATGCGGTACAGACTGAATGTGCTGTGCTATGGTTCGTGATGTGGCTGAGCGATCCGTCACTGCCATACGCACAATATGCCTGTCATCACGTGAAGTGGTGCACTGAGGTGGATGCGATCGAACACGTCGGTCCGTCGTACCCTCCTGCATCCAACGATCACATATCCGCATTACAGTTGTTTGGTTTCGTCCAACACGACTACCGATTTCCCTGAAAGATAATCCACAATCTCGGTAGGCCACTATCCTTCCTCTGTCGAACTCGGATACTTGATCAAAAGATGATCGCTGTTTTCTACGAGGCATAATTGATCGTTTTTTTGAAAAAACCACAAGAAAAACACAATTGCCGTACTTGAAATCGTCGAAATCTCCAAGCCTTAAATAGCGCTTTGAAGTGGCGCCACAGGCGCGCGTGATGTGCGTCTGCGCTGAAATTCTAATCATTTGCATATCTTACCTCCGCTAATGCATGTTGTAAATTTCATATTATTTGCATGCTTCCTTCAGGGTGTTGCATTTACGGTGGCCAGCAGTGTATATATATATATATATATATATATATATATATATATGTATATTTATTTAAAAACAAATGTAATGAAAAATATATAGCTAGTCAGTTATAGCCTTCTTAAGTAGTGAAGTATTATAAAGATTCAACAAACATTTTTAGATTCCTTCAACGAATTACCACGATAATTTGACATAAATTGTGGAGTGAAGGAAATCAATTTAATTTTTATAAAATTCCTGACAATCACAGGTTCTAAAGCCCAAACCTACTAGAATTACTGTGTCAAGTTATTGTGGTTTCAGGTAGGTAGGTATTTTAATTAACGTCACACTGGAGAAGCACAACGGGCTATCGGTGACGGTCCGGAATCAATCCCAAAGGGAAAGATCGAGGACAACACCTCGTAATTTTGAACCAGTCAAATGACGAGGTTCACACTGGAGCTGGCACCCCACTCTCCAAACTTCTACACCACGCCAACGCGAGGACATTCGAGCCCACGACAGACTGAACGTGCACCAGCCCCCTTTGTACACGACGGTGTTTGGCCGGATTCGAACTCGCAACCCTCCGGTTGCTAATCTGTTACTCTTCCAACCGGGCCATCGCCGCCCTATTGTGGTTTCAGAAAATAATCGCATATTGTATCACTCAAACTCTTCACAATTTAAGCATCCTATGTACTTTGGACACTCAAATACAAATGTGAGCAAAACTATTTAATACTTTTTAATTTCTCCACTCGCTTTTTGATTTAATGTCTTGAGTTTGGCACAATATGGACAGTGCCATAGAAACATATCCAATCTAATCCAAAACAAGATCCAATAAATCTAATTAACTTACAGCATTCAGTGCGAACGGAGCAGCATTTACCCTCCTCGAAAACCTCGTAGCAGCTGCTGTTAAGTGGGGGACTAAAAAGGGACGGACATTCAATGCCGATGCAACTGACTTCCATTGCATTTGAAAAATACTGTCGTCGGCAGCTGCAAATCTGGCAAGGGTTAATAACAGGAACCCTTTCTCGTTCTTTGTACATATGGCCGTGATATTTGCATCCTGGAGAAAGGAAAATCAAGCATTATAAATTAATAAAATGGTGGAAGCTTTGGAATGTGTGCGTTTATATAAAACTGCTAACAAATGGTGGGAATCTCTAATTTTTTAAGCAGTCGGTCAAAAAAGGATATAAAAATGCTACATTTTGAAAGCACCTTACACCAAGCAGAAATTTGAATGCAAGTTGCTTAATAATGTTCTTGCGTCCCATTTCAATTGAAACCAATCATTTTTCGCTTACACTGTGTGATAATTAGTACCAACTAAAAGTTAACATACAAGCAAAACAGTGAAATAAGTTTCATGAATCACAAACTTAACAAAACGAGCGAAATTTGTGTAAAATTATTTTAACCATTTTACTAGTGTGGGATGGGTAGGGTAGTTGAATTAACACACTAGAACAACACAACGGGCTATTGGTGATACGGGATCAATCCTGAGGGCAACACCTCGACATTTTGAACCATTCTCATCACGAGGTCAACACCTGAGCTGGCACCCTACTCTCCAAACTTCCACATCACGCCAACTTGAAGAGATTTGAGGCCACGACAGATTTAACGTGAATTAGCCCCCACGTATTACGGTCTTTGGTTGGATTGAATTTCGAACTCACTACCCTCCGGTTCCTAATTCGCTACTCTACCAATCGGGCTACCGCAACGTATGAGTTTTTAGCCTATACATGTGTCACAATTCTAAATATTCATATGTGTTATTAGAATCCAACTCTAGTTCTAGACTTAGATTCTACAAGCCAAAACCGTGTCCAATTTTTCTCAAAATGTCATGGTCTATTATATTCATTAAAATGTAATTAAATAATTATCACCTGGTAAAGTGAAGTATTTACTATCAAAAAATTAAAATGAATTCCGTAGTACCATTTATAAAACAGTCACCAGTGACTCCAAAAGACGCCATAGATTAAAGTTTTATAAATGAGAACACACCTTCCTTGTTTTCATCGCCATAGTCTGTAGGACACTGGAATCGAACGGGGCATTCTGGGTCTTTATCGTAAACGGGTGTACAGTCCTTTGCCGAATAATGTTGAAGAAATCGATTCTCACAGGAAACAGCACCTGAGAAAGAAAGAAACAGTCAATAATAAGTTAGCGCGTCTCCGAAATCGACCTTGGGTCAGTCGATTTTTAAATAGGTATGAAAACGTGTTAGAAGAGGCTGCCGTCCGCAAAAGCATGAATGGCGATCACCGTGGATGTTTTCCCCCGCCAACTCGTTATCAATGCTATCGCTTTCGGCACCTAAAGATAAACAAATCAGAAGTTAGGGGGTTAACGTTAACCCCTAACTTAACAGACTCGTTTAAAACCACGTGACTCAACCACCTTCTCGAGGGAGCTGGACTACAGTGCGGCTCCGATGTGAAGGCAAATAACCCCGGGGAAGTTCATTTTTAAAAAGGTGGTTCGTTTTGATGTTTTATGGCGCAAGGGCCATACTTGGACATGCTGACCTAGACACAAGACATACAATATCAAGCAATAGACACAGACACAATGAAAGTTTTACCGACACAGAAGAGAGAAATACACCCAGGAAGGAATGCACCTGAAGAGAATCGAATCTGCGCCGCCTACAATTCGCAGGTTGCTAGGGCAGTGGGCATACCCACTGAGCCATGACGGCCCCACGAAGGTGGTTGAGCTTGCAGGGGAAAGGGCAAATCATGTATGGCTACCACTATAGGTTGTATGACAGAAGGATGAACTCGAATTCCATAATACGAAATGCGATATGAGAGTTATACACTATACGGACAAAAGTATTTGGACACTGCATGTTTTTCAGTAGTGCTTTATTATTCTATTTAGTAACGGGTAGACCCTCCTTTTGCTTGTATTATCGAGGCATACTTTCCACAAGTTCTCTGTGAGTCTGGGCAGGAATAGATCGCCATGCCTCTTGTAAATCTGTGAGAAGAGATTTTGTGAAGATGGGCGTGCGTGGCGTTGTCGTACCCATCGCTGCAGTTCGTCCCACAAGTGCTCGATCGGATTGAGATCGGGGCTCTGAGCAGGCCAGTCAAGGAAATTCACATCATTTTCAGGAAACCAGTCCAGCACACGTTTTGCAGTATGACATGGAGCTCTATCCTGTTGGAAGAAACAACCATCATCGCCGTAGTATTGCCATAGTGTAGGCAAGACCGAATTATCCAGAGGGGTACACGTCAGCGTTCATGGTACCAGGTACATAAAGCAATGGGACGAGTCCTAACCAGGAAAAACAACCCCACACTAAGATGGATCCTCCGATTTTCTGCAGTGTTCAAATACTTTTGCTTATATAGTGTACATGTTCTTCCCCGCATTCATTTTGATAATTTAATTTTTTTTTCTCCAGTGCCAGGCCAACTGAACTTAAGTCATCATAAACAAGGGCGGAGTGGTGAACCACTTGGCATTACCCTGGTGCACTCACGGAAGGTGGATTAATGTTACATCTCACATTCATACCATACATTCAAGGCGCATCCCGTTCATAGATAGGCCACGTATTCACTCTAGACGGACAAAAATCCATGCTTCACCCCGGATTCAAACCAGGATACTTTCAATCCCGAAGCCAGCATTCTGACCACGAGACCGATTGGTGGTCCATTGGATAATTTAAGATAAAAGATATAAAATTCGGCTTTAAATAGCCCAAGTAAGAAAGCCCTCATCTTCCAAAAAATTATCAAATGGAATGTTAAATTGCTTTTATTGCAAATACGCAATACTTTTTTTAATCTACGTCCGTCTCCTGCCTACCGGCTATCAGTCGATGAGCAGCCCAATAGAGTTCTGAAGTGAAAAAATTATGGCTTAAAATCACCGTCTACAGCTTTTGTGTGCAATTCTATTGTCAGGAATTTTAGGGCAGTCCCTGAGCTGGTCTCCAGTCATTTCGTCCAGTTCGCAAAGGGGAAAGATAGCTGATTTTGCTACTCCAATACGGTGTAAGTATCTTTGTAGGCAGTCATGTACGGTAAGAAGTCGAAAGCAAGGGACTCCTACAGCTCTGGACCAATGCAATGATCAATAAAAAATGAAAGCCTAGTTTCCATACTTTCAAGCTTACAAATTCGTTTATAACTCTGTTAATGTCTAGCGTATCAAATTGACAAATGTTGTTTGGCAATTTCTACTGCTATCGATCCATACAGTGTAATTTAATTGATAAAAGGATTTAACAAACTCATGAAATCGCGTCCCAATGAAGGAGACACCCTCATGAAGTGTGCATACCATATAAAAATACCTCTAATTCAAACATCAGTTAATATAACAATGAAGCTTCTATCAAACGGAGCAAGCACAAAAAATAACCATATTTAATTGCAAACGTACCTGAAGATTTTGCTACATCCCTCTCAGACAAGGATTCTAGAAAAAAAGATAATTAATACCGGAGATTAGGTAATACGAATAGAAAGAAACAAAAATACATAAAAATTGAAACTGATACTGTTAATATTTGAACAAATTTGAGGACTTTAGTGGTTTATCTTCGCGCCGAAAATTTCCCTGTAGTGGCCAGCCTCTGATGCCTGTTATAAATTGTCACCAATTCTGGGCAAGAGACAATTTGTTTTTCCCACTCGGGTCTTCATTTCTTCCTATGGCTTGACGAGGTATCTAGTTATTAACAAAACTGGCCATATCTTGATGGACGAGATATCTAGTAAATAACAAATTGGCCATACCTTGATGGACGGGCAATCTCGACAGAACCACTTGGAGGGTTAGAGGAATTATCATTTCAAAATAAATACTGATTTGGTGAAAATTATAAACTAATGTCTTCTTGGTGGATAGTTTTGGTGTCTCTCGACAATCAAAACCCACAAAACAACTTTCTCTTTCGTGAGATCGAAATAATCTCTGAATATCCCGCTATTTATTTTGGGGACATTATCAGGCAAACCTCTATACAAGATATAAACCATTTATTCAATGACAAAAAAAGTGGCATCCTTTTCGTACTTTTTCTGTCCAGTTAATTTTCATTTGGTCAGTCAATACTAAGATAGGTTATGCTTTGTGGAATAAGAAATATGCAACCTGTTTATCCTTTAAAAAGTGTTACACATTCAACTATCCTTCAAAGTTTATAAAACGTTTCGGCATCAGTTAATTCTCCATGTTAAAAATTCAACTATTCATGTATGTTTATGTCACCTGTTCAACCAATTCTAAACGCCTCTTCAACAAATGTTCAACGCTGAAGATTATTACAACATTTATGCAGTGTTTAACCTTCAACAGTTTTTCGAAGTATTTCCTCACACAATAGCGTTTCCACACTTCTAAAACCGTTTTTAAACGTTGAAAACGTTGCTAATTTCTGCCTTTTTTGCGCAACAGCAAATGCCGGTCAAAAAGAACACCCATTAGTCACCGATGCAACGAGAATATAGAAAAGTAGCAGTTGAGAACACATGTCACTCATACAAAGTAGCAAAGAAGGTGGATTTCAACAGAGCTTGCGAAAGAAAAGTTTGAAAAAGGCGCAAGAGATCAAGCA
The DNA here is from genome assembly GCA_933210815.1 of Meta bourneti. Lineage (NCBI taxonomy): Eukaryota > Metazoa > Arthropoda > Arachnida > Araneae > Tetragnathidae > Meta > Meta bourneti. Next base: position 101,336,645 of record OW119925.1, read on the forward strand.
TTTTCGAAGAAAAGCCCTCTTCAACAGACCTCGATCTGTCTCTCATGTGTTTATTCCGAGAATCTCACCAACCGGCCCATTGGGAAATCGTGACTGGATCACCATCGAAAGAAAAAGTGCTGTCAAAGCGAGCCGAGGTCACGGACGCACTAATTTCTCAACCTGTTGGCCGTTACTAGGAAGGAACTTCCAGCATCCATTGTTGCGCTGTTACGTGTGATTACATGGCTATTATTATAACCACTGCGATGACTTTTGATACCTTCAAAACAATCCATTATGAAAACGGTGAAGGTTTCTGCGATAATTAAGACACGGCACGAGTTCAGTGCTGTTTTTATTTACAATTTAAAGAAATAAACGTTGCTTAGACGAACGCTGTCATGCCAGCTGTGTTTGTAAACAACATTTGCTCAACGATTTAAAACGATTAAGAGTAGTTGCGAAGCCAAGACAACGTTCCTGAGGGAGTCCTAAAGTAACAAATACAATATTTTAGACAAATTAAGAACGGAATTTTTTAGAATTTAAAAAAGTTTCATTAAGGACCATATTTTTAACCCCTCCAAGTGGTTTCGACGAGATATTTCGTCCATCAAAATCTGATCAATTTTGCAAATGACAAGATATTTCGTCCAAGATTTGAAGAATTTTTCAATGATGAGATGTATCGTCATCAAGGTACTGCCGATGTTTTGATGATGACGAGATGAAGATCTGATCAGTTTTCTTTTAATGACGAGATATCTCGTCCATCAAGATCTGGCCAGTTTTGCTTATGATGAGAAACCACGTCGAGACAACCACAAGGAGGGTTAATATTAGGTCTACCGGAAAGTTCTGTCCGTTTTTAGAATAAAACAAAATAATAAATTTTTCATACCTTGAATAAACTTTATTGAATAATATAGTTTCCATCATTATTTATGACTTCTTGCCAGCGTGATGGCAATTTGTATATCCCATTTTTTAAAAATGCCTTATCCCTAGAGGCGAAAAATTGAACCAGTGCTTGTCTGATATCTTCTTCGTTTTTGAATTTTTTGCACTGCAAAATATTTTGTAAGGACAGAAACAAGTGATAACCGGAGGGTGCTAGGTCCGGGGAGTATGGTGGATGCGACAGAATTTCCCAGCCTAGCTCTGCGAGTTTCTGACGAGTCCCCAAAGCAGTATGTGGCCTGGCATTATCATGAAGCAGTATGATGTCCTTCCTATTGAACATCGCCGGCCTCTTTTCTTGGAGTGCTGTTTTTAAATTATCCAATTGCTGACAATGCCTCTCCGAATTTAGCTTTTCGTTCGGTTTCAACAGCTCAAAATGTATTGGTCCTCGAATGTCCCACCATATACACAACATTCTCTTATTCAGGCTCAACTTCGGTTTAGAGGTGGAGGGAGCAGGTTTCCGGATTCACAATATGCCCTTTTCCTTACGATGTTTTCATAGGTAATCCACTTTTCATCCCCACTTATCATCTGGTCCAAAAAGGGTTCGATTTTGTTCCGTGCAAGCAGAGATGTGCAAATGATGACTCGATCATTCAAATTCTTCTCTTAACTCATGTGGCACCCATCTCGAATTTTCCACACCAATCCTAGTTTCCGAATATGGTCCGAAATGGTTTGTTGAGCTGAATCAAGCCTTTTCGCAATCTCCGATGTTGTCAAAAAAGGATCATGATCATGATTTTGACAGTATCGTCGTCGATCAAAGATGGTCGCCCAGAGCGTGGCTTATCAGAGAGGTCGAAATCACCTATTCGAAATTTTTCGAACCATCTTCTTCCATGTTTTATCAGAAACTGTACCTTCACCAAACACTTTCAATAAATTTCTACACGCCCTTCTGTAGCATTTCTTCCTTGTTGGAATTCGTACAAAATACAGTGGCGTAAATGAACTTTATCATTAGCCATGGGTACACGATCGCGTCTCACTTAATACTAACATGAATCATCTTCGTTTTAGTTCATTTGCTAGGTTAGTATGTATACATTCAGTGATAAAAAGAGAGACAAATATGCGTCAAATGAATATGCGCATACTTGTAAAAAGAACGGTTGAAACTTGTAAAAAGAACGGACAGAACTTTCCGGTACACCTAATAGCATAAGGCAACCTAAGAATGACATTCGAATCTCTTTTTTATAATAAAACAAAAGCCGTTGAAAAAATTTTAAAAGAAAGTTTTAAAAATACACCAAAAATGTTCCAATACTTAGAAGTTAGAAAACTTTTTCTTTCCACAGCAAAAAATTATAGAAAGTGTAATGGTGTCATCTGGAAGCCAAATCTACAAATTTTTGCATATTACAAAGGTTGGCATGGTATTTTGGAGGGTTAATCATCACCAGAGGTTATTGAGTCGCTATTGACCGTTCGCTGTCTTATTTCTCAATTTTTAAAGCCAGGAGGTTTGGAGAAGTCATGACCACATGGGTCCTCTCAAAGACCCATTTAACCCACTTCAGTTTCCAGATAACGCGGTTTCGTATTTATCGGGTTTTTAAAAGATCAAACGTCTGCGGTTTTGTTTAGGTTTCAAGTCCGAGAATAGATTGCCAAAGGATCTAGAATAATTTTCCCTTTGATCGGTAGACCTAGTTTGGAAAAGTGATGCGATGAAAAGTTGATAGTATACACAGTTACTTTTCTAGTAGATTCTCTCAGATTACTATCAGGATGGTGGCGGATAAGTGGCGATCTGATAAGTGTAGTTTGGTTTGATTTCTGCAGTCATGTTTTAGTTGCACGGGGCTTACTTGGTCAGGGATACACTGAATAAAGTGGATTTCAAAAGGCATGATATCGCTGGAAAATATAAATTTCGAAGCTGGAAATTCTGTCAAACAAAATCACGAAGCGATTGTGAGATACTCAATGGTAGGTAGTTGAATTTACGTCGCACTGGAGCAACAAACACAACGGGCTTTCCCAGACGGTCCGGGATCCATCCAGAAGGGAAAGATCCAATGGCAGCACCTCGTCATTTCGAACCTAAGTCAGATGACGAGATCAACATCTGAGAAGGCACCCCACTCTCCAAACTTCCACACCGTGCCAAAGTGAGGACATTTGAGGCTAAGGTAGCTTTAACGTGCCCCCACGTACACGACGATCTTTGTTTGGATCGAGTTTCGAACTCTCAACCCAATCCACGACTCTACCAACTGGACAACCGCGGCCCCGAAAAACTGGATGGTTGGTAGTTGAATTAACGTCGCACTGGAACAACACAAAGGACTATAAAAGAACTCAATAAAAAGTACGAAAAAGGGGAAAATATGAGTTCTGGTTAAGAATAGAATTTCGTGACCAGAACTGTCTCCGAATATTAAAAAGGACAAGTTAATTCCTGACTTTCCTTTGTTCCTTTATTATCACTCGTTAATACGTGTGATTTGTGTCACCGACATTTCCCTACTGGTAACAACAGTTATGAGTCAAACAAAGAAAGCCATTTCGACAATTGTTCAACGCATTTATCAAGCAACATCCGATCTCTTCAAATATTAGAAAAGAATCAGCAGACCTGGGTATAGCATCGGCTCAAAACTTTCTTAATTGCGCATATCTGTTGATGGGTATTCTCGAAACTCACATTTCATACTTTATTTCAATGCTCTAATAAGTACACCTAATATATTAAAAAAAAATGGATTGCAACTCTAAATGCAACAGAGGCAGATCTCCTTTAGGCGTGTGCGGGCTTCACGGATCCGAGGTACTCTAGTGATCTTTTCTTTTCTCGTGGGGTTTTGGTAAAACACTGACTCCAGGGATACTCAAGCGATCTTTTTTTACTTTCATCCCACTAATTTGTTCCCTAATTCCTCTTTTACCTTTTTCACGACATTTTTCACTTGAAGTCTTGTATTTGGAGCAGCTTTGCCAAATATGAGCTTTGCTCCATAAAACTCCAAAAGCAGCCTCCAGCATGCAAGCAATCACCTCTGAATGAGATAAAATTATTCAAAAATATAAAACACATTTTTCCTACGAGGAAAAGTCCAGGGACCATAATTTTCTTACGGGCAGCCCAGTACAAATGAGCCCAGCTAAAAAGTAAGATAAAAAGTGTAAGATAAAAGATGACTAAAATCCAAAAAGCTCCCCGTCGAACAAAAGGGGCAGCCAGGAGAAGTTGCACACCAATGCGGTATAAGTGTCCTCTTAAAAAGTCGTGTCCAGTTAAAATTGGAAAATTTGCCGTAGCAATATGTCGTGACAAACTAGGTGTAACAGTTCTAGACAAAAGCTTGCTCCATGTTTTGTCCGTGGCTTTAAGCTTTTGATGGTCGCAGGCGGACTTATTTATCTGTCGCTCTACCTACTAGCAAGCAAAAAAGGTAAGGGAGAGGGCTGGATAGCTGGGGTAGAAGACAACCACTTTCAGCTAGCTTGTCTGCGCGCTCATTGCCTGGTATATCACAATGGCTTTGTAAAAAATATAAATCTAAAACATAATTTCGTTTACTTTTACTGGTTTTTAATTCTTATTTTCAGTAAAATACATGGCAAAAGTCAGACATGTTACCACAATTAGATTTTAAACGTCCCTTCGAGTTCATCCCATTTCCTTGTTCAAAGGCGATTTGGCATATTTTTGAGGCAAAAGCTATTTTCGCACAAATTTTCTTTTCTGCATGATTTCTATCTCCCAGATTTCTCCAAAGGGGGCCACAGTAGCCCGGTTGGAAGAGTAACGAATTAGCAATCGGAGGATTGCGAGTTCGAATCCAACCAAATGCCGTCGTGTAACAAAGGGGCTGGTGCACGTTAAGTCTGTCGTGACCTCGAATGTCCTTACGTTGGCGTGGTGTGGAAGTTTGGAGAGGGGGTGTCAGCTCAGGTGTTGTCTCGTCATCTGACCGTGGTTCAAAATTACGTGGTGTTGTCCTCGGGTCTTTCCCTTTAGGGTTTGATCCCGGACCGTCTCCAATATCCCGTTGTGTTTCTCCAGTGCGACGTGAATTAAAATACCTACCTACCCAGATTTCTCTCTCATTGTTTTCTATTATCAGACTGCTAGAGACTGCTCATTAGAATTTCGAGATTTCGTGTAGTTTTAGCAATATTGTGCCACTCCCTGTAGAAATGTGTTTGAAAAATGCAGGTAAAAGGAAAATGTATTAGAGAGATTCACATGAAAACTTTCAAGAATTATAGAAGACATGAAATTTATATTTTTATTTAAATAGAGGAATTACTTTAAAGGGATATGTAGCATTTATTCTTCAAGCGATGAACTGAGTGAAAACCATAAATATTACTCATTACCTAATCTAGAATATTGGACTAGATTATTCATTGCTGCATTCATGTTATTGCTGAGTACACAAATTTCCAAGCTGATGAACATAATAGGATAAAGACTTATTTGCACACTTAAAGGTTTAGGCTATTTCTCACAAAAAAATCCTAAAATGCAAATAGTTTAACAATAAATCAGAGAACTTCAAATATTTGCACACCTTTCCGTTTGTGGTTGTTTCGAATGGTCACAAAGGCGACTTGAACTCTAATACTTGCCCATTCTTTTGTAATAACTCTTTGAAATACTGTTTGGCCATTAACATGTTCAAAAAGATACATAAATCTGGAATAAGGCATACATTTTTACTAACATTGATGGCGATTGTGAAGGAATCAGTTGTCTTTTTCAGTGAAAATATTGCAATATTGCTTGACTCCTCTGTAAGCCAGCAAAAGGACCGTTTAAACACGATGATAACGAATAGGTTGGTAGTTGGAATTAACGCCGCACTGGAGCAATACAACGGTTATTGGCAACGGTCCGGGATCCATCCCGAAGAGAGAATGATGGCATTCTGAGCCACGGTCAGACAACGAGTTAGACACCTGAGTTGGTACCCCACTGTCCAAACTTCCACACCACGCCAACGTAAGAACATTTGAGGCCAATACAGATATAACCCTTTCGCCCCGACTTTTGCATGATTAAAATTTAACTCTGAAAAGTAGTTTAATTTAGTAGTTTAGTAGTTTTTGCTCTTTTTGACGGACGACCGTACTTTCGCGTTCTTTTTGTGTTTGCTCTCTCCCTTCCAACATTTATTAGTTGCTCAGCTAAGGGGACCCTGAATGATAATAGTGGTTCTGTTTTATGTTCCACATCACACATCGTAATCCATGCATTCACAACACAAATCATAACTAAAAATCTTTTTCCACCACTTGTCTGATTTTCTGCCATGACCCTAAAAAGTAGCCATTTCATCACAGCGGTCAACTACATCCATGTACGTATTGTAGTGGGAAATGGCTTCTGGGCAACTAACGTCCTATTTTGTACCATCTTTTTGTTTCCGAACCACGGTCACTCATTCATCAGAATGAATGGGCGTGCTCAGAAACTTAAGTCCGCCATTTGCAATCTGAAAGTATTGCCAGGTTTCTTTAGTCATATTTTTATTCCCTAATTCCTTAAGAACACTCAAAACGTAAAAACCCATTCAAAAATGGGATTTATTTACCCAATCTAATCTCTGGGACGTATATGCTCATTAGGCCCGAAAGGGTTAACATGCACCAGCCCACACGAACACGAAGGTCTTTGGTTGAATCGAGGTAACGAATAGGTATAGCTTTCTCCTGTAACTAAAAGCCCCAACTGTCGTTTAGACAGAATGAGTATCTCTTGCAAAGAGGAAACACTCATGTAAATACAATGAGAAGCTTCAGGTAAAGTCGGTTGTATAGAGTTGATAAATTACTTAGTATACAAATTGTGTTTGACCATCTGCCGAATCTCTATTGTCCGACGACTTCTATACGAGATGAGTGATGTATACTAGAATAAAGACAGCAGACGCGATTTAAAAAAAACTGACATATTATGACATGCGAACAATACACTCAAAATTTTCTAGCTGGTGTATTGGAACTGGAAAGTTTATTACTATTGGTTTGTGTTGTAAATAATGCTAATCATTCTATGCACACGTAAAAATTGCTTTAATTTCTTTTAAACGGTTTGTCTATTAAAAATAGAATCTGCGTTTTTAATTTGGTAAGAGACGGGGCCGCGGTAGCCCGGTTGGTAGAGTAGCGAATTAGCAACCGGAGGGTTGCGGGTTCGGAACTATGACCGTCGTGTACGCAGTTGGTGCACGTTAAACCTGTCGTGGCCTCAAATGCCCTCACGTTGGCGTGGTATGGAAGTTTGGAGAGTGGGTTGGGGCCAAACCAGGTGCTGACCTCGTAATCTGGCAGTGTTAGAAAAGCTGAATTGTAAATTGAGCATGGCGATTGTTTTTGCAATCCGAGATTGTTTTACCAATATTGCCCGAAAAGTAATTTTTTTTTAAATTTGAATTTTATTACTTAATGTGGTTAAACATTCTTTTTCTAACTGAAATATAAAAATTTCCTAATATTTGGGACAGATGGTACGAAGGTTTTTAATGCAAACACAAACCAGGCGGAAGACGAGGATTTTACTTCCTTTTACTCAAATGCTCTCGCAATGATGCATATTGGGGTTATCTTAAAATTTAGTTTATCGCCGTTTTGACGACGATTGACGTTTAATATAATCGGTGTTGACCAATCAACTTCCATATATAAATTCGGAATTCATTCTTTATAATTTCTGTTGGCAACGTGCTGAAAACGTATTCGAAAATCAAGCCAAATGACGTCACGTCCAGAATACATACAAAAGCACACACCCCTGTTCCGCAATCAGAAACACTTCCGCCACCTACATTTAGCTTGACAGAAAATGCCTCTCATAGAGATAAGAAGGAAGCGATCATATTTCATCACTTACTTCTTCAACATTCATTTCTTCATCGTTTTGTGAAGAAACGAGTCTTAAATGCAAAAAGTTACGCGATGCTTACTTAAACGCGATGACGACACGCGAAAATTTCGACAAACTTTCCACAAGTTTAGGCACATGCAGTTGTAAAATTCCATTTTACGAAAAAGTAAAATATGCAACACAAAACCTTTTGGAACAAGACTGGTATCTAATCAAAGTTGTAATTATTCAAAGTATTTGAACATTTTGATCCTTACAAAACGATTAAACACATTAAACACGTTCGTTTTCCATGTTTCAAGTTACTTTGTTTTTATTGAAAGCTGTTCTGAATAGGCAAGTAGCATAATTATTCTCATTCTGAACACATACATGGTTTCCATTCATAAACTGGATCTCTGAATTGGAAAAAGTGCTTTAAGGATTCGATTTGAAACTACCATGTAAGTTAAAGTAAAGCAAAATTTAAATGGAACTGCGCTTATTTGGAAGATTATTAATGTTGGAAAATATCCGAACAAGGTCTTTTAAAAAATTAAAATTTTTGTGTTGTAGGGACAGATGGTCGAAGTTGCCTATTTTGTGAGTTGAAGCTATTCTTAAACAAGTTATACCTGTTAAAAATGGGTTGTAAAGTTATTTAAAAACACCGCTGTAAATTTATCTATTATATTTTGAGAAATGGTAATATCTTTTCTTTGCTTTGCTGTACTAAAGACATTCAATTAAAAAAAATGTTTCTTGGTTGTTGCACGCGCCACTAAATATAATTTCCAAGAAAATAATACATTTGCTTTGGAAAGAAATAGTCATGAATATCATCAGATTAATTTGTCCCATTTCCCAAGAAAGGATGATGAAATTCTAAAATGTCGTATCCATGATGCAAGCTTGTCCGTCACAGATAAAAAAATATTGTTTGATGTGAGACACAAAACTCTATCCAGTTGCTAAGCAACTACGCTTCCTTTTATTAGAATTTTTTATCGGCATCAAATGAATAATTTTGTTTTTGAACTCTTTTATTATACAAGCTAGTTTTTCTTTCAGTTTTCATATGCCGTTATATTCGTAATCTTATCCAGTTTGCATTTTTCTAGTTTTTATTCTGATAGTTTATACTTTTAATTGCAACTTTTTTTTGGAATTTAACGTATCAGAGTTCTGGTTGTGATTATCATGTTTTCCTGTTGTTGCTATAACTTGATACTTTGAAAGTTCTTGTAGAAAGGAAAACAAATTTGTTTGGAAAGATTGACTGTAGTATCTTTGAATTGATTAAAACTTTTGAAGACATGAACCGCTGATTTAACGCCATAAGGATCGTTATCTTGTACCAGCGAATATTTGTAAGTTTTTTATGTATGGCAAGATTCGTCCTTTTGACGATTTGAATTTCCGCAAATTACAGGGCACGAACTTAACAGGTGTTCATAATCTCTCCCAAACTCAAAAATAACTTTTTAGTATCAACGTTAGTATCACCTTTTAAAGTCTTATCTTCCAACAGAGGTACGATGTGCGTGAAATGGATTTCATGGATGAATACGCAGAAACCAATTTGCTTTTAAAATTTTTAGTTTTGTGAGTGAATTGTATAATTATACTTTAACCAGACATGAAGTATTGAAAACATTATCAAGTAAATGAAAACATACAAGGAAAGCTTTTTACTGGCGCAGTAGTGTGATATACATCTAGAGAGGAATCGAACGCCGCTTACAATTCGCAGGTTGCTAACGCAGTGGGCAAACCCACTGAGGCACAGCGACCCCTCTACGAAAGAGTTGGTTGTTTTGAGGTTTTATGGCGCTGGGGTCTTATTTAGCCAAGCTGCGCCAAACACAAGTCAACTTCAAGTAAAAAATGTCGTGAAAGACGGGGAAAGGAGGGATTGGTGAACAGAGTAGCGGGATGAAAGCTGAAAAAGATCGCTTAGGTATCCCTGGAGCGTGACACCCGTGTTTACTAAAGAGTAAACTCCATGCGGAAAGGAAAGATCACTCGAGTATCTCGGGAATGTGAAGCCCGTACACACCTAAAGGAGATGTCCCCTCTACGAAAAAGAAGTGATTATTTTGGCCACTTTTTCAATCTATGGCTAAACAATTCAACCTGTGTAATGCCTAGTTGCTAATGCATTAATATAAACAAATTTTCATTCTGATATATAAAACTAATATACAAAGTTATATAAAACTGCAAATGAAACAGAATCGATAGTAAAACCTTTTAAAATGGAACGAATATGACAAAAATATTTTTGAAAACTAATTCCTTCCCTATCCACACTTTGGAGATACCCAAATATTTCTTGCCAATGCAGTTTGGGACAACTCTTGAAACAAGTCTTTTGAACTCCCGATTCTAAAGGAGCCTAGTTGGGAGAGTAACAGATTAGCAACCGGAGGGCTTCGCGTTCGAAACTAGGTCCAACCGAAACCAAAGTTGTGTTGCTCCAGTGCAAAGTTAATTCAACTACCAATGCTAAAGAAGCAGATCGAGACCTGCTCGCGAAGTAAAAAATTCACCGGGCGACAAGTAAGAAAGAGCGATATTGAGGGGTCACTGTTCAAAAACAATTGCAAACACCAAGAGGGAAAACAAAGGAAAAAAGAAAAGGCATTTTTTAATTTAATAAGAATATTTTTAAAAGGAATACTCACTTCCCCACACGACGTCCAAGACAATGAGCGTTACCGCCAGCAGGAGCTTCATCTTTCAGAATCTTCCGTTGGGATGCGGCGGCTGACCACATGCGTGATTTATTTACGCCGCCCGTGCGTGACGTCAGACAGGAAGGTGCGTGGTAGAGAAAGGGATTGCTCGGGGTGTGACGTTTCATCCGCTTCGGGTTTTTTCCATTCGTTGAACACGCCACCCTTGAAACAGGCATGCCCAAATTACCTTTCTCAAGTGATTGACAGTTACAAATTTGTAAACAATATCTACTATCCGAAGGTTGGTTTCAGTTCATTGGAAATATATCACAAGAATTTGGTTAGCGTTTGGAAAGCTGGTCTACGGGTACTTTCTAGGTACTTGGATTATCATCTCACTGGAGCAACACAACGGCTATTGGCGAGGGTCCGGGATCAATCCCGAAGGGAAAGATCCGAGTATACTGTATAATTTTGAACAGACTTTTGAGGCCACGGCAGGTTTAACGTGCACCAGCCCCAACGTTCACGACGGACTTTGGTTAAATCGAGTTTCGAACTCGCAACCCTCCGGTCGCTAATCTTCTACTCTTCCAACTGAGCTACCGCGACCCTAGTAGTTTCAAATTTCAGAAAGTTGTCGAATTTCCTTTTGTCCATAGAGATAAATCTGAAATATTTTTGCGACTTTACTGACTATATTTCGCACGTGGTTGGTTGGGTTTTTATGGCGCAAGGGCCATATTGCGCCATAAAAACTGGCCATTAAACCATCTGGCTGTTTTATGGTTTAATAGGATGGTTTAATGGCCATTAAACCATCTGGCCATGCTGCGCCAGACACAAGACATACAATATCAAGTAATAGACACACACAAAAGAAAATTTACTGACACAGAAGAGAGAAATACACCTAGAGAGGAATTGTACCTGACAGAAATCATATCTGCGCCGCCTACAACTAGTAGGTTGCTAGCGCAGTGGGCATATTCACTGAGCCACGATGGCCCAAAATTCCAAATAAAAAATATTACTTCGTGCAAATGTGAACATTTTCTATCACATTATTTTTCTGCCCATTAGGAAACAGAACTGATGTTAGTAGTCGTAATTATTCCTGCATTCACCTCGTCATCTGTCTTCGGGTTTGATCCCGAACCGTTGCCAATAGCCCGTTGTGTTGCCCGAGTGCGACGTTACTTAAAGTACCTACCTACGTAACACTGATCTTTTGGAAGGACTGCAAAATTTAATTTTGTGTGCAGAAATTTTAAATATCCATCCAATTTGAAAGTGATTTCCAAAGCATTTTGGTTAAACAGTAATTTGAATGAAAAATGAGCATGAAAAATGAGAACTTCAATTATTACCGAAATAAGGACAAGAGAACTCATTGATCACACCACTGTATGAAAGTGCTCCGGCTTGAACAAAAAACATGGTAAGCCTAATTCAGTGTCCCGGTTTGAATAAAAATATGGTAAGCCTATTTTAAAATGTCCCCGTTTGAATAAAAAGATATGGTAAGCCTATTTAAAATTGTAGATTTGAATAAATAAATATAAGTCTATTTATATAAAAAGGTCCCGGTTTGAATAAAAATATAGTAAGCCTATTTAAAATTGTACAGGTTTGAATAAAAATATTGTTACTATTTTTCAGTGTCCCGGTCTGAATAAAAAAAAGCTGAGGCATTTAAAAATGTCCCGGTTTGAATAAAAAATATGGTAAACCTATTTAAAATTGTACCAGTTTGAATGAAAAATATAAGTCTACTTATAAAAAAGTCCCGGTTTGAATAAAAATATAGTAAGCCTATTTAAAATTGCACAGGTTTGAATAAAAATATTGTTACTCTTTTTCAGTTTCCCGGTTTGAATAAAAAAAGCTGAGAGGCATTTAAAAATGTCCCGATTTCAAAGGGAAAAAATGGTAACACCAACTTGGCTATCTTATGAATGAAAATCTTACATCACTGAAAGATTCAATGCAATGAATGTGTAGCGTAACTTAATGTGCGTGGGTTATTCGTTTCCGTTCCGAAAGGTAACAGATAACTTTCGTATCTATCATTCGAATGAAATCATGAAATTCCGACTCGGAAGTTGCCATCCGAAGTCATCCAAAGAGGTCAAGTATTGAACTCTCGAGATCACTATTTATTTCTCCAATCATGAGTTTCGTAATATCGGTAGTTCCCGAGGAAACAAGACATTCTAAAATGTTCATTCACTACTTCAGTTCCGAGAAAAACAAATTTACGTGGCACAACGGAATTGCATAGAAAGGGAGTTCCCAACATTCATATGCTATCAGATGAAATTCACGATAGCAAAAATTAGCTGAGATAGGTACATTTTTTGAGTGGAGATGTTGTGATGGTTTATTTTCCCGTAGGCTGAAATAGATTCCTGGAACGAGGAAATTGTTTATTTAGAATGTTCTCTGTTCTTTTCGAGACTTTTAGAGTTCCCAATAATTCTATGGATTTCTAGAGAAAGGAAATTTCGTTTCTATAGAAAAAAATTCTATAGAGAAAACGAGCTCTGATTCTATAGAGAAGTACTATAGAAAAATAAAGTCGTGAAACAAAAGAAATGAGCTATAGAATTCTATAGATCTCTACATTCTAGAGATTCCTAGACTTTGTAGATTACTTTACAGAGCTTATACAAAAACGGGCCCTAATTCTAGACAGCATTCTATAGAAATTTGTATAGAATTCTATAGAAATTGGTATTGAATTCTATAGAAATCGGTATTGAATTCTATAGAAAATTTTGTAGAATTCAATAGAAATTTTTACAGAATTCTATAAAAATTCTATTCAAATTTTTACAGAACTTTATAAAACTTTTTCGTAAGGGTTAACTTCGTATTCCAAGCTACAAGTCAGCCGTTGGGATCAATGGCTTCCATGCTTCTGGATCATGAGTACAAAAAATTTGGAAGCACCTAAGATAAATTAATTTCTTAGACTCTCCTTCCCACTTTTATATTCATATCTTCCAAAATAATCGTCCCATCACGCTGAACTATTTTGTTGCTTTTCAAAATCTACATAACGTGTTTTCGAGACAAATTTTAATAAGCAATATTAACTATGAAGTTAATATTCGAAAAAATTATGAATAGCCACTTCCAAAAATATTGATGGAAATCAAAATTTTTAAGCGATAGCGCAAAATTTCAGATCTTTCTAGTACCAATTTTTACTTTACTAAAATTAATATTCGTTATTTTTCGCAGTAGTGTAACATTTAGAATGGGGGATGCCGAGACTAAATTTTCTCTATGAATTATGCGGAAATAAAAGGGGTGGTTCGATTTTTTTTGGTAGCTGTGCATCTGGTCAGCTAAGAAAACCCCTCTCTATGATAGAAATATCATAACATTGATTTCGCCCGCTACTTTGGAGGAAGTCTTGGTTTTAAGAAACCTCAATCCTTCGTATAATAATTGGTGTATAAAAATCTAGAACAAGCCAAGTGACGTCACGTTCGGAATACGTAAAGGAAACACGCTCCGACACAGAAACACTACCACCGCCCACATTTAGCTTAACCAGAAACTGCCTCTCACAGAAAAGAAAAATTTTATGGCCGTAAAGAAACAACTGCCGCTCAATCTCTACGGCAACTGAGAGCAGACAAAGTAAATTGCTCACCAATGTCAAATCAAACACCGAACGGGTATTTAAATGAGACCTTGAAATGGCATCCCGTGAAGGTAATCCTTTTCTTTCTCTCTCATCATCTCCCTCGACTTCTATAAATTGTAGATACCGGGGGCTGATTGTGCAATCAGCAAGTCAAGGTGAAGACGGCGTCTGGTCGCTAATATTCCGCATGACAGGGTAACTGCAACAATTGTAAAGTGTTTCTTTCCTTTGACAGGTGTTCGCTGAATGCTTCCGTTTCAGAAGACTCCGACGGTTTGTGTCCCAACTCTTTTCCGAGTACAGGTACGCCTGCCTCACTTAACGAGAGTTCCATTCATGTGAACTAGGTCGTTAAGCGAATTGGTCGATAAGCAGTGAGTTGAATCGCCTTTATTTGTTCTAAATAGAACCCTCAGAGGCCCATCTCCTTTAGGTGCGTTTTCGGACTTCACGGATCCAAGTGATCCTTTCTGTTCCCATGGGGTTTACTCTCTTTACTAAACACGGGGTCGCCGCTCCGGGGATATACCCAAGCTATCTTTTTCTGCTTTTATTCCACCACTGCTCCCTCCTTCATTTTCCTTTCACAATTTTTACTTGATGTTGTCTTGTGTTTGGCGCAGCTTGGTCAAATATGACCCTTGCGCCATAAAACCCCAACCAATCTGAATAAAGACATCAAAATTGACAGTTTGTTTTAGATTGTACAGAACTTTTGAGTTATCGTAACAGAAAATGACAGATGCAGGGTCAACAAGACCCGCTATCGCCAGAACATGTACTGAGAACGTTCCGGCATCCGATTCGTCCGAGTTCAACGCAGGGGCTGCATTCGAGTGTCTCTCACTTAACTATCGATTTCTGTTCCTATATACCAGGGGTGTCAAACTGGCGGCCCGCATGTGGCCCCCGAGGTAATTTTTTGCGGCCCACGATGCTCTGAAATAAAATGAAAACAGAACAATATGTTATGAAGGAAATAGCACTTAGGTGAGATCGAGGCAATACCGTACACACAATTTCGTCATGTTAAAAATGTGTGAGCAACTATTTTCGTCCATGAAATTAAATAAAACGGCTTACAGATAAAGATTAACTGATAAACATCTGCCATAATGAAGATTGTCTGTTCTGTCTTTGAATCCAGTTATTGGAAAACTCTAGTAGGAGGAAAGCGCTGGCAAGTTTCCGGTAAAAAAATTAATTTCAGTTTTATAAATACATTAAATTAAATAAACGTTTAAATAAAAGCAATTATATAGTAATATTATAAATTATTACCCTGAATTCACTTAATTACGTGTTTTAATTATCCTATCCATATTCCTGAATCCTCACTTCAAAATACAATTTTAAGAAAATTTGTAAATGTGATGTGGCCCGCGTGAATCTTACCGGTTGCATTAAATGGCACGTGTTTTAATTGAATTTGACACCCCTACTATATACTATGCAAAAGCGAATTGTTCGATAAGATAGGAGTTTTATCGTCTTTATTTATTCTAAATAAAGACACAAACATTGACGGATCGATAACTTGTCCATCAGGTCAACTGTTCCAGATAGAAAGCCGAGATGCTGGTGGTCTCTATAGAAACAGGTCTCATGCATTTTAAATGGAGTTGAGTCGGATGAGGTTTTGGCAACAAGACTTCCCATCTCAAACATCTGGAGACAAATTGTCGCTGTGCCAAACTCGAATGCCTAAAGAATCCCCAATAGAAAATGGGCGTCTCGTTCTTACGGTAGGACATGCAGACTTTCTGTCTGGAGTAGTTCTCATGATAGATACAGTAGTTTGCATTAGGAAATTATCCAGAACTATTGAGCAATCACAACAGAAAACGACAGGTGTGCAGGGACAAGGCACGCTCATCGCCAACATTCGATTTGTCGATGACCGGACTGGCAAATCCGCCGGAACGGGCAATGAGTGAAATCCTCCATTTGATCACATTGCGTCCGGCACCGGCATTGGATCCTGCTTTGTCGGTGTGTGAAAACTCCTAATGTCTAAGAAAGGGATTTACGGCTGTTTCTCCGTGCAGAAAAGCTGGTCGTAGGGAAGTAAAATCGCTCTGGTGCAACACAACGGGCTTTTGGCGACGGTCCGGGATCGATCCCGAAGGGACAACGCCTCGTCAATTTGAACCACGGTCAGATAACGAGGTCAACACCTGAGCTGGCACCCCACTCTCCAAACTTCCACACCAAGCCACGGTGGACATTTAAGGCCACGACAGAATGAACGTGCATCAGTTCCCGTGTACACAACGGTCTTTGGCAGGATCTAGTTTCGACTCGCAACTCTCCGGTTGCTAACCCGTTGCTCTTCCAACTAGACTACCGCAGCTCTGAAGAGCTGGTCGTAAGTCACAGCGGTCGTTAAGTGAGGTGTGACGTAAGCGGTTTTTTGTGAGTATTTCTTTTTCGCTCCGCGTTACCATGGCAACAGAGTTTTAGGCAGAGGTTTTGGCAACTTCTAAAAAGAGGAGTAATGTTAATGTTTTTAGTTAGAGAAGAGTGGACTCGATATAGTTAATGTTCTAAAATGTGTACATTAATGTAAATAAAGCATGTTATTATTCAGAATTCAACTATCGTCGATGCTAAATAACATTCATAGTTCAAGTATCATGGGTCAGAACACAATAGATGGCTTCTAGTAATATTTTCGATTTGGAATAAATCACATGAGGAGTGCTTGTACTACTTCTCACGTTTTAATGTTCCACAACTACCTGCGATTCGAACTTTTAAAGGGAAGGCTCCTATTGTATTTCAGCAAATATTAACACTCCATTATGTGCATCCGATTTAATTTGAAAACCAACCTATTGATTGCATAATGATTTATTCTTTTTAAAAACCAATCACGAGACCGCTCCAGTTTTTTAATCGTCCTGGGAGGATGAAAAGAAACTTAGACTGAACCTTGACAAAGCCTTAGCTATCATCACAATGTGGGAATCATAAACCAGCAATTCTTTAATAGTAGCTAACTGATAACATTGATATTCAAATTTACCATGACAATAAATTTCTTCAAATATATTAATCAAGGCGAAACTTGTTATGCAATTGTGTGGTAGATTTTATTACCCGCAAAGCTTTTCGTCAGAAAAAGATTAAACTTCTTTGTTTTGAAAAGGAGCCGCGGTAACACGGTTTAAAGAGAAGCAGATTAGCAACCGGTGGATTGCGAGTTCGAAACTCGATCCAACCAAAGAGCATCGTGTATGTGGGGGCTGGTGCAAGTTAAATCTGGCGTGGCCTCAAATGTCCTCATGTTGGCGTGAAAGTTTGGAGAGTGGGGTGCCAGCATAGGTGTGGACCTCATCATCTGACCATGGTTCAAAATGCCGAGGGGTGGACATCGGATCTTTCGCTTCAGGATGAATCCCATACCGTAGTCAATAGCAAGTCGTGCTGCTCAAGTGCGACGTTAATTCAACTACCTACCCTCTAAAAGGCAGTCGACCTCGGCTCAGTTGATTTCTGAACAGATGTGAAAGTAGATTAGGAGATGGCTGCCATACTCAAAAGCATGATTGGATTGGATGTTGGAGTTTTATGGCACAAGTCAAAAAGCGGACAAGCTGCACCAAACACAAGACAGAATATAATATAACCCAATAAATGTATAAAATATTTAAAAATTAATAGTCTATGATAAAGATAATTTAAAACATCTAAATAGGTGAGAACAATAGTCAGATGACAAAGAAAGGCCTTCAGCATAATTAAACTTCAGAACTTAATTTATATGTATAAAATTTTGAGTGAAATTTAAAAGATGAAAAAAATTAGATGAGGTATAAAAAACAACTGAAAGTATAAATGCGAAAATGTTGGAATGGGGATTTCCCCCAATCAAAATCTCGCAGATTTAAAATTGTGCTTTAAAAAAAATTTATACTTTGATGATTAAAAACAGGATGGACAATTAAAATGTGGTAAACAGAAAATGGAGTAGAGCATGAGTTGCAAATGGGTGCGATCTCCTAAAAGATGACGATGGGTGAAACGTGTGTATCTAATGCAAAAGCAGTTGTTTGACATCCGTCCTGGAGACACTGATGAATGATGGGTTTTATACAATGCCCTTTTTGATGGTGACTTGCAGGTCCACGACTCTTGCCACAAGGAGTCGAGGAACTCCTTTGTGGATACCTTGAGTCACTTAGAGGAAAATACTTTTAAAGTAAAATATATCCTGGTACACGAAATAAATTGAAATGTCTATATATACTTTCAAATAAATTACCAATAGAATGTGATTAAATTAACAGTACAAAAACAAAATCATGTTGAATGATATAGAAATCTTTGAAACAGAAACTTGAGAATGAAAAGACAAATTTGTTAAAAGTACATTTTATTTTTTTCTCATTGAGAATAAGCAAAACAGCAATGTGAAATCCAAATTGCTTTTAAAGAGACATCGGAGCAATTAAAACAAACTCTAAAAATTCGAAAAGGCTGCCTTTCATTCGGATTAACCTTTCTTCACAGTATCCTAATTTCTCCACTGAGTGAAAGCAGATGAACTACCAGTAGGACCACTGAAAATAGAAATGCATACCTCAATTACAATTTCAATACAACAATAGTAAGTAATTTACTAGTAATCTGGATTGAACAGTGAATTATCGCAAATGTAGAATGCTTGTTACACCTTAATCGATCCTGTTCTGTGCTTGATGATTTAACTTTGAGGAACACGATTTTAAAGAAAAAATTCCACAGAATTGTTTATTCACTAAGGCCCGGTGCACACATCTGATTTTTAAACGTACGGTCACTGCGTTGCAGTAGCCAACTATGCACACACCACTGTGAAATGACGCCTGTTCTCATTTGGCCGCCAGTTGCGATGGGTGTCTATCGTAAAAAATGTGTTTTTTTCGCTTACTTGGTGTACAAAAAATATATTTTGAAATAAAATAGACATTACAGGATACATCAATTTAGTGATTTAAGACTTACGAAAGGTATATTTTATACACATCTTTTGCAGATTTACGAGAAAACCCAGATAAGTTTTTGCTGATAAGTTTAAGCTGTTGAATAAGGTCAGAGAAAGTCACGCAACGAAAAATGCAAACTATTGTTCAACAAGAACATAAACAGAACAAGCATTCTGAGTTCGAACCGAAATTCTTTGAGGCCGCTCCGGAGTCATTCTTGCTGGAATGCTGAAAGAGGTCGGACTGGTATTCGTGCATCCACTACAAACCAAACTCTAAATCGCTTAATGAAATCTCTTGTAAAGGATACAATTAAACGAGTTATAAATTGTTATCTGGAATTCGTATTCTTTTGCCTCCAGTAATTTATTCTTGCCTCTCCATATCGTTTATCTGGGAAATAGAGTGCAAGTGCCCAATTCAATTAATAATCTATTCGTATGCACATTCGATTCATATTCTTCTTTGTGTTTTTCAAACTTAAAGAACAACTATAAAATATGATTAATTCATGTAAAATAATACACTGTATTACTATAAAAATAGCGGAAAAAAACGTCCACCTTGCGGCACAAATTGCACGCAAGGTGGACGTTTCGTGGCGTGACTTTCTCTGGCCTTACTCAACAGCGTAAACTTATCAGCAAAAACTTATGTGGGTTTTCTCGTAAATCCGAAAAGATGTGTATGAAATCTACCTCTTGTAAGTCTTAAATCAATAAATGGATGTATCCAGTAATGTCTATTTTATTTAAAAATATATTTTTGTACACCAAGTAAGCGAAACAAACACGTTTCCTTCGATAGACATCCATCGCAACTGGCGGCCAAATGAGAACAGGCGTCATTTCATGGTGGTGTGTATAGTTGGCGACGCAGCAGTAACGCACGCTTAAAAATCGGATGTGAGCAACGGGCAGTAATTCCCCACATCGCCGCACACGCTCTTCAGGTCTCTCAGTACCTTGTTCTCTATTGAGAGGTGCACACATTTGTTATTTTTATAGTAAATGTAGCGTATTATTTTACATGAATTATGAATATTTTTATAGTTGTTCAAGTTTTAAAAAACAGAGAAGACTATGAATCGAATGTGTATATGAATAGATAATTAATTGAATTGGGTACTTCCACCCTATTTCCCATATAAACAATATGGAGAGGCAAGATTAAAATATTGGACGCAAAAGAATACGAACTCCAGATAAAAATTTAAAACTGGTTTAATTGTATCCTTTGCAAGGGATTTCTTTAAGCAATTTAGTTGGTTTGTAGTGGGTGCACGAATCCCACTAGCGGCCAAATGAGTACAGGCGTCATTTCATGGGTGTGTGTGCATAGTTGGCTATGGCGACGTAGCGGCACCGTACATTTAAAATCGGATGTGTGCACCAACCCTTAATAAGCTCCAAAATTAGTATAAAACATCAAATAACATGATTTTTTTATTTATAAAACTATTCACTCATAATAAATTTTTACAAGAAAACAACCATTTACTGTTATAAAAGATAAAAATTCACTGCATCACACAATTTGCCAACCTTAATCACAACAGTGTCAACAACTTACTAATGTGTTTTGACATGTATCAATTTTTGTTTTCAGTTATTTACATATTTAGCATTGCCAACTCCCAATGAAAAACTTTAAATAAAATATTAAACCGTATGGCTATGAATAATTTCAACTTTTTGAGGTGGGTTAAAAAATATCCCACCATGCATAAAAAGTTAAGCAAAAGGTGGAACAGTTTTTAACCCACCTAACCCCAAAGAGTTAACAGAATTGAACTCTGAATAAACCATACGAGTGGTTTCAATGAGGTATCTTCTCAATCAAGATCTGACCAATTTTGCTAATAATGAGATATCTCATCATCAAGAATGCTGTTTGAATGAAGATATTGCCGTTTTTTATGATGACGAGATCAGATCAGTTTTTCTAATAATAAAATACCACGCATTAATAAAACAGTATCAGAGCAAAAATAGGGCTCGCTTTTTTATTCACCGCACTCAATCATGTTAATCCTAAGTTATCCATACTCTGAGTATATTAGTTTTCATACAAAAACATTATATAACGCATAGTCGCTCAGATATTAAAATGTTATGCAAAAAGCAATCTTAATAAATATACTCAAAATAAAGAACTGCTATTAAAATTAATTTTTATACTAATTTAAATTTCAGAAATCGATAGTAACTGAAATAATAAAATATTATACAAAAAGCAATATTAAATAAATACACTTAAATTAAAGAATTACTATTAAAATAAATTTATAACAATTCAAGTTTAAGAAATCAATATATGTAGATTACTTAATTTATTTTACGAGTACAATTTGGCATATTATCTGATTTTCACCAATTGAAATTTACTTTTGCAACAAAAATGTAATTATATTATTAAATTTGACTCGGGTTAAATATACAAGTCAATGACATTTATGATTCACAAAATTATAATTGCATGCACAAGAAAAATTAAAGAAATGTACTTTTACATAAAATTTTACAATTAATATAAAATTGCAAAATTTACTATAGACGATTATATAAATATTTTCAAACAAATCTTCATAAATTTATATACAAAATCCGTCATACAATTTTAGCCAAAAAGCCATATACAATTTCAAAATGGCTGATGCTCTCTTAGAACAATTACAAATGTAACAGTGTGCTTAATTTCTTGGAGAAGTTAACCAATTGTAAGTGTAAATGAGCAAAGTCACATCAGTTTAAAAACTTGCAACTTTTGGATGTAAAATCTTTAAGTTACAAGCTCTTTTTGCAGCCTGGGACACAAAAATGGCATACATTGACCAATGAGAAGACAGATTGTCAGCAAGTGGCATGGAAAAGGATGTAGCTACTTTATATAGGACTTTACGACTTGCTAGCACAATGAGCAAACCCACTGAGTCATGGCATCCCCAAATATTTCTGGGACAGACATCATATTTAAATGAAGTAGTCATGGGCCTTGTGGTGAAGGATTATAAAGCTGATTTATTAAGATATCTAACCAGTTGGTTTCGAGTTTTATGGTGCAAGGGACATATTTGGCCTTCTGTGCCAAACACAAGACAAATTCAAAAATTCAAGTAAAAAATGTTATGAAAGGAAAGAAGGATTGGAGAAGAGAGTAGTGGGGTGAAACCAGAAAAATCGCTTGGGTATCCCAGAAATGCAACCCGTGTTTACTAAAGACAGTAGACCCCATGGGAAGAGAAAAGATCACTCAAGTACCTCTGGTCTGTGAAACTTGTACATTCCTAAAGATGTGCCCCTGAGGGTGGAAAGAAAGGAGAAAAGCAGAAGGGTAGGCAAGGGTAAAAATGAAAAGGAAGACATATCACTCGGGAACCTCAGGGTTGTGATGCCTGTACACACCTCAAGATGTGCCCTTGAGGGGGTTATCTAACCAGCCATTATGAAGATGAATTACAAATAACAGACCTAGAGGTGAGGCATCTGAGCTGTATGGTAGGTTAAAGTCAGAAAAGTATGTGCAAGCAGAATGTATTAGAAGTGCAGAATCATCCAATTTAAAGATTGGGTCACAGGCTTCTGAGATAGGTTGGTTGGTGTTTTATGGCGCAAGGGTCATATTTGGCCCTGCTATGCCAGACACAAGACATACAATATCAAGTAATTGAAAAATACACAATGAAAGTTTTACTGACACAGAAGAGAGAAATACACCCAGGGAGGAATGCACCTGACAGGAATTGAACCTGTGCTGCCTACAACTCGAAGGTTGCTAGCGCAGTGGGCATACCCACTAAGCCACTACAGCCCCTTCAGAGATAGGAATGCAATGACATGGAATTAATAAGTTTGTGCCCGGGAACAAGGTCGAGAAATAAACAGTGAATATGTATTTATTTTAAGTAAGCATTAGAATCACTTAAGTTTCAAACAAAAACTGCCTCTACTTGAATTGACAAGGTTGGTTGTTTTGGGGTTTTATAGCACAAAGGCTATTTGATCAAGCTGCACCAAACACAAGACAATGTCGAGAAAAAATATTGAGAAAAAGAAAAAGCATGAGATTAGGGAACAGAGTAGTAGGATGAAAGCAGAAAAAGATTACTTGGTTATCCTGGGAGTACAACCCCATGTTTAATTAAGACAGTAAACCCCATGGAAAAAGAAAAGATCACTAGAATACCTCGGGTCTGTGAAGTCCGTACACACCAAACACAGATGTGCCTCTGAAGGCATTTACAATAAGGACAATTAATCTCCACTTTCCTATAATTACAATGCGGGATTCGCTTTAGATTTTTAAGTGTTTACAATACAACTGTAGTTTTCTATTTTTATACTGTTCCCAGTCATAAAACATTCTGAAAACTAACTTTGAGATTGTTCCAAATGCCAGACATTCGACCTCATAGCAGTGAATAATCATAAAGATTAAACCACTTCAATAAACAAAATGGGAGTTGTACTTTTAAATCTCAAGTTTGAAAACTAAAAGTTTAAGTTTAAAGATGTACATACCTTGGGCTTCCAAAACTGGAAGGTTGTTGTGGTTGACCTAAAAGAATAGATAAAAATTGTAAGCAATTCTCATATTAGGAAATAAGCACACTCTGCAATACTTAAAATCCTATTGGTGCACTTACCTCCAAAAGCGGGGGCACTTCCGAACACTGGTGCAGCTCCGAATGGACTGGACTGACCAAAGGCCGGCTGTTGTTGGGTCTGTTGAGAATTCCCAAAGCCCCCGGGACTTTGAGATGCTAAGGAACCAAATGTGGGAGAACTAGCAGAGGCAAAGCTGGAAATACAATAAATGGTTGGTTGATTTGGGTTTTATGGCACAGGATACAAAAGAGGATAAGCTGTACCAAACACAAGACAGTAAAATCAGGAAATGTACTTAGAAGACTTTAAACCAGTGGGGCTTTTCAGGGGAAGGAAGGGAAGTGCCATTTCCTCAACATTTTTCATCAAATT
This sequence comes from Meta bourneti, assembly GCA_933210815.1. Taxonomy (NCBI): domain Eukaryota; kingdom Metazoa; phylum Arthropoda; class Arachnida; order Araneae; family Tetragnathidae; genus Meta; species Meta bourneti. Next base: position 101,360,707 of record OW119925.1, read on the forward strand.
CATTTTTCAAAAGTCCTTTTTCAGTATTTCATATATATATTCAATATTTCTATGTAAAATTTCTCTTTTTTATCTTTTATGATTTATAAATTACTAAAGTACTTACAAATATGAACGAATATAATTTCACAGAGTGCGTTATTCAATACACGGAAAATATCTTACAATGCTTACGACTGTAGACAGCAAAGGCTTAGAACGGAAATTTTTGCTGAAAAATAGCTGCGCATATTCCATAAGCCACATGGTTGCTATGACAACATCGCCATTGGCAGTCAAAAAGAATTTAGACTGTCGACTCAGAAGGAAGGCAAAAGCTAGAAAACGTGATTCCCTTTCCTTTATAGGGTTGCCGCTTGAAATCTAAAAATAGATGTCCCTCACTTGCTGTTGCTAGCAGCAACCACGGAAAATTAATAGAGGGAGCTTTAGCACCAAAAAGTCTAGCCAATCGTGCCGAAACTGCCAAATATCATTATATGAAAAATAGAGCAATGATTTTGTTGACCATTTTGTTTTAGATTTTTTAGTGGAATGACTCCAATTAATGATATTGTGTGTAATTTACTGGAAACTCTGTTTAGCCAGTGGAAAGACGAAGACAAAAGGGATGTATTAAGTCAAGCATGTCCAACGGATTTATTGATGGCTATGAACAAAAAAGAAATTAAAAAGAGCTGTAAGTCGTACAATATTAGTTTTCAAGAGTGCTGTTAACTCAGTATAAATGGCTATGCAGTAGTATAACCTTAAAAAGATTATTTTATTGGTCGTGCTTGCTTTTTAGTAATAAACATTATGTTTGGAATAAAGACGGATTCACAGATTTATTAAACATAACATGAGCACTCCATAGGCACGATGATTCTGCTGAACATCTGAAGTGTGAATTAATGCTAAGAATTTTTTTAAAAATCAGAACACGATTGCTGATGCCCTGAGGGAGAATGCTAGGCTTTTTAAAGTCATTTCAATGAAAACGTTCATTTGAATAGACTGTTTCTATGAACAGTGATTGATGCAGTAATAAATTTGAGCAAACAAGAAATGACATTTCAGGGCATGATGAAAGCAGTGACTCCATAAATCGCGAAAAGTTTAACGAATTACTAGAACTGTTGATATAAAAAAATCCATCAAAATCATTACAAAAAGATTAAAAACACTTTACTGGTGACTCCAAAACTATTCAAAATGAAATGATTGAATATATTTCCGATTATATAAACGATCATGTCAAAGATGAAATAAACAGGGCTAAATTCTTTTCTATTCAAGTGGACGACACCACTGACATAAATCAAACTTCCCAGTGCTCCTTGATATTAAGATTTGTGAAGGCGTATTAGTTGAGCGATTTTTGGGTTTCCACGATGTGAGTGAAGACAGAATGTCAGAAATGTTATACAAAATGTTGGATCCATTTGATTATCAACACAAATTAATAGGACAATGTTACGATGGGGCCAATGTAATGTCTGAACACTTGAATGGACACCAGAAAAAAGTCAAGGAAAACGCTCCTCAAGCCGTTTTTGTGCATTGTCTAACACATTGTTTCAATCTTGTATTGCACCAAAGTTTTTCTAAAATTTCTAAGTGTTGAATTTTTTTGCAAGCCTCAGCGGCATTCCTTCGTTTCTTCATCACTCGGCGAAGTGATTTTATGCTCTTACATCAAATTCCGCAACAAACTCGATGGTCCTCCAATTCGAAATTAGTGAATGTGATTGTTGAAGATTGGGATAAATTAAAAGAAATATTTGAATTTATGACAAACAGTGAACATTCAGACAAAACAACAATTTAGCTTGCAAAGGGATTTTTAAATGATATGAACGATTTTGAATTTACATTTTTGGCAGTAGTATTCAGTGAAATTTTTGGCCTTACTGATGTTATTCGAAATTCTCCAGAAAAAAATCACTAGATTTAAACTATTGTGTATCTAAAATAAAATACACTTGTGAGCTATTGAGCTGTAAAAGGAATGATGATGTTTTTAAAACATGAATAAAATCACAGAAATAGTCCAATCTAAACAGGAATATGCAGCTCTTTCACTAAAAACAATTTCTCAAAATTATAAACCGCTATATTTTGAAATTTTAGATCACATTCTTATGGAAATAAACACAAGATTTCAAGATTGTGAAAACTTCAATTTATTGCTGATACAACGAAATTTGAACAATTTAATTTACATTTTCCATCTCAGGCACTTGAAATTCTTCGACGGTTTTACGGCAATGTGTTTTAAAAAAACCCAGTGCCTTAAAAATGTACTGTCTTATATATGCCGATGGAAAATTCAGGAACATATCGAAGCAAGAACTTCTTCAAATGCTTTGATGATAAAGAAATTTTCACAGAAGCTTATAATTTGTTTTCTCTCGTCTTAACAATTCCATCTACAAGTGTATCAGTGGAAAGGAGTTTTGCTTGCCTTTAAAGAATAAATTCCGGGTTCCTGATTCTTGTCATTTAGATAACTTTTGAGTGCATACCTTGAAATCTCTAAATTGCAAACTTTATTCCAATTGATTGAAAATTGTGGTTGCTAAGGGCTCATATATAGAAGAATTTACTTTATGACCACCCTGCATATATCAATATTAGGTGCAAGAGTGTCTGAATTATAATTGCATCGAGCCTGAGTTAAAGAACATGCATATTATTCAATTTAACTGTTAACCCTTACATGAGGTATAAAATAAACCAATGCTGTGCTGTACTTTTGATCAGACCAGTAGTCTTGTACTAGGTGTTTGATGTTGCACATATGGCAATTACTTAAATGCTTGCATCTTTTATAATCAATGAGCAACTGAAGCAAGATTAATCTATTATTCTCTGATCTTCCTTTTCGAGAAAATAAAAAGAATATTCAATCACAGAAATAAATGTATTTGTAAAGTTAAATAATGTAAAGAGGTAATTTTCAGTCTGCATTTTTATTTTACAAAGTTAGTGACAAATATTTATACTTTACACAGAGTAGAAATGAAGATTTTACTTTGAAAAATTAGCAGTCTGAGCAGACTGCTGCGAAGATCCGAAGACTGATCCCAATGTACATCCACCTCCAAAGGAAGGAGGGCTGCCAAAGGCAGGGGGACTCCCGAACGATGGAGCTGCACCGAAGGCCGGAGCTGCTCCAAAGGCTCCTGAAAATAAAAAACACATAAATTGTTATTCAATAGCGTTAAAGCTTCAATCATATTAAGGTGCAGATAACAAATGTGAAAAGGAAATGTTTTCATACAAAATAAGCCAACACTAGACCAAGTTCAGGTAGGTAGGTATTTTAATTAACGTCATACTGGAGCAACACAATGGGCTATTGACGACGGTCCGGGATTGGATTTTGGTGTTTTATGGCGCAAGGTCCAAAAGCGGACAAGCTGCACCAAACACAAGACAGAATGCGACCCAATAAAAGTATAAAATATTAAAATTAATTGTTTAAGACAAAGATAAAAGTGCAACATGTGGAAGATATTTAATTTTGATAAAATAGATGATAAAGCACAACATCAAATTTGCCATAAAACCATGGTTGACATGAATTGATGTCCTAAAACATGTTTACCAGCAACAAGGTATATAATTTAAAAGGATATGATTAATGAGCTGTGAATAGTAAAAACAAAAAATATCGAATGAGGTTGATAAACCCAATGTCATTTAAAAATGAGAAGAGACCCGAATGAGGATTTTCTCCAATCAAATCTCGTAGATTTAAAATTATGCTTTTAAAAAATTTGATACAATATTGATGAAACATAGGACAGACAATTAAAATGTGATAAACAGAAAATGGAGTAGAGCATGAAATGCAAATGGGTGTGCTTTCTCCCAAAAGATGACGATGGGTGAAACATGTGTGTCCAATGCGAAGGCTTGTCAATTTGACATCTGTCCTCCGCATTAGAGACACTGGCTACTGATGAATGATGGGTTATATACAATGCAGTTTGTTGGTGACTTGAAGGTTCCATGACTCTTGCCACAAGGAGTCGACGAACTCCTTTGTGGACATCTTGATATCGGTAAGAGAAACGGCTTGCTGCAATGGAATGGAAGCCGCTTTCGCAGCACTGTCAGCAAGCTCACTACCCTTGATGCTCAAGTGACTTAGGACCCAACGAAACAGAATATTGAAACTCTTCCTCTGTAAGGTACGTAAGATGTTAAAAATATCTGACATGACAGGATGGCAAGTGATGGTATATTGCTCTAGCTGCTGTAATACACTCATGCTGTCAGTGTAAATGCAGTATTTACGTTGGGTGCTAGAGGATATCTGCTGAAGGGTGCACTAAATTGCTTCAGCAGTGCTGACGGAACAGGAAGTATGAATTCTGCAACTACATATAGTATTGAGAAACATAATTCCGCAACCCACACAATCTCCTCCTTAAACCCATCCATGAAAACTAGTAAATAGGGATCAAACTGACAGCAGTGTTAGTCACATGCATAGTTGTTGTAATATTGCTGGAGCAGTGTCAGACTTTGAGTACGGAGTGAAAGGGTTGATAAAATTGAGAGATGGAAAGTCCCATGGTGGGAAACGCAATATTTCATTTTGTTGGGGCACAATATCACTAAGGCAAGAATCGTTAATGATGGAATTTGTCCTCTGCGAAATAGGTTCAATGCAAGAGGAACGAGCATCGTAAAGGCAATTCAAACCTGGAGCAAGAGTCAAATGCTTCAAGGGATGGAATGATACTGATTTGATCGCGTAATAATAATTGAAGGACAGCTTCTCCCGTCGCAGGTCAAGTGGTTACAGGTGACATTCCACATAGAGGCTGTTAACCCTCTCGACATATTGTAATTCCTCAAACACCAACTACGTGCTGATCTAGTATATATTTTCCAGGATTTCGTCTTCTGGTGTTAAAAGTAGGTCCAGTTTGGAGATGACACCACGGGATGTATTAAGAGAACAGTGGGGAGTCACTTGAACTGTAAATGAACCAAGATTGTTTCAGTTTATTAGTAACTGGGCCTGTTTCTCATTTGAAACTTCTACCATGAGATCGCAGGAATGAAGTTTTTTATAGATTTTATTGTGCCTAAAAAGGATTGAAAAGTTTTTTGAATTAAAAACAGCGAAACAGAAGAAAAAGAGTTTTGAATTGAATTTATACTAAGAGTGTTGTTTAAAAGTTTTTAAAAAAAAAAGCAAGCATTAGGTAGATTTAAGGTCATTTGTTGCTCCCAACAAGGGGGAGAATTATTTTTGCTTTCCATAATAGAAGAAAAGAGCATTCGGTCACCGACAGCATCACACACTACGGAGTACTACAAGGGATGCAAACAACTGCACCAGTGCTTGTCGGTGACCATATGCGCACGGCGCATCCCTGAAACAGCCTTCACCCTTAGCGAGGTGTCCAGTAGGTGGCTGATTGCTTAGCCCTAGCCGACGATGAAGTCCAATCGACCAGCCGATTGATGCACACGGGACCAATGTACACTTCCCATTTACCTGAAGCTGTGGCCAAAGCAGTGCATTGGGTCAGTATGTCGCACCTCAACTGCCACGATCCCCTTTTCCAGAGACACAGGACTCCACGAATGGCAAACACAGGGTGATATAATCCCTCAAAAGAGTTGAAGGCAACAGAGTGACGAAAAGTTTCTCAAGGGGCCCTCACCTCTGAAGAGGTAACCACAATGAGGGAGGAAGAAAAAAGCAAAAAGAGATCAGAAGGAGAGGGGAGAAGAATGAAAAAAGGGAAGATTACTCAGGTGGTACCCCAGGTTGGGAAGCCCGTACAAACCTAAAGGTATGCCCTTGAGGGCAATGACAGTCCGGGATCAAACCCAAAGGGAAAGAGTCGAGGACAACATCTCGTAATTTTGAACCACATGGTCAGATGATGAGATCATACCTGAGCTGAACCCCCACTCTACAAACTTCCGCACCATGCCAATGTAAGGACATTTGAGGCCACGACAGATTTAACATGCACCAGTCCCTTTGTACATGATGATCTTTGGCTGGATTCGAACTCGCAACCTTACGATTGCAAGTTCGTTACTCTTCCAACCAGGCTACCGCAGCCCCAGACCCAGTTAAGATGGTCATTATTGTAAGAAAGGAAGAGTGCAGCTCCTGTTGGTCCTAGAAACTGCAAAGGTAGAAGAAACCACCAATCCCCAAACCCTATTAGGATTTATCTGATCAGTATGCCTAAAAGTAGGGGAGTTTGCCTACACCATCTGCCCTAGATTAACATCTCAGATTGAGCATCAAATCTAATAAATATCATCTGCTTTATTAGATATGGAAAACTTCTATACAAACTGCATTAATCATTTCAAAAACATAGGTTTCGAATGCCTTCCTGGTTGTTTTCGGGTTTTATGGAAAACAAGGGCTATATTTGTCCATGCTGCGCTAAATGCCATCCTGGAGGATTCAAGGATGGATTTTAGTTTATTATGCCATAAGGTCCTCAACATGTTGACCCAGATGAAAAATTATAAAACTAAACAAACAAGTGTTATGCTAAAGGCTAAAAGTGGGAAATCAAGAACTAAGGCAAAAGCATTAGAATTGAATTTACAGGCATAAAATTTTGAAAGTGTGAAATTTGAAAAGTAGATTGATGAGTCATTTTGAATTTGAAAAAAAAATAGACGAGATTTAAAGGTCAACAGTACGTAAAAATGCAAAACGTTTTGAATGGGAATTTTCACAACCAAACCGATTTTTGCAGATTTATAATTGCTCTTGTAAAAAATTATAGTCGATGGTTAAGGGCAGGACAGGTAATCAAAATATGATCAACAGAAAAAGGAGTTGAGCATAATTGGATGCACTCTCTCCTAGTAAAATGATGAGTGAATCGTGCATCCAATACAAAGGCGGGTCTGTTTGACGTCTGTCTTTTGCACTGGAGACACTGGTCAGTGATGAATGAAAGTTGACCTGTGATTGTGTGTCAACTTGGAACAGCAAGGAAACTCCAAGTATACATGGATCAAACTCAGCAAATCATCGACAACCAAGTGCTTTAGACTACCACTCTCCAAAAAAACCACTAGCCACATGGCCATCGTATATATTATGATATACCAGTATATGTCCTGATATCAATTCCTATTTTAACTAACTGCTAGGATAGGTGTGCTTAGAAATACATATTGGTTAGAGGTTCAAGGGGCAGTTTCAATTCATAAGCCCCATATGCAACCCACCAACAGGTTGGTTGGTTCTGTTTTTATGGTGCAAGGGACATATTTGGTCATGCTGAGCCAGATATACAAGACATAATATAAAGTAATGGACATAAACACACAAGAGTTTTACTGACACAGAAGAGAGAAATACACCCAGGAAAGAATTGAACCTAACAGGAACCGAATCTGTGCCCCCTATAACACTCACCAATTTTCTCCCATACAGATTTAACATGTCCATATTTCTCAAGCATACAAATATGATCCACATGATCAGAGAATTCAGAAGTCAGGACTTTAATGCAAAAACAAAACATTATACAATGATATCAAGAATGAGCACCTGTTTTTTGAGGAGTTTGTTGTCGAAAGGCACCGAAGCCAGACTGGGCCACTGATCCACCTCCACTACTGAAACTTCCTCCAGTAAAAGAGCTGCCTGTTTTTGCTCCAAAGGCTGTAGCTCCAAACACACCTACAAAATGCACAGTACAAAAATTAAACATACGTTACAACTGGATTCAGTTCATCCAGTTTAAGAAAAATCATAACATCTTTGAATGCAAGAAAACTATCCATTTTAATGAGGATAGAAAACGAATATTGCATGTTTTATCAGAGAAAAAGACGTAACAATGTGTCAGAAAAATACAAACTATCCCATACAATCCTGAAACAAACATAAATGGCATACAATCACATAGAATGAAGATTTTCAACCTGAATGAGTCATCACTGGTATAGTGGTCACAGCACTCGTCTGCCACCCAGTAGGTCCCGGGTTTGAATTCTGGCTTGTAAGTTGCATGGATGTTGGTGATTGTCCATGTTAGGTTGATTGGTTAGTTTGTTGGGCTTTATCGCACAAGGGCCATATTTTGCCATGCTGCACCCAAACATAATATAGACAATGGCAAGTAATGGACATACACACAAGGAAAGTTTTACTGACACAGAAGACAGAAATACACCCAGTGAGTAATCAAATCTGCTGCACCTAAAACTCGCTGGTTGCTAGTGCAGCAGGCATATCCAGAGCTACAATGAACCCTGTCCTTGTTAGAAGTAGTGGCAGTTCACCCACTGTTGCTCCTTCAGAGGTAGCCATCAGTTCATCCCTTGTAGTGCTGAAGAGATCAGTGGTCGATAGTAAAACTTGTTCTGGCTAGATTAAAATTCTAACCTTCCTAGGTGGTAGTTCATACTAAAATTTTGATTAAATATGGATATCTTTCAACATTAATAATGCTACAATCAAACTTTCAAATAATTAAAGCACAGAAATAAAAACGGTTGTCATTTACTTGTTTGTTCTGATGATTGAGTTGTAAGATTTTCAACAGCAAAGACATTTTTGGATGCGTTTTCAGCAGAAGGCTTTCCTCCGAGTCCACTGAAGAAGGAGCCTTGTCCAAAGAGGTTATTTCCAGAAGTCTGACCAAAGGGTGCAGTGCTGGAATGCAAAGCAAAAATTCACATTTTGCTACAATCATGATTAAAATTATCATTACTGTGTTTCAAGCAATTGTTTTTCTTGAAACAGTTTTTCTCTTGAAGGATCAAAAAATCATTCTTTGCTTTTTTAATATGCTTTATTAGAAAGACCATGAATAAAACATTTCTACACATGTAGAACATCTTATTTCCTTCCATTGTCAGATATTTAGTTTCCACACTGTGAACAAGATTTTTAAAAACTAATGGACAAGGGTGATTCTCAAAAGGAAAATTTGCTTTAGTTTCCATAGGATACTCTTTGCATTTAACAGAATACAAACATTAAAAATTCCAGCAAAAAATTTTCCATATGAAATTTTACAAAATATTACTTTAAAAGGCATTCCATCAAAGACATTAATGTTCTGTTCTTAATTTTAATAATTTAAGTAATTCTTAACATGCAGCAATCGATTCACTCAAAACATTGAATCCTATTGTTTTTAAAAACTAAATATGCTAACCCTGTATATAAAAATCAGTTTAAAACTAAATTTCAAATAAATTCAACATAAGACAAAATTTAATGCTGTTAAAACTCACTGGTGCATTCATGTTTAAAGTAACAATCAGAATTATCCAGTGTTGCATGGATTGAACTGATTAAGTGCAGTTTGAAAAGTGATCTAAATAATAACTTTTATTTTTTGAAGGAAACAAATACCATTTAAGAGTCTGGAAATTTTTTTTAACACTCTGCAAGTTGTATTACATGCACATCCATCTACTATATAATCCATTTCATATACTTTACACCACTGTTGTAAAACAAACCCACAAAGGTGATACTAAATTTGCTGCTACAAAAGTCAATTTCAAGTTTGGGAATGATCATGAATAAGGGCTTAAGTTCATTTCCAGTAAAAAATGACAAACTTATGGTGATTAATCGTACACTTGATTGAAAATCAATATTTTTTACTTTTGGCACTCTTGCACTAGAAATGTGATATTTCCGAATTTTATCATCATTAAGGGAAAGGTGAAAAATTAATTTGATAGATATTCATGATTAATTTCTTTTGAAGCCAGCACCTTTTTCAATTCCATTCAATGGCACGTGAAATAACAAAGAATGGGTTTTGAAATCAAATATCGTCATTACAATGTTGCTTGTATTGAAGGTAATTGATTGCAATTTTTCAAAAATTGGTAGATTGATTTTATAGCATAAAAAAAAAAAGAAAATTAGCATTTTCAACAAATGTTTTACAGGTAACTAAGTTCCATAAGAATAGCTTAAACTCATAAAGTAAGTAACCTCGACTTTTTGTCACTCAGGACAAACAATTATTTTAAAATCCTAGTTTGAATATTTTCTAACTTCGACAAAGTTTCATTAAAAATTTGTTTATTCCAACTGACATGCGTCTTTAAATCGAACCTATGTGGCACTTTTTTCCAAATCGGAGCACTTTTTCCAATTGGACACCATCGCAATTTCGTTAAAAAACCCATGGACTTTCCTACGTGAAAAATCTTTAGCATAGGGTTGCAATAAAACTGAATCAAAACACCAAGGTTTCCATGTTTGGCGATAAATCGCTAGTGCCCCAGATTCGACATCTCCACCGAAATGGAATTCTACAATTCATATGTATTAACCAAGGACGTTTAAAGGAAAGTTGGTCAATATATATACATTTACAACCAAGAAATGAACCTATGCCTTTCATAATACTTTGCCCAAAATAACTAATTCGTTAAAATCTAACTCCTAAATAATTTAGTTACAACAAATAAATACAGCTGTAGCAGCTGAACAAAGATATGTCAAATTAAGATATTTGAAAAAAAAATGTAAAATTCAGAGTAAACAAACGATTGAGGAAACATGCAGGATCAGAAAATCTACTCGGGAACCAAAAAATTCCAAAAAAAGACAGGATAAAACTATGATAAAAAATAATAATTCCTTTACAAAAAAGGGTCCATAATACTTCGAAACTCTAAAACAGTCCGCAACATTTCGCTGTCAACTCAGAATTCTAAATCAATTTAAAAAATGAAACTTTAATTCTGGTGCTTCCAGATACCAAGTAGTGAAATTGCATATTTATTTTCAGTGAGTTTTCAAGATTGTTGAGTATTTTGGGGCTTATAGTTACAGATCAGTCAACAATTTGAGTTTTCGGCTTTGCAAAGTGAATAGAATGGGATTGTTGAAATTTAGAATTTGTTTGTAGATTAGAAATTGAATTAGTCCTTTGATTGTCATTATATTACATACAAGGGTAATCTGATTGCAGAATACCAGTCACCTTACCAAATGAAAGTTAAAGTAAATGTAATTCTAAAATTCAATCTGTCAAATATTCATAAATTATTTTCATTTTAAACATAAGGTATTAGAATTTAAATTCTGTAAAAACAATTTTTTGGGAAAATTGCTTTTCTAGCAATACTGATAAAACAATCCAAGTTTCTGTTGAAAAATATATTGTTCTATTTTTTTTGTTTAGTGTAAATAAAAGATACAACTAAACTCTAATTTTTATGTTGCTCAAGCTCTCTGTTGTTTACAAAATTTTAAGTCGTATTTTATTGTCAAGCAAGTGTTCTTTTTATTTTTTTTTCAATTTTAATTTCTTCCTATGTATAAATAAAATAATTATTTTAAAGTAATAAATAGTTATTAAAAGAGATTAGATAATTTCTGCAGTTATTAAAATTTATTGTAATAGATCATGGGCCCAGGATACTTTTCCTAACCCTAACACCATTTTTTTTCTTGAGAAAAAAGAAAATGGAACAAATCATGCAGAAAATTGAACCTCTTGAAGAAAGGGAAAACTGGGAAGATTGGAAATATTTGATTAAGATCAAATTAAAAGGAATTCCAAATGCAATGGAATTAATTTCAGGAAAATTAAAAATTCCTAAAGAACCCAGTAGCAGTGCAACATTAGAAGAAAGAAATGTCTACAAGAAAGACTTGGAAAAATTTAACAAGACACAATCAGAAATAATGTTTCTATTAGTTTCAACCTTGAGTCCAAAAGTTAGAGGTCAAATAAGAAATCTTTTAAGCCCAGATGTGGTTTGGACAGAATTCCATAATCTTTTTGCTGGTGTAGAAGAAAATAAAGCCTTTGAAATTTGTTTGGAGTTTTTTGGTTGTAAATGGAAAGAAAGTCTAGATATGGCTGGAAACTTGTCTTCAACTAGGCAGCTTTGGAAAAACCTTCAAGAAATAAGAAAATGTCAAAACAGCAATAATGGAAAATTGCCACCAATTTTTCTAATATGTAAGATATTTGAAATTCTACTGAGAGATTATTCAAATTTTCAAACAACTTGGCTTATGATTCATAAAGATAAAGAAAGGAATGTGGACAATCTCATCAACTGGTTCTGCACAGAAGCAAGCAAGTTAACCTCTAAATCAGAAAGTGTTGATCAGGACACCTTAACAGTCAAGAAAATTGTCAAAGATAGAGTAAATGAGAAAAGTAACAGCAAAGACAAGAGGTACACATATCCATGCAATTATTGTAAAAAGAAAGGCCATTGGATTAAAGATTGTTATAAATGGATTGCTAATGGAAGACCAAAAAAGGAAGAAACAAAACAAGACATAAAAATAATACAAGAACAGGAACCTCAAGGGAAGTAAATGCCTTCATGCTATCAATAGATGATCATGCATTTGTTACAGAAAGTGACGACAAAGAAAACTGGTACTTTGATAATGGTGCCACAAGACATATTACTAACCAAAATCAATTTTTAAAAATCTAGTGAACTTGAGCACTCTGTCAAAGTAAGTTCAGCAAATGGACACAAGAAGCTAAAGTTTTGGGTCAAGGAACAATTGAAGTTGAATCATTTGTGGATGGAAATATTCTTCATTTAGCTCTTGAAAATGAATGGTACAGGTATGTTCCTGATATTAAGAAAAATCTTTTTTCAATTCTGCAAACTCACGATAAACTACCCAACAGTGAATTTGCCTCAGGACCAAATAGATGTAGCCTAAAGGTAAACAAGAAAACACATTTTAATGGATATAAAGAGAATGGAGGACTGTTTAAAGTAGAAATGAAAGCAAAATCATCAGTCGACAGAAGCAAATTTCATAGATCAAAATATTCTGCAGTTTTATCATTGAAAGAATGGGTCATCAAGATAAAAGACATATTAAAGATCTTATTGAGAGAGAATTGAACATAAGGACAAACATTAAAGATGAACATTGTACAGTATGTATAAAAGGAAAAATGCATTGTTAGAAATTTGGAACCCGACCAAAAGCAACCAAGCAGGGAGACACTGTATGGAGATATTTGTGAACCATTTCAATTTCCATCAAATTCAGGCTTCCGTTACTTTGTTTGCTTTAAAGATGATTTTTAACGAATGCGCTTTGTTCACTTTCTCAAAGGAAAGTCAGAAGCTCTGGAAAAGTTAAATCAAGTGCTTGAAGAAGCAAAAGTTCAAGGTCATCCAATCAAAGAATTCCACAGTGACAATGGTGGAGAATTTGATAATAAACAAATGAGAATGTTACTAAAGAAATATGGTGTGAGACAGCTGTTTACAACACCATATATTCCACAGCAAAATGGATGTGCCGAACGGGAGAATAGAACCATAGTTAAAGCAGCTAGTATTCCAGAAAGATTTTTCCACAAAGGTTTTGGGCAGAGCTAATCAATACAGCAGCATATATACTAAACAGAACTGTGAAGTCCTCGGCTGATGGAAAGTCGCCCTATGAAATATGGTATGACAAGAGACCAAGACTTAAGCATCTACGAGTGATTGGAACTGAATGTAGTGGATGGATTCCTCATCAAAAGAGAAACAAGATGGATCCAAAGGCAAGATCTGGAATTCTAATAGGCTATGATGGTGATGATAGCTACAGAATTTACGATGAAATAAATGATTCGGTATTTCGATGTCGACCTGTAATATTCCAAAAGGAAGAGTTTTCAAATCCACTACCAGTGACTGTAGAATCAGAAGAAACTATAGATGAAGATATTGAAAATAAATTTGATAATTATTTAAGTGAAAAAGGAAACTAACAAGATAATGGTAAAACAGCAGGACACAGCAGATCACAGACAACTTAGGGATAGATCTAGAATTAAGAAACCTTCAAGATTGGAGTAATCCTTGTTTGTAAAGAAAAAATGTACAATAAGGGAGTGTTGAAAAATATATTGTTCTATTTTTTTGTTTAGTGTAAATACGAGATACAACTAAACTCTGTTAATTTTTATGTTGCTTTAGCTTGTTGTTAACAAAATTTTAAGTCATATTTTATTGTCAAGCAAGTGTTCTTTTTAATTTTTTTTCCCAATTTTAATTTCTTATGTATAAATAAAATAATTATTTCTTATGTATAAATAAATAATTATTAAAAGAGATAAGATAATTTCTGCAGTTATTAAAAATTTATTGTAATAGTTTCAACTCGATATTATTCCTATAGGAATTTTGAATGTAACCTACGTTTCAAGAGAAAGTGTACCACATTTGGTCGGAATTGGTCAAAAGGTGTAGATTTTTCTAAAGACCAGAGATACTAACCCTTTATACATACAGTGGGTCAGAATGGTAGTCATCCACCTCACATTTTGTACTATTTTCCAAAATTTTATAAGGATGCAGTTAAAGTTAAGATTTAAATTTTTACCACACCAGACTGCCTATTTTACTTCTCATCAAAATAATCGAATTATTTAAAAGTTTTGCTAAAAATATTATGCAACCACTGAAATTAGTCCCACAGACATGCAAAAGTATTTGGTCACCAATTATTTGACTTCCACCTTAGATTGTTTTAAGGCTAAAAATCATTGTTTGCACCAGGTATTTGATCAAATTGGAACCAATTAAATTTTTATTTGCTTGAAGATAAATTTTCAATTGATTTCGCTATTTCATGACATAAAAAATACCTGTAATTTCTTCATTAAGATAATAATGGGATAAAAATCTTTAAGTTAAGATCAGATTCTAAGTATTGATTTTTTTTATATACCAACTACACCTCTGTATGCAAAACCCTACATTTTGATTACTGTCATGGTGGACCAAAACCACCTACCAAAATGTTTCAAATTTCTGTTAAAAAGATCAAATTATGCATATTGAACATATACATCTCGATCATTTCAGAATATGCTCTGCATTTGACAGTGGCTAAACTTTGATTTGAGTTTCCTTAAAATTAAAAAGTGATATTCGATGGATTGAAGTATTGACAGTAAGTTTTCAATGCTGAATTAATATTCTTGGATATTTATGCAAAGAAGAATAAAGATGCTCAAATTAGAGTTCATTCAGTGTAATATCAGCTGCACTTGCATGATGCAATTTAAAACTTTTTGGCAATAAATATGAATTAAAGTACAGATTTTGGTCTATCATGACAGTAATCTAAAATGTAGTGATTTGCGTAAAAAGGACTGGTTTGTTTTTTAAAGATCAAAACAACTAGAAAAATCTGGTTTCTTAAAAGATTTGTATCCTATCATTACCTTTTTGAGGAAATTAAAAGAAATCGCACATTTTTTTATATATCATTCAATAAAAATCATTCTATTCTGCTTGAAAATCTATTTTCAAGCAGAATAGAATGAGATTGGTTCCAGTTTGACCAAATATCTGGTGCAAGCAATATTTAGTCTTAAAACAACCTACGGCAATCTATAAGAAACTTGTAAATATTAATTTTCACGTCTTTCTAGATAGGTAGGTATTTAATTGTCACAGTGGAGCAACAAAAAAGGCTATTGACGACGATCCAATCAAACCCGAAGGAAAAGATCCCAGAACGACACCACGTAATTTTGAATCATGGTCAGATGACAAGGTCGCACCTGAGCTGGCCCCCACTCTCCAAACTTCTACACCATGCGAACATGAGGCCATGACAGATTTAATGTGCACCAGCCTCCTTTGTACACAACAGTCTGGTTGGATTCAAACTCACAACCATCCAGTTGCTAATCCATTACTCTGCCAATCGGGCTACCACGGCCCTCTTTAACACTGGGGAAAAGTGTGAGATGGAACAAAAAGTATTTTGTATTGAACAGTCCACACTTTTAGGTTTAATTAAAACTCTTATAACAACCCTGAAGTTTTTTTGGTAACAGCATAATTTTAAATGTCTGTTTAACCATGCTAACATTTTCACCTTCATTTCGTCAGTTGCATAACTTAAAATAAAACATATATCAGAACAAAAAATCATGTTATTTACACTCTTAACACAATTTATATCTTACTTTGCTGCTGGAGAGGCAGGTTGTCCAAACACTGGTGGGGTGGTATTGCTTTGCTGGCCAAAGACAGATTTGGCTAGGCCAAACGATCTTGAAAAAATACAGCTACGTGAGATTCTTTTGAATTTGGTTTTCACTAACAGATTTCATTACATAAAAACAATCATTCATAAAATTTTAAGAAAAGAAAAATATACCAGTAAAATCATATACACCTAATTGACACTTTGAGGGTCACGTGAATGCATTATTAGACCTGTAGTTAAATTAGCATCGCTTCTAACCAGTTTTAGACCATTATAATTCTTATTATGATGTGTTGGTGTTTTGATGGGTCCCAGCTCATTGTGACATACCTGAAAATGAGAGTGGACTGTCACTCCAAAAAGGAACCAAGATCACCCAAAAGCCATTAAACCGCCTGTCTTTTCACACTTCGAAACTTTGGATAAAAGAGTTGTTCAAACACTGCCTTAAAGAAAGACTTGTTAATACTGCCAAGGATAAATCTTGGCAATACCTTCTTTCCTTCAGTGATGTCATCCCAGACTCTCCAAGGAAGGCTTCGATTACTGAGTTTCGTTTCCTGACTTGGCCTGACTGCATGCATACTTATTTTATTGTAACAGTGTTGACTCTCCTGATTGTATTTTATGTAATAGCAAATAACCTATGGCAGTTCAACACTTAGACACATGCACTGCACTTAATTTTAGTAACAGAGTACAGAAGTATTGGGAAGCCAGATGGTGAATGACTTAAAGTCAAGTGCTTGACATTTGTTTCATTCATCTTTACGATTCTTTCAACCAATGGGTGAAAAAAGCAATAGTACACTCCTCGGAAAACTCATGATGCTTCCTAAACAGACTTTTATAATATAGCCATCTTTATAAATGAACAATTTTACATTTAAACCAGTTATCATGAGAAAGGAAAAAATAATTTAATATTAACAGATTCTTTTTATGGCATACTTACGTTGACAAATTTTTAATAATTAGGTGGGAACACTGTTGATTTCACAACCTTTTCTGTCAAGCTAAATATAGGTGGTGGTAGTGTTACTGCAGCAATACGTTTTCCAGTATGTATTCTGAATGTGGCATCATTTTTTAATACAATTCAGCAATTCACAATAAAAATCCCACATAATAAATTCCAAATTGATATATAATTGATTGCTCAACGCCAATTAGATTAAACACCAAAACAGCAATAAACTACATTTTAAAATAACCCCAATGTGCATCATGAGAGCATTTGGACAGTAGAAGCAAAATTCTTGCAGACCTGGTTTGTTTGTTTGCAATGAAAATCCCTCTCATAACCACCATTCATTTTTACCACACTCAGGAAATACCTTTTTTTGCAATGTGTGGCTCAAATAATTTGATCATCCACTGTAATATTCTCTTTTATGTGATATAGAGGCTGTAAAACTAAAAACACAGACCATTCAATTTTAACAAGATGGCCTATGGCTTACTACAAACTTAAACCCAGAAATACTGACAAAATGTGATGAAAGGTGAAATGACAGCAACTTTATAAGCAAAATTTCCAATAATTTCTATTGAGATGACAATAACTTTCAAATGAATAGAAAGCAAAAAACAAAAGGTTACTAAAAATGTATTTCTAAAATTCTTCTACAAATATGCTATTAAATTTATATCTCACCCTTGTGTTTGTCCAAAAGGCGATTTTGCAGCAGCCTGCTGATTGCCAAACCCAGAATTTCCAGTGGTGTTCGCAGGGCTGCCACCAAAACCAGAAGTCTGGCCTCCAGGTGACTGAGAGAAAAAAGTCCCAGCTGCTTGAGGAAAAGACCCTGAAGCGGTGGTCGTGGCAGTGGACCCAAATACCGAAGTCTGTCCATAGGCGGGTGTGTCCGTCGTCTTCCCAAAAAACGCTGACTTTGTGGTTGCTGACTGGTCAAAGAACGAACTCGTGTTGCCTGGAGCTTGTAGGAAGACGGAGGTCGCTGCACCAATCACCGGACCAGAAAACAACGAAGAGGTGGTTGGAGTCTGGGAGAAAGTCGTGGTCGGAACACCGGTCTGACTGAAAGCAGTCGGTACAGCTGAAGTAGTGCTCGGAACTCTACCGAAGAACGACGAGGTGACTGTGGAACCGGCTGGTTCGGATGGCTGAGAACTGGTCACTGCAGGCTGAGTTGGAGTTGATGGCAAAGCGGACTGACCAAAGACACTGGCGACCAGTGCATTGCTGGTAGTAGAGGTCGCAGTGCCCTGAGACACGCTTGGGGTTGAGGTGGTTGATACAGACGTAGCGGGTGTTGAAAAGGGAAGCTGACCAAACACAAGTCCGGCCGGTTTCACGATAGCCGCAGCTTGGGGCTCAGGAATGGCAGTGTCTGATGGAGATTCTGCTAGATCAGTTGTGGAAGAAAGGGAACTCTGAATTGGTGATACTACACCCACAGTGCTTGCTGGCGTATCTGAACTGGTGACAATTGCCTCGTTCTTCTGGCTTAAATTGATTGGAGCCTGGTTGAATGCAGATCGCGTGACGGGAGGATAGAAAGCAACAGGTTGGGAAGTCACTTGGAAATCGGAGGTCTGGCTTTCCTCAGTTTTACTTGGCTCATCAGCCTTTGGCATGTCTGCAATAGATTTTGGTGGCTCGGGACTTTTCACTTCTGTCGAAGTATCTTTGGCTGGTTCGGATGAAAGGCTAAGAGGAGGAAACTGAGAAGAGGCAGACGTACTCACCACACTGGGCTGAAAAAACGTGAATTCTTTAGTGACAGTCGGCGGCTTACTGAAGAAAGACAAAGTTTCGCTTCCAGAGGTAGGCACAGTGGATGGGGACGTACTAACCACCAGGGGCTGTGTGAACGTAAATGCCTCAGATCCTGAAAAAATGGATTTTTGGGAAGAAAATAAACTGTTAGCACCAGGTTTACTTTGATTCGAGCCGACAATCGGACTAGTGAAAAAGGATGACGTCGTGGAGACTTTGTCACTGATATCTGGAACGGGTTTTGCACCTGCAATAAGATTTGAGGCTGGTTGAGGAGCCTTAAGGGCACTGCTCTCCTCTTTCTTGGCTGGGGTGGAGAAGAAGGATGAAGTCGTGGAAAAATTTGGGAATGATACACTTGATGTAGGTGTAAAGAAAGAAAATACAGTAGTAGCAGGTTTTCC
Source organism: Meta bourneti (assembly GCA_933210815.1). Lineage (NCBI taxonomy): Eukaryota > Metazoa > Arthropoda > Arachnida > Araneae > Tetragnathidae > Meta > Meta bourneti. The sequence goes on from OW119925.1 coordinate 101,379,824, forward strand.
TAACACAGGTTTACTTAAGGGGTTGAAAACGTTTTCCAGGACTTTATTTTTTTCGGATAGGTTGGTTTCGTTTTTAGCTGTGACTTCTGATGATGAAGCACCCGTCGAAGGCTTGGCAGTCACAGGGGAAGGAATGCTGAAAGGCGTGAAATTAGTTTCCGGTGGATTGGATGGAGGGGGAAACATTCTGGAAGCGGAAGGCAGCTTGGCATCTTGCATGTTTTGAAACTTATCAAGTTTCTCAGAAGTGAGGCTTTTTTTCTAAATTAACAGAATAAAGATAAATTAGAACTAAACATAATATTTAATCCAGATAACACAAAACTTGAACATACCATCTTTTATAACTCAATTTTTTGTTGGTTGGTTGATTTTGGGTTTCATGGCGCAAGAGCCATATTAGGGCAACTGTGCCAAATACAAGACAGAAAATGTCAAGTAATTGTGAAAAGAAAGGAAGGATGAAGAGGAGAAAGTAGAGAAAGATCGTTTGGGTACCCTGTGGATGTGACCTCCATGTTTACCAGAGGCAGTAAGTTCCATGGGAAAAGAATAAATCACTAGGGAACCTCGGGTTCGTGAAGCCCATACACACCTAAAAAAGATGTGCCCCCTATGGGTAATTTTATTTAGAAGAGACACTATGACTGCTTCTTTATATTGGATTATCAAAATTTCATAAAAAATTTATAACTTTTTGACATCAAATTTAGTCCTCTGTTGGGAGATAGTAATTTACATTTTTTAACTAGAATAATTTAAATTCATATGGTTGCTGCTATTTGTCCTGACAAGACGTTTACATACCTTTCCAAAGAAATTCATCTATGCTAATTCAAGAACTATTCAAAACGTAATGTATAAATGAAAAAAAATGTGACTAAGTGTTATGAATTATTGGTAGTAGTCTTATCATTTTGGTACAAGCTGCTTTTGATTCAGTTTTGAAAATATTCTATCCATAACAGCGCATGAGGAATTTAAATCAAATGATTCTAATTAAAAAATTATGATTTGAATCAAGTTTTTTTATTCTTTTTATTATTTGATTAAGTTAAGTAATAATATTGAAAATTAAATAATCTATGACTGGATGCATCCCACTTTATGCAAGTTAAAAATTTTTCTTCTATTCAGTAAGATTCCAAGAATGATTCTCTTTCCAAGTTGAAAAGGTAATGTTTCAAATTGAATTCTCATTGTATTGCAACTATACAGAACAAATGCAATTAAAGTGAAGTATGAAAAGCCACAAGCAATTAAACTCTGTACCTTTTCATTTAACTGAGACTTTATCTCCCATACATTAATAACCATCTAAACTATAAAAATTATTACCTAAACTTAGTTTAATCCGAAATAAAGAATTTAAACCATTTTCTATGTAGTAAAGAATTTCTAATTTTTCAACATTTAGATTAGTGCAATTTCACTGAGTATGAATAGAAATCAACTTTACCGAAAAAAGGCAACACTAACCTCAAAAACACTAGGAGGGCTTCCACTTTGAACTTCAGGAACACCTTGGTTGAATGAGACTTGAATGGTTTTAGTTTCAGGCATACCTATGAAATGCAAGCAAAACACATTTAAAGCATTCCAATTTACAAGTGATTTCAGCCAAACTCAATTTAACTACTGTTTGTCAAACAATCACTTAAAATTAATTTAAGAATACAGATTTCCACATCATAACATGAACATACCATATGTCAATTTTGGAATTTTTACGAGCTCATAACATGTGTGTGTGCATGGACCCTGATACATGGGCTACCACTAAGAATGATGCTTTTTTGGTGTTTTTCAACCATTTATCAACATGTCTGAATATCATAAATTCTTTGTACCACATATTTACAATTCAAACTACACATCAACGTTCTCAATCACATGGTAGGTATTTAATTAACATTGCACTGCAGCAACAGAACGGGCTATTGGCAACAGTCCGGGATCAAATCCAAAGGAATCTGAAAACACCACATAATTTTGAACCACGGTCAGTTGACGAGGTCACACCAGAGCTGCCACCCCATTCTCCAAACTTCCACACCACGCAAACATGAGGACATTTGAGGCCATGACAGATTTAACATGAAACAGCCTTTTTTGTACACGACTGTCTTTGGTTAGATTTAAGTCCCTCCAGTTAGATACTTATACGTAGATGTGTGGGAAATGTAGCCTACACTACAAAAATCAATTCACAAAACAGTGGACACTCTTCTCCACATTTTGATATCAGAGAATAACCAAAAATCCATTTTAATCTCAACTTCCTCTGGAATGAAACTTCGTCTAAGAAAGCATGTGTCTTCATTTCCTCAAATACAGATGAGTGACTGTGCTTTCAATACAAGAAATTCACATAATGTAACAGATGAACAGAGAAAGGTTTAAATGAACTCACTCTGAGTGTATTTCGAAAGATCTGGTGAATCAGGTGGAGTGATGTCTTCATATATAGGAGACTCTAAAGAAAATGAAACATTACATGAATAAAATTGAATCAAAGATCAGATATTAACGAAATAAAGTAGCTCAGTAACAATTATTTTGGACTCATATCATAGAAAGAACATGAAAAAATTCCAAGAATATGGGAGACTAAAAATTTTAGTAATTGAATTTCGTTACTGGCTTTTTCCTCTAAAAGATAACTCTATGAAAATAATCAACCACACAAAACTGATACAGCATACTCACGAATAAATTACATTTTTGAATTCCTTGATACTGGAACTTATTAAAAACAATAAGTTTCATAAACAGATTCGTAAAATTATTTTAAAACAGATTTGTAAAAATGACATACAGAAAAATTCATAAAACAAATAATAAAAACTTAATAATAGATAATAAAACAGATTTGTAAAATTATTTTCAATAAAAATTTAGGGATCACAGTTGTTGTTGTTTGTAATTTTAACATATTGTAAACAGTTCACATGATAAAGATGGGTTGGTTTTTTTATGGAGCAAGGGCCAGATCTGGCCAAACTGCATCATAAAGATAACAAGTTAATATACCAATTTCTACAGGAGGTGAAAGTGGTGCTGCTGGTTTTGGTGGAGCAAAACTCAGTGTGGATGCAGTGAATTTGGAGGATTTATTCATAGTTCCTTTGAATTGGTCAACATTTGTATTTTCATTTGACGTTGGAACACGATTTTGCAGTCTAAGCTTTTCAAACTCCAAGGCAGAGGTAACCTGAAATTGAAAAATAAAGCTCTATCAATGGATGAAGAATTTGGAATAGGATATACATGAAATTTTCTGATAGACAAATTATGTAATTAAATCTTTTTAATAAACCTTCAAACAAATAATGAACATGAAGTGATTAGTAATTGTAAATGAGACATAAAAGTAACATCAAAATTAATTCAAACAATAATTTCCAAATAAAACAAATTTTACAAAGAATTAATCTTCGTTTTGTACTTAATTTGAAAATTTCCAGATTAAGGTTAGAATTGAGGTAGATACCAACCTGAAATAGAATCTCTCAGCAAACTTTAATATTATATTGAAATTTCAAAAACAGTAAAATAATTATCCACACACACACAGCATTTTTATACCACTAAACTACCTATAGGATTACTGTACCTTCTTTTAAACCTAAAAACTCACCCGAGGTTTACTTATTGGTGTCTTATTTTCATTTGCAAATGTTTCTAAATTGCTTGAAGATATCAGCATTGGAGGTTGGTTCGTAATAACAGGCTTCATGACTGAACTTGGCTTCAGATTTGTGCTGCTTTTATCCAGTTTAGGTTGAATCTGACAAAAAACAAAGAGTTTCAGAAACAATAAAACAATTACTGATAAAATCAAATTAGGGAAATGAAACAAATCAAAACTATTAAACATAAATTACGGTACATTAAAAGTTATTATTGAATAAGGAAAATCAATATGCTATAGTTACAAGATTAAATTGTATTCAGTAAAAAGATTCAGTAGTACAAATTAGAATCTGCACTACTGAATCTTCATTTGAGATGCAAGTAAAAATTTATGTGCATTTTTGAGATCTTTTAAAAGCATTATTACAGCAACAGGTTGGTCATTATTGGGTACACTTGCTTGAGTTTTGTTGCTGTCCTGTTGCTCAGCATAGAGTAGAGACTTGGACAGAAACCTTGATTGAGAAGGAGAATCTGAAAAATAACTCAAATTGTATAGAAAATCTTCAGCAGCAACCGAAAAAGCTTTCTCATTTCTTATTTAAATGGAACAGTAAATTTCAGTCGTGTTTTCAAAACAAATATAAATGCGATATAGAAGTGCATGCAACTTATCATTTTCACAGATCCACTAGAACTTTTCAATGATATTAGAACGTGGAAAAATGCATGCCATCATTAACGAAAATAAATTTTAATAGGATGAATAACTTTATTACAGGTTCCTTTCAAGTTTTTAAGTTCTGATTAAATATCACTATTACTCAGATTCTTTTACTATTTACTTGCTTTCAAAGAAATGGAGGATTTACACTTTTCTTGAGGGATATGATTTACAAATCCAGGAGTAGAGTTGAAAATATTTTGGATATCATTTCAAAGAGAGAATTTATCCACATCAATGTTGTTAAAAATAAGTATGTAATGTTTGTGATTGATAAAGTAAATTTCAATTATCTTTATACAAACAGTTTACTTCCACAAATTTATTTATGCAATTAGGTTGTTACACAAGCTTTTACTGAATAAAATGTCACGGTCTACTGGTAAAATAATAGCAAATACAAATAAATTTAAATCAAATACTTTATAAGTGTTGTAAAAATTTATATCGCCATTTGCTTTAATCAATTCAAAAACATGTTTCGACCTTGCTCAGATATAAATTCCGAATTAGTTTGGGTTTTAAGTGCATCTTCAACTATTCTTGATTTATGTTGTTCAACAGTACAGAATGACCGATCTATGAGGTGGCACACTCCAAACATTCTCTATCAGATTCGTTTAAGGTTATTGAGCGGATCCCGCTCAAATTAGCCCTCATATGGCAAAAGAAAACTGTACTCTGACAAATCAAAAACCAAGCATAGGCCAGTCAATTTTTGAACCGCTAAAACTTAAACATCATGTCAATCGATAAATGCCAATCGCAATAGGTCAGAGCATCAAAGCTATTAGGCAAAAATTATTACTTACAAGTACAACGCATGTTCCAAAGTTCTGCGAATTGTGTTAAATTATTTTATTTTTGCCTGTATTACATTGTAATTTTTCAATATAATTTCAATTCAACTTTATACACTTGTCCTAGTTTTCTTATACCATCTCAAAACGTTTTGGGGAGTCTCTTATATCCACTGGTTTACAGTATTTTTAGATCATCGAAGTCCAAAAATCATACACCATGTATAGCTTTTTCAATTCTGGAAACAGAAGATAGTCAAAGAGTGTCCCTCTTAACACTCTCTCCATGGAAAGAAAATGACAACTCTGAAAACTTATAATTGTAATATTAACACTTAAAAACCTGTCTCGACTTGTCATTATCCTGCGTTATTCAACCATATCACAGTTCCCATAATTTGGGGAATCCCACGTACGCAAAGACTTACATATAATGGTGGGTCTGACAGATGAAATAGTTGACGAGGCAAGGTACTTTTTGAGAACATTTTGAGCATCAGAAGACATTTTCCTTTGCAGCTGAGGCTTCTCCTCCTCAGTATTTGTTATTTTAGTCTGTAAGAAAGCATCTGCTAACTTGGACAGCTCTTCTGAATCTGACCTAAAAAAGATATAAAAATAAAGAATATCAATATATAAAGCAGAGTTGGCATCTGTCTGTACAATCCTACACTGCTTAAACCAATTCCATACCAAATTTGAAACACTCCTCCTAGACTTCTGCGGGAAACATAGGCTATGTATTGACCCCTGTTCAATTTGTCCTGGGTCTGCAGAGGGGACTAAAGACGACTCGAAATCCCATAGGAATAATATCAAGTATCATTACGATTGCCAATTCACACCAAATTTGGTGTACTTATGCTCTAGAATCCTGTGGGGAACATAGGCTATCAACCCCCGTTCAATTTGTCCTGGGTCTAGGAGCTAAAAACAATTTGAAAACCCTTTAGGAATAACATTAAGTAATAATATGATCAATTGCAACCATTTCAATCTGAGCAATGCCAGGTAATTCTGCTAGTATTTCATAAACATTGTAATGCTTGCTAACCCAGAAAAAATTTGGACAGCAAAACCAAATGGTAGAGTGGATGGTATAGACTTTCATATTTAGGGTTTCTCTTTCTAGACTACTGACAAGCAGTCTGCTCTTTCATTTTCATTTCAACACCCATACGGTAAATCTGCGATATATCGTTCTTTTTATTCTTGTCTCTCAATGAATTTTTGGTTTGGGAGATGCAGAGGAAATTTTAGTCTCAGGACTGCTAAGCACTTGTGAAATAGTAGCATAAATTTTTAAAAATAGAGCAAAAAAAATCTTTTCTAAACTCTATTTTAGTAGCTCAGATACAAAATGAATCGGTGAAAACGCAAAATGTGCAAATTAAGTATGATATAGACATTGAAGATCTAGACAAGAAATTTAAATTTTAAAATTAAAAAGCTAAATATTTTCTTAATAAGGCTTTCGTTACAATCTAGCAACCACAGATTTTGATGTTTTTCTTATATGATCACCACTGCTTGATGGCAAAACTTCGAAATTGGCATCCTTTGGAAAATTTTCCACTAAAAAAAAATGCGAAAAATATATTTTCCCTCTTCTATTAGTTTTTAGAAAGGGACTAAAATTTCGTTGACCTTAGATGAATTTTTTAAAAAAATGTTGCCAAAATTTTCGAAAATAGGAGCTTTTGAGACTATTTTGCAGTCATGAAGGTTGAAAAATAGTAGCAAAAAGTCGCCTTTTAGCACCTGTGGTAACCCTGCAATCTGTTTCTTTGGAATTGAAAGTTCAAAGATCACTTGTTTCAAGCAACTTGAACTGAATTGGTTAAAAAGATTTTTATATCTAAAAAGTGAGGATAAGGATTTTCTGTTTTCAAACATATATCTTACTTTTTATAGTAATATTTTTATAGCTTAACAATTGATTGTGTTTAACTTTTAGTTTTATATAATTTAAACAAAATTGTGATTAATTATGCAACTTGTGCTTTTTTATTTCTCTTAAAAGTTTGTTTTTCTTGGCCCTTGTTACATTGCTCCTCTCAATATGTTGCACTTTTTCTTGTACCCCAAGAAGTGAGAAATATCGAAGGATTGCCGTACTTGCAACACAAGTTGACAAAGCAAACTTCAACATAAACAATGATATATTTGCCAATTTACTTGATTTTTAATGAAAATTTATTTAAAACATAGGAAAAATACAACATTTGTCTCTTAAAAGCATTTCTTCATTCAACTAAATAAACTAGTATGCGTTATGTGACTCAGATTATGAAAGTAACAGTAATACAAAGAGTAAAATGTAACAGTAATATTGTTTGACTTGATTTTTCATTAAAAATATTAAATTAAATTTTTACAGAATATCTGACAAAATAAATGTTCCATTAATATTTAATTCTAAATTAAATTAGTTTTGAAACTATATCTTGAAGCTTAACAATAAACATATATAATGAAAACACTATACATTTTAATTTTTATATATTTTTTAATGAATTCAAATAAACTCTACCTCTTAATAAACTGGGACTTGTTTCTCCTTCTGTATATATTCTCTAATTTCTTATCATCTGCTTTCTTTGATAAGTTTCCTACACTGTTTTGTAAATTCTGTATAATTTTGTCATTATTCACAACTGTTTTGTATATTGCCTCTGCTGAAGATACATAGCGAATAGTCCTGGAAAATAAATGATGAGCAAGTTGTATCAAATGCTAAATATGCATGAAAACAAAATCAAATAAAATTTTAAAATAAAAAAAACAAAAACGGCAATACAAATGCAACAAACTTAGAGCTAGTATTTTAGTATAATTTTACTTTACCTAAAAATTCGAAAATACTTTGGATAGAATTTTTGCATTATACTTCAATTATAAAATATTGTCAGAAAGGAAGTACAAAAAATGAAGGAAAAATTTAAAGTGAAAAAACAATGATGAAGGTAGATAGATAGGAAATTGAATTAACATCACACTGGAGCAACACAATGGGCTACTGGCAATGGCCTAGAATCCATCCTGAAGGAAAAGATCCAAGGACAACACCTTGTAACTTTGAACCTTAGTCAGATGACAAGGCAACACTTGAGTTGGTACCTAACTCACCAAACTTCCACAACACAGTAACATGAGAACATTTGGGGCCATGACAGATTTAATGCGCACCAGTCACCACATCCATGATGGTCTTTGGTCGGATCGAGTTTCGAACTCGTAAACCTCCGATCAAATGTTGGAATTGTGATGTCTGAGCTTCTAACATAAGAAAGAGTTTTGCTACTGTAGGAACAAATCCACAACCTCATTCTCCATATGCAAACATGGTGCAAAGCCTACAGTGTCAGAGGTGGTCATACAGTCTACAAACTATCGCCTTCTGTTTTTCAGTTACCTTTCTGTCATGGCACCCAGTGCAGTTTTAGAACTTCATTTCAAAAACTTAAGTTACTGTTCGCTTCTGTTCTTGTTAAGGTTTTATTTTCACTCACTGGTTCGGTATTTCTTGAAGTTTGCAAATGCTGACCATTGGCTGACTGTAATTAGATGACTGATTTTCAGTTAAGAAACCTAAATTTCGGTAATGATCAAGAATTTAGTCTTTTTAACATTTTTTAAACTTAAATTTAAATAGTTAATAGAGCCTTAACAAACACTTTGGTAGACTAATGGTTAGTTCATTTTTTTAGTTTTGTGGCCTAAGCTTCAAAATAGGGCAAGTTAGACCAGACACAACAGCAAATAAAGGAATAAAAGCTGCATGGAGATAAAAGGGAGGTAAAGATGACAGTGCACGGTTGATTGTTTTTCGGTTTTATGTCGCAAGGGCCATATTTGGCCAAGCTGCACCAAACACAAGACGTCAAGTAAAAAAGGCATGAAAGGGAAGAGGGGGATTGGGGAACAGAGTAGAGGGATGAAAGTTTAAAAAGATCATTTGGGTATCCCAGGAGCATGATTTATCGTAATAATTTCACTATTCGTAAATCCACAAGTTATTGAAAATCCCTAATGGTTGCTATATCTCTGCTTTTGTATCACTTTCCCACATACAGGTCACTTCATTACAAAGTAGCAGCAGAAAACCTTATTGTTCTTAACATTTTGTATACCTATGTAGATCAGAGGAAATAAAAGGATTATGGCCAACAGCGACTCTAAATTTCATTTTTAAACTACTCACCTCTGATTTTCCTTTTTCCTTTCCAGGAATTCAAACCAATCCAGGTCCAGTTTGTTGCTGACCTCCTGCAGCTGGGTGTTGAGGTACATGTAGTGCTGGTCAATGGTCTGCATGCGCTTTGCAGTCATGGGGTCGAGTGCCCTGTCCTTCAGCATGGATATGTAGGAATGGTCGTTCTTGCGTTTTTCCTTCGAGTTGGCCTCCTCCACCATCACAAAGCTCTCCAGCAGGACATTCTTCAGAGAATGGATGTCGTTGTTTAACGACTAAAGGAGAGAGAAGAGTGTAGCAGTCAGAGAATCAGGTGTTTTGTTTTGCATACAAAAGAGCAGTGGCCTAGAATTGATATGTTCGTTGGTTGATTTAGGTCGAATAGCGAAGATCCAAGCATGGATAAGCTGTGTCAAACGCATGACGAAAAAGAATATCGGACTAACAATCATACCAACACTAACCCTCCAAGTGGTTATGACAAGATACCACAAACCAATGATTTAAATTACGTAACAGCAGGGTTGGTTGTTTTGGGGTTTTATGTTGCAAGGGTCCCCAATCTGGCCAAGTTGTACCCAACAGAAGACAACATCAAGTAAACAATGCCATGAAAGGGGAAAAAGGAAAGATTGGAAACAGAGTATTATTGCTTGTAAGAATCCAAGGAATGTTTTCACTAAAGACAGTAAACTCCATGGGAAAAGATCACTAGAGAACTTGGGGTCCATGAAGCCTGGACAGACCTAAAGGAGATATGCCCTGAGGGCATATAACAGCATGGTACAGCAAGTCAAAATGCTCATTTTTCTTCATAAAACTATTGACAAATAATCACAAAAGTTCATTCTTTTTTATTCAATCCACCTTCAAAATACTATTGTTCTTGCTATGTTCTGGATAAAAGTTCAGTCATAGTGTTCTGGAATGCAGAGCTCAAATTGTGACTATTATCACCAGAAAGCTGGAAATTAAGCTAAGGAATGATTAATTAAATTGCCTATATCTTTGTTAGATTGGGATTTCGATATTAAATTTCATCAAGTCTGAAAAAATTCATTAAATTGAGGTCCATTGCACTACATTTTTAATGACATCTTTAAATTACCTGTAGACCTTGTTGATACCAATATAAAACACCAAGAGTAACATTAAATCACTTTAATTAACATTTATGACAGATACATTTACATTAGACTAGTAGACAGTTAAAGCTACAGGAACATGATGACGCATTAGCTCCGCCTAAAGTTTGGGGATAGAGAAGAGTTTGCGCATGTGCAGTGGAAAAGTTTCAGTTCGCACTTTGAAGGAGGTTTGTGTACGCACTTTGGCTGATGAACGAGGTCGCTGCATGCCAACACCATACCTAGTATTTAAAAAGTAATAGAAAATATGTAATAAATTTAAAATGAAAGAAACAAACTTACGACCATAGTCTCTGCCATCCCATTCTGGAATTCCTGAAACTTCAATGAAGAAGACATCAGACTTGCCATTTCCTCTTTAGATCCGATATTAGTCAGAAGGTCAGATGTCTTCTTTAAATCATGCATTTCCTTCTCAAAAGTTTGAACCTTATTGAGAAAAATGTCACTTAGATAATATAGTTATAATAAATTTATGAATGTCATGTTTCTGATAATAAGTATTTTTAACTGTACCTAAATTTAAGAAACATTTAAAAATACAAATTATGCTACTTTATAACAATAGTTTGTTTAATTTACAATTTCAATTAAAACTATCATTTCATAACTATTGGTGCTAATTTTATTAGATAGAGCATGTTTCTTTTCTTGGCAGACATCAGTCTAACGTTTCTGAGCAAAAGCTATAAAACTTTCTTACACAGTAAACATAAGACAAAAATATTTAGGATTGTATAGGTCCTCGAGATTGAGTCCACTATTCCTCACTGGCAAGGTGACCGGGATCACAAAATATATAATTAACTCAATATTATTCAGTCATTTATAGAGAGATTCAAGAAAACATTTTAAAAGAAAATATCATAATTGATATCATGAGTAATCAATAATCATGTTATCTAATGAAGAGTATCCAACTCACAGAATGCAAAATTCCATCCCTGTTTGGAGTTACATATAACTCATGCACACAGACAGAGTGGGTCACACATCACTCACTTGGCATTCAACATGTTAATGACTGAAAGTTACACCTATCGGTTGGAAGAATCCTATTAAAATTCTATTGGTCATGGTCGAAATTGGTTAAAAGTCAGACAGGAAAAACTGTAGGTTACTGAATGGATATGTTTGTGTACTCCTCAGAAGGTAAATAATTTTGTGTATCATACAAATATAGTCGACATTTATCTAGAAAATTTATGAACAAAAATTATGATCTTGAAATTACTGTCTTGATATCAACAAGGACAGAACTCAAACTGCTTACTTCTTCAAAAATAGCAGCAAGATATGTATATTGATTAGAAGCATTCTCCTTGTGAACCTGAAATGGAGAAACAAATTAAGTCTCTTTTTACAAATTTTTAAAATTAAAAGCATAACAGGGCCCAAACAGAATATGCTCGACACCCTGAAAATAACAACGATGTTAAGAAATACCTACTAAATTAGAATCCCCTACACCAATGTGAGGAACCTGAGGCTGTGATGGTTTTAAATTAGTATCTGTGTCTACTATGTGAGCATCTTTTTCAAATTCAGGCTAAAAAGAAAAACAATACAAACACCAAGAATAGCAATGTAAGATTTGTTAGGTTTTAAAAAACATGATTAATTTATGCGTAGGGAATAAATAATTTGCATCAACAATGGAAAATTTTTAATCAACTGAAAAATTCCAACAGGTAATGAACTTAATGTGCATCATTAAATTCATTTATAAAATCTTTATTTCTGAAACATTTTGAACTTAAATTTAAAGCTTTTATTTTTACAGCAAGAATTCAAGATAATATCTCTGGGACTTTCAATTGACATTTTAAAAACTTGAATAGTTGTAAACATTTCATTACTCTGTACAGGTTGGTTGGTTTTAAGGCACAAGGGCCATATTTGACCATGCTGCGCGAAACACAAGACAAACAACATCAAATAATGGACATATAAACACAAGGAAAGTTTTACTAACACAGAAGAGAGAAATACACCCAAGGAGGTATTAAATCTCACATACATTTACAGGAAACACTAAAACAGTTGCTACATTCCTAACTTTTGATTAGCAAAACTGGAGATAAAATCTGACTATAATCTAAACAAAACTCTCTAACTAAAAATGCTTCAATCCTGTTGTATATTACTAGTGTTGAAGATTATTATTTAACCTTTAGACTATGGGCAGTACAACAGTCATATCGTGAGATTTTCCTTCCTAAAATGGCTCAGTACAGATGCTGTACCAAAGATTTTGTCTCCCTTTTAAGTGACCGCTGACATCGATCGCCATTTGAGAGTTGTCAACAACTGACCCTTAAGACGGTTGGTCCTTTTGTTTGAAGCCCTACCCTGACGATCATTCTGTGAACGCTGGGAAACACAGAAAGTCATGCCGGTGATATCTCTAGCATGTCAAACACTATGAAAGGAAAGCGCGCTAGGTAGTCAGTCGTAAAAGTCATTCACAACTCTCGCACAAGTTCTGTAGGGGGAAGGAAGTCAAGAGAAATCTGCCATTCTGAGAAGCGGGTAACAAAATTTGGAAGCCGTAGTCTAAAGGATAACTGCATGCATGTTACTATTTAACTTGTCTGAGTGGCAACCATTTTAAAGTCATGGTAAAATAGGTGCTGAAGAGCATTTTAGGCTTGTTCCTGTTGTGCTGTATGCTTGTCCATAGTTATGTCTGAATTGTATGTTTGGATTTATTAAATGCCTTGTTCCTGTATTTAGTTACACTCTTAGTTCAATATTATAAGGCATAAACGATCCCCTGGCGTGAAGAGTTGCAGGACAGCTTGTATCCCAGCCTATGTGAAAAAGTTTAACTGAATTGGTAAAAATATTTGGATGCTAAAGAATGCAAAAGGAGGTAAGTAGGTACAGGTAACCCCCGTATAGCACGGGAGTTATGTTCCAAAAAATTGCCGTGTTATACGAAATAAAGAACTAGTACGAAAAGGGGGTTAGGTTCCAAAAATTAAAAAACATGCTATTATATTTTCATAATTAACATAAATATCTTTATTAAAATTTTCTTAAGTAATACATATTAATATGAATTAAACAATGTTTTCTTCGTCATCACTAAGCATTATTAACCGAGGGTGTTTTCTTTTTGGCAATATATCCTCATCCTCTGAGTGACAGCCACGAGATCAGTGATGCCATTTATTATTTAAGTCCTTTATTTCTCAATTCCGTTTTCTCCCTCGCTCCAGTGACGCTCATTAACTATGCTAAGAATCTTCCAGAAAGTTACATCATGCCATGTCATGTGTGTCCGTCTAACAAATTACAGATGAGCTAGTTAAAAAACAGCAAATCAGGAAGTTCAGCTCCCCTGATTTGCGACCCCCTGAAAAACTGATAAAAAGAGTGGAGAGGAAGAACACGCTCTTTTTTTTCTCCTCAGTCCAACGACCTTGCAGTTTTGTGAGAAAGAAAAGCGTTAAACGTTCTTGCCATTTTTTCTTTTTGATAACGAGCGGGGATCCCCAAGAGATGCCATGTCTCTCCTGAGCTAAGTTACTTTTTATTTAATTTATCTCGAGATAATATTCACGCATGTAGATCTTAGGACATTCCCATGCTACACCATTTAAATTAAACTTTCATAATGCCCGTCCTTTTCGCATCGTTGTTCCAATCATTCCATAAAAGCACATTGTTATACGGGGATGTTCCCAATTCTCGAACCGTGTTAGAGTGAATCCGTGCTATAGAAGTGCCGTGTTATACGGGGGTTACCTGTAGTTAATTAACGTCGCACTGGAGCAGTACAATGGGGTATTGGATACAGCCCGGGATCAATCCCCATGAGAAAGATCTAAGGACAACACGTAATTTTGAACTACGATGAAGTAAGGTCAACACCTGAGCTGGCACCTCACTCTCCAAACTTCCATACCACCCCAAAGTACGGACATTTGAGGCCATGACAGATTTAACGTGCACCAGCCCTGTGTACACGACGGTCTTTGGTTGAACCAAGTTTCGATCTCGCAACCTTCTGGTTGCTAATCCACTACACTCTTCCAACCGGGCTACAGCGACTCTCATGCATAAGGAATATTTGTTTTTAAAAATATTTGATTTTATAAAGGTAAGCACACACTAGTCTGCATAGGATTTCAGAATTATGTGCATTGTTTTGAATGAGACTGCGCAGACATATCCGCATCATACGTAGGCAATTCCAACAATGATTTCAGAGAGAGAATAAAATCCGTTCCGTCTGTACAATGCGGATGACTCATCCGAAATTTCCGAGTAGTGTGGGCACCAGATGTTGATGTTATACATTAAATTGTGTTTTTTATTCCTTAATCCAAGTTTCTAACTTTGTGATGGTTAAAGATAGAGTGAAAATTTCAGTGGATTTCAAATCTGCGTAATTTTTTTTGTCAGATCGATACCAAAAACATGATTTTTTAAAACAATTGTTATTTTTTCAATAGTCGTAACTAATCTTTTTGCAGATTATATTCTTTTTATACTAAACTAAAACAGAAGTATTACCTCCAAGGGAATGTCAAAGTGGCCGTCATTTTCCAAGTGAAATGCTGATGCTTCGAATGCAGTGTACGCAGTACACTAAATTAATCCGATATGGAATAGTGTGCACTTACCTTTAGTATTACTTTATTGTGTTTACCATTAACTTTGAATTCAATAATAAGTAACTTTTTAAAAGTGTACTTTAGTATACAATTTATATATTTCTGTTTCAAATAATTTTTTCTCTGCTCTTATCTCATCCCTACCCTTGATATATCAGGCTTTTTTCTAGTTTTCCCAAGAAGGGTAGTGTAACGAGTGATTGCTGTATACAGAGAAATCAAGCTTCATGCAGATTGTCCTTACCTTGGACCCAGCAATTGATCTCTGTGCGACGGCCACATGTCTTACTCCAGGTGTGTCCTTAATAATAGGTGTTGGGGTGCTGACAGACATCCCTTTCGAAGTTTTATGGAACCGCTCATTTTCAGGGGGAGCAGCAGGTGTTGGAGGCGTCCTGAAGATACCAATGGACACAGCTTTCGGAGGGGAAGCCACATTCTGAAAGGGAATCGCTCCAAAAGCTGGTTGTTGAAGTTCATTCCCTGAAAAAAGACATCACTATTACATTAACTGATATTAAAAATAATCTCCTCAGTTTGAACTTCGTAACATTAAACACCCAATTTTGGGAATACAAGAATGGATGACACTGAGTCTTAATATTTGGCAACTGTTATATTTGAATAGGTAACAAAAAACCAATTGAAGAAAAAAAAAAGCACAATATCCCATCCTAATTATAATCAACCTGCATATGTTGAACATTTGCTTATATTACTCTTTTTTATTTATCTCCTGGTTTCCAAATAGCAGACAAAATCTCAATCTGTTTCTTTACAGTTAGGAAACTGTTTCAAGCAATAATGCTAAATTGAATCAGTAAAAATTTTGGATATCTTGAAAGAATGAATGGAAAAGGAATTCACTTTCAAAATTAATTGTACCATATTCAGTATTATTTTGAAAGGTCATTGGTCGTGCTTATTCCAGGTGCTAGATAACTTCTACACTAAGACATGGAGGTTGTGTAAGATTAATTTTTCAGCTATTGTAAGGAGACCTGGAGATTTCTTGGCTATTGGCATTGACACAATGTAGGATGCAATGTGAAGAGGCTGGCTCTTTTTTACACTTGGTGCACTAGAATCCCATGGTACCATCGACAAATGTCATAAGCTTTAAGCTTGTGTTTCATTTTCAACATGTTGACATAACTAAAATCTCATCTAAAAATTTGCTCATGTACCAATGATGGAAAGACAATTTTCCTATAAAGATTGTATTTTAAGCTGGACAGATGGTCTTCCTCTGAGAGGACAATATCACTTTTTCTGGTTCCAGATAGACATTTGCCCCAGATTTTTACAATCAGCTGTTTCATTCCCTGGGATGATAACGTAAGAATGGATCCATCGAAAAGAGCAATTGGATTCTTCGTGGAAGCTTATTGGGAGGCTGGCAATTCCATGTAAGAATGGATTGCAACTGGTGAAGTATTCCTAGCATGAATTTTGAAAGGTTTTGCAATTGACTGTTTAACATAATTCAAATTAAAAAAATTTAAATTTAATGAATAATCTGTGCTCTTTTATTTTTAACACGTTCCCTGCTAAGCAGTTGAGTTGAAGTTTAGGACCCCTGAACAGTATTCGACTATTCTTTCACTCTATGTAGTTCTATTTACAACTGAGATAAGAAATAATGGATGAATGTCTAAAAATCTTTTCCTAAAATGTGAAAAAAGCTTGTAAAAATCGCTGGAATTATTACATTTATTTTTGAGTGATTAAGCTGACATGACATTGTAACATATACTTGACTGAGCCATTTTTGAGTATTCTTTTCAGGTCCTGTGTACCGAAAATAATACACGTTATAGAGTTTGATAAATATATTAAAACTAGCAGACTCGCTCCTAGTATCTAAGCTAAATTTCTTAATTACTTATATCCATTGATGTTAAAGCGTAGTTGCTAACATTTCATCATATTTCTAATCCATTTCTAATGAACATAGTATCCAAATTTGTATAAGTGGATTTCAAATCCCTAAATGAAGTAAATTATCCCAAAATACATAACATTTCGTTTACTTTTAGTGGAGTCTTATTTCCAATGAAATACACAGCAAAAAACACACTCAAGTCATGTTAGCACAATTAGATTCGAAACACCTTAATTTTAAACTGATTCCCTTGTTCAAAAGCAATTCGACATTTTTTTAAGCTAAACCTATTTTTGTTCTCCCTCATTTTCTCTTGTGTGCTGATTTCTATCTTCTAGATTTCTTTTTGCTTTCTGTAATTAAATTGCTGAAGAATTTTATTACAATGGCAAGCTCTTTTGTGTAGTTTTAACAATATTATGCAGCTCTATGGCTCAAAACAAACATGTTTAATCCAAGCTGAATTCCACAGTGGTCAATTTTGTGTTGTTCATACCTGTTGTGTTGCCATTCGACTCAATAAATAATGTCAATTTCTGCGCCACATGTTAGTGAAATGTGGAAACTAATTAGTAAAGTATTAATAGGGTAAATATTGTGAAACTATAAAATGCACAATAAGTAATTTTATATTGAAAATATACAAAATCATACTTCAATTGGTCCGAAAATAAGTTTCAATATGTATTGAAAATGGTATATAGAGCAGAAATTAGTTAATTAGCAAGTTTTCCTTAGTTCTCACTAAGACATTTTTTCCTTTCCAGCCACAGCTCAGCATATTTAGGAGTTACTGTACTGATAAATAAAACAACGGCATCATCACAACAGCATGGAAATGTACAACAAATTCCATCCTGGGGAAGTGGTCAACAAAGGAGTGATTGTTATGATGCTTTAATGTACTTAAATATGCTTGATTTGAGCTATGCAGAGACAAAATGTTGTTACAAACTCCCGGGAGAGGTCGCTGCTATATTGAAATTTTTCAGTCATCTGAAGACAAATGACAAAGAAAATTTGACTGAATGAGAAAATAGGTTTAGATATTAAAATAAACCAAAAATAAATAAGTGCCTTTCAAGTAAATGGGATGCAATTGAAGTGGATGTACAGAAGCTAATTGTGGCAACATGACTGAGGTATGAACATTGTTGGAAATAAGAATTAACCCCAGTAAGTATACAAAAAGCTGTTGAACATTTTGTGGTTAATATTACTTCAATTTGAGGTATCAATGTTTATATCAATTATCAATGGATTTAAATAAGTCATGAAAAGTGAATGGGGACACTGCCATCAATTGATATTTTGCATTGATGTAAAAGTTCGTCCAGTTTTATTGATAAAAATTGAAGGAAAATTTTATTTACTATTAAAAATTACATTTGATCAATATACTATGTGTCATTCTGTTCAATGACCCTTCTCCATCTCTCGAGTAGCTGCATAATCCCACTCATGGAAGTTCTGAGGTTTCTGGCTAAAGAACTGATCCAGGTGATGAAACTTTTTGAACCACATATGGCACGTGGAATCATCAATGGCACCCTCACCATACACAACACATATCTTCTTTTGCATCTGCAAAGCATTCTTACCTTTTCAGAAATAAAGAAGCATAAAATGTCGAAAATGCTCCTTATTTTCTGCCATATTTAACGTTTGACAAAATTTAAAAAACGCAACCAAATAACACAATTTTTTCCCCAAGTACTCGCTGAAATTCCTTCTTTCAAACATCAAAACTTTACACGTGTGAAGTAGATAACATTTTGGTTTTGCGATGTAATGCCATCTAGCACCAAAATTGGGACGAACTTTTGCATCAACCCAATAAGTAGAAGTTTGAGCACAGATGCTGTGCATGTATCTTCCAGTATACTTAAAAACTAGCAATGAGAGCCATGAGGTAGTAAACTGTGTAAATATATATGAATACATACTTGGAAAACTGCTGTTTTGTCCAAATCCAAAGGCGGATGGAGTTGCAGATTGAATCGAAGGCATGCTGGCATTTACTGGTGGAGGTGACTGGAATGCAGGAGCAGGACTCCTAGTGAAACAGATCTTGTTAGGTGAATGAAGAATTAAATGACACACAGAAATGAATAACTGCTAAAAAGATTTTGTTGGTACATGCAAGCGATCTGAGAATTAAATTTTTACTGCACGCATGCAAGCAATCTGAGAATAAAAATTTTATTGTGCACATGCAAGCGATCCAATTAAATTTTTACTGAGCATGTGCAAGTGATCTCAGAATTAAATTTTCATTGCATGCAAGCGATCAGAGAATTTTAAAACTATTACGCATGGACAAAAATATGATATTGCAAATGCATTTTTAACTATGCACATGCGAACTGAAACCACGATATGGCATATGATAAAAAATTTATATGGAATTTAGAAGAATTCGAGAAAGTGAAAAAGAGAGCTGAACATTGTTTCTTGTAATTTTGTATCGTTTTTAGTTTCCTTGAGAAATGTTTAATCTTTTAAATAAGCATTCGGTATCCATGTATACAATCAAAAAGCTTATCTACAATTATGTAATGCAATTGAACTGATATTCTGATCATCCAAAAAGTGAATAGTTTTTATCTCTAAGGTAAACTAAATTCGGATCACCACGCTATACATCCTGACATTTAAGCAGTGGAGTGCCAATGCTCTGAGACTATCTATGAACTTAACTAAAGTTCATAAGAAGACAGTGCTCAATACTTATTAGCATTCATTATACTTTTAAAAACTTAGCAGTTTATCTCTTAATCTCGAGCTTTTTAATTTTAATATGATGAATAAACTACATGCACTGAGAGTAAAAAGAACATTTGTATTTAAAAAATTATACAATATCTTTCAAATGAATTCAAATAAACATACACAATAGCAGGAACGGCATTGGAAGCTGTTTGAGAGATATAAGGCAATGAATTGGATGCTGGGAGCGCACTATGATTTTGATTACCATCTATTAAACAAAAAAGCAACAATTGTAAAACATGTTACTAAATCTAACTATGTACATTACAATGTTATAACTAAGTGGTAACTTTTTAAATATAATTTCCATTTGACTATGCCCTTGCTCCAGCACAATATCAGTTTTTAAACCATCTAAAAAAAATTTTAGTAGTATCTTTGACTGGTTTGCAGCTCATTTGCGTCATTTAATCGATCACCACCAAGAGGTTTTTCAATTCTTTAAATTGATGATAATCACTCTTACCATAGAAAGAAAATAATGGCTCTTTGATAGTTTACAGCATCTTCCACAGTTGCAAAATGAATACTTAAAAACATGCCTATTTACCAATTTTTGCATCAGTATGTATTTGACTACAAAAAGATACTGATTGGTATTCACTAACTTGCTGGGAAAACCTGCCCGAACTTGTCTGTACCTAAAAGCATTAGTCATTAGCCTTGCATTATTCAGCAGAATTATAATTCCCAGAACTTTGGAAACACTAAGAAATCTAATTCATACACTTTTTGCATGAATGAAGTAGAAAGGGGATCAGCTTACAAGAGTTGTAAGAAATATTTTGCACATGAAAATTATGTTAGTAATTAACACAAAAGATGGATTGGTTATATTTCTATGGCACTGAGTCCTCAAGACACTTGACCTCTGACCTCGAGACCACTCAAGACTTGAAATAAAAAATAATTCTCTGAAAACACCTATTCAATAAAATAAATTTCTTTTAAAATTGAATATAATAAAATAAAACAAAAGAAGTTAGGTGATAATAAATACATAATATGTAAAAAAGAGCCAAAAATGGTTGGATGAGGATTCTCTCCAACCATGTCTTTTAAAACCAAGGTATATGAATTAAAACGTTCCAGATGGTGGCAATTAAAATTTGAACATTCGATCAAAACACAAAAGATGGAAGAGAAACAGACACTTAAATGTTATGATCTTTACTTACACATAAGACTCAAAACACAAGCTTAAGAATTTAATTTAAGACAGCCGTATAGGATAATAAATTACACCGGTTTTAATCAGTTAGTATATATGTAAAAATTTGTTTTTCTTCCTTTAAATTTGAATACAATATCAATTTTTGCACTGTTCAGAACATTTAAAATGAGCTTATTTGTGAGAGGGTTATATTTTCACTGGCCATGGCCAATGCATATCCTGGGGATTGGAACCAGAAGACATGTTACATCAGGGAATATATTGATTTATCAAGTGTCATTATAACCAAAAAGATATAACCCTCAAACTGGATTAGAATTTAGGTTTAACTGCATTGCTATCAATGCTTTGATAAGGAGAAATTGTGATCACTAAATAAAGGGATAACAAATATTGTATTAATGCATTTTATGTTCTGTTGAAGAAAAAGTCATTGAGACAGGTTTAACTGCATCTTTGTTTACTTTTAGTTTTACAGCTTTTGTGATCTTGGAAACATGAACACTTTCGTTGAACTGAGTAACAAGGTTAGATTTTGACAGGTTACATAAAGATGGTTGGTTGAGTTTTATGGCACAAGAGCCTAATTTGGTCAATGTAGTATTCCTCGTGTGGTTCTTTATGGCAAAAGAAAGAGAACACTTAAAACTCAACAGATGTTTATTAAATAAACGTTATAACAACAAATAGAACAATCTCTAGTCTCAGGGATTAGCCTTACAAAGTATGATCAGTCTCCAAATACCCAGCGTCTTCCTAGCTCTTTAGTTCCCTGTCTTATCTGCCCTTTTTTTCTACCCACTCACCCCTCAGTTTAACCCCTCACAGAGTCACCACGTGGTCACCTCTCTGACCACGTGACAATTGCGCCTCTGCTTTCCCCTCAAGTAGGGATTGGGTGAAGAGGCAGAATATTACACTATAGTCAAGCTGTGCCAAACACAAGACAAATAATGTCAAGTGGACATACACACACAAAAGGAAAGCTTTACTGACACAGAAGAGAGAAATTCACCCAAGATAAGGGTTCAAAAAGAAATTGTTACAATGAACTTCCGAGGGGAAAATTACCTGGACGTTTTCTTTCATTCTCTCTATCGATAGGTGTTGATGGACGAACTAAGCTCACAGAGCCAGGTGCACTGTTGACCAAGTGGTAAGAAACTAGAAGTCCATTATCTGTCAGGTAGAAGATGATGGGCATTGGAGGATAAACTTCAGTTTCACCTGAGGAAAAGGCAACATAGGTATGAAAATAAGCTGTATTTATAGGACATTATTCACATTATGTTTTTGTAATCACATAAAAAAAGAAACAAAGTATCGAAATATCCATAAAAAACCATCACTGCAAAATACCTCAAACAAAAAAGGATAATTTTTTTTTTCAAATTTGGCCATAACATGAAAGTTATAGAATACGAACAAAATCGAAAAGCAAACAATGAATTTTCAATTCAAAAATAATATTACAAACACATATCAATGCAATAAAGTAGCTGATTTCTCTTACTTATGATTATGCTTCTCTGAGAGCAGTACATGACGCCCATAGAAACAGCATTTTTAGACCCATTTTTAGCTGGAAGAAGAGCCCTGCAGTCATCTCTCACCTCCCATTGCACCCACGAGGGCTGGAAACGTGGAAAATATTAAGGAATATATAAGAATAAGGAACAAATAATAATAAGAAACAAATACCGGGAAATTTAACACAAATTACATATTCTCAAGAAAAGTAACACAACTCAAAAAGTAAATTTTGCTGGAGTCAAAGTCTGAAAACCTTTAAGCATATTTATTTCTCAGTTTGATACTTGTAAAATTCATTCATATACATTCATATCGCTGACGTCGATTGATAAAACATCGTCTCTACTTTACACCTCTTCTTAAACAGAATATGCATTCGTTAACCCTCCTCATGGTTGTCTTGCCATTAGAAAACTGACCATATCTTGATTTCGTCATCATAAAAAAATCAACATTATCTTGATGGTGAGATATCTTGTCAGTAGCAAAATTGGTGAGATCTTAGGAGGGTTAAATAGCGTTTATAAAAATGACAAATGTCTTCATGATTAATTGTTCAAATGAAAATTTGCAGACTCTTTTCAAGTTCTTTAAATAGTTAAAAAGTCACTAATTTTTAATTGATAACCCCTAAAATATGTTTAGCCATTTCTAAGGAAATAAACTGTTCACTTTAAGGTGAATGGACAAGATGATCGATGATGTTCTGAATTGGAGGATTTTCGAGCTCAATTAAAGCAAGTGCTCGAATATCAACTTGGTTGATTTGAACCTGGTTGACTCACGTTTTCGATTAGGAATTCCACATTTGGAAACTCGTTTCAACTCTCAGTGAAGCAAACAAGAGGTTGAACTTCAATCATTTTGCAAATTTCCCCACCAATCATGAATCTCTTAATGGGACAGAATAAATTGCTTAGAATTTTCAGTAACCCATTATATAGCACATTTGGCTAGGAATGTTTGGTTGGTAGAGGCAGGTAGATAGGTTTTGGAATTAACGTCACACTGGAGCAACACAATAGGCTATTGGCAACAGTCCTGGATCAATCCCGAGGGGAAAGAACAGGGGACAACACCTCATAATTTTGAACCACGGTCAGATGACAAAGTCATACCTGAGCTGGCAACCCACTCACCAAACTTCCACACCACACCAACATAAGAATATTAGAGGCCATGACAAATTTAACATGCACCAGCCACCACATACATGCCGCCCTTTGGTTGTATCTGGTTTCAAACCCTCACTCTCTGGTTGCTAATCAGCTACTCTACTAACTAGGTTACCGTGGTCTAGTGGAAGAAGATAAATTCTCAAGCTAGAGTTTGATGTACAGAACTACTTTTCATTTTGATCCCCTGGTGAGAATAGTTACAGGACATATCCCGGCCTCAACGAGAAAACTAAACTGGATTGGTCAAAATATTTGGGTGACTAAGGCATGCACAAGAAGGAATTTTTGTTTATGAAAATATTCTACTGTACATAGTTTTTTTTAGTGTTTTACTATCAATTTTTAAAGTAATAAGTAGCATATGTATAATTTATTTCTAAAAAGTAATTTTTTTCTTGACCCTCATACTATATTGTGCCTTTTTACATTCATCCAAGAAGTGCAGCAAGTAGGAGTTACTGTATTAAAAATTTGTAGCATATTTCCTGACCCAATTTTAATGGTTTACTTTAGTTTGATAGAGAATCAATAGTTAAATGAGGAACTAAACTTCCATTTCAAGTTGTACCACTATTCTCAAGGTGTGAATACATAACAAATGAGATGGTAAGACTAGACTTCACATTCATAAAACATTTTGCAATAACAATCATAAAAGCATTTATAGATCAGTAAAAAGCATGATACAGCTCTTATAGTAAATCATGTTTTTTAATTTGGAAAATAGAAAGTAATTCTAAAAATATAAAGAATTTATATCAACCTGAAAATTGATCAAGTAATGAATAACAGATATTCAGAATTTCATAAAAGTTTAAAAACAGAATTTGATTCAATATTGTGATTTCTAACACCAAAACACAAAAGATAAGCCAAAATAATGTTAAAAGGCTCATTAGTAATATTATTTCAATACCTAATATACATATTTTTACAGATATTAGGCATTCAAATGATAAGGTTAACAATTAAATTACAATATTCAATGAATTTCGAAGAAAACACAAAAACACATCTCGGAAATTAAAAACACAAGCCAAGTAAAAAGTTTATATTACCAAGAACAAAGCTTGATAACAAGCATTAAACAATAGAAAGATGATTATTGGTTACAAATATCAATAGCAATCATTCAAAAGATAATTAATTATTTAAATCATAATTGTGATTATATTTCAAAGTATTGTATTTAAAGAACATGGCCTACTTAATTCTATATTTTGAAGTAGTCCCTAGAAATTATCTGCACCAAACTTTCTTAACTGCATGTATTTATTGATGGCTAAGTGTTGTTACTCACATTTCTCATTTTATTTCAATTCTTTAATAACGAATATAGAATCCATATTCATAAATGGATTTCACACAAAATAAAATTATTCATAATATAAAACACTATTTCATTTACTTTTACTTGCGGAAATTTATTAGTATTATAAAAAAAATTCAGCCAGCCTTAAGTCCAGAAATCGGTACTCAAAATAAGTTGATTGAAGACTTAAAAATAAGTTATTTATTTAATTAAACTTTTAAAAATACATTTCGTATGCGTATCTAGTACACGTCAAACATAACGAAATAACATCCAATATAAATAATAGTCGGGTCAAATGACCAAATTACACATAATCAACTCGATAATATGCGAATATATGTGGACAACAAGCTAGACATTCAAAAGAAAGAGAGAAAGTAATTCAAATAAGTTACAGTTTATATAGTAAGTACATTTGCATATCTTGATCTGCTTGCTATCTACATATTTGAATATTATATCTGAAATAAACATGCAAGTAGTTCTTTAAATATCCACATATTTGAACTGAAATGAAAAAGTACTTACACGGAGATTTGTTTACAAAAGGTAAAGTGGGCATTCTGATTGGCTTCGCGGGAAACTCAAAACTCCGAATGCAGTAAGTGTATAAATATTAAAAACTATTGTATATTAGTTTAGTTTTTCCTAACAATATTCTTATTTCCAATAAAATGCATGGGAAAAGTCAATCATGTTACAATTAGATTCTGAATGTCCACTTCAATTTCATCTCATTCGCTTGTTCAAAAGCGATTCTCGTCATTTTTTTCCTTAATGGATATTTGTTCATATTTTTTTTCTGTGCAGAGTACCTCTGCTTGGTTTTAGCAATATTCAAATCAAGACTGTTCAAAGCAGCAAAATTGGCATATGAATGCAGTAATGGTTGATTTTATATTGTTTATATATATCTGTTGTTGCCATTCGACAATAAACAATTACTGTCGATTTTTGTATCATGTACATTAGTGAGATATACATATGGATTAAAGCCAAATCAAAATGTTCGAGAAAGGATCTGACTTCGGTAGATTAAAAATTATTTAAAATTTATTCTTGCTCAGATAAGCACATAGAAACACTTCATATGCAGTTTGCATAGTCATTGAAAGATAATGCTGAATATGATTAGGAGCGCCGACGATATATTATGTTACACTGTCAACAGAAAAGAAAGATAAAATAATCACCCATGATGAATTAAAAGCAAAAAGGTAACTTACAGAATCCCCAAGAACAGCAACTTCAATGGAATCAGTTGATGCGCAAACCAAAACTCCCCTGAAATCACACAAAAATGAGAAAAATTAAAAGAACGAATTACAGCACTATCAATTATTTTAAAGGAGCATGAATTCAAAATTTTCATCTAATAGTAAAAATATTCCATGACTTCAATTCCATATGTGAAGGACAAGTATTTAAGCAATCTAAGTTTAATGCTTTATTTAATAAAAATGAAGTTATTTGGGTTAGTTGTTTGGGCGTTTTATGCCGCAAGGACCCTATTTGGCCAAGCTGAGCCAAACACAAGACAACTTCAAGTAAAACATGTCGTGAAAGGGGGGAAAAGAGGCACTGGGGAAAAGAGCAGTGGGATGAAAGCAGAAAAGATAGCTTGGGTATCCCAGGAGCATGACTCCCATGTTTACTAAAGACAGTAAACCCCATGGGAGAAGAAACAATCACTAGAGTACCTTGGGCCCATGAAGCCCATACATACCTAAAGGAAATCTATCCCTGAGGTCATAGTTTGTTAGAAAATTTTGAATCCTTAAACAGTATATAATAATTTTAGATTGTGAGTTGATAATTTAGGTAGTTTTTATGTGTGGTTAAGAGGAACCCCGATTACAGAAAATTTGTAAAATGAGCTTTAAATAGGGGCATAAAAAGGTTTTATAGTTCTTTTTATTCATACAATGTATACAAATACTAGAGGCATATTTAATCTGGTTTGAATAACTCACTGACTAATCTTTTATACACTACCATAAGCAAAGCTCATTTAAAAAATATTTTAAGTTCACCTATTGAGCCTATGTTATAATAAATATACAATAAAAAATGCTTGCAATGATAAAAAAATAATCAATCTTACTCCATATGATGCACATAATTATGGATTTCAGTGTAATTAATAAACTTTCAACTATTATTCACATTCATGAATATTTTGGTCAATGATAGCTATGGTTATTGAGTTGCAAAAAAAGTTATTAACCATTCTGCAGTTAAATAATTATGAAACAAACATTAAATTAATATCTTCCTATGGCAAAAAAAAACAGTAAATCCTTAATTTTGGCAGTTAGGCAAAAACTTATTTTCCCAGTTTCTACCTTTGGCAAAAACTTGCTAACTGTTAGAAAGAGAGCACGAGTCATCTTAATTAAAGAAAAGAAGTGATACTTAAATAATAAATATTTTACCAGAAAACTCTAAAAAATCTATTATTTTAAATTTCTGATTTTCTAGAGGCATTGAATTGAGTAAAATACACTGCAAGACAATTAAAAATCCAAAGTAAACTTTTTTACTTTAAATAAGTTTTTAAACTAAAAATCACTAACAAGTTTAGATTGTGCAGTTTCACAGAAGTCAAAAACTACATCAACAGATTAAACATCAGAAAACATTTTCTCTTAAGACTCCACAATTGTGTTCACATAATACACTGCTGGCCACCCAAATTGCAACACCAAGAAAGACAAGAGATATCACAACAAAATTTATTTTGTAGATAGAAATAAAAGTACTTTGTTTCGGTCTTGAAGCATTTTCAGGAGGTTCCTGAAAAGAAGGTGAATTTGAGTGGGTGCTGAAACTCGAGTTTTCTTGAAGTGCAAACACTTTACGAACCAGATATTTGAAATTGGAATTACACCGCTAGAAGATATCCTATTACAATATTGAAGAATGAACTTATAGAACATCTTCACGAATTTCTTTATTTTTGCTGTCGGACTTAGCAGCATAGTACGGACAACATTTTTTTTTCTCCTATAAGCAACGAAAGTCTCGTTCATTTTTCATATACAACTTTTCCTCATTTCTCACTTTCCTGAAGAGAAGGTAAGTGACTTTACATTACCTAATTTCGAAAACAAAGGGGCTGGACCCGAATACAACATTAAAAAGATGTAGCAAGATGACGTCTTCAATATTTAGGGTTACCGAAGAAATGAGTAACCTTATGGAGGAACCCGACGTAGATCCGACAATATCGTTCAACCCTAAATTCCTCAAAACCAACGATAAAATTGAAAACTCAATAAATTATGCATTTCAAAAAGGACCCACCTCCTGCAAACTATTTCTCAACCCATCTAACACCAATACTATCCCAAGAAACAATCCAAAAAAAATCAAAGAGATTATTTACAAAACTTCAAATTATAAAAAAATAACAGACTTAAATTTCACAAGATCCGGAAAATTATTCATTTCAACCAATGATCCCACAGTAGCAAGTAACCTTGTTAACATAACAGAAATACAAGGAGTACCAGTAGTCCCCCAAGTCATTTGGGAAAGCCTAACTACGAAATTCTTAATATTTGATATACACACCTCAACTACATTAGAAGAAATTGCAGAAGAACTCACTACAGAAAATGACATTAGCATTTTAGAACTAAGAAGATTTCAAAAAGGCTCCAAAGAAGGAGTATATCCAATACTAATAACTTGCTTGGGAACAACTATTCCCAAATCAATTAAAATATTTCTAACAAATCAAAAAATAAATCAATTCATAGACAAACCAAGACAATGCACTACCTGCTTCAAATTCTCCCACAATTCCACCCAATGTAAAATCGAAAATATATGCGTAACCTGTGGAGAAACAAAACATACAGATCCATGTCAAAAACCAATAAAATGCATAAACCACAGAGCTGACTATAACAACTGTCCTTACAAAATAAGAGAAGCAGATTTCCTTCAATATAAATCATCAAACAGGTTAACTTACAGCGAAGCCAGAAGAAAATATTTCACCAAAAAAAACACATACTCAACAAAAATATCAAATCAAAACAATGAAATAAGCCAAATTGAAAAATCCCTTGATCAGCTAACAAGAAAGCTTTATGAAACATTCTCAGATAAATTAGACCAAATGCTAGAAAAAATGTCTGATATGTTCATGTCAATGGCAGAAATGAACATTAGCAACTTGAAATCTCAAACCAATGATAAAACAGATACAAGCCCACCAAGGGAGAAAAAAAAGAAAACGGATAATGGAACAAAAAATAAAACAATTATACCCCCAACGATACTCAACAATGATAATTCCCTGAACTTTAGCAACAAGGAAGGTCGAATAGATAAATCAAAAAGAAAAAGCTAAAAAAAAAAGCATGCACATCATACAATGGAATGCAAGGGGGATTCAAAATAAAAAATGGGTCCTGGACACAGAAATCTTTAAGACAGCTCAAATAATAGTAATTCAGGAAACCTTTCTAAAACCTCATCAAAATTTCCATATTCCACATAAAATAATTTACAGAAGAGATAGACCACACAAAATTGGAGGAGGCCTAATAATTGCAATATCTGAGAACATTCAATCAAAAATAATTGACATTGACAATTCAACTGATAACAATGAAAATGAAATAATGGCTGTCCAATACATGCAAAAAAATAGACCTTTTATGATCATTAATTTCTACTCCTCTAATGGCAAAATTGAATATAAAACTTTAAACAATATCTCAAATAACATAAAAAATAATAGTTTCCTCCTCGGAGACTTTAACATAAAACATGACCTCTGGGGAGGCAATTCACACTCCACTGCAGGCCAAACCTTGTTCAATTGGACATTGGAAAAAAATCTTTGCCTTATCAATCACAATAAACCAACCCACATTGCCCCAAACGGAACCTTTACTCTTATCGATCTATCTTTTTGTTCTTCTGAAATATTTCCTATCTGCAATTTACATATCGAAGATGACAATTATGAAAGTGATCACTTCCCAATCATAATAAACATCGAAAATGAAACTTACTCACCATTTAAAAAAATTTTCTACAAATGGAACAGAGTCATAGAACAACTTAATACTAGCATTACCAAAGAAAACTGTAACAACTATGATCAACTACAAAATCTGATAGAAGAGACCAAATCAAGAAATAGATTCACGAAACTAAATTGCGAAAAGATAACAACACCATGGTGGAACACTAAATGCAATCAATTACTTTTCTTAAAAAAGCATTATCTAAAAAAGGCTAGAATCTCTCTCAAGGATGACCATTGGATCAAATACAAAAAGTTCTCTGCAAAACTCAAACAAGCTATTCGAGACAGAAAAAAAAATACTGGGAAGAGGTCTGCAAAATGCAGCAAAATTCTTACTTTCTCTTTCGTATATTTAACATATTAAATCGAAGAAAGAATGAAAAGCAGAAATCCAACATTATTCTACAACTCAACGGCAAAGAAATCTTGTCAATAAAAGACCAAACCAATACCTTCGCCAAATTCTTTGCTACAAACGACAATCACAACCCTATTCCTATCGACTATAATAATATAGAAAATTTTGATTTAAACAAACCAATAACATCAACAGAACTAAATAATGCAATAAAAAATACTCGAATTTCAACACCTGGAGAAGATGGCATCTCAGCACAAATTTTCAAAGGATTAAACCAAGAATCAACTACAATAATAAAATCTATTTTTAATGATATCTGGCTTCACTTCAAAATACCAAATAGCTGGAAAACAGCACTAATAATTCCTATTCATAAACCACAGAAACCAAAAAATAATGTCACTTCTTACCGTCCCATATCTCTTACTTCAGTACCTGCAAAAATATTCGAAAGAATTTTATCCCGAAGAATCTCCTCTTTCTTAATTAAACATAATAAAATTGAACCTACTCATCTTGGCTTCTTACCTTTCAGAGACAGTCAAACAGCAATCCAAACACTATTTTCGACGATAAAAAACGCCCATTCTCAAAAAAAATTCTTAATTGCAATATCTCTAAACATAAAATCTGCATATGACTCAATTTATATAGATGGCCTAATAATGAAATGTCTCAATATAGGACTCTCAGGAAATATCTCCAAATGGCTTCATAACTTCCTTCAAGATCGGACAATAAGGGTAAAATGGGAAAACACCAAATAAAACCCAATTGAAATGAGAAGAGGAGTTCCTCAGGGTAGTGTTCTCTCCCCAATTCTTTTCACAATATTCATGGCAGATTTTCATGAAACAATACCAATGGGTGTTAACTACATAATCTATGCAGACGATATCCTTTTTTATTGTACCCACGACAATCCAGATTACATAAAAAAAAATTACAAAACACAATAGAAAATATCAGTAGATGGTGCAACTATTGGAATCTTAAAATATCCCATAATAAAAGTTCAATTATAAACCTATCAAAAAAAAGAACTACTTTTGACTGGTGCTTTTCTATGAATGGCAACGTGATCGAATGGACAGATGAACTAAAATTCCTCGGCATCACAATCTCCAAATATGGTAATCTTAATTACTTCATCAAACAACTAAAAATAAAAGCATATAAACGCATAAATATCCTTAAAGCCCTAGCAAATAAAAATTACGGTGCTCGCACACATCACTTAATACACCTAGCAAAAACATCAATTTGTAATCTCTTCCATTATAGCAGTACAATTCTAAACTCATGCAAAAAAACAAACATAAATCATTTAGAAATATGTCAAAACATGGCATTGAGAACTGCATGCGGACTCCCCAACTGGACTCCAAATATTATTCTCCACAAAATCAGACACAATCCAAATTAAAACCCAAATAAAAAAAATAAGTAATAAATTCTGGATAAAGCACATTTCTTTGGGAACTTTCTCCCCCTTGCATTCCATTATTCAAGATAATATTAATTTACTCGAACAAAATAGTTCGTCGATTATCTCTTGTTTTGAATTACTTGAAGAAGACTTCAAGACAGATCACCTCATCATGTTCATCTTTCCAGTGGAATCATTCCCACCTAACATCTCGTTTTTTATCGAAAATTTGGATTTCCAAACAAAATCCCTACCAAATAATTGCATCCAGGCTCTCTTTAAAAATGTGACTGATCAAATACTCTTTAATTATCACCTAATAGCAACAGATGCATCTAAAACAAGCAATATTACAGCAATTGCAGGATATTCAAACAAATTAATAATCAAATACAGAATCAGCAACATCAACTCTATCTTTACTGCGGAAGCCTTAGCCCTATGCCAAGCATTAGATGAACTTATCGACTTTAACACTAATAACTGTATCTTCACCGATAGTAAATCTGTATTACTGGCTCTACAAAACTGTTCCATCAAATCATCGAAAGTAATCCTACGACTTAAAAACAAACTAATCAACACCGCAAAACTCGTTACAAATTTAAAATTAATCTGGGTTCCAGCACATAAAGACATTGAAATAAACGAAAAAGCAGATCAACTCGCCAAATCAGTAAAAGAAGAAGACATCTTTCTTGAATGGTTATCGCCGGAAGATACGACAAAATACATAGGAAACAAGTTGGACCTCTCTGATCGATCAATATTCAATCATAGCAAATACTACCAAATCTCAGGCAACCTTCCAAACATATATGACGTAAAAAACACTCTGAAGTCAAGAAAAGAAGATGTTTATTTTTCAAGATTTTTATCCCGAATGTTAATCACTCCAGATCTCCTATTTAGATTCAAACTAGCAGACACAAATCTCTGTGACAGCTGTAAAGTTATCGACTCATTTCAACATATCATCTTCGTCTGCAAAAAGTATTCACGCCCTAGAAAAAAACTCATCGAAAAAATAAAATTCCAATCTCAAAACTTCACCTTCAAAAATCTCATAAAAAGCATCATAAATAAACCACAACAAGCTAGAGACATAACTAGATTTCTCATATCAATTGAAAAGTTCTAATCTCATTGTATTTTTCTCTTAAATTTAGATCAATTAGGAAGATTGGAGACAAAAGCCTGATTCTGCAGCTAAAAGTCTCAAGAAAAAACCAAAAAACCAACCAACCAATTTTGTAGATAACATGTTGACCAAGTATCAAATGATTAAATTTATAGACTTCTGTGAAGTGTGGTTCCTGCCAAAATCAGTAGCCAGAGTAGCCGCCATTGTTGGAGATCACCGCTGCCACACGCCTCGGCATTGATTCAAAGAGACTTTGGATGTGTTCTTGGGGTACAGCAGACCAAGCAGCTTCCACACGTTGCCAAAGTTGATCTGGTGTGGCAGCTGGGGATGTATTCTGGGTCAATCGTTGAGCAACCATGGACCACATGTTTTCTATCGGCGAAAGATCCGGAGAGCGAGCTGGCCAGGGAAGCAATTCAATCTGGCGATTGACGAAGAACCCTTGGACAATGCGTGCCACGTGTGGTCGCGCATTGGTAAGGAAGGACAACTGGTAAGGAAGGAAGGACAACAAGGTAAGGAAGGACAACTGGCTCCAACACCTCGGAGATGTAGCGCTGGCTGTTTAAAGTACCGGCAATGCGTACTAGAGGAGTGCGAGAGTAATATCCAATACCGCCCCATACCATAATACCCGGTGCAGGACCAGTGTGGCGGTGCATAACGCAGCTGTTCAGCATCCTCTCTCCACGGGGTGTCTCCAGACTCGAATCCGACCATCGTGGTGTTGCAGACAGAAGCGTGACTCGTCAGTAAAGACAATTTCATTCCATTCTGCCGTCCACATCCTTCTTTCATCGCACCATTGGCGGCGGAAACGTCTGTGGTTCTGCGTCAAGGGTAGACGAAGCAATGGACGTCTTGCGGACAGACCACTCTGCTATAAACGGCGTCGAATGGTACGCGCAGACACTGGATGATGCGGTACAGACTGAATGTGCTGTGCTATGGTTCGTGATGTGGCTGAGCGATCCGTCACTGCCATACGCACAATATGCATGTCATCACGTGAAGTGGTGCACTGAGGTGGATGCGATCGAACACGTCGGTCCGTCGTACCCTCCTGCATCCAACGATCACATATCCGCATTACAGTTGTTTGGTTTCGTCCAACACGACTACCGATTTCCCTGAAAGATAATCCACAATCTCGGTAGGCCACTATCCTTCCTCTGTCGAACTCAGATACTTGATCAAAAGATGATCGCTGTTTTCTACGAGGCATAATTGATCGTTTTTTTGAAAAAACCACAAGAAAAACACAATTGCCGTACTTGAAATCATCGAAATATCCAAGCCTTAAATAGCGCTTTGAAGTGGCACCATAGGCGCACGTGATGTGCGTCTGCGCTGAAATTCGAATCATTTGCATATCTCACCTCCGCTAATGCATGTTGTAAATTTCATATTATTTGCATGCTTCCTTCAGGGTGTTGCATTTACGGTGGCCAGCAGTGTAGATACCAACAGGAAAGAGGTATGCCATCATTTTGTTTCATTAAGAGAGAAACTACGACTAAACAACCACTTCTAGAAACATCAGCTCTTTTATATTCACACAATTTAAATGATACATATATTTCTATATACTGGATACATTAATCTAATTCTGACACTTACCATGCCGATTCGTGATGCAAAAAATATCTTTGATCACCAGTGCTGGCATTTCCGATGCATATATCATAGAAATTCATGTACACAACTGGAACATTTTTCTGAGAAGCAATAACATAAAAATTAGTTGGATTACAGTAAATCCTGCACTAACAAGTAAATTGGACTCAGTGTAAGTGGAAATTCTGACCTTAAACCTTAAAATCTAGCAGGCCTTGCAAAAAATTCAAGGCATATCAGCCCTCCTAAAGTTTTGATGAGTTATCTCATCCAAGATTTGATCAATATTGCTAAGAACGAGATATCCCGTCAAGACAAAACTGCCCTATTACTCCATGGGAAATGAAGATCCAAGTAGGAAACAAATTATCCCTTGCTGAGAACTGGTGACAGTTTGGAACTGGTTTTTACACCAGAGGCAGGTCACTATAGGGGAGTTTTTGACATGAAGATAAACCAGATGGATTAATCAATTAAAAAATATTTATTGAAAATCTATAATTAAACAATAAGATTTATGGGGTCAACACTTTAAAAGACATATTCAGAAATAAATTACATCAGTGAGATATAATACAAAAATTTTAATATACAAAAAGTAAACTTAAAAAGTTAGAAACAGGAGAGTAATTAATTTTTTAAAATAATTCTTACCGGAGTAGATACAATAAACAAACATGGAGATACATTTTGACCTTCTGGGACAAAAAGGACAGCGAATTGTGCAGTGGATACCCAACAAATGTTTGCCACTAGAAAATGTATTTCATTAAATTCCAATATTTCAATACAAGCAAAGCAAGCATCCATTTTCAGTCAAGAACAGTGAAAATGGGTTTTAATTTATTGAGATTAAAATGGCATATAAGTTTTAAAATAATAAAGCACCCAAAAATTATTAAAACCTAGACATGAAATCTAAAGCTACACGAAACAATGCAGAAACTAAGTAATTACAAACATTTCAATCTTTTGATACATGTATGCATAATCCAATGCTCACATACCTACACAAGCTTACTTGTATTTTATAGCATCACAATTCCTTCTCAAAATAAAATATAAAAATTTTTAGTTTACTTATTTTTCTAGAGTTGGCTGGTAAGTTATTTTCAGGTTTTATAAACACAAGATAGACAGCACAATGAGGAAGACCAAAAGCAGAAGGGTAGGGTAAAACTTTAGGCAAGGGTAAAAATGAGAAGGAGGAAAGTTCACTCGTATACCTTGGGGTTGTGATGCCTGTACACACTTAAAGACGTGCCTGCGTCTGAGGGCTAATTTAATTATTTTTCTTAAAAAAAATAATTAAACTTGGGACTCTTTTAACAAATTACTTCAATGCGAACAAAAATTCAAAACCACTTTTCCTGTGATTGAAAACCACTCTTTGAAATTGTGACAATTTAAGGAAAGCATTCAGAAAAACAACATAAAAATGCATTACCTGAATATTTTCCACCATTTGGGGCTGGAATACTTTTTACTTCCTGCAAAGTTGGCTTATATTGACCAAGTGATCCATCTTTCCTTCCAATTACAATCTGCTTTCCTTTAGGACTCCAGCAGGCTGAAAAAATAATTAATGAATTTCTTAATTAGAAACATCTTAGACAAGAGTTCTCAACATCAGATACACAATGGAGAGCATTGCAACAAACTTCAATGAAACTTGTCATACATTAAATATAGGCCAAGAGTTAAATAATATGCTGCATAATTTAATGTTTTACTTTTTAAACAAATACAGTTAAAGTGTCTCATTGATCTGTATAATCAAGACTTATCTGTACACCCTTTGTGATGAAGAATACCATATATCTGTGAACCAAGAATCAAACAGTAAGCAGGGTGAAAAATCATGATTTTTTTAAATAATTTAAATAGGATCTTTTTATTTGAATTAGATTTTTATTTAAAACAGATTTTTATGATTTTAAATAATTTGAGATATGAGACATGCAAATCTCAGTGTAGGCTCTAGATAGCAATGTTATGTATTAATATATAAAAGGTCTAAATATTGATACATAAAAGAGTTAAGGAAATGTAGCAGGACTAATTTTTAAAAGATTAAAATAATAAAAATCATTCTTGGGCCTTGTGTTTATTTAATTTGAATTCAATTTCATGATATAATACCACAAAAAACTTAAAGTTCTATACTAAAAAAGTATTTTATTTGGAAAAATAAAATTTTTAATTTAATAAATAATTTAATCAATTAATATAATTAATTTAATTTTTACCTATCATAATCACTTAATCAATTTTAATTTTTTGGCCTTTTCATTACCCAACTTAGATTTAAGTATCACAACTGTATAAGTTACATCAAACTGTTAAGTTGAAAATGTTCTTCAAATAAATACAGAAGTAGCAAAGGTGGAAAGACTTTATGAATGGCTTTCCAGTCTTCTAAACAAATACTAAAATCAAAATGTGCTTTCCCAATTCTAAAGGAGGTGTCCGAGATTGTGTGAAAAATTGTGACCCTTTTAGAAAATGTTTTTTGAGAAATAGGCTAATCGGATTTTTATGATTTTAACTGATTTGTTTCCCCATGTGTTTAAACTTGTTAAGACATGAAACACGCAAATCAATGTAGTTAATAGAGAATATCGATTTATGTTAAACATATCTGAGGGTTTAGAAATTCCAGATTCCTTTACCAGAAATAAGACATTCCCTCTTGAAAGGGCATCAGTTTAAGTCTAACAAACCTTTTCATGGGAAGAGTGTCAAAATTACCCAACATTTTGCACAATGTATGTTGTATAAACTCAGCATGTGCTGATAAACAGATTTGTGAGTGATACTTGTTTTAAGTGAACAAAGAGAGAAATATTTGTTGGTCAGTTCCCATTATCATCCCAGCATGAGGGCTAATCACTTAGGGCCTATATCCCTTTTGTCCCCCAAACAGGACAGTATGAGACAGGTAAATATTTCCAATGAGAAACTAAATTTGTTAAAAAAAAAACACCTACACTAAGCATACACAACCTCTTGGAACTAATATTTTTATGGTAGGGCCAATGACCCTCAAACATAAGGGATAAATATGCAAATAAGATGAGTAATCAAATATGTAGAATGGTTTGATCATCTTAGGTTGCTTATCAGAAGGGTTCTAGAGACCTTGAACTCTTTGGGTTCTAAGATTTTTAAGATTGGGGCCCAGCCCTCCAACATGAGATAATATTAAAATATACTGATGAGTTATACAAACAAAATAGAGTCCTAAAACATTTATATATGAAGCAAATAATTTCTTCAAGTTGGAAACCAGTACATCCCAATCAATAAAATTATCTTTAGAGTTCTCAAAGTAGGCATTCCGGTAATTGTCAGTTTTAAAAGGATTAATCTGGGGTTACTAAGTAGAAGCAAACTTTTAAATTGATTTTTGTATTGTCCCAAATTATTTCATTTTCAATATTATTAAACTTAAGAAAAAAAAAATTCAAGTGATTTAAATCAATGACTTTTTAATAAAAATCACTTGATTTAAATCATGATTAAAATCAAGCTGATTTAAATCAGCATACCCGAACAGTAAGTAATGCAAATATGTCAATATTTTATTTTATTGCTGCAATAATGCATTTCTGAAATCGGATAGCAAGAACTAAGGTTAACACAAATTTGTTTTATGGTCCCGAGAAATTCGTTTTAATGAGGTATGACTGTATTTTAAATTACTAAATAATGAAATGGAAAAATCTCTCACAAGAACTCCTCATGGGAGAACAGTGTTCTTCTGAGATGATAAATTCAGAACTCGTATACATTACACAATTTTCCTCTTTAAGGAACTGTAACATGTTTTGATCTAAAACAATTACATTTTCTTTGTATTGCAAAGAACAAACACCAAAGTTACAAATTTGCTTCATATTCAATGCTCAAGTTATTCCTCAAAGTTAAGTTTGACAAAAACATTCCTTGAAAGTTTTTAAAGGACTTACGCAACAAAAGCATAATTAAAAATGACTATATTATGAGTGGATAGTAAGAAAAGATGAGTATAGTGCAGCTCTGGTGAGAAGGCAGATGACTTTGGAGAAGTCCATTTCTACAAAGGTGGTAAGGATTGCTAGGAAAAAGGGCTGCCATATCCAAAATCATGCTTGGCAATAAGTGACTGCTTATTTTGCTAACTTGTCACCACTGATATTGCGTCCGGCACCAACCGATAAACTCGGTAGATAGGTATTTCAATTAACGTCACACTAGAGCAACACAATGGGCTATTGGTGACAGTTCGGGGTCAATCCCGAAGGGAAAGATCCAAGGACAACACCACGTAATTTTGACCATGGTCAGATGAGGTCACACCTGAGTTGGCACCCCACTCTCCAAACTTGCACTCCATGCCAACGTGAGGACATTTGAGGGCACGGCAGATTAATGTGCACCAGCCGATAAACTCAGAAGCAGTCTATGCTACAGACACGAATTGTGGAAATGTATTGTTTACATTTAACCAGCCCCATTTATAATTTAACAAATAAACTTGCTCAAAACCCCATGATTCAAATGACAACTTGCTGGAGATTAAAAATCTAACAAAGAAAATTATATTTGGGTTACATGTTATTGGCATACAAGATTACAACATCAATAAACCAACCTGCAGTTGCTCCAGCATTGGGTATAGTTGCAATGACAGTTAACTTCATTCCAGTAAGCTCATGCACACTTAAGCTTCCATCACTTATACAATAGGCATACATCCCATCAGTAACTGGATTCCAAATGAAATCCTTCAATTTTGAATTGTTTCCTGACAAAGGAACATTCTGGAAAGGCATTGGCCTTTCTTCCTGGAAATATTTAAAATAAATTATATTTCAGTTGACAATTTGATACAAGACAATAGATACTGAGGGTAATAATGTTGTTCATTAGTTTTTAAAAAGGAAACATTTAAGAGGTGATTAATGTATTTGAAAAGAAAAACATCCAATGCTATAGAAAATGCTTGAAATTCAAAGATTAGACTTCAATCACATACTTATACTTCAAATATAACTGTAGGGAGGACTGTTTATACATAAGAAAATATTTTATTGC
The DNA here is from genome assembly GCA_933210815.1 of Meta bourneti. NCBI lineage: Eukaryota > Metazoa > Arthropoda > Arachnida > Araneae > Tetragnathidae > Meta > Meta bourneti. Next base: position 101,419,492 of record OW119925.1, read on the forward strand.
TGTATAAATTTCCACAAGCTAAGTCATTCTACTTAAATTAAGTAAAATTGATAACTAGCAGCATGGGTGCACTAGGTGCATAACATTTGTGTTAAACTTCCTTAATTCCTTACATATACTGATGGCAAAGTGCAGTTATTCAAGTTTCACACACATTTAAATCCATTTATAATTAATATAGAGGATCCATCTTCACATTTAATGTCTGCATGAAATAAAATTATCCAAAAATGAATAACAGCATTTTGTGTACGTCTTACTGGTGTAGATTTATATTTTCTAAAATGATTGGCAAAATGTTCACACCTCAGTCATGTTACCTCAATTGGCTTCTGAATGTCCACTTTAGTTTCATCTCATTCTCTTGTTCAAAGGCGACACAGTATTTTTTTAACATTAAACCTATATTTGTGCTCTCACATTTTCTTTTATGCATTGATTTCTAGCATCCAGATTTTTCATTGCTTTCTGTAATCAGATTTTTAGAAAATTTTATGAGTTTTTAGCAGAATACGTTCGTTTTGTTCAAGGTTTAAATCAAGTTTTTGTCTAAGCATTCCGAAATCGCAATCTTTCATCCATACTACATCCTTTTACTACATAACAGACAAAAGACTCATTAAATAGCTTCATGACGATAAATCAGATCTCGAAAGTTCTCAAAAGGATTTTGATTCACCCCGATGTAAATAACAGCAGCAGTATCTAGCACTGCACAGTACAAGATATGAATATAAGGATACCTCATACTGTGAGGGCTTCAAGAAAGTCTCCTAGACAGGTAAGGTTCTTTGAAGAGGGAAATAATATGAATATAGATTCCAAAGTTAATCAATTCATTCTATCATAATAACATAAGGCATTGCTGTGCCAGAAACATAAATGCAGCAAGCAACAGACAATTGCTGTCTTTAAAAAGAAAGCAAATATAGGCAAAGTTAATCATTTTATGCAGTGCGCTTCTGCATAGAACAAAATTTACTCCTGTTCGATTAACAGGAACGACCAGGTATTTGTATAATACAGCAAAAGAATTGCTGCTACCACAGCTTCTCGAGTCAAATGTATCTATGATCCACCCTTTTACCCAAAATATTTACTTTCAATAATTTTTTATTGGTGGGTGAATCATCAGCACTGGAAAAGGTGAGGACGGAAGGAGTTTTTCGTCATTCTTGATATAATAAAACGAAAGATCACAAATTTTATATCTTCGAGTTGTTAATCAAATATTTAGTAGTGCCAAAAGCAGGATAATCTAAAGTATGGTTTCCTAAACTTTGATCCACAGGCCTATTCTGGTTTCAAGGACACACAAAAACAGTCATCCAAAAATATTACAAATATAATATGAAAATGTTTCGAGCAAAAATATACAATGAAGATTAATTACAGTGATATTGTTCTGGAATGCGCGCGCGCACCAAATTTATCCTATAAAGGATTCACATGTTTAGATGGGCATTTCTGGTTAGTAAGTGGATTGTATTATTTCCATAAATAAAAACAAATACAAAATCATTTTATTTCAGACCATTTGAAAAAGAAATATTTTGCAAATCGAAAGTTTGATTAAATTGGCGTAGCTCATTTAGGCATTTTTTAAGTTAACACAATCCAGACCCCTGTGATCATACTGTTACCATAGCACAGGTTAAAATCAGTAGCACATATGACCCATAGTATATATGAAAGCCCATCAAGAACATTCACTTTTAAGCAACTTCAATAATAGTGATACATGAAAACATGTATCAATGCTATCTTAACCATACATTAATACTTACAGGATCAGCAAATGCAGCTATATCATACATGTCTGCAAAAACATTTGCATTTCTCTTTACACATACTGCAAGCGTTTTTTGATCTGCACTAAGTGACAATAATATGGGAGCTTCTGAGCTTACTACTTGACTGTAGTAGTTTTCTTCAAGGCTTTTATTTTCTTTATCTTCATCTAGGTCCAAAATATTCTCTAATTTCAATACTTTAAAACCTATAGTTTAAATTAAAAACCAAAAATTAAAAATCTGAAATATTCAACAAGGCAATTGGCAGTAAGGGACTGTGAAATGTAGGAAATTAACAGTCCCAGATTAGAACTATCATATACCTTACTATGGAAGTCTATTGCAAAACATGTCCTTTTTACACTAGACAAGTTAACAACTTTAAATAATTCAGATTACATATTAGCATAAATGCCGTCATTTCCTCTAGAATTTTCAAAACTAATGAGATTTATACTCTAATTTAACTTATTTAGATTTTTACAAATACAGATCTGCCACAGCCAAAGCATTTGTGAAATAGTAGCATAAATGCTTTTAAATAGTTGCAAAAGTCACATCTTAAACCTAATATTAGTAGCAATTTTAGTTGCTCAAATTCAAAATGAAAGCTGAAAAACAAATGTGCTAATTAAGTATAAAACAGACATGAAAATCTCTCCAAGAAATTAAAATTTAAAAACTGAGTATTTTGTTAATAAGGTTCTCATGACAATTTAGCAACCACAGATTCTGATGTTTTTCTTTTATGATTGCCACAGCTTGGTGCCAAAAGTTTGAAATTGGTATCCCATGAAAAATTTTCTTCCTAAGGAAAAATCCAAAAAATAATTTTTTTCTCCGCTATTAGTTAAAAAGGGGACTAAACTTTTGTTGACCTTTGGGAATTTTAGAAAAAGTCATCAAAATTTTGAACATAGGAACTTTTGATACAATTTTACTTAAGATACCCCTGGTCACCAAAGTTGAAAAATAGTAGCAAAAGTCACCTGTGGCAGCCTTGTAAAGTTTCCTTTTCTCATACATAACGAGCTCATAGAGCACTTAACCCCCCTAAGCAGTATGTTCAAATACAGCTTGGAAAATTCCGTTTGAATATAGCCAAGAAAAATTCCAGCACAGCAGGTGCAGATCTGAAATATTCTAACTTTGTCAATCACCAGAGACCCCTCCGAACTGTACTCAGGTGTGGAGGTTAATCCTTCATCATTTGTAAAAAAAAGTAGAAAGATAAAAATAATTGAAATTCTTAAAAGTCTATTTTTACCTTATTAAATAAGACTCATTCTTATTTTTAATCAATTTCCTCAAGGTTTACATACTTCTTTAATGCAAATCCAGTCTTCCAGCAGGTATTACAATTTAATTAAAATTGCATTTATTGGGAATGCAACAAAAACAGTTCATTCATTACCAAGGTTATATTCTAAATAAATTGTGAAAAATAGCAAATTATAGAATTTTATTTTGATTTAGCATCTGAAAGAAATGAGTGTGCAATAAAATAATTTTAGATACATAATAATTTATAATTTTTTCATTTCATTAATTAATTATTATCTCTCCTGCTTTTTCTAAATTCTTTTAATTACATAGATGAAAATATATAAAGGAATTTAAAACGCTCTTTTATGATCTAAATTACGAAAATTACACAAGGCATTACTTCCACCATAGTAATGTCAATGTTAAAGGACTTGTGCCCAAATCTCACCAACTATTTTGAAACAAAAAACTTTGTGTAGTGCTATCTAGCAGGCAAGTTTCTAACTAGACTTCTCGTTTTCTTTAATACATATTTTAAAGGAATAGGTTTAAAACCAAGGGGGAAATGAAAGTAAGAAATTATTTTATTGCACTGTAAAACATACAGAACCAAAATAAACTTCTGGAACTATTTTCCTAAGTAAAATTGAGTTTTCCAGGATGGATCATTTTTTAAAAAATAATTTATTTTCAGGAGATTTATGAATTCTATTTACCAGTCTTGCCTGTAATAATATTTTGGATAAAATGTCTGGAAAACAAACTTACCATTTGATACACCAACAAACAACAATCCATATTTACTAGCTGGTGCAATAACATTAAGGGACTCTCTTGGGACTTCTTCATTCCCTTTTGTTATCTTCAGAGTTCTCAACTGATTGAAGTGGAAGTGCTGTAAGATAAATTCAAATGAGAACTTTGATAAACCCAATACAGGGTTCCATCTTCAAGGAAAAGAAATATTAGACTTTTCAAGGTTATTTTTTAAGACTACATTTCACATAGATCACAATAGATTGACCCATGATTGTACATATAAAGACACTTACAAGTGCTAGGTTTAGGTTTCAGATCCAGTTTTATAACATCAGTTTTTAGTTAATAAATATAGAACCTTCGATTTATTAATGCTTGACCTTAAATGACAGATTGGTTTGGGTTTTATGGTGGAAGAGCATATTTGGCCAAGTTGTGCCATACACAAGGCAGACAACGTCAAGTAATAGTGAAAAGAAAGGACAGAGAGAAGAAAGCAGAGAAAGATCGCTTGAGCATCCTGGGGTTGCGACCCCCATGTTTACCAGACAGTAAACCCCATGGGAAAAAAATAGATCTCTAGGGTACCTAGGATTTGTGAAGCCCGTGCACATCTAAAGATGTGCTCCCGAGGGATTTTGAATACAGGTGAAATAAAATATTAATTGTTCCTGTAAAAAATAAAACTTCAAAATTTTAAGGACTTTCAACAAGTATCACTGCTTTTTAAGGGCCCTTAAAAACTAAAATGAAAAATCAGGCCTTCTTAACCCCTTCTTTGCTCTTACAGAACTGCACATGGGCAAGGTAAATATGTCACATTCACTTATCCTGAGTGGCTTGAGCAGCAAAATTTTTATATAGGATTTTGGATACTTCTTACTGGAAGTTCCTTTGATGTTATTTAAGTAGTTACCATACGTTTCGGTAGATGTCAGCACAATACAATACCTTCTAGTCAATCATGTTACCTAACAATTGTTTTACATAAATTGAGTATGTATCTAAGTGTATCGAGTTTGTACTAGGGTCACCTAACGTCACTTTTCAGCATTGCTTTCTGCATTCTAACCTTGTTTGATTCAATGTGGCACATGCTCAAGATTTGATTCAAGATATATACATTTGGATTCGTACATAAACAGAATTTTCTGTTCTGAATAGATTGCGTGCAGTGTCTTGTTACAAGCAATTTCACATGCAACCAAATAACATCATGTAATAGAAACTATGTAAATTGCACATAACACTTTGAATGACATAAAATATATTCCAAAATGAAAAGATACATGTTGTTTAGAATAGTAAACATGTTTAAAGAATTAAATGGAAGTAGTAACTGTTTACAGAGTGTGGAAAGTGAATGAAACAGGGTAAGTTGGCCTTTTAATGCTAAATTTAAAAATAAAAAAAATATTGCATAAAAATTATTTTGATAATCCGTATGTTTATCAAGCTATCAAGAATAAATGTAATGAAATGTGTAATTTAAAAAAATTTCTTTTTTACCAAAGAAATTCAAAATTAATTGAGCAGGGAATGGAAAAGGCTTTTTAAGGCTTGTGGGAACACTAGTATTTTGTTGTATTTTAGAGTGCTATAAAATTTACATATTTCATTCAGAACATTCCAAGTCATAAAAATATTAACAAAATTGTAAGAATGGATAGAAGTAAATAGGTAGAAACTTAAAAATCCAGGGAATTTATGGAATTTTTTAATTCATCCATTTTTTGACCAACATTTAATTACTTGTATCTGTATTTTCATGTAAAAGGTTAGGATATCCATTGACATAACAAAAGAGTGGCTTATGTAAGCAAGAAAATACTATTCAAATTCGCATTTACATAAACAACTATATATTTGAACACAATGCAAAGTCTTATTGTGCATTCAAGATAATGTTTTCATTACCGCAACTTCCTTGCTTTCTGGTGCTTCTTCATTCATTCCTGGGAAAATTTTGAACACCTGAAACACATCAAAAGCATTTAATTTAGAAATCTTTACAATCCATAAACAGTCATCATCAAATGTAAATATACATTGGTAACAGCAAGCATGATCAATTTGTTAATACTAATTTCAAGTTTTGCCTTCATTGTGACAAATTAAAAACAGATATGTATTAGAAAATAAGCTAATGTGCAGAACACTGCTGATATGAATAAAACCACTGAAATGCATGTTGATAAATTTTTGTGCAATGTATGTCATGCCTAAACCTTTTTTGTTAAACTTAATTCATCGGAACACTTGACTTTGCCTTTCATTTCCTCTTCTCACAGTTCATTTTAACCCCATATTGCAGTATTAACTGTAAAATCTTTCCTAAGCTCTTTTTGATTACTCTCAGCCCATGAGATATTGTATGAAAGTATGTTTTCTGTCCATGACCATCATATGAGGAGTTGAGAGATGAGATGCCTGGTGTAACTAGGCATGGACCCACAGTTCCAATTCCTGGCTGCAAATTAATTTTTTAAATAAAATAATAGAAAAAATTAAGACATGACTTGTCTTTAAGGATGATATATATAATTGTAATGTGATGTAGAGCCCTTCAAAGATTCCAGTCATTGGCCCAAGAGCCAATAACTGAACCATTCTGCCTTAGAATTCAATTATTGTTGTGGATACTGTTTTATTTGACATCTCCATTTTCTCATAAAGCAGTATAGTGTGATCTTAGTAGAAGAGATCGCTCACATTTCTTTTCATCAAAAGCTTACTTTTCCCATCTTGGCGAAATCTTTGTAAACATAAGCATTGCCATAGTCTGGCTTCCACAAGACAGTCGAGACTGGTTTTGGATGAGTCTATTCTTTAATAAGGTGATAGCTTGGAACCTAAACAAAACACCTCCACAACTGACAGCTTTAAAGAGAATTCAGTTCTCAGTTTGTTGTTCGGTACTGAAATAGACAGGTTGGTTTTGGGTTTTATGGCACAAGGGCCATATTTGGCCAAGCTATGTCAAACACAAGACAGACAGCAGTAAGTATTTCACATGAAAGGAGGGGTAGGGGAAAGAAAGATAAGAAGATCACTTGGGTGTCCGAAAGTATGCCTCCCGTGTTTAACAAAGACAGTAATCTCCATGGGGAAAGAACAGATCCTAGGGTACCTCGGTTTCATGAAGTCCATACACATCTAAAGGAGATCCTTGAGGACCCGAAATAGACAGAAGCGATAACGAGTTGGCAAGGAAGGGAGACTATCCACGGTGATCGCCAAACATACTTCGGCATATGGTAGCCCTCATATAACTCTCAACGACCTTTCACACCTATTCAAAAATTGACTGTTTTTATGCTTATTTCATGCCACCATAATCTATCCTTGCAGAAAGTAAAATTGATGAATATATTCGCATTTGGCGGTAGTCGAAAGATTTCAGTTAATGATAGCAACTTGAAAAAGCTATGAGTTAACTCATAGTTGGTAGTCAATGTGTCAAGGAGATAGTCTGGAAAAAATCAATCAAAATTGAAAGATAAATGGTTTGCAAAACAGAATGCATTTGCAAGATTCATTTATAAATTTTTAATTCAGAAAACATAAGTTTAATTCGCCCATTTCATTTTTTTCTAATAGTTTCCAGTGATAATTTCAAGACAGTTAAAATGGATTGAAATTATAGTGTATTGAAATTAAAATTTTATTAGTACATACCTTATCGGTAGTTTTTTATTTAAAGATTATAAGAAACATTTCTTTATTAATTGAGAAAAATATTTAGACATTAGGAAGACCTTTTAGAATGAATATTTCTGTCTTTGTGCAATTTTCATTTTTTGATAAATAAAAATTTTAAGTGTATTAATCACTTTAAATTAGTTGAGAATCATTAACTTCATTATATAGTAGAAAATCCAGATCATTGATCACTTCCAAGCTATTGATACTTTTCCAATTTGGTCAAGATTTTCAATCCTTTTCACAACTAAGCTGTATGAGAATAATTCAAGTTTGTCAACTGTTTCAGTTTTCAATTTAAGTAGATAAAATGCTAGATTTGATGAGATTTCTTTTGTGATTTTACTGGGTTTATTTCTTGGATGAGGATTACCTAAATTTTTTTACACGTACATTTTTAGTGATAGTACTATATTAAGCATTTAAATTTTCAACTTGAATTCAAATATTTTTTTAATTTTGTCATTTTGCAAAGTTGTAGTAATAACTTATTTTGATAAATGGCAATACTTTGCACAATATTCACCATGAATACTGCTTTGGAAAGTAATATACTGCATTTGAAAAAAAATCAATGAATGTGCTGCAATATTATTACTTTCATGCAAAACCAGTGAATTTGTTAAACTATAACATAAAATTGTAGAATGCATTTTCTTTTTACATACAAAAGTGAAAATTTCAGTAATTTCTTTTGGCATCAGTTTACTGCAACATAAAATTAGCAAAACCTGGGTGATAAGACTCCACAACAATTTAGAAACTTCAACAAAATTATAAGTCCCTTTGAACAGTGAATTCAATATCTTCATACATTTTGAATTAGAAATCAATAGATAAACAGCTTTTTCAATAAAAAAAGAGTTTGCAGCTTTAACACTGAAGTTATTTTAGGAAATCTTAAAAGCAAATTTTTATATAATTCCATTCCAATTTCAAAAACTGTACAAGGCACTACAGAATCTTATATAGAGTTGACACTTCCTACAATTCAAAAATATAAGTTCATAACAAACATTTTACAAGATTGGTTTACCCAATAGATATTTTTACTAAAACCTTCGAAATACATTATTCAATATTTTTTAAAGTCTTGGGGATTCAAAAAAACTTTAATTCGACAAATGCTTTAAACCTACAATTTCACGGAATTTACAAAAACGAATGACATGAACAAGACCACAAAAATACAATTATATTGTGTATTTGTACTACATATAAGTTGCATAACTCAAACACAAATAACGCACTAATAACTAATAAATCTAATGTAGCTATAAAACTGATTGTTATGAAAATGCCATATGGATTACAAATTCGTATAAAATTATTACTTTTAAAGGAAATGACGCTCGAAAAATATATTGATTACAAACTAAATAGCTCGTTAACTTTATGAAAAATTTCACGAAATTTGATTTTGTTTACATATATCTTCATTTCAGTTGAATTGGATGAAAACTTAAAAGAATTAGCTGCTATTTACTCTGTGAAATTAGCATAGCCATCAACTCATATTCTTCCTTTTAATTTTCAACTCTTGTAGAATTATTTTATAGCGTCTTTGTATGAAATATAAATTACCATTAGTCTCTATTGTTTAAATTACTTTTCTTTTAACTTTAAATAAACCTTTTAACGTATTTCAATTAAATTTTTTAAAGGAGTGTTTCTTTTCAATTTTCTTGTTACATTCAAATTGGCAACATGTGATTCGCGTACCTTTCTTGTTTCTTCTCTACTCGTCTCCCGCGTTTCTGTCTTCTGTTTAGTTTTGTTTGTATTGAATTTCATCCTTACATTTTGTATTCTTTTCTCAACATTGTCACTTCATTTAGTGCACCTACCTTTTCACTGAGTGAGAAGCATACAAATAAGTCCTTTTTTAAGCGACAACCTTTTCCTGTTTTGATTTGTTTACCTTGAGTGTTTCTTGTTTTTCTCTTGTTTTGTATTTCTCACCTCTAATTCAAATCAAACGCGTTTCATGACCAGTTGATTTGATTTGTGCATACAACCCCAACACTTTTTTTGCCATTACATCTTTTAATGTTAGCTATCGGATTTGAATAGGGAGCACTTTTATTATACACCCTGAAGCCATGCAAGTTATGATGAATCTCAGTTTATTTTTTTCCTAAAAAATTGCTCAGTTTAAGAAATTTTTAGTTCGTAAACACTTTATTCATTTTTCATCTTTTAGCAAATAGACAATTGAAACTTTTAATTTAAAGGCATGAAAGGTTAAATAGTTGTACCTCTAACACTCATTAATTTTTAGATAAAGTGAGATTTGTTTTGATTTTCTGCTGAAGTATTATGATGTATATTTCTTGCACTTTGTGTATCTCAATTTGGCTGTAACATTTTGATCCTTTTTATATTCACTGTATTTATAGGTTAAAAATTTTAATTTCATGTGAATAATCTTTTTTGCCTTATGAAAATTTAATTGAGAATAATTATTTTTATTAGAGCCAATTATGTTTCCTGGACATATTCTGCCCTAAGTATTGCGAATAATTATTAGTTTAGTCATATTGTGTGCTTAGAGCAGAAACTCGTTAACTGAAGAAAGGAATTTTTTACTGTACATTTGATTAAAGAATAACTATTAGCTGTTAGGTAAAAAAGTAAATTATAAGCATTTTGACTGTGTTAATATCTTTTGAACAGATTACAATATGAAAATGTGTTTCTCATCCTCCTGAAAGTAGGCACTTAGTGCCATCAAAAAATATCAGTTGATGAGTTTCTGCTCTAAACCAATGATAGATATGTTGAAAATAATTCTGGTGTAACCAATGAAATTGTTTGTTTATGCTGTTTTAACAAATATGATTTTGCATTAATGCAATTTTTTAATAATTTTTTGCATTAATTAAACATGCATTAATTAATTTTTCACTTTTATTTACAATGAAATAAAAGTGTTAATCTACCACCAAGTTGCCAATGGTTATTTTTATCTTTTTTGACAAAATAAGGGATTTTGTGTATTATATATAATATTATATAATACGTAAATATACCTTGAAAAAATTAGTTTTACATTTTCATAATTTTGGCATGGTCATTGGAGTTTTTCGAGGTAAATTAAAATTGTACATACACGATTTTATTTGATTTAGATCTTTCAGAATATTTTCTTTCTATTATGTAGTCAGCTTATGCAAATGAGTTTGTTTTATAACCTGAGACAGCCTCAAGGTCCTAATACAATTAAATACATTTGGAATTGATTTTATTGGATATATTTTAAGAGATAATATGTATACAGTATTGGTGCTCATGTTGATACCTCAAATAATTTCAGTTTGGCACATTTCCCTAATTGTAATTTAAAATTTCGTTGTGAAAATGGAAAACAAAGTATTTGAATGTCAGTTGCAAGGGATATTCAGAATTCTAAAGGTAAAAGGTCGTTCAAGTTTGGTATCGAATAACTGGTATTTTAAAACTATTGAAAAATATTTTTATGCAAAGAAAAGCTGTTTTTACTTCATGTGATATGTGTTAAAGATCTATATATAAGAATTGTTTCCAAGATCTGCTTTTGTCACTAAATGTTGAACTTAAGAGTCAAATAGATCCCATTGGTTTATAATATTATGTGAAGGTTTTTAAAAAGCATTGTATAAGAAGGGACAGCACTATCAGAAAATGCAGTTTAGAATTGTTAGTATTCCTGTTTAATGTGTGAATCAACTATATTTCAAGATTTTTTCTCATAATGCCAATTCATTTTTCATTTTATGAGTATTGCATACATAAATATATGAATTTTATATTTATTTTATTTGATGGAAAGCAGCTGTGCATGCATTACGTACAGTTGACGAGCTAAATCGTTTTTATTTTAAAAAGTTTTATTTTGCTAAATTTTTTAGTTTATAAAAATTATGTAAAGTGGAACTAGATTTTTGTTGCAGTATTTTAAATTACTTAGTTAGATAGGATTTTGAATTGTATGTACTTCTAAAGCAAGTGTTTATTAAACTGATTGGCAATATGTTATTAAACCAATTTTAATTTCGAAATTATTTTAATTGCTGTTATCAGTATTTATAAGTGATTGTTGAGTTTTATCTCAATTTTTAATGAATGCAACATTTATTGATTATTCTTTATTAAAAGAATGTATTTTTATGTATCTAAATAAGATTAGTGTCTTGAATAGTCCTGTTTATATCCAAATGCTGTTAACTACATAGTTAAAAAAATATGTGGTCAAGATATTTACCAAATATATGCTTTCAAAAAGCATTCCATTGCATTTTAAATTAATGTTATGAAATCTGATGCTGAGATCCTATCTAGTGATTTTCATTCATATAATGTCAGTATCTCATTCATTATGGATAGGTAAACTGTATTTTGTTTTAAATTAGGCTGTCTGATAACTCTTTAGTTTCTGTAAATTATCACTTGTACAATCTCATATTTCTTACACATTTTTGATATTATGCATCTATTTATTTTCTTTTAATATCTTGTCCCATTTAGAAACTCTTAAATGAAACCATTTATGAACATATTTACTGCTTTTTCGTATATATATTTGGAATTATCCGATCTTAGTCTTTAGTTTTAAAAAGTAATTAGTATTTTTAAATGTAGCCAGTTGTCTCAGATACTAAATTTATTGCTTTTATCTTAGCTCATTGCAGCTTAGTTTTAGCTATTTATGTATATGAATCTTTTGTTTTTGTTCATACCCAATTATGGTTCCCTTCAAATGCTTTGTTTCATGCACTTTTCTCGCTCTCATTTGTAGCCTTCAAGAGGTTGTTCCATCGTTTCAATGATGTTGAAGCAGACGGCCCCAAACGACCGTACAAGTGTCATTTATGTCCATATGCAGCTCACACCAGGAGTAACCTTAAGAACCATATTAATGCTCACACAGGGGAGAGGCCATACAAGTGCACCATCTGTGGAAGAGGTTTCACCCAAAAAGGAAACATGAAAAAGCATGAGCAGCAGCACGAAGAGCGATATCCTTTAGATTGCAACATTTGCGGAAAATCGTGCGAGAACAAACTCTCTATGCAGCAGCATATGGCTCTGCATTTTCATATTGAATAGCCATCTTGATGGGTTGCATTAGAGCCATGCAGAGAGTTTCTTTGGGGGCTGAAATTTGACTTTTTCTTGAAAAAGAATGAGTTTTGAACTATTTTGTTTGTACGCTGTACTCATAGAATTAATGGCAGCTTGTGAAATATTTTCCAAATTTAATTGAGAATTGTGCAACTGTTTTTGAAATTGAAAAATTATGTAAATTGATGGCTGCTTAAAAGAGTAAACGCGAGAACATTACAGACATGCAGTGTTTACTGCCATATTCCAGAGTTTTAATGTATAAGGATAGAATAAATTGCAACTATGTTTTTAAAATCGGAAAAATTATGTAAAATAATGGCTGCTTAAATGTAAACAAGAGAACATTGAGGACACAGTGTTTACTGCCAGATTCCAGAGTTTCAATGCATAAACAGCTAATAAATATTATATGCTTTAATTCAAAGCTTCCAAACAAAATATTAAAGATATTGGGAGGGGATTTTTTTCGCCAGATTTTTGTGGTAAATGCATTCTTGCAAAAGGGTGTTTTTTACCCTTATTTTGCTTCAAAATAAGGGTAGGAGCTTGAGCCCCATTAGCCCTCTACACGGCTCTGAGTGCTTTGTCAGGAAAGTTAGGTACAGGAGGAAAAGCAGGTCCTGTGCTAAAGTTACATAAGAGTTTTAGTTGAGAAGTGTAAGATATTGTTGTTATAAATGTGCTTTGCAGCATGCATTTGGTATCATCCTAGCCTATTGTAACATTGAATGAACTCTTAGAAGCTATATGCTGCATACATTGTATGCGGCAAAGGATTTAGGCACTTGTAGTTTGCGTCCTTTTTCATGTTTTAGATCTGTTATATTTTTAATCAATTTTTGTGCTTAGATTTAATATTTTTAGAAATAACCTCATTTTAAGTACATTTTTAAATGTATTATAGATAAAAACTGGAAGCAGGTTAGATTTTTTCCCCTGTTGTATTACCTTTTATATGAAAAATCATACTTTTAAAGTAATTTTGTTTTCATAAATTATTTCATTTGTGACTTAACATTTTGCATAGTTAAGTTTTTATTTTTATGCTTAGAATTATTTTCTCCCTAGTATTATTTTTATGTGGTAATTTTATTGTACATATACAATTCTCCTATTGGAGATGCATGTATAAAATCAAAGCGGCTGGACAAAGTATTTAGTGAATAATAAGAATTTGTTATTCTCTTACCCTATTTATTTTTTTCATATTGTAGAGATATAAAAGTAAGTTAAGAAACAACATTCAAAACAAAAATTCCATTGAATTTTGATCTGCAGCCTACATCTTGTTAATGATTACTTAATTATTCAGAATGTTTTAAGTTATTATTTTTTGACTTCGTCTGAATGGTTATTGCCTCTTGTAACCAAGTCAATAATTCAAAGTAGTTAAATTTACGCAACATGCAATTCTTCATGACTTCATTGAGGGAAATAGCCTAAGCATGAATTTCTAATAGCTATCGCGTACCTAATAGAAAAATGACTAGTGAATTATTCAAACCTGTTGTGTACTATGGTTGGTAGCTGTCAGATTCTGATGTCTAGTTATACTCACGAAAATTTTTTATTCTAATTACTCATCTTTTCAAACAATCATTTGTCCTAATTATATTTTAGTTGCAATATTTTATTCATGTCTTATTTTATTTGAGTTAATAAGATTAAACCTATGTTTGTAGTTACAAAGGTAGGTGTTTAATGATTTTTATAATTGTTTTCAGACATTTTTTTTGTATAAAAAAAGGTTTCCGAATTATAAAATATTGACTGGTCAGTGGGAAAAATCAATTTAATGCAATGGATCTTGTTAAATAATCTTAATGAGTTGCATGAAAGTAATGTTGGATTTATTGTATTTAGTATATTGTATGCCATAAAAGTATGTTTTAAATTACAAGTTTTGTTCCTATTTTCATTTTAAGTTAGACTGGTTTTAATACTAATTATTTTGTTTAAAAGTGTGTTTTCACTATCGTTGGAATTCGCATTGATGAATAAAAAATTGAATGTTTTTGTTATTTACAAAATAGATTTAGGAAGTGTTATGAATCTAATTGTCATTTCCTCTCCTGTTTCCATTCAAGCACATTTGAAAAATATTTCTTTTATTGTTTTAATGACTTAATTTATGGTTTTGATAATTTAATTTCTTATTTGGCCCAATGCATTTGTGCTGTTTGATTATCATAATTTACTTTATACATAAATTATGAAAGAAAAGTTATTTTTTATTAGTATCTCAGTATTTCATTCATAAAACATACTAATTTTTCTGATAACTATAAAATAATTATAACCTGAATTGATACACAAATAACTTTAGTATGCAACTTAATTATTAATTGGTTGTAAATTCTTTTATACTTATACACACCTATACTGACTAAATGTAAACTGCATGTAAAATATTTCTTGCCATATTTTGTGCATTTCTAAAAATCCTGAGAAGCTTAAACCAACCAATACACTAAGCTTGAATTTTACAGATTTGAGTGTATTGTATTATTTTGATAAAAAACTAAAAATTCTTTAAACCTTTTAATTTATGTATTATTTTCTGTTTTTATTACTGATTTGAATATGCCTTTATGATACCTAATGTTTTAATTAACTAAGTGATTAAAATTTATTTCTGTGTCAACAAAGAACCTAAATAACTCAGTCCAACATGCCATTGATTTGATCACTTAAATTGTGAAGAATAGTTCAAATATTATATTAAAGTCTATATATATATTTGTAAACATGCCTGTGGCCCATGAATTAAGTATAGTCAACAAAAATTATCACAATTCAAATTTCTTTTATGTTTTGTTTGCATGTTTGAAAAAGTAATGCTGCATAAGTCGTACCTTCTTGTTTTTAGAATTAACTTGTGCCGTTGATTGGCTTTCTTTTAGTTTTTTCCATGTTTGATGTCTCCTATTAATGAAATTTGACTCTAAATATCTGTATATTTCAATATGTTTAATTTCTGTGAAATTTTCACTTTCTGTGCATGGAGCGAGAATTTGTCCCTTTTCAATATCTGAAAAGTCAGTATAGCAGAGCCCGTGCATCTTTCGACTTAATTTAAAGATTTCAATTAAAGCAAACAATAAAAAATCATTGTCAAATGCTGACAACAAAATTTGTTTAAGGAAAATTAAATAATAGATGCAAATTTCAAACACTTAACAATATTTTGTCATTCCCAGTTTGACAAAGTTTAAAATCTCAATTTATGTTTTATTTAAAACGATATTAATTCTAGAAACAATACTTGCAAGGAATGGAAGACTTATGCAGTTTCACTGGTTTTGAAGAGATGAAATTTTAAAGAAATTTGAACTATAATAATTTTTGTTTGTATCTATTCTACATTATCCATTAATGTCATTTCAATATTAAAAATGTATAAGAAAGGCATAATTAATTCAAGCCAATAGCAAATTTGTGTGAAATAATACAAATACATACATTTTACTCAAAATTGCATGTAAATTAGCAGTTAACAATGCACATTTCTGTAGACAGTATTTCTCAACAAAGCGGTGCACTACATTGTAACACATTTTTCTCTTATTTTCAAATTGTGCAACAAAATTCGATTTTACTGACTAAAGCAGGAATTTGACTGAATGAAGTTGGAACTACAAATAGTTATAGCATTTCCTTACTTTATCATTCATGGAAACAATAATTATTCAAATATTGTTGCAGGTTTACATGAATTTGATTCTTTTGAATGAGAAATACAGCCTTAGCCCTTTAGGGTTTCAAAGCTTACTTGAAAGTGATTTTATTTATTGTCTATATAGAAAACTGATTTATAAATTTTAAGAAATATAGAGAAATACCTGAACCTTACTTGAAGTATGATTAAAAATTCAATTCGTTGAATAACAGTATTTTATAATAATTTTGTAAACCCAATTGGAGATTCCCTTTGATTGTAAAGTATGCTTGACTTGGGAATTAAGGCAATTTCGAAAATAATTTCTTCGTTGCTGCTGGGGAAAGTATTTTAGTTTACGTTTTTGTGGATGAATAAAATAGCAATTTTGTGTAGTTTAATAGATGTGTGTTTCAAATGTTACTGGGATAGTACAAATTACCGAACTTGAAAATGCATTTCTACAGCTCATTGGGTATTGAGAAATATCTCAAATGCTCAAAGTATCTTGTAAATGCACTCTTTCAGCCATTTTTGAAGCTTCTATCTTATTTGCTGTGTTTTAGTGCCTCAAGAAATAGTACAAACTTAATTTACTTATGATAAGGTGTTCTTTTACAAAAGTATGAGACCCTTATCTAAATGAAAAGCCTTATACAAAAGATATTAAAAAGTACAAATAGATAACTTTAAATATTAAAGTTATAATCCTTATATCAATGTGTATAGGTATTTATACTTTTATACTAGTTTCATTTGTTTTATTTCTGTATAAGAGTAAACTATTGCTTCATACAATTTATTTACTTTTTCTAATCTGATTATTATCTCTATGTAAGCCCTAGTACAAATTGCACAGGTTCAACTTGCACATAGCATCTTAATAGTTGTAAGCTCTGTTCTATTTAAATGAGGGTATTTATTTTATAAATACAAGAAAGAAATGTAAAGTCACAGAAAACAATTCTATGCAAATGATGAAAATCGTACAAATTTATATAAATTATTCTTTTTTGCATAAATATAATTTCATTTTGAAAAGTTTTGATAACTATTTTTATGCATTTTTACATTTACTCTGAATAATTGTTGTGTACAAGATCATATTATGTAAGTAACCTTCAAATCAGATTTGATTCAATATTGACTAGTGTGGTGTTTTGATTCTGGATTGCATTTTTTGTGTAGTCTTGCATTTGTATTTTTAAAGAAAATTCCTTATTTCACACTTGAAAGTTATTTATAATGTAAGCATCCTTGTATTACAAGACACTGATCTTTCATAAAAGCATTTATGGTTTTCTGTAGAACTTAATACTTCTGTAAAACTTAATTTTTAACCTTGTCTCTGAATTAGTAAATTGACTTTTCAGATTTATAAGGCATCGCTAGAAAAATGTTACAGTCTAAATATTACCATATGCAAAAAGCCCCTAGCAAATTGAAAGATGATCCATTAGCCTTGTGATCATAAAATAAGATTTTTAAACTTTGATTAGGAAAACATTTCTTTTGAAAGGTGTTTCCTTCATAGTCTCATTGTGACTTGAATTCCAAAATGCCATTTGGATTTTACTGTAGTATAACTTATTGAATGAAATTAAGATGCTATTTATTAGTTGAGATAGGTTTTGTTGCCAGTCTTTTTTTAAGCTGTTGTGTTTTATCTCACATTCACCTGTTTTGGTTGTTATGGTGCCATCTTTATTTGTATTGTTTACTATACATGTTTTATCGTATTCAAATTTTAGCTGTTTCTGTACAAAGTCCATAAATAAAAGAGTAAAGAGCAATATCGATGGTGTATACCTATGCATGCAAAATATTTATGTGCTGTAAAATAATCATTTGCAATTGATTACAAATGAAGTGTGAGAAATAAAGTTCAACTCTATTTATTAACAAAACTGTCTTTTTATTAAGCGCTGTTCTACAATAGTGTGGAAACCGCTTTCATCACTTTTCTCTGAAATAATAACGAATTTTATGATTACTTATTCTTCCCTACAATGTTGCAAATGATCGTTCTATTTCGGTATGTTGACAATACCTAGCGGTGATGGGATATCTGTTACCTGTCTTAACATTAGTAACTAAACTTTTTAGATATAAACTGATTGATTAAAAAATTGAATATGTGGCAGTTGGGACAATTTCATCCACCTATCAATGTATCAAAACTTAAAGTGACAAGGATGAAAATGTACCACTTTTGTCTGATGTGTCGAAAAGGATCACCAATTTTGATGCTTGTTATGGGATTGAAAACTCATCGTATCAAAATGTTTTAATTATTTTTCTCTATCACAAATTATTTAATTGCACTCAATAATATCAATGATGATTCTATACTTGGTAATGTGTGGCAAAAGATTAAAAAATATTACTGTTAATTGACGATTTTGTACTTTTCTGTTTAAACAAAAGATGTTGCTCATGATTATTCTGCTTTCATAATACCGCTTCAAGTCTTGATAGCACCTGAAAAAGAAATAATCATCAGTTAAAAAGCTTTTTTCTAAAACAAGTGATAAAGATTCTTTGTACATAATCAGGCCCAGCCAAATCAAATCTGTAGGCCACTTCGATGAAGTACAATTCGTACGCATTGTAATAGTTTCAAAAATCAAATTATAAATGTCTTGACATTTATTTTTCATTTATTCATATTTTATTAATTTATCTGACATGTTTGCTTTTTGCAACACTTCTAATTTTTATATCTAATACAATAACCACTGGGGCTTTGATACAAAGATTGGTGGAAATGCTTTTGACAAGTGTTGGTGTGCTTTTTGTAGTGAGTTGTGGCAAGAAAAGGCAACCCTGCTTTAATTTTACCATGCCTTAACAACTCTAATTTGCTGGAATTAATGTGATCTTTTATAACATTCATATTGTTTAGCCTGGTTCCATTAGACTTAAAACAAATAAATTATTTAACTTGGACAGTGTAAATACTTACCTTAGTAGTCAGAATAATCTGTTTTGTTGCTTTCTTTCTTTTTTAATTATTTTCTGCTAAGCCTAAAACGTTCTTTCAAGAAATTCTTGGCAACAAAAAGTGCATCAAAGCATTGCCACCAAAAGTCTTCCAACCACTGAATTTGTTTCCTTCATAAACTATCTTAAACTTTAATGTTAAAAAACATTCCAAATTTAGAACAATGAAACAAAATTTTATAGCAGAAAAGACTATCGAGATCTATAAATTTGTTTTTTCATTTCCTAAACAGCATTTCACAGTAACTTGAAGAGCATGTTTATAATTAAATAGACAATATTCATAATACAACTATTACTCTTGAGTATTGTGCTTGTATCGATGTAAAAATTATGAATACTTTAAAATTAAAATTGCTTAGTTTTAGTTTGCATATTTATTTCGGGTTTTCTGTTGTATGGATCTGTCATGGTAGATGTGTGATTTTGTCTTATTGCATTTTTTATTCGTTTCTTTATTTGATTCTGTTTTTATCTGACTTGGCAGATCACTAAAATAATATTCCAGACTTATATGCTAGATTAGCCAGTCTGGTTAGAATAATTTTTAAAACAACTGGTTTGAAAATGGTGAATTTGTTAATGTTACAACTTGTTCTCTTGATAGGATGTTTTGTTCTGAAAAGGGTAGTGATTGTAGCAATCAGGCATTTGATCTGAAAGGAAAATGGATTTTTTGAAGATTTGTAAGTTGTAACTAAGAATATGTACTAAAATATATTGAGGCAATTCAAACTACTTGAAGGATGCAGACTTGGTTGCTCTGATCAAAACACAAAAATCATCTTGGAAAATTATAAAAGTATACAGCATAAAAAATTGTTTTGACCAATTTCTTAATATCTGCAGTAACGTTCAAATACTTCCATTTACTAAATAGAAAATAAGTGATTTTCGTGTATTAATTTTAAATCGCTTATCTTTAATCAAGTTTTATGCAGATTATATTTGGAACTGTGATTTGCTACTATTAGGAAGTTTGTATATTCAATTATTCTTAATATGTAATTCTGTTTAGAATTGTTACAAATTTAGATTTCAACTTCCCTGCAAAAAGGACATGTCCAGTACTAACCCTCTGGGATTCTATTACTCTAAGTAGAAGCTGATCTAAAAATGACTTAAAAAAACAAATGAAAAATGGTTAATTTATAAAATGCTTTTGCTTTCACTGCACACAAATGTGTCAATGCTTTATGTTCTTGTAATTTGTTCAAATTCTTTAATATGGTATTCAGTACAAAATTTGTTAACTTTTGTTAGATTGAAAGATATAATCTGCATGAGTCAAGGAAGTTTTCACAATTGAAATATTTCAGTGACAAGTGTGGAATAATTATTTAGAACTTATATACGTATATGTGTGTTATATGCACTGCATATTAGAATAAGTACTTGATTTTTAAAATCATTCTCCACTTTTAAACGCAAGATAAAAATATGAAATCTATATTCTTGGCTAAACTCCTACAAAAGTAGTTGATAAGCATGTGTTAAAAAGTTATTTTTGCAAATGAGAAGACTAACTGATAAATAGGAAAGTAGTAAACATTGTGAATACTATATATTGTTTCTATATTTGTGCTAAAATTACAATACAAGATTTTATACTTACTATGATCTTTTCATTTATTTAAGAAAAAGTGCATTTAGAAAAGTTATTTGAATTATATTCATTCCTGCACACACGTTTTGTTTAATAGTGAAATGTTTCTAGTTTTGAGGGTCTAATTATCTGGCAGATTTCGTCAAAATAATCTCACTTTTTAATGACCATGAGTTGATAATCAAATTTTAGAGTCCTCAACACATTTAGTAAAAATAATGTCATGTGTGTACTCGTTACAGTATACATAACAAATCTTATTGAATATAATTCTTCCTTTTTTCCAGAGGTACGCAGATCCCAACAAAGATTTGCAGTCGCTGGAACTTATGGTTCTCAAGTTCAAATTCCATCATCACTATCAAAGACCTACCAATGTCCCTCTTGTTCTTATGTAGCTATTACACCAAGTATTCTGAAAGTACATTTGCGCACCCATACTGGAGAACGACCCCACAAGTGCATGTTTTGCCACAGAGCTTTTAGGCAAAGTGGCACAATGTACAGGCATCAACTTCTGCACTGTAGAAAAAAAGAACCCCGGGAATTTGAACTATAGATAAATTGGAGGCTTCTAAAATTCTTCAACAAATAGTGATCAATGTAATGTTAGTTAGGAAAGTATATTATAAATGTTAAAGGGCTGACCTTAAGGACATCATGCTCTTAGGAGTTGGCAAATATGGATATGAGTAATGTAGGAAAGTAAATTATAAATAAAAATATTTTTGGGGGTAGAATGAGTTTTCAACCTTTTTTATATGTAAATAAGGTTTAATATTTTACAATCATTTTATATTACTTATATTAAAAATTACTTTGGTGTACTCATAAGATCAAAATATTTTAAATTAGTTTTCATCTTTTAACTAATCCTTTCAGAGGCAGTAGACATCTGCCTTCCAACCTTTGAAGACGACTTTCAAAATCGATATTTTAAATTTTAAGGATAATTTTTGACTGAGTTAAAAAAGTATTCTTTCGATTAAGTTTTTAATTCTTGATATTAAGTCAGACCAAGAATCAAATTCTTCCCTTAAAGGGAAAATTGGGTCTTGTGCAATCTGGCTCACCATTAAAAGTAGCTAACCCCACCAAGGAGGGAAATTATTTAGAATAATGCCACCACCACATCTGCAAGTCCTAAGTATTCAACAATCGTAGACATTTATTGATTTTGATTAAATATTTCTGATAGCTGACAAAAATGTATGCAATCTGTTACTAAACCAAATTAATGAGAATTATTTTGCTGTTCAGACCCTGGATATGTGCACTGTGGTGTCTATCTACACTTGTAAATTACTAAAAATCTACCATTGTTTTGTTTACATGTTGAAAACCATTCTGTGTAAACCTTTTATTTTAATCTATTGATTTCTTTGTAACAAAATAAAATGAATTGTTTTTTAGATTACTGTGTTTCAAGTCTATTGCATTGTTTCTTTTAAATCTAAGATTTTGAGCATGAAAACATTCTAGTTCTAAGAAGCCAAATTATTTGTGACACTTGATATTTTTTTAATATTAAAGTATTGTTATACCATATATGCCATATTCAAATGCAAGAGCAACGGCAATAAACAAGACAAACTTTTAAAACATTAAATTCATTTTAAGAAATGCAATAAGTTAGCCAGGATTGAAGACCTTTGCACAGCTGGGAGAAGAATCCATGCTACATTTTTGATAAATGTGTTTGTTCCACAAAAGTAATCATGTTTTCAAAGAGCAGAAAGAATTTGAACTGCTGTTTCCTATTGATGCAATACCTAATAACATGTGTATTTAACACTTTGAGGACCAGTGGTGAATAGTTCCCACAGGTCTTAAGGCCTGGTTTTTCATTTTGGTTTTTAAGGGCCTTAATATATTTCCTGAATGTCCTTAAAAATTAAAAAAGCCTTAGTCTTTACAATAACGCTATTTTATTTCATCTACATTCAAAACCAAGATCAATGATACTTGTCCAAGATTAAGTGTCAATATCTGAAATACTTATAAGTTAGCTACAAATTGACGTTTTTAGTGTTGGGCCTGTGAAACCCAAATCAAGCACTCAATGAAAGTTTCTTCACAACTCAATTTAATCTGTTGTGTTCTGTGAAATATAGCGTTAAAAATAATCTTGAAAAGGTCCATCTTTTCAGAGTGGAAACCCTGTGGTATCAAATGGCATGAATGTTTTTAAAAACAACTAGTTTCCTAGTGGAACTGACTCTGGGATTGCTCACTGCGCTAACAGCCTGCGAGCTATAGGCAGCCCAGGTTCAATTCCTATATTTACCCTGTGTGTATTTTTCTCTTCTGTATCAGTATAAATTTTCCTTGTGTGTCCATTTACTAGACAAAGAAATTCTTGACCAGATCTGCTCTTTGCACATTAAAAATCCCTAACCAACCATTTAGAACATTCCAAATGGCAGTTTCTATGTAATAGCATTTTTATCAGTAGATAATAGGAAGGATTGTCATGTGACTTAAAACCGATTACACTAATCGTCAGCCATGTTTAAATTCCTATTTTCATACCCAAAAGGTATATAATCTTTTTCATTCAAGATTGATGTGTGCTATTCTGCTCGAGTTTGATTTTAGTTGTGCGGTTGAGTTAGGTTAGAGTTCATTGACTCTAGAAAGTGGATGAAAAAATTGAGTTAGGTTAAAGTTCATTGATTCTTTGTAGAAAGTGGATGAATTCTCTTGTATTGAATTTATTTTTGAAAGCAGTTGATGTTCAAAAGGTTTGTTTAGATTTGGAATGGTGAAGTTCCTCTGGAAAATTGTTAATTCTATGTTGCAATATGTATGGAAGTACTTATTTATATGTATTGAAATTAAATTTTTGAAATTTTTTGAGTGGTTGTTTTCAAATAACAAGAATTTTATTTCCAGAAAATGACTTCATCTAAGGATTAAATTAGTGTGGAACAAGATTCATTTGCATGCTTTGAAGGTCTGAGAACAGATTAATTCTGGCATAAACTACAAATTAAAGAATGAGAACGAAACACATTTTGATTTGAAAAATAAATATAAATGAAGGCAGTGATGTAGACCACATTGTAGAAAGAACTCTCGTCTTGACTAGAACAATAACTAAAATTTATTTTGGAGAATGAATCCTGATAAAAATTAGGAAGCTTATTGAAAATTTCAACAGAAAATGTTAGTTAATGAAAAAAAATTTCATATTGTACTGTCAGATTTCACCTTGAATCAGGTTACTGGAGAAAAGAATGTTAGGTTATTAAAAGAATTTTGATCTGGTTTATGAACAGAATTGGGGGAATCAGTTGTGCTGATCAAAGTGTTAAAATCAAACTTCTATAACCATCTACATAAATTTATTAAAAATAGTTGAAATTGGGGTTAGAATATGTGGGATGTTTGAATTCAAATCAACAATTCCTATTAGCAATGCCTACTTTTGATCATTACAATCAAGTTATTGAAGATGCTTGAATCAATTGGCTGTTTTGAAGCGTAAAGTGAACATTCCTGGTGGCGACTATTTCAGAGAAATTGTTAAGATAAGTAATTCTCAAACAATGCAAAACAAAAAAGAGGAACTATGGTAAAATAAATTATTCATGTAAAATGAAATAATATGGATGTCTTAAAAATCTTTCTAGGAAATGTATGTGAAAACTTTGAAGTTATGAAATGTAAATTAGACCGTTTGCAATGGCTGAGTAGTTAGAAACCCTCGAGTTTAAAATCCCGAAAGAATCTCGTGTAGCAAAAATGATAAAATCAAACCAAATGGTCATATAGTCCAGCTCCCACAAGAAGGCAGTTGAGTCACATGGTTTTGAATAAGTCTAAATAAGGTGATAGGTTGAAGTGTAGATAAAGTACTTCTACAATTGGCATCTTTAGCACTTATTCTGGTTTTAAGTGACAAGCAATAGCAGTGAGAACGAGTTGGCTCTTGGGGAAAACCAACCAGTGATTGTAATTTATGCTTTGTTTTAGCAGTTTTTCTAACAAGCTGCTGCTCCTATTCAAAAATCGATTGGCCCAAGGTCAATCGTTTTCTCGAGGCTATAGATGCTAGTGACTTTGAATCAGGTCTTGGTCTATTTAGCCCTTGTGAAACAAAAATTAGATTCAAGAAAAAGATTTTGTTTTAACAGTAAAAATTAAGATATTGGTATTAAATTGTATGTAGATGTGTAAAACACTGATCTTAAAACATTCTGAGAAATGACCAACTACTTAATATTGCCTTTTATAATGTGCATTTAACTTTTTCAAGCAAGTTGTGTGGTAAGTTTTCATATTGTTACATTTCTATTAATATTGCTTATTTAAATATGAAGAATTATACATTCTAAATATTTTACCAAGTTTAATTACTATACAGTTTCTATGTAATTTTTTTAGCTTGTCTACCATTTATATTTCGACTCTGGATATAAAGAATTTCAAACACAAGTGATATACATACATTTATATAATGAAGACATACACATTCATATAAAAATACTCTAAATTTGTTTGACCTAGATTCACTATACAAAATGTGTTAACAAGAGTAAAGAGGCTTTTCTAACAGGCACATAGTGCTTAAATACTGCTGAATCCACCAGTAGAAAGGAAACTTAAGTTGCAAAAAATCTAGATAGAAATGTTTCTAAAAATGAAACATTTAAAGTTTACCTTGCAAAAAAATGCACGTTTGTAATTGATTTTTAAGTAAACGGGAAATTATTGCGTCATCCGGAAAATTCTGTAATTTTTCAAATCGAAGCGCGCTTTCTTATTACTATTTTGCTACCGCAGATAAGGAGTGACCTTCATTGAAGCAGATGTGTAAATTCAGTCTTTCCTGGCTTCACTGCATAATTCTAGCTTGTGTTGTGGCACAATTTTTGTTTCGCTGTAGTGCTAAGAATGGAGAACCAAAAAGTTCATTTTCGTCATATGCTTTTATTTTAAGAAAAGAAAAAAATGCTAGTCAGACTGCTCGTAAAATTTGTGCTGTATATGGACAAAGTGTTGTTTCTGATGATACAGTTCGAAGGTGGTTTGATAAATTTCAGCCTCGAAAATGATGACCGCTATGGACGACCATCCTCTGTAAACGAGGATCTGTTAAAAGATGCCATCGCTGAAAATCCACGTTACAGTTCAGGAACTATCAGATTAAATATTCCAAAAAGTACAGTTCATGATCATCTGAAGAAGATTGGGTATGTAAGCTGTGCTACGATGTATGTGTACCCCATACTTTAACACAACAGAATATGCTTGCTCGAATTTCGGCATGCGATTCTTTGGTGAAACGAAATGAAGCTCCTTTTTCGAAACGGCTCATTACTGGAGATGAGAAGTGGATACTATACAATGTCACAAGAAAAAGATCATGGGGTAAGCCAAATGAACCTCCCCAACTAACATCGAGAAGGGGGCTGCATCCCAAAAGTAATGCTTTGTGTATGGTGGGACTACAAAGGAATTGTTTATTATGAATTGTTGCCACAAAATCAGACAATAAATTTGGAAAAATAATGTTCTCAAATGGCAGTATTAAAAGCAGAAATTGAAGCAAAGCGGCCAGAACTGACCAATCGTCGAGGTGTCTTCCAGCACGACAATGACAATGAATGTCAGACTTATTGAGTATGGCTGAGATGTTTTGTGTCACCCCCATATACACCAGACCTTGCCCCCTCAGATTTTCACCTCTTCAGGTCACTTCAAAATTCTTTGGAGACTGTCAAACAGCACCTTGATAACTTTACAAATAAGCCTAATGACTTTTTAAAAAAGGAATTTTCCAGCTGCCAGAAAGATGGCAAAAGGTCAGAACAAAAGAAAATGTTATTGAATCACAAGCATCATTAAGTTTTGTACTGCTTCGTTGGTATTTATCATAACAAAACGCAGAACTTTCTGGATGACCCAATATATCCTGTTATATACATAACATTCCTTGGAACATATTCCTGATAGAGAAATATATTAAATGTTATACTAAAACCTATGTACAAGAACCAATTTTGGATCTTAAAGAGATGGATATTCTAAAAAATATGCTAAGTTACGTTAATGACAATCAATGAATAAAAATAAGATATACAGCATTCAATTAAAATAAATGTTACTTTTCAACATTTTAATAATTAACAGGTTAAATGCTTGAGAACATAACATTTAAATTATTAAAACAAGATTTTTTTATCATTTTCTACCTATAAAAAAGCTTTGTCATATATCATGGAATAAACTTAATTGTAATTTCTGTGTGTGGCCTAATTAAACTTGTTAACTAAATTACTTGAATTTTTAGTTGAAAATAAAATCATTCTGAAAAGTTCTAGGATACAATCTTCCTTAGTTAGTGTATGAAAACGTAATTTAACCATACTACAATAATTCAGATAACTTATGGGCATTATTTTTGCTGCATATTAATACTTAAAATTGATTTAATTACTTTTGAAAGTTTAACTGATGGTTGCTTTCATTCTATTAAACATATTTTAATATGTTTGCAGAAGTTCAATTGTTTTTATACTGTATGACAAGTAAGTTGCAAGATTCTGTTAAGTTAAATTGGAACTTATCCCAAACAAGACTTTTCTTGACTATACGCGCGGAACAGCAGAAACTCATTCAAACATCCATCCTTGGGCAAAATTAAAAAATGACCAAAAATACTTGCATTGTTACAATGTTCATAATTAAAATAGTCTACATAAAAATCAGTTTTGGGTAAATTAATATGGAACACCTGGTTTTAGATGCCATAAGTAGAGGAATTGGTTTTTTAATGACACCAAATCATGAAACAATTGAAAATTTATGAGAATAGAATTAACTTATTTGGTTATGCAAACTGAATTTTTTACATGCAAACATAATTCAGGCTTAATACAAAGAAATAAGTGTTCCAAGAGGTATACATTTACATTAATCCTCTAAGCTGCAAGCCTTAGTACATTTCAGAGGGGTTTCTCCAAACTGTACTCGGTGTTCAGTACTTTTGTAGGTGGAATTTTTCCAGGCTGTATTTTAACTAATTTTCAGGCTTACCGTTGGAGCGTTAAAACTTCTTTTGTCCATTGTAAAAAGTTCTGAATATTTTAAATCTCACAAATACACCTCAATACTCCATATTAATCCTCAAATAAAATCTCAAGCAACATATTTCATACCCAATGGTGTAGTTACAGAATATAGTTGTTCAAATTTCTTGGCCAATCTTATGTGGTGTTGCTTGAGCCTACAGTGCTAACAAAAACAGTGCATAAAACTATACATTTAAATTTAATAATGTACAGTGGAATATATATTACAAAGACCATGTGTGCGTACCCAGATTTTACACAGGAGAAACTACTGGATGTAGTCTTGGGTAATTTTTCAAGGCTCAATTTTCGTCAAACTCAATTTTCCAAGTTTGGGTATAAAATGCTGATTTGTTAATTTTCAATGAATTAAAAACTCATTTTCCATATAAAATGTACATAAAAATTCAATTTTTTTCAATATATTTAATATGGAAAATGCATGCAATATAACGTTCCACATTGTGTGCAGTCCACATGTGTTTCGGTGGAAAATTTACACTCGTTTTAAGAAAAAACACATTTGTCAGAAAACTGGTATTGAACATCCACAAATGAAAGTATTGTATGATAAATCATACAATAAAAATTTTGGAACTTATTTTCTATCAAATAATTATTTTAATAAGCCTCTAAAATTTTAAGCATCTCGAAATAGAAAAATGCTATTCTTTTTAAAAAATGGATTCTGGAAGGACTAACAGAACATAGGTGCCCTCTGCTTACACAGAAGCATTTTGAGTCAAATTCCAATAGATTTTGATATAATTACCTGTCAAGCTATTGTGATGTTCCATATCATGTACACTTACCCTACAGCGTGCCTTGTAAAAGGTAACAATATACTCAAAAATACAAGAGGTAGGGATATAAGCAATTTGAAGTTCTTCAGTATATTCACAGCTTTTAGAACATTTGTTGGGGAAAATAAACTGATAGCTTCTTGCCCAGAATCTCTGGACTAGATGTGCAGTTAAACAGATTCCTGGTAAATTGTCAAATAAATCTGGGGATGTTAAAATGCTACAAACCACTTTTTAATTAGTAGGAAGTGATTCCTAAAAGGTTAAATTTGAGGTAAAAGGTTAATTCCTATATGGTTAAATTTGAAGTGTATCAGGTATGGATTGCTGCGTAACGTTTTAGTTTTCCAAATCCAAATACTGTTTGTGAAGAACATTTGGAAAAGTATGTTTTGAAATACCAATAAACAAAATCAGACTCAAGCAATAGAGGCGAAGGTCGACAAAGTCGCAACCATAAACCTCAAAGCACTCAACAATCTTGATGCAGTAAAAGCATTGAAACATTAAAATATCTAGTCCAGTTTCAAATGTAAAGTTTGATTAGTGAATTTAATGGAAAAGTTACTTTTCCAGTACAATGTAAAATTACTGTAACCTTCAAACAAAAACAATTATATGAAGTTATTTTCTAGTGACAATGAAATAAATCTTTTTTGAAAAACAGTACACAAAATGCATAACATTTTTGGGGTTTTAGCATTTATTGAATTCCTTCGAACTATTAATTTGTGGGTACAGGCTCATAATTTTACAATTCATTGTGATGCAAAACTTATTACCAGAAAGATCACTATAATTTATTGGTACAACTTTGATAAACTTTTTTGTGGTGCTTTATGTAGCAATTTGTGGCAGGCAACCCCTCTGTATTAGGATTATGGCAATCTAGCAATTTTTTAAAAATCTTATTAATTTTTGTAAATTGAACCATTTTTGCTTATTTTACCATGCCTAAATAACTAGTTTGTTAGAATTAATATGATCATTTATGACATTCATATTATATAGCCTGGTTCCATTAGATTTAAAACTAATATATAATTTTACTTGGAAAAACTTCTATATTTCAGAAAAAGTAGATTTTTCATTAAAGTAAAACAAATACTTACATAGTAGTAAGAACAGCTGTGCAGATTTTTCCCCTATTATTTTCTGCTAAGCCTAAAACAGTGTTTTTCTAAGAAATTCTTTTTTGGTGACAAAAAGCACTGTCACTAAAATCTTACAACCAAGTTGTTTACGTTAGAAATGTTTCTAAATTGCAACCAAGATTTAATTCATAAGTAATGTATGCTTTTGATGTGTAGTATAACCCTAATGTTTCCTGATTCCAGTTGACTGAGAACTGTTTCAAGACACAAAATTTTTATGCCTAAGTTTCCAGTATTCTTAGTAAGAAGTTAATTAAAAGAAGCAATAATGTTATCTTCAAATTTATTGAAATAAACTGTTGTACTCATTCCTATTATAACACATTGGGTAGTGTGCACTTAATTTATTAGCACACACAAACATTTATGACAGGGAACCAAATTTACAGGATGAAGTTAAAGATATTCATTGTTTAACCTAGCAATTTAGAAACTCTTACAAAACTTGGAGAGGAAGGCATTTTCTAAACTTCAGAATAAATCCCCAAGTATTATTTACATTACAAGTTCATGTGAAAGAAACTTGATTCATTCCCATTGTATTAAGCAAGTTCAAAAATAAATACTAAGAGTTTCTTGATTTACAAATAAATACAAAGTTAAAAATAAATAAAGTTTTGGGTATTACTTAAAATGCAATGCCAAAACATGTTGATATTCATAACATCCAACATTTCCAAGTACACAACCATGACTGTCAGGTGAACACAAGTTGAACTGTTGAGTCAAGTGAACCCTTTTTGCTGCAAAGAAACTAAATTCGGCAGTATCTGCAATGTTTGAAGGTATACACATCACTTCTATTCGTATGGACTAAAATGTCAATATTGCTCAAAAATTCACTTTGTTTCGAAGTAACAGTTCTAAAGTTGCCACCTCCTTGCAAATGTCGTTTCATGGATTGAACATGTTAAGTTCATTTGGAGGCACATTAGAGGACTGTGGAAGGAAGTGTAGGGCATCAAACCTAATAAGTTATTCACAGCCCTTAGGGGAAAATAATGTTCAAATACTGTGGTAGTCCAAGATATATCTTTCATTGTTAAGTCAGTACGAGAAGCACAGTGCATCAAATCAGACCGCGCATCTTTTTATATTCTTCTAAATTTAGAGAGCGTTTGGGGGCAACAGGTGGTGCTGCCGACACTCGCGTTGAATGAGCTGACAAAGCAATGTTGGGCATCTGAAGATCAATTTTAATGTCGAAATCGTGAGCACTGAACAAATCTTCATCGTGGTTGTTAGCATTGTGACTGTAGACTTTAACGCGCTCCGCTTCCTTCTTACTTCTTGCCTCTTCCTCGAGTTTCCTTTTCTGTTCTTGCTCTTTCTGTTTAGCTAATTCAAGAAGCATGGCAGAGTTCATAGTCGTGTCTCTCGTTTTGGTGACCAACGTAGGGGCACATCGCCGCCGGGTGAAAGGGTCGTCCACCCTTTCTCCCCCATTTAGGGCCTCTTCCTTAATTGCCTTCTCAGCCTCAAAGATGTTCATTTTTCGGTTTCGAACATTGATGTAAGTGATGCTGCTGATTGTGCTTGTTCGCACCTTGTCCAGTTCTTTTGCGCGCTCTTCCAGCCGTTCCAGTTCTGCGGTCCACTTTTGGATGTCTTCCTGCTTTCCTTCGATTTCAGCCATCTCTTTGTTCTTCATGACCTGCGTCTTTCTCATCGCATAGTTGTGAGGGTTCTTCTTGAATCTTTCCTTCTCCTTCACTATGTTCTCGACGTCATCTTCCTTGTACTGGTAGTTGAGTGCAGTCTGTATGTCTTTCACTTTCTTGTTGATGTCATCCATCGTTGGCAGGGCTATATTTTCAGAGGCAAGAGTGTCCTTCCACTTCAAAAACTCAGAATCTATGAAGTCTGAGTTGGATACAAACTCTAAACGGAAGACACGGTCTTGCAAACCGTGTCTTAAACGCAGACCTTTGTTAGTCTTAGTTGCACCCAGTTGATAAATTTTAGCTGTTTCGACTACATCCATAATTTCTGCAACCCTATACACAGGCCTGCCATTGTGGTTACCGATGCCTATCCTGACAAAGCATCCGGAAACTGTTTTGGTGAAAAATGGGGCATGTACCCATTTTTCTAGTTTGTGGCGAGAAAGCCTTACTTTTGAGAGTTCCTCTTTGTTACTCACATATTCCAACTTCTTACTAGCGACTTCGTCTTCATCTTCGCTCCTAGAGTGGTAGGATGCTTCACTTTGATTGTCCCTCTCGTTGCCACTAGCATCGTCATCGTCATCATCAGAATATATGTCGCTGACTCGAAGCTTTTTGACGGGTTGCTGGCTGTCTTTGTCATCAGAATCTACATCGTCGTCGTCTTTCTGGTTGTCGGCTTCCAGCTTTTGCTGTTGTATTTCAGCCAACTTTCTCTTTTTTTCCCTCCTCTCTCTTAGATCTTTTATGGCTTGGGCCTTTTTGTCGACTTTATCTTTGTTCTCTTCTACCATTCGTCGTCGCTCTTTGCTGCGAGAACTTGCATCAGTCTTCTGCTTCAATTCCTCTTTCTTGGCCTTCATCTTTTGCTCCTTTTTCTTCGCCAGTCGCAATTTCTTTTCGATTTCGAATCGGGTCTTTAGCACTTCTCGCTTTTCGACCCTGTTGTAAATCTCTTGTTCTCTTTCCTTTTCTGTCATTTGCATGAGTCGAGCTTTGTCTTCCTCGTCACCCATGAGATTTTCATCGTAGCCGTCATTGAACTCGTCGTCGCTGTCAGATGCTTCCCCAGACCCACTCTCGGAATCGGAAACCTCACCTTCCTCAGGTTCAGAACTTTGGGCATTATCATCCTCCTCATCGCTGCTGGAACTTTTAGCCTCGTCTGGCGTTTTTTTGGCTGGAGCTGTTTTTTTGGGTTTCTTCTTCTTTTTGCCACCTTTTCCGTCCACGGTCCAGTCATCGTCACTCTCGGAGGTTTCAGAATCCGAATCGGACCGTTTCGCTGCTGCTTCTTGCTTGTTATTTTCAGTGTTTTCTTTATCCGCTTTATCGGACAGCTCACCCGATTCTTCAATTGAATCGGAGCTGTCACTGTCATCACTACTAGAATCGTACACCACTCTATTTTTCCTCTTCACCATTTTGAGAGCGACCAAATTTGCAATAAAAGGTGATATATTACTACAGTAAATTAACGCGTACAGTCAAAATACGATTCCTCGATCTACTTAACACTTGAGATGGCGACTGTGACCATAATAATGAGAAATAGCGCGCCACCTTCAAAGAAGTTAATATTTCGCATATATATATTAATAGAACTAGAGGCTTGTTATATAGATTTTCCTTAAATCTCTGCAAACCGCGGAAAATAGTCATTTTATTAATATTAAACATAAAATAAAATTAGAATAGTGAGACTTAAAAAATAATATAAATTAAACTACAAAACAGCCCCTGGATTTTTTTCCAATTTTATACCAATGCTTCGGGATTGATCCCGGAACATCAACGATAGAACATAGTATTGTTCGGGGAGACTTTAATTCAACTACTTACCAGAATATGGCTCATCAAGTTTGGTTTTAAATATTAACAAGACGAAGGTATAACTTTGTTCTATTGTGTGAAAATATTCTTCGTGTCTATGCTTTGTTTTGTTATTGTTATTTCAATTAACGTCACACTGGAGCAACACAACGGGCTATTGGTGACGGTCCGGGATCAATCCCAAAGGGAAAGATCCGAGGACAACACCACGTAATTTTGAACCACGGTCAGATGACGAGGCAACACCTGAGCTGGCACCCCACTCTCCAAACTTCCACACCACGCCAACGTGAGGACATTTGAGGCCACGACAGATTTAACGTGCACCAGCCCCCTTTGTACACGACGGTGTTTGGCTGGATTCGAACTCGCAACCCTTCGGTTGCTAGTCCGTTACTCTTCCAACCGGGCCACCGCGGCCCGTCTATGCTTTGAAATGAGTTTTCGGTATATATTAAGACAAGAGTCTTACCGCAGACCATACAAGAGCACCATTTTTAATCTGCGCATGCGCGACTTGTTTTTTTTGGCGCACTTTTTATGTTGCCACGGAAATCTTCCAAAATTGAATACATATGGATTAAATATATAAATAGTATACTGAGGGCAAAGCTTATTTGACGAAAGGAAGTAGATGCTTACCCTGATTTCGAGAGTATTTGAGAACAAAAGCATGATGGGAAATTTTAGTGTTTTTGTTCTGTTAGGGTTAGCACTCGTGTGATTTTGTACGGAAAAATACCTGGGTACAGCTGCAGTCTCCGCCGCGCGGAGTGGCAACGCGGTTTTTTTTTGGCGCACTTTTTATGTCGCCACGGAAATCTTCCAAAATTGAATACAAATGGATTAAATATATAAATCTTGATAAAACAACATTTTGACTAGTGAAACGCTGCAAATCTGGATTAAATATACACAAAATACAAAAAATATTTTTTAACGGAAATCACATCTTCACTAGTGAAACATTGCAAAACTGGATTAAATATACACAAATATGGAAAAAAATGTAACGGAATTAAAGGTCGAGCAGTCGCATCAGGTTGTATATTTCCTGTCTATTTTGTTTTATTAATTATCTTATTATTTCTAGTATACCTTATTTCTTAAGATGCCTTCTATTTTTAGTGTAGTCGATAAGTTTCAAGAGAATTTTTCTCGCAACTTAAAGTTTACTTTTCTGGTGGTAGACAAACTTTCGGGACTGAGGGAGTTGGTAATCGTTTTTTTTTGTTACGAGTTGTGTCGCGATAAAGAGCTTTTTTAAAAACTTTTTTAAAGGAATCGGGATTAATTAAATCTAAATTTTCTTGCGATAAATGCAACGGGGAAATGACGTTTTCTGTTAGGAATTCAGAGCGATGGATACACGTGGATTTGTAGAAATCGCAGGGATAATCCAAATCCGTGTCCAAACTGAAAAGAACAATCTATGCAAGAGCACTTGACCATGTCGGAAATCGGAAATAAATAGAACAATCTAGAAAAAAAGAATCGACACTTCTGGACGCTGGCAAGGTTGCCATAAAAACCCGAGAGCCCTAACCAGAGAAAAATTCGGGTTACCATCAGCCGGCATCAGTCGCTTGAAACTGCGCCAAAAGTCGTTGCCACTCCGCGC
The DNA here is from genome assembly GCA_933210815.1 of Meta bourneti. Lineage (NCBI taxonomy): Eukaryota > Metazoa > Arthropoda > Arachnida > Araneae > Tetragnathidae > Meta > Meta bourneti. The sequence continues at coordinate 101,454,542 of OW119925.1, forward strand.
GGCGGAGACTGCAGCTGTACCATTGATAAACAGCATCCCAGTTTGTGGAAAGTGATAGCAGAATTGTCATCATCTACTAACGTTATGCTTTTCTGATAATGCTAGAAATTAGGAAATTTTTTCAATGTCAGACTTACTGAGTGAAGTGTTAACTGGCTTAGCTGTAGGCAGTGCAGATTCGATTCTTGTTACTTAACCTTGGGTGTGCTTTCCTTCTGTGTGAGTAATAATTTCCTATCTTGATTTCTGTGGATTCTTGAAATCAAGCACACAAGTTTGAATAAATGCCTACTTCCATTGAGTTCTCATCAAGATATGTTAATACTGGTGGTGTAGTTTTGCATCATTCATTTTAACTACAGATGTAGAAGAAACAGAACCATTTATTGTTTTATTTTTTATAAGAATGAATTTAAGAATCAAAATTAAAAATTTATAAAGGTGGGTATGTTATTTTTTGTAGCTAGATGAATCTTTTTTACAATACAAATAAGAAACTTATAAAAATTTAAATTAGATAATTGTTCCAGTAAAAGCAATACATGACTAATTATTAGCAGTTCTGCCTTGTTTTAGTCTATCGTCTTAAGTAATAAGTTATGAAATTCGACAGATATATTTATATTTCAAAGCATCTAACATGTACACAAAGTATGTATACACAATATAGTGCATCAAGTATGAATTTAGTAATTAGAATATATGTGGCAATGTGTGTCACTAGTGTAGATCAGTCAACCTTGCGTCAGTCGATTCATGAAAAGGTGTGAAGAGTGTTTAAAAGCTCGAGAAGAAAAGGCTGTATATGTAAAGCATGAATGGTTTTCCTTTGCCAACATGTTATCACTGCTATCGCTCTTTTGACACTGAACATTAAACTTAAAACCAGCTAAAGACATCAATAGAAGACATGGTTTGTTTACATTACTGCCAGTATCCTAATTTGGTATGACTTGTTCAAGACCGTGTGACTCAACTGCCAACTCGTGGGGGCCAGACATACTCTGGCTAGGGAAAGTTGTTATTTGAGTTGATTTTGTGAATGAGTGGGGGATGCTTAAGGGCTGGTTTGAGATTACAATGCCACACCCACAAATGATGGCTCTGATTTCGAATTTTGTGTCGGAAGTGTGATTGCAATGAGTATTAACTATCAATGGCAATTGCCACATAATTTTGTGTATGTCTGCACTTTCCCCCTGGTAAGTTTGTTTCTGAAAATAGACCTGCATGTTCTCATGAACTATTCAATATTTTATTTGTATTATTCATGGAAGTTTAGCATCAGGGCAGAAACAAAATGAAAACTTACTTTTTGTAGCATTTATTAAATTTAGTGGTAGTCATAAATTTGTTACTTAAAATACTAAGTAGCCAACAGAAAATTATAAAAAATTAGGTAAAGATGTAGAATCCGAGACATGTTTGCGCCAAGCAATTTTTGTCGCCAAATCAAGATGGCGTCCTAAGCAAGGATATTCTTAAAAAAAACGCGGACTTTCCTACGCGAACAACCTTTTGTATAGGGCAATAATAAATGAGGAATGCACAAATAAGCAATAATAAGTAAAAAAAATAAAACTTACGGTCTAATTAATCCTGTGGATGTTCTTAAAAAAACGCGGACTTTCCTAAGCGAACCTTTCGAATAGGGCAATTATAAATCAATCGCCTTCAAGCTCTCCGGTTTTGCTACAGATTCATCATACATTTTTGCGAAAAAAAACCCCGCATTTATACGTTCAGTCAAACCATCCATTGCCATACCTAATCAAGGGTAAGTGAGCGGCTAATAAATCTATAATATCACGAAAAATAATTTAATTACAATATGTATCACGAAAAATAATTAATTAATTTAATTACAATATGTATCACGAAAAATAATTAATTAATTTAATTTCTAATTAAAAAAAACATCAAAAATATCAATAGAAATGTGCCACTTTTAAAGATAGAAATCGCAATTTCGGGAACCCAACGGAAAGTACGGAAGTTAAAGATGTACTAATATATTCCGTTGCGACCCGGTGATATATTCCGTTGCGACCCGGTTAAGCGGTAACCAATTACAATCATTCTTAAAAGCTAAGACATCAACGAACACAAAAAGAGTTCAAATTTTAAAACGGAAACAATCATAGAACGCAATATATCGATATTTTGTTTTAAAAAAATGCATTCGTTAAAAAAAAAGAAGCGCTCTTTCCTTCCAAAAAAACCAACCTTTTCCATAGGGTTGCCATAAATTTGGAGCAAAACTGCAAGGTTACCATACTTCTCGGATTCGACATCTCACCCAAAAATTAGATTATGTGTATGTAGTTGATCACAGCTGTATTGTTTAGATTAGATATTGATTGTTTGGGTTTGTTAGATGTGTTTTGGGGCACTTAGTTACTTAAAATGTTTACAAAATTCATGCCACTTTTCCTTGGGTTGCAGAAAGTTGCTTAAGCAAAGATTCTGACATTTTATGGCTTCATTATATTAATACTACATATCTAAACTATTTCAAAGATCAAGTTAAATTACAGATGACTAACAAGAGTATACTGCATTTGTGTCGGAAAAAAAGAGTAAAGCAACTGTTTCAGGAAGTGGTACCAATAGTCAGTAATGTGATGTAGATAACATCTCTTCTCTTCCATTATATTAGCATTATCTTCCATTATAATTAGCAGATATAAAGCGCATCTTCAATAGAATATCTGATGTAATTGAATCATTCATATCATAGGAGGATAATCAATGAGCTTGAACAAACATTACTAATCTGATTTTTCAGTCATTCCATGTGAAATAAAGAACACATTTTTGACATATTTTGTATCTTTAGTTTATTGCTACCACATTAAGATTTCTGAATATAATCATTTTTTACTTTATACCAATTAAGTGTTTATTTTTATTTTATCATCCCATAGTATGGTACTATGATCTAATGTCTTGATCTAAATGCATTAATTTTCAGATACCCTTTTCATCTCAACTAAAATGGATGCAACAGTATTGTGACACTAATTCTGGAATGGTAGCTTTAGAATTGAAATTGTATAAAGGCTTGTATAAAAAATTTATATTTATAATATAAATGACCTTTTTGAGTTCTATTGAAAATAAAAGTTTTCTTTGCCACTTAGTTGTGTTTTTACATAATATCTTGTGTAAGACTGCTTTGAATGGAGAGAGACAATTGGCGACCGCCAATAATAAAAACGTTCGCCAACTTCCGAAAGGAAGTGACAATAAGTCCAGAGTATCGAGGTCTGAGGAGCGAGGTAGATCGCTCGGTGTAAGAAAAACACAGGCGTGTCACCTGTGTATGATTTGTAAATCCCAAAGAGGATATATTATTAATTTCAATTTTCTTAAATGTCTTATATTCGTGTTGTGTTCTGTTAAATAAACGTGTTTGTGATTTTAACTGAAGTGGTTATTGAAGAGCCAAATCATAGTGGTAAAACAGCATTACCTGCTGGGACTAACCTAGTGAACTATCTCTCTAAAGTGAACTAAAACTACATTAGTGTGAGTGAGAAACTGTAGTGGCGCAGTCGACAGGATAATCTTGTACGCGGATGTCAACGAGCGAAAAAGAAGGTAAGAGTCCTGTATTATTCGCTAGTCCCAAATATTGTTTATAATGTTAAGATATTATCATACATGAAAGTAAATAGTATTTATGAAGAACAGAGTAGTTGCTCTAAATAGTTTTAATAATGTTTTTCTAACATAATTAAACTTGAAAAATATAGCAAAACGAAACGTATACATTTAAAAGGAAACTTGTTCTGATAGAAGTTATTTTGATTTTATTGGTATTCATTAAAACAAAAAGTTTAGAGCTGACTCCAATGACTAATGCAAGAATTGGCCAAAAGAGCAATTTTAATTAACATTAAGCACAAGACAAAACAATTACAAGAATAAACAAACATAAAAAGTAACATCTCGGGGGGACAAAACCTCAGCGCGTCAGTCCTACGCTGGCCTTGGGAAACAACTAAAGAAAAATGGTTCATTCTCTTTCGCGGAGAGTGTGTCACGTGGTCCGCCATCACCAATCAAGGCGCATATCGCTGAGACACACGTTGAGGGGCTGATGTGTTACAACCTCCCCCTCTGCCTCCGACGACGTCCCGACGAGGAGTCAGCATTATGTGCTTTAGGAGGGCGTCCTCTCTGTCTTAATGGGACCACAGGAGTACTGTCAGTAGCTTTACATGCCTTGAGAGCTGAAGAGTGATAAACTCCTATAGGTGTGGTCGGATTTTTGGGATCTGCAATTTCATAAGTTGTAGGTGACCGTTGTGTGAGCACCACGTAAGGTCCGTCACGTCGAGGCATGAATTTGGCAGTCCTTTTCTTTTCTGCGTTACACACAGAGTGCATGGTGACCCAAACGTGATCACCAGGACTGAAGGTAGGTCTGCGCCGATCAGCGTAAACTTTTCGTTGATCCTGTTTTCTTTCGATCAATAGTTGTACCCGTTTACAATTTTCCGCAAATCTTTTCAGGTAAGGAGTGATCTCCGGTATAAAATTTTCATTTGACGCAATTTCTCGAATGTCCCGATGTACGTCGTCTACAGTTCTAAGTTCTCTGCCGAACTGAAGCACTTTACCCAGTTGAAGAACACTTTACAGTATTCATGGCAAAACGGATCACTGGTAGCTTTTCATGCCATGACGTATGGTCATTTCCTACGAGGATCGCTAAGCGAGGCTTCAAATCTCTATTTTTTCTTTCAACGGGGTTTGCTTGAGGATGATATACAGGTATCAATTCTTGCTTAACACCAAGAATCTCACAAACAGCTTGCATTGTGTGACTTACAAACTGAGTGCCATTGTCGCTTATAACGCTTCTCGGAAGTCCGAATCTTAAAAAGACTTCCTCAACGAGAGTGACAGCACACTCCTTGGCAGATGCGTTGCAGAGAGAAAACAGTTCGACCCATCTTATACAGCAGTCTTCGACAATGAAGATCCAGCGTTTACCGTCACTTGTTCCCGGAAGGGGACCGAATAAATCAATAGCAAGTGTTTCAAACCGTTGATTGTACACAGGTGTTCTAAGAAGTCCAGTAGGTTTCTGATTTGAAGCTTTGTATCTTGCACAGTCTTCACAATTTTTTATGTATTCTGATATGAATTTTCGCATACCAGTCCAGTAATATCTTTGTGCAATACGATGATACTCTTCACCATAGTGTCCCGCGGTAGGAGTATCGTGGTATTCCTCAAGGATGTGGTTTCGTTCATGTGTTGGGACAACCAACTGAGCTTCCTCCGAGTCAGAGTCAGGAGCGTATCGGTATAATATTCCTTGGTTCATTAAAAAACCACGCTCTGTCCAATTAGCATAATCTTCTGTCTTTTGGGTTGATTCGAAACTGTCTATTATCTTCTTTAAACTTTCATCTTTAAGCTGTGACTCACGCATGTCTTTCGGACTTCTGTTTGGCATGTTGACCACAACGAGAGTATTAACTTCACAGTCAGGAACACCCTCGTTTTCACAGACTGGTCGGGAAAGCATATCGGCTATAACATTAGATTTACCGGAAATATACTGCACTTTTACGTTGTAGGATTGGATTTCAAGAGCCCATCTTGCACGGCGTCCGGTAGGGGACTTTAAACTTAGCAACCATCTTAGAGGCTGATGGTCGGAGGCTACTGTGACCTCGGCTCCTTCCAAATATCCACGGAACTTCCTTAAAGCCCAAACGACAGCAAGGGCTTCCCTTTCTGTAGTAGAATAATTTCGCTCCGCTTGACTAAGTAGTCTGCTTGCATACTCTATTGGATGTTCCTTTGATCCCTCTCCCTGAAGAAGCACAGAACCCAAAGCATAACTACTGGCATCAGTTCGTAACGTATAGGGTTTAGTTCCATCTGCTTGCTTTAACACAGGAGATGTGACAAGGCAAGTTTTAAGGATTTCAAATGCCTGTTGTTGGTCGAATCCCCATTCCCATGGCTTCTTCTTTTTTGTCAATTCACTGAGAGGACGTGAAATGTCAGCAAAATTTTGAATATATCTACGAAACCATGAACATGTTTGCAGAAAGGATTGCACTTCTTTCACATTTTTGGGTGATGGGATGTTCCGGACAGAAGAGACCTTTTCTGGATCCACTTCAACTAATTCTGGCGTGATCCAAAAACCCAAATACTTCACTCGAGAAGACACAAAATGACACTTTTCTCGGTTGGCTCTATGCTTAAAGAGTAACAATCGTTCAAAGATAGCCTGGAGATCCGAGAGATGCTTCTCGAATGACTCTGACAGTACGATTATATCATCTAGGTAAGTGAGATTCAATACATCGTCAAGACCGTTTCGGAAACGATCAATTAACCTCTGCAATGTTGAGGGAGCGTTCCGTAAACCGAACGGCATTCTCAAGAAACGGTATGTTCCAAATGGACACACAAAAGCCGTCTTATCTTGATCATCAGGATGGACCTTAACGTGGTGGTAATCGGATCGAAGATCGATGGTGGACATATAAGCAGTTGGCTTTGCTTCATTTAGAGATCGTCCATTCTAGGTAGTGGGTAAGTATCAGCAACCGTAACAGCATTAAGCTTTCTGTAATCTATGCAGACACGCATCGCACCATTGGGTTTCGGGATGAGAACCACTGGAGACGCATAAGGGGACTCACATTCTTCAATTATTCCCTCTGCTAAAAGCTTGTCCAATTCTTGTTTTAAGATTTCTTTTTTAGCAGGATTCATCCGGTAGGGTGGCACCGCTACTGGAACGTGATCACCGGTATTGATCCGATGTTCTATAAAAGGGGTAGGCTCTCCCCCTAGCTTGAAGGTAGACTCAAATTTTTCCAACAAACCATTCATCTTTCTGCGCTGATCGGACGTTAAATGTTCTCCTTCATCAGAACGCAGTGAGCTTGGTAATATAGCTTGGCTGTATGAGAGTTGCTGGTTGCAACTTGAACGTTCATCTTCATGAAAATTTCCTTTGTTGCTACAGTTGTCGACAGGCTGTTGACTCTTTACTGGTGGGTCTTCAATAGATAGAAGATATTTTACAGGGATATCTTTCTTGAAACCAATCTTCCGACAGGGATTGTCAGAGAAATGCCAATTTTTGTTCTTCATGTCTAGAACAATTCCGGACTTTTCCAAAAAGTCGGTTCCTAGTAGAGTACGATTCTTTTTTGCATTTGGTAATGCCAGTAAATTCAGCGAGACTGATTTTCCTTCTATCTCTATTTTCACCATGACGGTGCAAGCCTCTTCAGTTGTTTGACAGCCATTTGCCAAAGTCATTGTTACTACTTCTCTTTGGAACTCTACTCCTCTCTTTTTTAACTGGTGGTACAGGATCTCTCCAGCGACTGTTCTGCTGGCACCACTATCAACACAAACCCTGGCTCTTACTCCCGATAGACAGATATCTATTAGCGCTAACGGGGATGCATCGGAGTGACAGGTATACATGCGGACAGAGTTCGCTTGGAATAGCTCCCTTCTTGTCGATGACGAACAGTTTTTGCATTTTGATTTGATGGTTCCTGGTGCTCCACATCCGTAGCACGATATTTCTTTCTTCTCTTCCATACCCCTTGGTGTAATTCTGCCTTGTGAAAAGGAGTCCCTCCTACTTTGACTGAGGACCCCGGGATCCCGCCTACTGTTACTGGGAATCGCTGGCAGACTTTGTCTGTCAACTCTTTGTTCCAATTGTGATTGTCGGGTTCTATAGTAATTTCTTTTTTGGAACACGGGTTTTGTTTCATGTTGCTCCGGGTTGACAGTACATAAGTTGTCGTAACTGTCCATCTTCTCCACTAGGTCACTTGGGGTGACCCATTCGCTCCATACGTCCAAGAAATGGTTCTTAGCCTCTGAAGGAACACGTTTCTTCATTTGATCCAGGATCATGAGGTCTTTCAATTTCTCAAAATCCGTTATGTTCAATTCTGCTAGCCATGCTTCAAAATAGCTACGTAGTTCAAAATGGAAGTCCTTCCATGTGCTCTCAGGACTTTTCTTGTGAGTTGCGAAGAGTTGTCGCATTCTCTCAGCACTTAATTTAAATCTCTGAAGCAACATTGTTCTAATGTGATCAAAATCATGAGCCTTCTGCTCTGGTTCTCTGGCGATGAGTTGTGCCAAGCTATTAGGTAATAGGCCCAGGAGATAGGCAACCCAGTTATGTCTCCCTACTTTAAGAACTTTCATCTGTCGTTCGAATAACTGAAGAAACAATGTCATATCACCATCATTCGGATCAAAATCAGGTAGCAGCTTTTTCAAGTTAAAGTTGGGTTGATGGTCTGCAGACAGAGGATTAAAACCAGAGACCTGCTCCAATTTCTGAAATTCTACCTGCAGACGGAGTCTTTCCAACTCGTACGCTCTTTCCCGTTCTATTCTTTCCTTTTCCTCAGCCTTTTTCCGTTCTATTCTTTCCTTTTCCTCAGCCTTTTCCCGTTCTATTCTTTCTTTTTCTTCTGCTTTATCTTTTGCACGGTTTTCGCTTACAGATAGAAGCAGATTTTTCGTGAAGTCTTCATCATAACTTTCATCTCCAGTGATAAATCTTTTTATATCAACTACTCTAGCATCAGCAGGTATTTCGATGCCCAGTTCATTCGCCAACTCTATCGGGTCACATTTAAGAGCTCTTGCCAAATAAGACATCTTTAGGTTACGAAGTGCACAAATAATTTTGAATACGAAAGTAAACAAGTTCAGTAAAAAAAATTTTTTTTAATATATCCCACACAGTTTGTTTTCAAGAAAAAAAAATTAAATTAATAATGACCACTTCTTATAGGTACTACTTGTTTAGCATTGTTAAACAAAAAAACATTAACATTTGTCCAATAACACTTAAACACATGTTATTTATGAACATTAAATTCCAAAACACTTTTCAATATTCAAAACCAACACGTTAGATAACATTCCACTCGTGAGTTAGTCTTATTTCAATGATACTTCAAAAGAAATGATAAATTCCCGTAATATTTCAAAATCCAAAAAGAAACACCAATGCTTAAACAGAATGAAATCTATATTTCCTAATATCTAATCCTTAAAGGCATAATATAAATACATTTCTGCGCACGTTGCACTTGATTCATACATATATTCACAAAACCAATAACTCTCAAAAAGAAATCCCAATGTAGCTCAAACACAAAATAAAGAAAAAAAATCGCTTTAAACATCTAGAAAGGTTTTTTTTATGCAGCTGGCAGAAAACAGACCTTGAATCTATTGAGTTATGACTCATGAATATGACCGAATCAGAATGCGATCGGTTCTTGCACTTTTGAAACGAAATAACGCTGTAGCTTTCGTTTTTGAACACAATTAATTCACACCACTTTTGCAAAGTAGCTTATTACAAAATGAATACCCACATAACGTATTTTCAAAAAACTTATTCTAGCAGTACACTTAATCAAAACAATACTACTTTCACTTTTACCTTAAAAACAAAACTTTTCATAAAACAAATACTTTGCACTTTTACTTTAAGAACAAAACTTTTCACAAAACAAAAATACCTTGCACTTGTGAACCAAAGGAATAACATTTAAAGAAGTGATTTCACACTATATTTTAAACAAGAATACTGTTTGAACACAAAACGAAACTTCAAAATTCTGTTGCTGGACATGGGTTGGCCAAATCGAAAGTACTGCTAGACAAGAATGATTTTAAACAAATTAAAATAAACTTATCTCATTCTTCATCACCACTTGGGGATACGAGCATAAGGATGATCCGTGGAAGGGATTTCCACCTATATTCAATAGGATACACCTGGGATGAGGCTTCCTAAAATAGTGAGTTCGACACCGCTGCAGAACACTAAAACCATGGCTTTTCTTACCAGTATGCTAACTCGGGATGAGTTTCTAAACATCAATGAAACACAGAGTGTGTTTTTCTTTCAATACCAACAGTATTTATTGGACCTAGATTCCTGAACAAAAAAACGAGTTGTTCCCAAAGGCTTTAATTCGGGCCACAAGATTGGGCGTCAATTTTAGAGCTGAATCCAATGACTAATGCAAGAATTGGTCAAAAGAGCAATTTTAATTAACACTAAGCACAAGACAAACAATTACAAGAATAAACAAACATAAAAAGTAACATCTCGGAGGGACAAAACCTCAGCGCGTCAGTCCTACGCTGGCCTTGGGAAACAACTAAAGAAAAATGGTTCATTCTCTTTCGCGGAGAGTGTGTCACCTGGTCCGCCATCACCAAACAAGGCGCATACGCTGAGACACCCATTTTGAAAGTAAACAAAACTCTGAGTTAGCAGACGATAAGTTATACTTTAACTATTTAACTGCTGCGAAAATAAAATTATTTCGTAGCATACAATTTTTTTACAGCTCATCAAAATCATTCAAAAAATGTCCGAACAGCCTCTGTATTTATCATAATTAAATATCCTATTTTAAAGCAAGTCTTGATTTTGATTCAACCCACACATATCCCGATATCATTTGATAAAACCTTTTCATTTCATATGCAGCGATTAAAAGTATGAAAGAATATACCAAACATTCTACTCTTAGATTATTTGTTAATGAAATATCTTAGAATTAATTAGGTATTTTATCTTGTACTAAAAATGAAATTGCTGCAAATTAATCTATTTACCTTTGAAATCAAGCATTTACCATCTAAGTTTAACAAAAAAAATTGGACTAGTGGAATTAATGTGTGGTGGCGATATCAGGTATTGTCGGGGATTGTTTTGGTTTGGTTGATCGGTGGGGGGGGGGCGCCAAGGCGAATTCTTGCCCCGGGTGGAAACTAGCCTAGTTACGTCTCTGAGAGCAGCACGCGAACAATTCACAAACTGTCCAGTTTCCGAAATACTGCTCTCCTTGGCGCGAAAGCCAGTGATCATCCCCTTTTGCAAGTCAGATAAATCGCACGTTTTACCCATCACAGCAACGAAGAATATATTCTAAGATATTGGACTGGATTGGACATATCACTTACGGAGCACCTGCTGTAAACAGCTTATCCCCCATCATAAGGTGTGCATAAAAATACATAAGATTTGTTTATTGTAATTTAAAAGCTGTGCGGCAGAAAGAAGTAGATCAGCTTTTCAAATATAGGGGGCGCTCCTAACAGCGGATCGACATGTCGGTCGGTTGATCCTTCCTAGTGTCGTCCGCTGCCGATAGGGGCGAGCATTTGATGGTCCATGCAGTTGGGAGACGTTCACCAACCAGTCTGCTTATGACAAGTCTATTAAAAAGAGAATTTAAGACATGATTAGAAAATTTGTTCAATGAACATGGTGAAAAGATATTTAAAGAAAAACTAATCGATGTTTTTGTGATACAATTAAGGGTCCAGTCGAGTCCTAATGCTCGACATTACGAGTGACAACTGTCGCGGTCCATTCAAATTGGATATTGCAATTAATTTGCAGGGGGGATAAATGGAACTGAAGTCGAAAGCCTCAGGGTCTAAACGAAAAATTCCACAGTGACGATGTTCCAAGATAGCCTACATTTCCAACTTTTATACCCACCACGCCGGCTAGAGCCACGTGCCGCGTTTCATTGGCTGTGCGCTTGTTGACGTCTGAGGTAGGGGTGGTCATGATAATGTGACTCGACTCTAGGATTTTGTGAGATGATTTTCTTATCGCACATGTTTGGTTAGTTTTATTAGTTGAAAATAAATAAATAACGAAATAGGATAATCTCTTTTAATCATTCTGGTTTAGTTTTTTTTTTCAAATTTATAATTCTCTGAAATTTGAGTATGTTTTTTAATCTTATTTAGTTGCAGAGCAAGTTGCAGCTGTTTGTTTCATCATTGTTTTTAAATGTTAGGAATAAATTTGTCTTTGAATTGCATAACTGTAATTACTTTTGAAATAATTTTAATTTAGGTTTTGGATAATTTTTCGATGTTTAAAGATTTTATCTTTTTCTCTTATTTGGCAGAGCAGTTAATTTACTGTTTGCTTCATTTAAAGACCTTGTTACTCAATTGTTCTAGATACCTTTACTGTGGAGAGTAAGTGTAATATCTGAGTACAGTTCATATATTCTACCATTATGCGAAAATTTTGATGTAATGCCATATAGTGCTTGAAAGTAATTTAAAACACGTTCCTAAAAGATTAAATGTATTCTGAGTAATGTTTCGATAGTGGGGGGGATAAAAAGGTAGAAGTACAAAAAGAGTATTTTTGAACAAATATAATTCCCCAACTGTCTGTAATATCTTTTTTAACCACTGCTGTTCTACGTGCTTGCACGAAGTATTTAGATTAGAGGCATAGAAATTATATTTGCATTGGTGAATAAAGCTATTAATATGTCTATATAACGTTTTATTTCTAGAGTAAGTGATTAAATTGCACATTTTACTGCTATTTTATTGCGTTTGAATAAAAATATACTCTTAGTGAATAAGATGCATCCGTTATGTTTAGATAGTTAGCACACAGAAGATTTAATATTTTCTGAGGTACTGAACTGTGTATACAAATTACAAACAAGGCATTAGAATTTGTTCCTATTCCACCAATGCTCTTGAAAGTAAGCACTTTCGGAGCTTAATATATTATTATTTTCCCCTCCTCATGCAAAATTAAACCTTGGAAAGAACATCACCTGCAAATCTCACTGCATTTATCGAATCTGTTAATACTATCACGCATATTTATTTCCAAAGTACATACATAGATGGCAGCATGTTAGTTTTCCCTGGCCTTGTTTCTCGCTCTCTATCACCTTTTACGGGACACGAGGGCAGAAAGACCATTACGACACGAAACAAAAAAAATCTGGCACTATCACAGTTTGTGAATAGGTTATCTCGCAAAAGATCAAAGGGAACACTTGTCTGTTGGAACAAAAGAGATTGAGATAAAATGTATTTCCCGACTTCTTTTATTACTTTTTAACTTCACAGTATTTTAAAAATTCTGAGATGATGTATTGTCTATATTTTTTTTATTGAACTAAAGCAAACTCCCCGTGCACCACAGAAGTACAACACGGGGCTTACAGAAGTAAGTTGATTTAACAAAGAAACAGTGGAAAACAATTTAACTAAAATTACAAGATTTTACGAACTTGATGTAATGAAAATATTAAGAAAGGTAATATAAAACTGTAAAGTTATTTTTATATCAGGGCATTTAATGTTCAGTTGTTTTAATATTCTTTAAAATATTCTTAGAAGTAGTTAGCTTCCAATGGGGGGAAACGATACTCTGATGACGCTAACAATTATTATTAGAAAGTTCGACTTCTTACTTTCTTTCGAATCGAGCCTCGATTTTTGTTGCAGAATTCTGCATCTTCTTTTTAATTGTTAATGAGTTGTTACGAACCAACTTTGATCATTTACTCTATTTGATATTTAATGTTTATCAGAACCTCTTTTGTGTAAGTGTAATTGTCAGAGTAAGGGTAAAAATTTTATTTGTTTTAAATTGCCTTGGTGGCCACGTTTATCACCTTCTTGAATTTTTCTGAGAAGAAAAACTTTATGAAAGATTTTTTGGGGCATTAAGAAAAACCTAGCTATTTCGTACATTAAATGTGAATACTGATAATGAAGAGTTTCTATCTTCATTATCAGTACTTCAAAATTTTAAGATGACACTATATCATCGTCTGAGGTAAAAGTAAAATTTTTATTTGTATTGCAACTTTTTGAAAAATTGTATTAGGTTGACATGTTTAAATGTTGAAAAAAAATTCTAACTACTTTGAGATGAAAACGCACATGACAGAAAAAAATTCTTATGCTTTTAAAACATTAATTTACTTTAAGTTTTATTACGTTACTAAGCCCCAAATGATTTAATGTGTAGGACAATAAGATGTGACAATGGAAAAATTGATGCTGTAGCCGAACGTTAACGAAACCAATGAGGCATCATCGTAATAGATTAAAGCTGAATTAAAGAAAAGAAAGACACAAAGATATGGTTTTTAATAAAGGCTTTAATGACTATTTCCGATTTGACTAACCAGAATGCAGCATGAATACAAAGAAAAGTAAATGTAGTTCTGAAACGCGCGTTTGGGCTTGTTAAAGCTTTAAGAAGCTATATTGGAATTGCATAGTATCCCTCATGAGCCTTTTCAGCTCTAGGCTAGTCGAGGGAATAATCGAATGATGATGGTATTTCATTCTATAATACACGTTATATTACTTAATGCTCAAATGTTTAAAGTTTGCGTTCTTTTGCTGTTGTTTCTAGTTTTCTTTAACATCCCGAAGTTTTTTCGAATTCTTGATATTGTTTGACTCGAGTAGCTTCTACAAGACTTAAAGTGTAGTTTAGTACGTCAACTTCTAAAAAGTACTCAAATATTGGGGACAATTTTCTTGTTGAGAACAGCGATTTTAGGTAATTAATATTTGATCCGATTGCTCTAGGTGTAGAGTCCCGCTAAATTTTTTTTCTGGTTCTCACAGCTTTTCATTCGATTCTGTGGCTCTCAACAGGATTTATAATTTGTGAAATCTGTTGAGTCTGATTAGTTCAGACGTCTTTTTTAATCATTATACTTACTAGAATTTAAAATTATACAATTTGTCGTCTCTTTGACTTCGTCAGTGCTTGTGCCCCTTTTCCCCCGCATCGTTTTTATAATAGTCGAATTAGAATGTCTCACACATTAACTTATGGGCATCGTCGCTCATTTGATTACTTAATCCATATTTCTGCAACATCATTCTTTTCTACTTAAATTCCATGTAACAAATTATATTTTAATCCCGACTTTAATAATTAAAATTAAATGACTAACTGACACATTCTCTGCAATATTAATCGGAATCAACTCAGCGACTTTCGTTTTAAGAATCAAGAGTGAACCTGGTCACCTCCAAATGTTTCCTTCAGGGTTCTTACGACTTTGAGGAGGTGAAATCAGACTGTAGACCTCAGTAGTCTAGTTTGTGACGGAGGATAGTCATTCGATTATTCACATGACTTCTACTAACGAGTAAGAGGTTAAGGCAATAATCAACAATGAAAAGGCATTAATGGATGGAAGAGATTCTAGGTCAGGGGTTCCCAACGGAGTTGACTTCAGCGGACCACCAATTGATGAGACAAATGTTTGAAGTTTTAGTAGAAAAGCACATTTGCGATGGATAATATTTTTCATAAATCACATAAGCTGCTGTTAACTCATGCTTCAAATTAATTTTACTGTCTTAACTGACGGCCTATCTCCAAAAGGAAAAGGTTATTGCACAGCTTTAAGCACAAGAAAATGTGTCAAGTTATATTTTGTAACGAACCAAATTCAATTTCTCGTACAATGTTCGATCGTTGTGCCTTGCTGTTCAAGATTTGTTAGATATCAAAAGAAAATATTTTTGGAGAGGGTGAGTTTTGCATCGACCTTCCAATGAAATAGACGGGGAATGCGCGCGCAGCTTCATATTATTTCTGCCTATCGCTCGGTTTGAAGATCTGTTGCATGGATGCAGTTAAAGGCATGAATCCTAATGAGAAACACATTGTTGATTGGTTAAAGTGATTATCCAGCGTGATTGAGAACCCTAGTCTGCGCTTCGATAGCCAATCGGCCCAAGTCGATTCGTAAGCCCACGTGACTTACCCATCTGAGATCTTGCGACAGCGACTCCAGCCACATGCTCTGTCTATTTCATTGGTGGTCGATGGATTTTTGCATGTGACGTCACAAAGAGACGGAAGATCCTATTTGCGATCATCCGAAGTTAACTGCTACTTGCTTCTCTAAACAAACTGTTAATCATAAGCATTATTTATTTAAATAAACTAAAACGTTTTGAAACGATTATAAAAACTATTCAGGCAACCCATGACTTATTTTCGATCAGATTACTAAATCGGAGTCTTAAGATGAGGGATCATGGAGTCGCCATTATGGAATTACCCTCCTGCGTTCTGTTTTCCAGCTACAATTAGTAAGCGCAAAATTTTTCAGTTCAGACGACGAACATTTTCTGTTTCAAAGAGGCTTTTAAAATTTGTTTATACAACAAGCTGCTTTTGTCCGTCTCATTCATTGGTGACATCCCAGGAATTCCCTCCACAACACAATGGAAGTTCAACAATTGGACAACTTTTAAGGCATCATTAATCTTGTTTACATAGCTGTTGCAAAGGGGAGGGCTACAGTTCTCGATCTTTTTAATTGCGACGTTTAAGACCTCTTTTTCAGCTAGTAAATTGGCTCTAGAATTTGAAGGAGCCTGTGAAAAGAACCATAATTATTTAATGAAAAAATGTCTTTATATGTGGGCACATAGTAACTTAGTTCACTTCAAACTCCGGTCATAGTCCAAATGTCAGTTCTGGTTTTAGACAATATATCTCTTCTCATAGTAACTATCCGTAAGGACAATACTATTTCTAGCTAGTTTTAAATTTATCCAATTAACTTTCATTCTCTAGTCCTCTTTTCATGTCACCTGGCGTTATATAGAAAATATAACTTCAAAAGAAAAAGGTGACTTTAACCCTCTGAGGGGTTAACAAGCATAATTCCACCTTACGACCTGCTGTCTTCCTTGCATGACTTCTTGTGGCCAAAGAATCTCTCCAAAGGATTATATTATAAGGAAATGAGCAATGGAATCTTTCCAAAAGATTTTATTCCAAGGAAAGGACCAATCGAATCGTTCGAAAGAAAGATTCTATTCTAAAGAAAGGTCCAATAGAATCTTTCTTAGTTGGAAAGAATCAATGGATTCTTTAGAAATATGTGGTTATTAAGTCCTTCAGTGCATTGTAAGTGCATCAGTGGGTTGCAAGTTCCAACCAAAGACAGTCATGCATGTGGGGTTGGTGTACGTTACATCAATCGTGGCTTCAAATATTCTCACGGTGGTGTGGTGTAGAAGTTTGGAGAGGGGTGTGTGTGCCAGTTCAGGTGCGACCTCGTCATCTGAGTTCAAATGATGTGGTGTTGTCCTCTGATCTTCGGGATGAATCCCGGACCGTCGTTAATAGCCCGTTGTGTTTACTCCAGTGAGACTTTAATTCAACTATCTATCTACCTACCATCGTAGCAACACTACACTACTCGGAAATATCGCTTCGCTCAGATTGTTAAGAACCCCTACCCTTTACGAGTTACACCAGCTTTAACTCTGCCGCAACAGCTGCATTGATTTAAATTTAGTGTAAAGCAATTCACGTTTTCTTTTGGTGGTGACCGTGCCCTCAAGCAAACTACTTGGCGGTCCGCGGACCACCTGTTAGGAACCCCTGTGCTAGGTGGAAGCGCACTTTAGACTTGGAGGAAAGAAGCACACGTTTTCAGACAGAGCATGCGTCTATATCATGTACAAGCGAAAGATGAAGAGTTCTATCCGTGTCTATACACACATGTCCTGGAATGGAAGTGTCTACCCGACAGAGTCCTTTGTTCTTCCCGGCGTTGTGGTTGAGCAGTAGAAGGTCCATTTGCTAAGGATTGACTCTCACATATCAAAATCACATATAAAAACCGAACCACAGTTCGTCGGAAAGCAGCTTGAGGAAAACGATGCGATGGCTGTTTTGGTGAATGAAACACAAAATGTACAGAAATGGCACATGCATTCGAATCCACGAGCACATAAAAGTTTCCCAGTCTTGGTTACATCCACATTCTGTTTTAATTTCCGAACGTTTAAATATTCCGTTCTGTTGACTTTTTAGAATCTCTTTTGTGTGAAGCATACAAAAAATAATAATTATATAATAATGTGGATTATATTTAGCAAATACACGTGTGGCTTTTACACAAATATATGCCTGAATCAATTTTTTTCACACATGTTTATTAGAATATATTTGCCTCTCTTCTTCGAGTTTTATTTTCTCTATGAAATTGGGTTTTTTTTTGTTGTAGAGAAACAATGAATGAATTAAAATTAAGAGATGATAGCGCGCGCGGAGGAAATATGACTGTGAACTTTGGACCTCAAATTGTTGCAAAGCGATGTTTCGAACTTTAGATAACAATTTTCACTGTTGTTAGAATCATGCAGCAACAAAATTAGAATAACAATATTTTTGCAAAGCTTTAAAAATACTTTGAAAATATTTTAAATTATAAGTGATAGCAATGACGTAAAAATACACTTATTAAACTTCATGTAAAAAGTAGTGAAGTACTTCAAAAATATAAACATTACTCCTTAATCAGATATAGATATATAAAACGTATATTGTATTCATTTTACTTATAATCACATTAATGGGATTTGTATTTTCCCCTTTATCTTTATACAAATTCTTTAGCGATAATGGAACTTTTTTCTGCAAATAGAAATTTTAATATTCATGAGAAGAAAAAGCTACGTAAATATTTCTCATTTAGCGAAGGTAATTTTTTCGCATATTTCACCATTTCTTTTGAAAATGCATGCACTTATTTTAAGGAACATCTTTTTCACCTAAGATGCTCAGGACGTAAATTTCAGAAAATTAAGTCAAATCAATAAAAATGTAAGTTTTCCATATAAACAACACATATATTATCAATTAAACTTGCTATTGTTGTCTTCATTCGAAGAACAAACTGGAGTTATTTTAAAATGATAAACCTCAAATTTCAAGTAAACCTATGTATTGGAGATATCTTTCGAGGCCGACATGTTGAAGAAGAAAGTCCCTTATTTCGAAGAATCGATTGTTCTGTTTTTAGAAGATCTATTGCTCTCCTGGAGATTCTAAAGAAGATGAAAATAAAAAAATTGATCTATAAACGACGACAATTTTTTATCACTCGAGTTGAAATGAATCAGTCGAGTAATCGCCGAGAAATTCACGAGAATTTATTTACAAAGTAGCTCTGAAATCAGTTTGAAAAAGTTTTTGGTTGTGGATTCCACAGCAACGAAGGTAATAGCTTCATGAATATCACATTTTTCCAAACAGGTTATTTTTAAAAACTAAAACTAAAAAATGAACAATTGCTAAAAAAGTGAGCGTGTATGACCCAAATGCAGTTTGATTGTGATCTGGTTATATGGGAAGTATACGACGGTTGAATCTGCTTGCGATGAACTGCGTCGATCAAGACCCATTTAGGCGTTTTATGTGCGATCGGTGTACCTTGAGAAGATCCTGGAGCTTAGAAACTACTTGTTTAGTCTTTGCCCTTCTCTTGCAATAGAATATCAGTCAGATGGACATTTCTATGTAGTGAAATGAGTAATCAACTTCAACCAATTCTGACTCTGAATGGATGAAGACATGAGTGCTACCATGACAGTTCAATGTTTTTTAAAAATCAAGAGGAATTTGGTTCTCAAAGGTCATTGGAAGAATAAATCATATTTTCTGCAAAAAGGAACCTATTCTATTTATGTTTATAAAATATAAAAAGGTTTTATAATTTGAGAATCTTCAATTATATAAGCGTAAAAATTCTTAGCTAATATAAATTATAATGATAGGAATCGTTACTATTTTTTGCAAACACTGTTCCTGACTATCTATTTGCTGTATTTGTTTTTCTTCCTGAACGAGGTTTCTCTAAACAAACTAATTCGTACTAAAACTAAAGCTAAAAGAGTATTTATATCACAATGTGTTTTTCATTCAAGTTTTAATGCTCAGTTTTAAAATTAAGGTGTCCTAGTTCACCAGTTTTGTGATACGACCTATTTTTTGACTGAGTTCAAACAGATTTAATCCTCTGAGGGTATCACACGCAAAACTTCACCTTGCAACTTGCAGTCTTCCCTGTATCACTTCTAACCAATTTTGACCTTCTTGACCAATATAATCTTTCCAAGGATTCTATTACAAGGAAATAGGCAAAATAAGTCTTCCAAAGGATTCTATTCCAAAGAAAGAATCAATGGAATCATTTCAAATGGTTTTATTTCATGGAAATGACCAAAAAACCTTTCAAAATGGTAAAAAAAGTCGATGGATTCTTTCAATCAATAGATGAAGTTATTTAGTCATTAAATGTCTTGTGGGATAAAGGGAATGCTACACTGCTCTAAAATCTCGCGACGCTCAGAGGGTTAATTATATATTCCAACTCGTCCTGTTTTGGATTAATTTTCCTCTCTGCTACGTTTTTATACCTCTGGTGTATTTGACTCATCTTGTGTGCTTATTGTGTTTACAACTCTTGTGCTTAATCCTTCATTTTATACCGTCGTACTCAGAGATCACACAACCGCGATGTTGTAGTTATGTTTA
Organism: Meta bourneti; assembly: GCA_933210815.1. Classification (NCBI taxonomy): domain Eukaryota; kingdom Metazoa; phylum Arthropoda; class Arachnida; order Araneae; family Tetragnathidae; genus Meta; species Meta bourneti. Next base: position 101,474,757 of record OW119925.1, read on the forward strand.
TAGTTTTGCGCCTTTCAACAGGTTAGATATTTAACAATGAACATAAAATGGAATGGGTACCGAAAATTAGAGAATTTAACAAACGAAAGCGTTAAATGGGTTACATTTGTTCGGAGTTAATCTAAGTTAGCTGAGGGTAAACCATTGGGGGTAATGCGCCCAATCTTCGTTTCGAATATTCTGGGTAGCATAACAGATTTAAAATTTTCATTACACCTGCTTCATTGTGGGCCAACTTAAGATCCTTCTGAGATGAGCCACTCATAAAAAGTTTGGACCAACATATCCCTCGCTTAACGAATGTAACTTCAAACAGTCTCAATTAAATATTCTATATATAACTCGAACTGTCTTAGATTCATCTCCCCACATACCTCTGGTGTATTTGATCTATCCTGTGTGATTATGGTGTGTGTCCATCTCGTGTGCTCAATCTTTCATTTTACTCTTTTATCCTCGGAGACCACACAAGTACGATGAGTTGGAGCTATGTTAATTGTTCTGTGCTTCTCAATATGAAAAAGTTAAGTGTTTGACTATAACGTAAGAAAGAGTAGATACCGAAAATTAGAGAATTTAATATATAAACGAAAGCTTCAATGAGTCATTCGTCCGAAGTTGCATCTAATTTAGCTGAAGGTAAACTAATAGGGAGAAATATATAACTCCCTCCTCGTTTCGAATATTTCAATTGGCCGAAAGTTGCAATGAAATAGTCATTACAGATTTGGAATTTTCATTATACCTATGACAGCTAGTATTTCATTGTGGGCCAACTTAAGATCCGTCTGAGATGAGCCTCATAAAAATTTCGACCAACTGTTCAATTTTTATTCCGGAATTCCTTTTCTTTGAAAACGATGTTATGCTAAAATCGGTGTAGGATGCATACAGACAATGAGGTTACACCCTGAGAACCATGAGCTAGTATTACAAATCTTATCTGTGTGGTTCTACCTTCAAGATCATATGCTATTGAACCTATACCTTGCTGTGTGGGTGATTTTGAGATGGTAATATGAAAACCTTTTATGTGAAATTATTTGGGAAAAATTTGTAGAACTATTTTACATGCTTTTGACAAGGAAGGATTGTCTTTCTGGTGGATACAACAAGGTGAAGCTAACATCCAAACATTTTCGTAGAAATTCGCTCTTTTAGTACATTGCTTTCACTACTTATGAAATATGTATTTGGAGGTGTTGAAAATAGCCAAATGACCGTCGTGACTTGAAAATGATGCTAAACTATGGGCTACGTTGTGTTATAGTATTATATATAGAGCGAGATAAAAATTAATATATTGCTATTGCTGCAGCAGAACTGATCAACTGGAATTTAACTCTTTGTATTTGTAGGATAGTGAGGAAGTACCAATGTATAACTGATTCTTTTATCTAGACCAGTAAGTTTATGCGACTGTGGAATCTTCAATGCGAGAAACTTTTAATTTAAATATGGCACTTTTTTTAAATTCATACCGACACATCTTTGTTTTTGTCGAACAGCAATTATTCACCTCTTATTCCTATTTTGCCTCTCATAGCATACGATCCTTTCCTTTCTCATGCCGAATTTCGAAAAGTGGGACCTGAGTGGTCAGACGAGCGACTCCTTCACGTCAGCGAGGTCGTTGTGGTCCGTAGTCTGCGAGAGGTCCGTAGTCGAGGTCCTATCGACGGCCTCGTACGTCTTGGAGGACCTCGGAGGAAATAGCAGACTGCAGTTGGTGCAGCTGATGCAATCGTTCCTGTCTGCCGCCGTCTCCTCTAGTCGGTCAAGTTCTGGCCTGATGGCCTCGTCCAGCTCCACCGTAATGTCCTCCTCCCTGCAGCAGCTGCTGCTGTCCGGTCTTTTGTCCAGAGAAGAGCTGTTCCTCTTGGAGCAGCTGGTCTCGGAGGATCGGTGACTGCCGGACTCCTGGTTCTGCGGCGGAGGGGTGACCGTCAGGCTGTTGCCATAACGCGTATCGTGGACGCAGGTGAGGGTGACGCCCAGCTTGGGGTTGTAGTCGACGGCCAGACTGCGCGGCCGCTGGACGGCGTTGTTGTTGTTCACCTTGTAGCTGACGTAGGAGCGAACGGAGCTGTGCGAGTTGGAGTTCCTGCAGAGGGCCTGCGGCAGGGACTGCTGCTGCTGTTGGTGATGGCTGCGCTTCTCGAAGTCCTTCACGCAGCAGAAGCAGCAGCAGCAGATGCACCAGAGGGAGGGAGGACCCGCGCACAGCTTCTCCCGGAACGCAACGCGGAATCGGTTGGACATGACGCTGTATAGTATCGGGTTGATGGTGGAGTTGAAGTAGTAGAAGCAACCTGGAAGAGAGAACGGAATGAGAGTATATTTATTAAGAGTTACGTCCGGTCTCCACTGAGACCTTTCATAAGGTTAAGATTAACCAAAAGTTAGAATGGATGTAACATGGGTGTATTGTTTCTCTATTGTAACCCACCAAGTGGTTTCGACAAGATATCTTGTTCATCAAGATTTGATCAATTTTTCTAATGACGAGATATCTCGTCATCAAGAAATTGAACATTTCTTTGATGACGACGAGATATCTCCTCCATCAGGATCTGTCATATTATCTTAATGACGAGATACCTTGTCGAGACAACCACCAAGAAGATTAAAGAATGACGCAACCGCGGTGTGCTTAAACTAGTTATTACATTCCAAGTAACATACTTTTCTTTGCACAAATTTATATACTTTTCTTCCAAATGCAAGTTCAGTCTCATAGACACCCCGGACTCACTATCTTTGCTCTTCCATGTCCACCATAAGTCCCCCTACCTCCACCCCACAAATTCTCCCCACTCCTTCCCAAGACCCGGATGACAGTTGTAAGGACACTCTCCACGCTAGCAGCATAGAGGAGACAGAGGACATTACTCCTCTATGCTTCAACGGGATCAAATGGTTCCTTTTGGTCAGCGTTCTTCAGTGTTTAGTCGGAGAACTTCACAGTAGAGAGAGAGAGAGAGAAATGAGATGTAACTTGCAGGCATTGCATCAAATTGAATCCGTCGAAGTCACCTAGAAGAGAGTAAAAACGTCAATGTCTCTAGAATGACCACAAACGTTGGCGTTGCTCGGAGAGGGATAGCTCTTCCTAGTGATATTGTCACTAGCAAGGACATCACAGTTATCGATGTCAGAATAGAATTAAATCGTAGCAGTCGAAACAACATGTAAGAGATGAAAAATATGTGTGTCTAAGGAGATAGATCATGCCCCGTTGAGATGGCTTCTGATTTTTCCTATGGTCAGAAGTCAAAAATCATTACAACGGTCATTTCATCAAACCATCAAAAGCAAGAGTGGCTTTGTGGTTAACCCTCCTGGATGGTTGTCTCGATGAGGTATCTCGTCGTAAGCAAATCTGACAGATCTTGATGGACGAAATATCCCGTCATTAGAAAAAAAATCTAACAATTTAATCTCGTCATCATCGAAAAATCGGCAATATCTTGATGACGAGATATCTCGTCATTAGAAAAATTGGTCAGATTTTGCTGGACGAGATATCTTGACGAAACCAATTGAAGGGTTAAAACTATTGTGTGAGAGAAGAGGTTTTACCTGCGAGTGTGAAGAGTGTCTGGTTGATGTGCTTGAGACTATCCGTCCACTCTCCGTAGAGCGTCACGTAGAGGAAGAGAAGACGCTGTGCGTGAAACGGGGCCCAGCACACGAAGAAGGCGATCACGACGGCAGCTGGAAACAAACACAAAGAATTATAGATTAAAATAATACAAGAAATCTGCTCCGATCCTTGGTACAAAAGAAATAAGAAAAGATCATTGTGTTTTTCCGCGAAGATTCAAATCTAACAGTTTCTGACCGTAAACATTTATGATTGAAGTGTCCTTAGCCTGTAACGTTTTCATTTCCTCAGTACAATCGACGCAGGGAATATTGCTCAAAATGCATAACATAGAACTGCCTTCAATATGATGGATTAGAAAGTTGACGTCCGTGTCACCATTGTAGAAGAAGGTGAAGGTTGATATGATGATTGATGAATTATAATGTTCAATATTACTTTTATTATTAATTAAATATTTCAAACTTTAGTTCCTCCTGCTGAGTCAAACTACATTAAAGACTATTAAGGATGACAGAATAGGTCCGATGGTTTAAAAATTACAAAGCTTTCAAGTTAGAAAAAACTGTGAATCTAAAATTTTTAACAGATTTTACATTGAACTTGTTTTAAATTCCTCCTTTTAATCTTTCATGCAAAATTTTATCTTCTAAATCTGATAAGTTTAAAGGATATCTTTATTTTCGCCAACTAGCGGTTGGCGAGAGATGAATCCAACGGGTCTAGGATTGGCGCATTTCAGCCAAAGGGTGCCAAAAACCAGCCTATAACCATATGGCATTCTAGCTATTTATTTAATCCAGCTTATTTTCTGGTGAGTGGTAGAGTGCAGGCTTTCGTCCGAAAGTACAATCCTGATCCTTAACCTTTATCAAACGGTTGATAAGTTGGAAAGAGGTTATAGAAAGACAGTTTTGCTAAAACTAAAAATGAATATTTTGAATTTGGAGTTCAGCTATTAGAAATTTGAGCCCACAAAGGATTTTGGCAGAGCACGGGCGGTGTTTCTTTAAGGGGAGTTAGTGAACGTTTGACGTGGTGATTCATCGAAGTCCTTTATTTTACTTGTAAGTTGGCAGCTGTGTAAGAATTGCACATAGTTTTGTGTCGTGATAATAGAGAGCTGTTTTTTTAGGATGAGTTCTTGAGACATGAAATAGGATTCAAGTAAGTCAGAGATGCACTGTGAAGAGTATTTTATAAACCTGCGACACTTTAAGGACGTTTGGGTTCCTTGGGCATTTCTTGTCAATAAAACGTTTCCTAAGATACTTTTAACCCACTCATTTTCTATAAAATTACTATTTGGCTATAAAATGTGTAGGGTAAAAACAGTACTTTTCTTTCAAAACTAATGCTCAGAGGCCATGATTTAGTCTCTCACCACCCATTGGTCTTCGGAAGCTAAGGTCACAGATCCTAATCTCTACTGAGATAGTCAAGAATATTGAGAGTATCTTCAAGATTGGTCAGTCGGGTTAACCCTCCAAGTGGTTTCGACGAGATATCTCGTCCATCAAGATCTGAACAATTTTTTCTAATGACGAGATATCTCGTCATCAGGATATTTCCAATTTTTGGGTGATGACGAGATCAACATCTCGTCAGTTCTTGTAATGACGAGGCATCTCGGCCTTCAAGATCTGGTCGGTTTCGTTGATGACTAGATACCTCGTCAAGACAACTACTAGGAGAGTTAATAGTTGTCTCATGCAATATATATATATGTCATAATAACAGATCTTATAAGCCTGCAGTCGTGACGAGAGTGGCAAGAGTGGTGTAAGGCAACCGGAGAGAATGATCCATTGATATTGAGTGTAATGCAGATTCCACAACAATTATTTATCATTTGAGTAGGTGAGTAGTTACATCATGAGGTTGTTGAAGGTTTGGAGTTTGGAACGGCTCTGAGGACTCCTTAGCCCAAGAGGCTCGTGAAAGAATAAATAGTTTACAAAGATCTCGCTAGAGGGATTAGGATTAAGAAAAATATTATTGGACCAGGGGATTTAACAAGAAAGTTCATTGGTAGAAGTCGGTGGTTTTACGAAGGGGGAATGTGATCTTACATATGCGATTTGAAAGCAGGAGAGTCCTTGGGAGGTCTAAGTTAACGAGGCGGCTTGAGTTCAAAGGTGAAAGGAAGTCGCAAGGTCCGTGGGAGGTCTAGTTAACGAGACGGCTTGAGTTCAAAGGTGAAAGGCAAGATATTGACCACTTAGATAGGGATACAAAGACTGGGATAAAAGGGGACCGCTAAGGGGTGATCTGTAGTAAAAATTGTACTTAGGGGGTTAGTTTTAGGTATCGTTTTATATATATCTGATTTTTAAGAACCTAGATAACAATAAGATCATTCAATCAACTGTTGACTGAGTGTTCTCATTGCTTTGTATCGTTGTGAGATATCGCATACAGTCAGTTCACCTCGAGTAGAGACTTCAACACATAAAGAACATTTCCCTTCGACATTTCCTTTTCTGTCTTTGTGTGCTAGACACTCATTTATGTCAACCGTCATTCTTTATTCACTTAACCCTCCTAGTAGTTGTCTCGAAGAGGTATCTCGTCATTAGAAAAATTGACCAGATCTTGATGAACGAGATATCTCATCATTAGAAAAAAACTGACCATATCTTCATGGACGAGATATCTAGTCGAAAACACTTGGAGGGATAAGACACACATAGAAGTTCTCTAGAGATTGAATGGGGCAAACTTTCCAGTTAAATCTAAGATGACACTTACCTAAAGTAAAGTAAACGAATCAATCATAAACCTGAAAACAACCAACTAATGAAATAGATGGAGCATATGCGTGCAACTTTATGTTATTTCGTCCAGTCGCTCGGTTTGAAGATCTGTCACGTGGTTGTGGGAAAAAGCATGAATTCTTATTTATTTATTGGTTAAAGTGATTATCCACCGTGGCTTAGATAGCCAATCGGCGATTCGTAGGCTCACGTGATATACCCTTCAGAGATCTTACAACTCCCACATGCTCCGTCTATTTCATTAGAAGATCATGGGCCCATATCGAAGTGGACGGACAGTGCTTGTATATGCAAAGTGAAGAGAAGGATTTTAAGCACTCACCGAGCATCCTGATGACTACTCTCCTGGAGCGGGCCTTGGAGCCTTCCCTGTCGGGTTTGCCGCCGCCGGACAGCCTCCTGGACTGGTGCAGCGCCAGCGCTATCCGGACATAGAGCGCCGTGATGACGGAGACGGGCACCACGAAGAAGACGACGGTGGAGCAGACCATGAGGATCTCCCAGGTCCACTGCGGCTGGTTGAAGGGCAGGCCGCACCAACTGGACTGCTGCAGGGGCTGCCCGGTTCCGGGCTCCGGCAGCTGGTTGACCTGCGTGAAGAAGGCGAAGGGCAGGGCGCAGAGGGCGGAGGAGAGCCAGATGAGGCCGATGTTGCGGACGGCGTTGGAGAGCTTGGAGCGCGTCTGCTGGTGCAGCGGGTGGCAGATGGCTACGTACCGCTCCGAGCTGAAGGTCACGATGGTCAGGATGGAGGCGTAGGCCGTCGCCTCGGGGATCATGCCGCGGAGCCAGCATCCCACGCGACCCAGCTGCCAAGGGTATTGTTGCCAGAAGGTGTACAGCTCGGGAGGCATCGCTGCAACAATCGAAGTCAAGTCACTGTTGCATGTAATGAAATCAGTTTATAACAACATTGTAAAGTTCCAGGCTATCCGATGGGTTGTCAATTGTTTGGTAGGTAGTTTTTAATTAACGTCGCACTGTGGAACACAGCGCAACGGGCTTTTGGCGACGGTTCGGGATTCATCCAAAGGAAAAGATCCGAGAACAACACCTCGTCATTTTGAACCACGGTCAGATGACGAGATAGACACATGAGCATCACCCCACTCTCCAAACTTCATCGCCGTGCCACCGTGAGGACATTCAAGCCCATGACAGATTTAACCTGAACCAGCCCCACACAATGTTCTGTGATTGGACCGAGTTTCGAATTCACAACCCTCCGGTTGCTAATCCGCTACAATTCCAACTGGGCTTCAGCGGCCCGTCAATTGTTTGGAATGAACAGAAATGGTATCTGATTAAGATCGTGCCCGCTGATTCGAAGCTAAAGACGCCGATTGTGGAAGATATTTTTTACGCGTTACCACACCAGTCCCCTAATTTCAATAATAGATTCGTTTAAAATCACGTGACTCAACAGCCTTCTCGCGGGAGTCGCACTATTGCTCACACAAAAATCGCAGAGCAAAAAATCGTAATCAAGTCGAACCAACCCGGCCATACTCTGGAGCAACATACGACAAAACATACGTTTCTCTACAGAAAGCATGTAGATACGCATGAATATTTCAACCAATTTGGTGTCGTAATAGTGGACCAATGCGTGTGACTTGCATAAAAGTCTTCCCCTTCACTTTTCCACTTCCCTATACTGTTCACATCGCTTTCTTTCGTATCAGTCATATTTCGTATCAGTCACCAGTGTAAATGTTTATATACAGGGTGAGTCTAAATTGTTTTTACAAAATAAGAGGGGTGATAGTACCCATCCAGACGAGCAATAATTACCATGGGACATTGGGTGGCATTCCACTCTGAGAGGCAGAAAAGAGTCAAAGTAGAATTTCAACATGAACGTACAACAGTGTTGGGAAAGCGAATGAATGATACCAAAAGTTGCATAATCTGATTTATTGATCAGAGAAAAACTCACAGCAAGTACTCAAAGTGGAGCGTGTCGTTGCACAGTTCACACCGGTGAAGGAATGACTGGCTCACGAAGATTCCTGGTGTTGTGTTAATTTTGTCTGCGGCAACACCGATTCTCGCTACGAGATCCTCAGCCACAGGCGTCTGGTACACTAAAGATTTCATGTGTCTCCAGAAGAAAAAGTCCAGTCGGTTGAGGTCCGGTGAGCGAGGAGGCCAAGCCACAGGTCCGCCACGTCCGATACATCGTGCGACCAGGCCATCTTGCTTAGGAGATATGCTACGTAGGCAGGTACAAAACGACGTCAGAGGCGATGACTTGTTCATGCTCGACGCGTTTCGACTTTACTCTTTTCTGCCTCAGAGTGGAATGCGACCCTGTGTTCCATGGTAATTATTGCTCGTCTAGATGGGTACTATCACCCCTCTTATTTTGTAAAAACAATTTAGATTCACCCTGTATATATTAAACTCTACATATAACATTTAAGAGACATTATTTAACTTCACTGAAAACGGAATTTTAATATTTCACCATGATGCATGCAAATTTTATGGCGAATTATAAAACAAATCTTGTTTTTTTGTATCGCCTGTCGATACACGTAATAAAATAAGAACGCATCCTTATGCTTAGTTCTAATGCTTCTGCATTGGTAACATTCACTCTACTGATTAAATTTTTCCCGGTAGACTATTAGTACCTAAATAAGATTTAGTTCAGTTATCGAATTTTATACCTGTTCACTTCTTTTTAACGGCTTAATTTGTCTCAATCGTTTTCGAGAAAGGCTATTACTGGTTAAAGTCACTCTTGATTGCTCGACCGTCTAGACATTCAGAACTTGTTTGAACTTCGGAACTTTTGTCTTGTTAACTTAAATTTCTTTCTTTGCTCTTATTGGTGTTTTCTGTGATCTTTGTTTTTAGTGTATTATGCTGGTATTCTGCTTGAGGGGGACTCGCAAGTGATGTGACGATTTTCCCCTTTTCTCATAGAGACCTATTTCACTTAGAAACAGTACTCAAATGGTGTATGGATATTGAAAACTTCGTTCATTTTACAAGAAATAACCTTACTTCGATTAAGAAAATTCCCATTACAGACATTTAGATACGTAAAACTAGTCAAATGAAACGAATTATTGTTTTTATATGAACTATCGCCAAAGTTACTAAATTTAAATTCCATAACTTTAACCGCTTTACTTGATGTGTTGGATGATGTATGTCCATTAGAGTGGGCCGAGAAACTTTTTTTTTTCAAAATTTGCTTAGTCCCAGTGCGGAAAACTTGTTGCGTCAAAAAGTTCAAAATGACTAGATGTTATTCTCAGATCGTTCTCTTTGGGATGGATCACGGACCGTCACAAATAACTCATTGTGTTGCTCCAGTACAACATTAATTCAACTACCTACCAACTACTCACATTAAATATTTGGATACTTAGTAATTTACATCTTTGGAAAAGCATTCAAGGCATTTCCAGATCATATCAAGATGTAATCTACGATGCAATTGCGGGGAATACGTACTTCGCGCATCCAGAAAACCTATTACTAGCAATGGTTATTGATATTTACAGCATTTCGGGAAAAGCAGGGAAATTGCTGATGCAAGAAAAAAACAGAAAGTTTAACTCAAATTCCCTACCTTAAATTTTCATGCATTTGACTATATCGATTTTATGATTGGAAAAAATGATAAGTCAACGAGCCACCTCTCACAATGGGATCAATTCACAATATGGTCAACTGAAGAACTTTATCAAATACTGAAACAAAAGGAAGTGTCTGGGTTAAAAATTTTGAAAATTTTTTCCTTGCCATACGCAAGCACACTATTCAATAATCAAACGATTTTTCTGCAAATTTGTTCTTTAATTGAGTATAAAATATTGTAAGTCATTTATACTCTATGCTAAACCAACAGTACATGCTGCATCCTCGACTATTCATTCCAATTTTTCCATTTTTTGTTGTATCAAAATTATATATATCGCAATACAGATTCTGTAAGTGATGTATGTCTATTTTGAGTTATTTTTTATCTTTCTCCAAGGCCTGAGAACATATGGTAGTAGATCGCTGTTTGACTAGTATGAGATACCTGTGTCCGTATTGATTTTTTTCCCTTTTTCTTTTTGTAATTATCTCTGTTATTTTTCATCTGCATTTTTCTTGAGCTATGTTAAGTTGCTTTCGTCGACCACATGGCATCTCTGAGACCCACGATGCTTTCTTAAATTGCTGTTAGAAAATACATTTTCTGTAACAAAGCTAAAAGTAACTTTTGTATAGGGCTGTTATACGATAGCAGTTAAAAATGTTATTACAAATTAACAGTTATCAACTATTATCGAAAATGTTAAGTCATAGATAAATATTAGAAAGTAACTTTTAAAATAACTAGACTGATAATAAAAAATGATAAATGATTAAAAAATATTATTAAAACTTTGGTAAAGGTGAAATTACTATTAGTTTAAGTAATTATCAATTTTTAAATTAACAGCAACGTCAACTGCCAACAAATTAAATTTACTCACTAACTGTTAGTGTTAGAATTTTCATGTTATTAATATTATTTATAAGTAAGTTTTCCTCTCACATATTTTTAATATGCATGAAATGCCTGTGGGGTTTCTTTTTAGAAAAATTATGATTATAAAGAAGAAAGTGTTTTAACAGCATTTGAAACAGTTTCCGTTTAAACCCAATGCGTATCCTTTTCGTAAGTTGTTAGATCCGAATTCAAGTAGTTGAAGAACTAGTCATGTTATCTGAAATCGGAATAGAATTAAAATGTTTTCCGTTTTCACTGAGATGTTTGTTTGGTTTTGTTGTACGAGAGCCATGTTATTTTGTAAGGAAACGCTGATAAGAAACAATGATTTGAATTAAAGAATTGAAAGAGCGATTTTTTTAATTCAACTCGGTATGTTAAAATTTGCAATAACTAAAAGTTTCTTTGACTGGGAACTGAATGACCTTTTTAAAAAGTATTTTAATTAAAACTTCCTTAGATAAAATGACTTCGACACATTTTAGCTGAAATACTACTTTCCTTTGTCAAAACGGATAGAACAATTTTAATATATAGATCAATAGATGGTGCCTCAGTAGGTTTGTGGTTTAAATGCAAACTAACGATTGGAATAAGTCACGCGTACACCTATAGATGGCGCTACAATGCATGTATATTTTAAATGCAAATTAAGAAGTTAAATATACAAAACTATAAGAGAGATTTTTAATTTTGTAAATGAAAAACTTGTCTTGAGACATGGATATCATCGACACAGTTTGAAATCCTATAGGATTTGTAATTTGATATTTTTAGATTTAGGATCTCTTTGATTTTAACTCCACCTTTCAAAAGTTGACCAAGTTGACATTCAAAATTTGAAGATTCTAGAATATGAGTTTTCCTGATTCTAGTGAAATGTTATTAAATTTTTACACGGAGATTTATTTCTATATTTGCTTTTTGAAATAACTAACTATTGTTACTTATTCAATTTTAATGCCTTTAATCTAAAAGCGTTTATATTTTATATGTGTTTAATCATTTGCCCGGAAATTTGTGAACTATTGCAACACAATATTTGATTCAGAATAAGCGAAATTAAACTTTGCGTTGCAATAGTTCACAAAATTTCAAAATTCTAATTCTTATATAATTACATTTTTTATAAACAAAATAAATATTGTTAATTTTCCTTTTTCTTTCACGTTTTTTATCAAAAGTTTATCTACGAAAATATCCAAATATTTGGGTTTAAGCATAAGCGGTATTAAAAAATTCATCCCTTTAGCTATAATGACGTTCTGGCAGAAAGTAACTTATAGTGTCAATAAAAAGTTTTACGATCTTTGCGACAAAAATCCATTACTTTTTCATTTCACCTCATTTTTCAACACCTGGATCTCAGAAATGGTTTTCCACCTGGTTATTCGGTTCAAGACTTTTCGGGCACAACGCCAACACAAAAGGGAAAATGACAAAGCCGTTGAGAATGTTCCCGAAGTATATGAGGTTTGCGGGAAGTATGCAAATGGCTCTCACTTATTTATTAATCATTCATTTAATTTGAAACGGAAAATAGAGCAACGTGAAAAATTTTGAACTCCAATAGCAACCAAAAAGATTTTGTAGACTAATGGAATGCTGAAGATTTGATTTATCTTACATTTCGTCGCATTCATTTTTAAGATGATTGAGTTGAGTCATTTAGGTTTTATAAAATATGGGTGACCAGTCACGCTTCAGAGTTTTTAAAAGGATCATGAACACTAAATATGAGCGATTGAAAAGATGGGAAAGATTTTTATGCACTGATATCCGTAATGCTGTTCCTTATCCTACTTGATCTAGGCAAGCTAGACCAAATCCATGAGTTCATACGCCTTCAAAAATCCGAGATCAGCATAGAATTGATATACAGGTCCTCCAAGACAAGCAAGGAGGAGTATCCGAAATACAAAATTTTCGGCTTACAAATGAAGCACAGTAAGTCAAAAAATACAGTTCTGAGAGAACGAAGAGGAAAATTTACTCACTAAGTGAGTTTCTCATGAAGAGAGAGAGAGAAATCTAATCTTCGTGCAAAGAGAAAATGACTTAGTTGACACCACTCTGAAGGTCATCACATTCTGGTCGAGAAGAGCTATAAAACTCATGTCTTGAAAATTGCGACAGTGTGTTTCACATGAAGTTGACGAAATAAGGTTTCATAACACAATATCTGCGCCTCCAAGACCACATTAAAATGATGATTACATTCCTGTCTGAGAGGAGTAGTGTTGCTCCAGTGAGACTTTAATTAACTACCTACCTGAAAGTGAGAGGAATGATTATTTCGATCACTTTTTCAATACCCAATGAATTTATCAATGAGAGGTATGTAGGTAGTTGAATTAAAGTCACACTGGAGCAACAAAACGGGCTATTGGCGACAATCCGAGATTAATCCCGTGCGGAAAGATCAGAGGACAACGCCTCGTCATTTTGAACCACGGTCAGATGACGAGGCCAACACTTAAGCTGGCATCCCACTCTCCAAACTTCCACACCACGGCAGAGTGAAGACATTTTGAAGCCACGGCAGATTTAACGTGCATCACCCACGACGGTCTTTGATTGGATCGAGTTTCGAACTCGCAGCCCTCCGGTTGCTAATCCGCTACTCTTCCAACCTGGTTCAACCCTGATCAATGAGAGAAACAGGGTCAGTTCTGCTATTATTATATTGAATACATTGACTGCCAAACTTTTATAGAGTCTATGATAGATCGCAACAATCAGTTATTAATATCTCATTAGGTTACGTCTTAGAAGAGACGCAGCACAACAAACAAAAATATCCTACATGAGATAAAAGATCCTACTCTACCACTCAAGCACGTTTGGGATGATAATATTACATAGATGCGTCGTCCTTCCTTCGTACGTCTTAGCAGTTTAATGGTGGCATAAAAATAGGAAGACCCGAGAAAAAGTGTGCTGATATATTGGAGATCATAAAAGGATGGCCATGATCTTCTACCTCTCAACATGATGTTGACTAGCAGCCATTGTGTAATTCCACGGCGACATATTTTCGCAGAGTGGAATCCTCGTAAATGTACTAATGAGTTGGAGGGTCTCTTAATATAGGAGCAAATTGGGATTTTACAAAATACGGACAGATCACTTCTTGCTTCGCGTGAGCTATTCAGATAAATAGGGTATCGTGAAATAATTCTTTCGACGAAGTATGAATTGTTTTTATTATTTCATCTAGGGTGTTTTAGACTAGTGTGATAAAAGGTGGTCTATTTTTGCTACCCGAAGGCATTAGGTCCGTTGCTATAAAAGGAAAATGTTTTTTTCAGGAGTTTATAGTGTTTAGTTACATATATGCTATCAGTCATTCATTTTTGAGAGTGCTGATTTAGTTTCATGAAGTACTTTTTTGAATTCACATAAAACTGAGAAATTCAGAAATGAAAACTCCTATATCGACATGGCCATTTTTTTAACCCCTTAAGGGTCAGGCACATATTATTGTACTATTGCAACCTACTGTTTTCCCTGGGTGACTTCTAACGTTTTCGACTTCTTGACCTTTAAAATCCTTTCTAGGATTATGTGTGTGTAGGGTAATGTGTGTTGTATGGTGAAATTAATAGTATAGTGGCTCCCGGGAGAAGACAATTGAGTCACGTGGTTTTGAACGAGCCTATTAGTTAAATTAGGGTGGTAACAAACAAATCCCTTCCACAATTGGCGTCTTCAGCACAGATTCTGGTTCTAAGCTATCGTTCGGTGCCGAAAGCGATAACATTGATAATGTGTTGGTTGGATGAAAACATCCGCGGTGATCGCCAATCATGCTTTTGGGTACGGCAGCTTCCTTCTAACAAGCTTTCGCACCTATTCAAAAATCAACTGACCCAAGGTTGACTGCCTTCTCCTGGGATATACACAACTCGGAAATCTCATGCAGTTCGGAGGATTAAAGCTACATTACGTTTATCCACTTCGACAAAAAACTTTGCAGAAAGAAAGCACTCTGTTAAAAGAGCTTTATTTTAGATGATCTTGTTTGATAACACAGCAGTTCATGGTTTGATTTTTAATACTTTCTATCGACATTCCTGACACTCTATACACCTGACGTTCTTTGTTTTTTTAAAGGACATAAAATAGTCCCATTGAATTCTACCCAGGTCTTCCACTTGGGGGTGGGATGGCCGGTACCATGCTACATAAGACTGAGAGGTGTCCAGGAACGGTAGAAGGTTTTAGTACAGTGTTCTTCAGTTGATTTCATAATTAAAAAAAAGACAAATCCTCGTTGCATTTGTAATAAATCTGTGGAGCAGATACATTGAAATAGAAACAAATTTTTACTGTTGTGCACTATTTAATTCTGAGAATTTAATGGTCATAAATGAATTACACTTTGAAACCTGTGATGGAGAAGTCTATTATCCAGCTTATGGATCATATGATCTTTCAAGCAATAATTGTCGAGAACGTGACGGTCTCTGCGGCAACCCGGGATACCATGGGAGGTGCTGCCACATCGCATCCACTAGGAGCATTGGAGGGATGGACATACCTTTCTAGAGTGGCTGGGGATGCTGACACGCATTTACGTGTCGTCTTGAAGAAACCCGGAAAATTTCAAGCAGGAAACCGACTTCGGCACGTACGAGATACAAACTCGCAAACAAGTGATTTAGTCTATCAGCTTTTTTAACTCTCCTGGTGGTTGTCTCGACAAGGTACGTTGTCATTAACATAACTGACCACATCTTGATGGACTAAATATCTAGTCATTAGCAAAATTGGTCAGATTTTAAAGGATATATCGTTGAAATCACTTGGAGGATTAAGAGCGACGCATTTAAACGCTCGGTCACTATATTATGAATTATAACAATAAGGAGCCCTTTTCTCAGAACATAATGTTTTAACTGTTTTTAACATGTGTTTATACCACTTATATAAGTCTAAACGATTTTCAGGACTCTACCTAAGTGCGCAGTTGTGATACTCAATAGCCGAGAGACATGATTCTGAACAGATAATGCAGCTTTGGTTGTCTGTGAACTTGATAAGTGTTGTGGATGCTATGTTCAACAGCTACTGAGTTGGAGAAAAGTAAGATATTTCTGCCTGTTCAAAAATTGATATTGATTATATTGATAAAAAATTAATAACAATTTGTGTTCCAATGTTGCATTGACAGCCATGAAAATATAAGGGTAATAAGAAGCAGGGGCTGTATTTTAGCTGGAGATTTTAGTACAACACTCTTTTCTGTGCGTGTGATGCAAAGAATATTGTATATATGATTAATATTTTAAAATTAGCTACAACGGAAAACGGAACTACATTTTCAGTCATTTGACTCAACTCAATAGTTTTTTGACGTTTCCGTAAAATCGAAACTGTAGCTAATGTCTTTTCACACCCAACCATCGAAACCACTTGCGTGACGAAGGAAGAAACCGAGAAACACCCAAGAATCTTTGTTTTTCTTTGCAAACTTTTGCATTTTCTGGGAAAGGGCTCTCTCACCCCAGAGCACTTAAAAGTGGATGGCGAGAAAAGCAACTATACAAGTGATTCCCTTGCACCAAGCAATTAGTGGGAGAGATGGAACGAGGGGTCGGATTTCTTCGACCTTCGAGTCGTTTCCATCTCCTGATCGAGGTCGATATCTATCTCGTGAGTTGTGGGCGGCTCGGATGATGAGTTCGCCAGATTCAGAGGAAAGCGATCCCGGAATTTGGAATTGGGAGGAGGAAAAAGTAGGAAAACAGTCCATTATACGCTTCAGCGTCCTTATTAGATTTCCATCGATCGCATATATCATCTTTTGCCCATGTTTTTATGACCCGGATGACGGTCGTTCGCCCCTCTGCCATTGTCCACGAGGCAGCTAATTTCATTACAGAACACACAAGAAATGCTTTGAAAAATCCTCTGCTAGGAACAGCGAACGATGCGTTTCGATAGGCAACGGAAATGCTTCACCGAATATTGTTGCAAAATTCATGGAAACAACAGGGAGCACTGTTGTGTTTCTGATTGCCAATATCACATAGCTTATTCCAGTTCCATAGCAATTGTCAAATTGATCTTTGTTCTACTACATGGATAAACTACATTGTTCATCATACAGTATCATCTCACATTAGTTATTTCATTTCTGTAGCGATTGCCAAATTGATCTTTGTGTTACTACATGGATGAAATATACAAAGATCAATTTGGCAATCGCTACAGAAATGAACATAGTACATCTATGTAGCAGCAATACATCCTACAGTAGCATCTCACATTAGTTATTTCAGTTCTATAGCGATTGTCAAATTGATCTTCGTGCTATAATATGGATGAACTATATAGTTCATCCATACAGTGGCATCTCACATTGCTTATTTCAGTTCTATAGCGATTGTCAAATTGATCTTTGTGCTACAATATGGATGAACTATATAATTCATCCATACAGTGGCATCTCACATTGCTTATTTCAGTTCCATAGCGATTACCAAATTGACCTTTGTGTTACTTAAACTACATAGTTCATCCATGCAGTGTAGCTTTTCATATTCTTATTTCAGTTCAATAGTAATGTCAAATCTGTCTTTGTGCTACTAGTGTGGATAAACTGCATAGTTGCGCTGCTCGACCACTGATTCGGCATCTTTTTGCAACCAGTTGGCTTGCTTTCAACAGCATACAAATATAGACGATTTGCGTGTCATATCATTTGGTACAATTTAGGCAAATAAGTATTTTATTTGTTCTGTACTGTCCAATCGATAGTGAACCTCTAGTATCCGAATAACTGAAAAGGATGTTCATTTAACCCTATTAAGGGCGATGGGACGTCAAGCATATCACCTCCTTGAAATGATTAAAGCTAAGTATGTATATGTTCTGTCTTGTAAGGTGCATATGAATATTCTCTCATTTGATATTCTGACGCTGAGGAGTGCTCTAGGTGTGTATTGGAACATATATGAGACCCACCACCCCTTAAAAAGCTAGATTTTTTAACCCTCTTGTTGGTTGTCTTCGCGTCGAAAACTGCCCTGTAGTGGCCAGAAAACTCATGCAAAACCCTGTAAACCCGTTTCAAACTGTCACCAGTTCTGGGCGAGAGACAATTTGTTTTTCTTACTTGGATCTTCATTCCCCTGAAGTTATAGGACAGATCTCGACGAGGTATCTCGTCATTAGCAAAATTGACCTGATCTTGGACGAGATAACTCGTCGAAACACTTGGAGGGTTAAGATATTTATGTAAGGGGATTGCTCTTCATCCATATGTTATCGAATTCTTCATCGAAAATCCAACTTACTTCTAGTACAGTGTCCTTCAAAAGACTGGACTCTGTATTATGAGTTCTATCCCCGTCGCTGCTTTGGTCGAGTTGGCTGCCTGGGTTTTTCTTGGTTTCCCCAAGAGGCCTCCAGGATGGCACGTGACCTCCTGTTTGATTACCTCTTCACCACCCCAGTGGCGGAAACAATCCAACTAATCTGTGGACCACTCGTTAGGAGAGGGATAGAGTGATGGGACTGGAATGAGAGAACGATACTCGCACCGTGCCGATCTGCTTTGAGTTTCTGTGTTCTTTGCTAGTCACATATCCCCAAGGCCTCCAGTGAGGCATTTGGACCTCATCGTGTTTCGGACATGATTGGTTCTTCGGGGCGACACAAATGTGATTCGTCTGGTGCCAAATTGATGATATTGGTCTGAGATAGATGCAGTTTCTGCAATTCAAATGGGTATATCAAACGAGAGGAATTTTCTGTCAAGCTAAATATAGGTGGAGGTAGTGTTTCTGCAGCTGTACGTATTCCAAACGGTAAAATCAGTTAGCTTGTTTTCCCAAATACAATTTCAGCACTTCGCCAATAAAAAATTCAAAGAATAAATTCCGAATTGATATGTGATAGTTGATTGGTCTACACTAATTTTATTAAGAGCCAAACACGGACAAAGCAGCGATAAACTAAATTTTAAGGTACCTCCGATATGTTTTTAGCGAGAGTATTAGGTTAGCAGAACTAAAATCTTCTCAGACCGTCTGGTTTGTTTATTTACACTGAAATTCCTTCTCATAATAAAAAGGTAGGTAGTTGAATTTGCATTGCACTGGAGCAACACAACGGGCAATTTTTCGACGGACAGTGATCAGTAACAAACGGGAAAGTTCCGAGGACAACACCTCTTCATTTGAACTTCGGTCAGATTACAAGGTCAACATCTGAGCTGGAATTCCACTCTTCAAACTTCCACACCACGCCATAGTGAGGACTTTTGAGGTCACGACAGATTTAACGTACATCAGTCCCCCACGTACACGAAGGTCGTCGATCGAGTTTCGAACTCGCAACGCCCCGATTCCGTGACTACCAATTGGGCTACGGCGGTCCCCTACTTCGAAAATGAACATAGGATATTACATTCATCTTATGGAAGGTATAAAATCAAGATACACTCATAAGTGTTGCAAATTGCTAAGAACCAGTGCAATGTGTATGAACAAAATGGGATAAAGTAGAGGTGCCGCAAAAAATAGTGTCGATGGGCGGCACTGTTAAGAATAGGTAAAAAATTTCTTTTTAGAGCAATGAGGTGAATAAACAAGGAATCAACTATGAATGATACTGAATTAGAAAGAACAAGTGCTTTTTAAAATATTTTTACTCTATATATACCTTACCATCAAAAGAATAGCGGAGCAGGAATAGAAATAAAAGCCTTGTTGTGACTGCGGGGAAAAAAGTTTTCATCTTTTATTTCTACTCGAGATTCAATTCTGGAAGGGCAAACCAAGCACATGGAGAAACCTCATGTCCCATGAGCATACAAGCGGTTTGAGATACCCTTTTCTCTTTATTTTTCTGAATACCTCATTTTGGACTTATGGATTCGGAATATTCATCTTTTCATGTGAGAAACGCAATTTTATATTGAAGTAGAATTGGGGAACTAAATGAAATGTAGCGAATTGCAATGGAAATGTACCATCGAATGTTACTCTTGATTTGTTGACTTGGCAGACAGGCAAAAAAATTAGAGTATTATTTGACGACCACTCTTAAGACTGGCGTTTGTGGAACGCGTTTTTAAATATTTAAGTTTACACAATAGTACCTTATCAGTGGCGTCAACTTGGGGAAAATATTGGAAGTAAATCTCTCCCCGTGCTTCACAAGTTGTGTTTTTTGGGGAAGGTAGCTGAATTTACGTCGCTTGGGAGCAAGAAAACGGGCTATTTGCGACGGTCTGGGATCCATTTCGAAGGGAAAGATCGAAGACAACATCTTGTAATTTTTGAACCGCGGTCAGATGACGAGGATAACACCTGAACTGGCACTCCACTCTCCAAACTTCCACACATAGACCAACGTGAGGACATTTGAGGTCACGACAGATTTAATGTGCACAGTCCCCATGTATGCGACGGTCTTTGGTTGGGTCGAGTTCCAAACTCGTAAACCTCCGCCTCGTTTTTTCGGAAAGTAATTTTGTTTTTACAATTATCACGATGCAAAAGATGACGATACTGAAAAAAAATTAAGCCCTCGTGTTTGCTTGGGAAAAGTACCACATCCATAATAACATTGGGGGGGGGGAGGGGTCAGGTGGTCTGGCCCTTAACACCAATGTATCTCCATTTTGGGGCCGTGTGACCCAAAGAGTGAGACTAGCCACCCTCCATATTTGGCTTTTACACATATAGTGCTACTCCAGTGAAAAGGCAGATGACCTTGGGAAGTCTCTTTGTACAAAGGTGGTTCAGCTAGCTAGGGGAAAGGGCTAGCCACAATCACAGAGACAATGGGGAGCAAAAGGATCTCGCCCCAGGGGATAGCCTTGCCCTAAATCTTAACGTACTTGTACCTTATGTATTAGGTGTTAGCATGCTTATACTATTGTTATGTCTCATCCGATCTGGGAAACTAGAACTGCATTTTTTTTTACTTTTCCAATGTTACAACATGCCTCAAAAATGGAGATTTTAGCAAATATCTTCAAACAAAAAATGATAATAAATAAGACGAATTAAAAACCGATCGGAAATCGTCGATGCTGAATCTGTGTCATCAGACGATTCATACGGGAAGTACTCAAGTCGACTGTTTCTGAAGACCTCTTTATTGAACTTTGCGAATAGTCTCAGGGGTGAAGTCAGATAACGTAACAACTGTTGGGCGACGGACCCAGGAAAGTTTTATAGGGAGATGGGTCAATGTAATATGATTAAAATATTGTGATTGTATTTTTTAATTAATTTCAAAACCTTTTTCATATTGACAGACTATACATATATAACTCTAACTTCCTTCAGTTTTTCAATGAGTGATTCACAATTTCCATGCTATGCAAAAGCATTTTAATATTTAATTTATAATTGAGAAAATAAATTATTAAGGTGATCAGAGATAGTATTCTATAAGATAAAGGGTCAGCTGTCCTTCTATATCTGCCACTGAAACCATTGCATGTTTCTTAAGTAACAGCAATTTCAAAAATTAAAATTTTATGTGTCTAGAATAAATAAATTATTGAGGCACCCAGTAAATTCCCTCTTTATATATAAGTGTCTTCGGAACTTTCTATTTTGCTTATGGGAATCATATTAGCAGTATATTTATATACTGATAATATGATAATATCATCTGTAATATTATCAGTAATATCCGCTTAGAGCAAAAACTCATTAACTGACATTTTCTAGACACTAAATGCTTATTTTCACGATAACAAATACAGCTAGTATTGTAGGCTGTTAAAAAGATATATAACACTATCAAAATTCTTGTTTTAAGTTTCTGGCCTAAAAACTAAGAGACTTCAAACTGATGAACAATAAAAAAGTTTCGTTTTCAGTTAATGAGCTCTTCTCTAATACGGCGATATTTACCCCATGTTCGGGGTATAACCATAAAAATATAAGGAGCTTCAAGAGGATTGGTGTTTTTTAACAACTCATTTGGTTTTTTGGTAATATTTCGGAGGAACGGTCCTATCCATAAAATTATTAACTTGGTCCCAAGGGATTTGGCTTTTGTAATCAGGGCACTTATAAGAACGAAATCCACGGTTCAGAGACAAAACTGCTGGCAAGGGCCTAATGACTTCACCTGTCTCCCATCCAAATGCGTACTTCCTCCCATTGGAAGACGGAGAGCATCACGTGGCCCCTGCGTCACCGCCTTCTTTTTTCTGTTTCCTTCGGAGAGAAGCGCGTGACAACATTCGACAACAGTGACGGTTGTCCCATTCAGGTTCCGGAAGCGAGTGGAATACTTGGTTGGCATCCAGTGAGCGGGGAGCTGTTTTTAGAGGTAATTAAGGGGGGCCTTTTCTGCAATCGTCATCGCTCTCCCATCGCAGCCATCGGACGCAAATTTTATTTGTGTGCCGAAATGCCTGACAATACCTGTGGCACACCGACGGCAAATAGGGGTCATAGATTACCCGGGTTCAAAAATTAAGACTAAAATACGATGCTTTTTAGTTATCGTAAAAGTGGTGAGAAACTGCATTTCTGAATTTACCTCTTCACTCCTGGAGGCTTGGTTACTTGCAAGAGAAACCTTTTTAACCCTCCTGACGGTTGTCTCGACGTGGGATCTCGTCATTAGCAAAACTGACCAGATCTTGAAGGACGAGATGTCTCGTCATTAGAAGAGAACTGACAAGATTTTGATCTCGTTATAAAAAATCGTTAATATCTTGAGACGACTTATCTTGCCAAAGGCAAAACTGACCAGATCTTGAAGGACGAGATACCTCGTCATTAGAAGAGAACTGACAAGATTTTGATATCGTTATAAAAAATCGTTAATATCTTGATGACGACTTATCTTGTCAAAGGCAAAACTGACCAGATCTTGAAGGACGAGATACCTCATCATTAGAAGAGAACTGACAAGATTTAGAACTCGTTATAAAAAAATCGTTAATATCTTGATGACGACTTATCTTGTCAAAGGCAAAACTGAACAGATCTTGAAGGACGAGATACCTCGTCATTAGAAGAGAACTGACAAGATTTTGATCTCGTTATAAAAAATCGTTAATATCTTGATGACGACTTATCTTGTCAAAGGCAAAACTGACCAGATCTTGAAGGACGAGATACCTCGTCATTAGAATAGAACTGACAAGATTTTGATCTCGTTATAAAAAATCGTTAATATCTTGATGACGACTTATCTTGTCAAAGGCAAAACTGACCAGATCTTGAAGAACGAGATACCTCCTTAGAAGAGAACTGACAAGATTTCGATCTCGCTATAAAAAATCGTTAATATCTTGATGACGACTTATCTTGTCAAAGGCAAAACTGATCAGATCTTGACGAGATGTCTCGTCGAAACCACTTGGAGGGTTAACTCTCGAAATGAATCAACCAATCGGTCTTGTGGTCAGGGTGCTTGCCTCTGGATCGAAAGGTTCCTGGTTCAAATCAGGGGTAAGACACAGATGTTTGTGCCCGTCTGATGAATGTAGCGACTTTCTATATAAACGAGTTGCGCCTACTTAGAATATCTGATATATATGTAAGGTGTACCGTGAATTCAACCCCGTGGGAACGCCAAGTGATTCACAAATTCGCCCTTGTTGTATCCACCGTGCCATGACGAATAATATTCAATTGGAAAATACTATTCAACGAAACAAAATTTCTCTCAAAACATTCATTCATTGCTGCTGGCTCCATTCATCTACGTTTCGATGTTCTGACATTCGGAGATGTTGAGTAATGTGCTCATCTGTACTCAATTTCTGAGTATCAAAGTACTTTAAATAGCGGATAAACTTTTTAGAAGGGGTTTTTGTCAGGATTGGTTGGTTTTTATGGCGCAAGGGCCAGATCTGATCAAGCTTTGTCGTTTCTGAATAAGTTAGGATAATTTTATGAGAACATTGGAAGCTTTCTTTCAAAATGTAGTTGTCTTGTTGGACTTCACGCCCCTTGGGGCTTGGATTTGTCAATAATCTTCATGCATCGACTTCCTAATGAAATAGACGGACCACGTTGGTCGAGTCGCTGTCGTAAGATCTCAAAAGTGTAGGTCACCTGGGCTTGGGAATAGACTTGGTACATTGGTTACCGAAGAGCGAACTACGGTTTTTCACCATTCTCGTCAATTAGACCTGCATTAGGATTCTCGCTTTCTTCGAGTGATCTTCACCCAGAGATCTTCAAACGGCGATCGGGAGAAATAGCATGAAACTGCGAGCACATGCTCCGTCTATTTTACTAGAAAGCCAATGTACCGACATCCTTTTGGTGTCTAATTAATCCTTTTGTCCACGCTTATCCTTTTGATAGGGGAGACCAGATTTGAACTTAAAAGTTTGGTAGACACCTTTAATGCCTTGCTATTCTAGATAGCAGATCTACGAGTTTAGTCATTTAGAGTTGTTACATTCTGGGTTAGTCGGATCTAAGCAGAAACTCTTCAACTGACAAAAAAGAAAATACGAAATTTCTAAGAACATTGATGTTTCTTGTCGACATCGTTGTCTAGGTAATTGCTATTAGTTTGATATTAAATCACTATTAATTTAGCTTTAATCTTAAATCATTCTGAGTATATTGGATATTAACACTCCAAGGGTTTCGACGAGATATCTCGTCCATCAAGATCTGACCAATTTTGATAATGACGAGATATATCGTCATCAAGATATTGCCGATTTTTTTTTATGATAACGAGATCAATATATGGTCAGTTTTCTTCTAATGACGAGGTATCTCGTCCTTCAAGATCTGGTCAGTTTCGGTAATCACAAGATGCCTCATCGAGACAACCACTAGGAGGGCTAATAGAAATTAATTAAACTTTGTTTGAAATCAAAGACAGGCACATTTTCTAAAGGAATGCAGAGTGTTTCTTCGTACATGTTTGTGAACATAAAATCTTTACAATACGCTTGGTTTGCCCATAAGGAAATGGAGTAAAAGAACTTTAAAATGTAAAATTCAGAAATACTTAAGACTTGAATGGATGAATGATGTGCTGCCAGATGCCCGTTCCGTTTGAAATCCAAGAAACAGCGAAACGAACTAGTTATACAGATTGGAGCTCTGTGAATGACCTTTTTGCTGTAAACATTTAGACGTCCAATAAATCTAATTTGTTTGCCAACCCCCGTTGCTATTGGTACAACGTAACCTACTAAACGCAAACACATTCGCCTTTCATGCAAATCTATTAACATCCACCTCTTGTATAAATTTGCGTTACTGACGGAAACCAAAATCGGACTGAATAGACTTGTTTCAGTTGATTTTATTCTAAAACGAGAGGATGAACGCGATGTTTCGCATTTCACTTAACAGTAGCTAAATACGGAGATATTGAAAAAACAAGATCATTATACCAGTGGCTCGTAACTATTTCTATTCGGGGAAAATGTTCGTTATTGAAACTAGAGGTGGGCATCTCCGTTGCGTGACAACTCCCCAAGTGAGTCATCAAAGTAAAAATACCACGTTTTTAGAATTAAATAGAATGTTTCTTAACCGTGGATCCAGAATGAGAACACTTCCAAGAATTTCATTGAAATCTCTGTGTTATTGCAGTAGTTTGTCTCAAAATGAAGTAATTTGGTGATACTGGTTAAAAATCATTCTCAATATAAACTCGCTTTTTGCATCAGCTACTCTCCCAATATTTTAATGAACAATGTAATATAAAATAGATAGAAAATAATTTAATAGAACAAAAATATAACTACTAAATATTAAAATTAAAAAAATAGATAGTTTTACAAATTTTTTCATTTTGTATTTGGAAACAGTCTCGTCTAGTTTTTGTTTAAATGTTTCAATTTAAATATTAAATTATATTAATTTATTTTTTTACCTAAAACACATCAGGAGCAAAAGTAAAAAATCTTGAAAAAAAAATTGTTTTAATTAACATTCTTGGTGGTTGTCTCGAAGAGGTATCTCGTCATTAGAAGAAAACTGACTAGATCTTGATGGACAAATTACCTCTTCATTATCAAAATTGATCAGATATTGATAGACGAGTTATCTCATCAAAACCACTTGCGAGGATTGAGAGATGTATGAGCCCACATAAAGAAGCAGGTTTCTAGAAAGATAAAAAAAAGGACTAAGTTATCCCAATTCAGCTCTTCTCTCTTGTCTGTCCCTGGGTATCCGTTCTTTCTCCCTGCTGTTTTCATTTCTGTTAGATTCCACGTCACATTGATTTGTAGATGTCGATGTATGTCACTCTGATTTTGTATCTTTCTTCGCAGACGATTTTAGGGATGGTAGGTTAGGTAGGTGTTTAATTAACTTCGCAATGGAGCAACGCAACGGGCTATTGGCGACGGTCCGGGATCAAACCCGAAGGGAAAGATACGAGGATAACACGACGTAATTTTGAAAAACGGTCAGATGACGAAGTCACACCTGAGCTGGCACCCCACTCTCCAAATTCCCAAACCGCACCAACTTGAGGACATTTGAGACCACGTTAGATTTAACGTGCACCAGCCCCCAAGTACACAATGGTCTTTGGTTGGATTCGAACTCGCTACCCTCAGGTTGCTAATCCGTTACTCTTCCAACCGGGCTACCGCAAGACGTTTCAAGGAAAAACTCTACTTATTAAGTTAAACGAAGTATTTGTTCACTTCAAAATTATTGTTTCTTTTATTTAATTTTTTTAAACTATCTATATAGTAGTTTCAATATAGTAGTCGATTTCTCTTATTCAAAACATATCGTATTTCGTTCAAACCCATTTGAGCGCCTACAATTACATATAATTCTTTTACTTTCCTGCAGTCAGTAAAGTTTTGTATGTTTTCAACTAGAGGTTTTCAATGTTAGGAAATATTAATAAACCCCTGATTAATGCACTGCATTTCTTGCTCAAGTAAAAGTAACATTTTGATGCATGCATTTCAATTATCGAGAAATAAACGTTGGTTGTATGTCATTAAAATTAAATTTTTAATTAACAAGTATGTTTTAAAGTTTGAGGTGGTAAACGTTTGACATAAAAATTCAGATGCCAGTGAGAACCCGATTAACTTTAGTAAACTTTCAAGATTTCAAACAAAAAAAGGTTTGTCGGGTTTCTATGGCACAAGAACCATATTTGGGCAAGCTGTGCCAAACACAAGGAATACAATGTCAAGTAATGAGCATACACATATAACGGAAGCTTTACTGACACAGAAGAGAAAAATGCGCCCATGGAGGCATCGAATAGTCGACACTAAGGAATAGGAGGAATCGACACTATGTACACATTTAACAAACTGTGCTAAACCGGAAATATGTGTTTCAATGAACGTCGGACTTAAATATAAAAACTAATCTAATAAATTAAAAAACAATATCAGCAATCTATCGGATTAAATATAACTAAAAACATAACTAAGAAAAAAAAATCGATAAAAATAACCTTTGGTATTAATTGTTCTTTGAGTTGGACGTTCCATAAAATACACAGTAATCAGATTGCGTGTGTGAAATATATTTGTATGGATACATAAATAATCGATTCAATATATATGAGTAATCGATTACGCGAATCACGTCTCGGTCCCGTTTCATGAGATCGAGCGAGATGCTGTCACTTCTGTCTGCTCGTTAATGTTTCTTTGTTTGGAAGGGGGGTCGACTTATTTTTAGTCCACTATCCTCCCTTGACAGAGGACTCGAAATAGAAGCAATGGAAAGCAGCGAGCAGAAGTCAAGAAGGTAAAGTGGTGTGTGTGCAAAGCAATGATCTCTCGGTGGTTTTCTTTCGAAGGCACCTTTTAGGACTCTTAGGTTGAGCCAGTGGTTCCCCACAACAGGTTGCTGTGGGAATGGGCTTGTTGTGCACGAGGATTTCTCAAACTTAACACCATATGAGACCCCTTTGTGATTGGAAAATTCAGAGCGGGGTATGAAAGAACGCGTTTGCAAAATGCAACGGAAATGCGTTATTGAGTATGGTGAAATTGAGATGAAAGCCAAACAAAGCGTTGCGCTTCCGGTTGCCAATCTCAAATAGCAAACTTCAGTTAAATATAGATTGCCGGATTTTCTTTGCTGTTATAAGAACTCTATTTTCTCTCGAAACGGGACCGATGAAGTACTTTTTACGGAAATTTATCTATACGTCGATCAAAATCTTTTATTGTATTATATGTTCTTGTGCTTTAAGTACACTTAAGTGCTAGAAATACTGGTACACCATTTGGTACGCCTCCCATGGGAGCGTAGAACTGCAGAAATATGACGAGGAATGCTCGTCATCTGACCGTGGTTTAAAATTGCGAGGTGTTGGCCTCGTATCTTTCCTTTCGGTGTTGATCCCGGACCGTCGCTTATAGCCCGCTGTGTTGCTCCAGTGGATGTTAATTCAACTACCTACCGACGAGGAATGGATACGAAATATTTGGTACTCATTGAACACCATACTTCCTGCAGAACTGTCTGTTGAATTTCCTAGGTGTAGGGTTTCTGTGTTCTATGGCGAATTCCATGTCATCCCAGATGTGTTCGATAGTGTTGAGATCTGGTGACTTAGGTATGAATTGCATGACCCCAAACTCAGATGAGTGTTCCTCTAACCTCAATTTGGAGTATGTGGAGACGCATTGTCCTGTTGGAAGAGATCAAATCCATCAGAACGTAGGATAAGAACGGGTGTAACGCATCAGAAAGGATGTACACATATCGTTCACCTTCCAGAGAAAAATGTAGATATAACTGGGGTCCCATTGAATGCTAGCTAAACAAACACCCTATCATTACAGAGCCACCGTCAGTCTACACAATAGCCCGGCACATGCGGAGTACAAGGTACCATTTCTCCATACACGAATCCTTTCGCCTGTCTCAAACAGTTGAAAACTCGTCAGACCAGGCTAGTGATTTCCAGTCATCAAATGTCCAGTGGCGGTGTTCCAGCCCAAACGAGGCGCATAGCTGTGTGTCGAATATTCATCGAGGGTACTCGAGTTGGCCTTCTCCTAAAGCCTATATTTTTGAGGCAACGTTGCACGGTCTTAAAGCTGATGTTTGTTGAGGGTCCATCATGAATTTTGATGTTATTTGAGGCAGTATTGCACGTTTATCGCGTTAAAAGGTTCTTGCAAGTCGACGCTGGTCAAGTTGACCCAGAATGTTTTTACGGCCACTCTGCTATGCTGTGGTAAATTATAGGTTTTGCCGGAATTCTTGGAGTCACAGTGCACCCTTGTAATGGTAGTACGTTTTTATCCAAACTTCTCTACCTTCAAAATATTATGACCCATTTCAAGCGCTCAAATTATTAAACCCCGTTGAAAATCCCTTAAATCGTGATAACTTGCCATTATCATGGCAGAAACAACTCTAGGCTCTTCCACAGATCTATCTTTACATATGCGCTGGTACACGCAACCAATGTCCTGTATGGGCGTTGTTGCTATGTTTTTGCATAGACTCTTCTGTATCAGTTTTTCTAGCACTTCAGTGTATATCTTTTCTATCCGATGCAGAAAATTCGAGTGCCATTCCTTTGCTCTTTTTAAAGTTCTACAACGTGATGTAAGAATTGTGGTTTCAAGAAAATATTTTCTATAAAAAAATTGAAATAAATTCAAAATAGCTGCTGTTGAATTTGTGGTATGAAGCGATTTGTCTGTTTTTAAAGAGGTAATTTGGGGTAGCTATGACTAATAAAAGTGTATATCATTTTATAATTTGAACTGTATTTTGAGGCAATTTTGAGTAGCAAATAATCAATTATAGGAAAATTTGACCCTGTTTAAATGCAATCAATGAAACTTCAAATCAAATGTTTACAGAAAATATTTGTAGTCGGGAATTTAGGATGCTTTTATCATTTTAGTTTATAGGAATGAAACTATAATCATAGTTATATAAAATTAGGATATCGAGAAATGCAATATAATACTTTTATGTGTACGTAGTTCTTGAAATATTTCGCAAGTGTGAGTGGTTAAATGCTAATCAAAGACCTCTAATTAGCACAAAGCCTATCAAACTGTATAATAATCGGAAGATGGTTAACGTAAAACTTCTCCACAAAATTACTTAAAAAAAGATGTTGTCTATAATCATTCATATAGAGCTTTGCAAATTATAAATAGGTGGAATATATTATAATTAAAGGTCATGTGGGAAATAATCGAGATAATTTTAATTATCTCTATCTAATAAATAGAAGCTAAATTATTTACTTATAGTGGGATTATAGTTTCACTGAACAAAATATTTTCACTACTAAACTAACAAATAAAGATTTTAGTTTGGAATGAGTTGTAGAAGTCAGAGGGGGGCTCTGGGGGTTCAAGTAAGCTGGTAAGAATACAAAATTTCTTAAGCATTTTTGCTCTATGACTACAGGTGTTTCGAAAATATCTGGATAAATTGTAGAGTGGTTCAGGATCCCAAAATAAAGGGGGCTGCGGTGGCCCGGTTGGAAGAGTAACGGACTAGCAACCGAAGGGTTGCGGGTTCGAATCCAGCCAAACACCGTCGTGTACAAAGGGGGCTGGTGCACGTTAAATCTGTCGTGGCCTCAAATGTCCTCACGTTGGCGTGGTGTGGAAGTTCGGAGAGTGGGGTGCCAGCTCAGGTGTTGCCTCGTCATCTGACCGTGGTTCAAAATTACGTGGTGTTGTCCTCGGATCTTTCCCTTTGGGATTGATCCCGGACCGTCACCAATAGCCCATTGTGTTGCTCCAGTGTGACGTTAATTGAAATACCCCCCCAAATAAAGATTTATGGAGAAGACACACATTCATTCAGGACGGACAAACATCCATGCCTTATCCGGGATTCGAAGCAGGATCCTTTGAATCCAGAAGTAACGTTCTGACCATTGTATGATCTTTGAGCAGCTAGTCCGTTTCCGTTCGCAGTCCCATGTATCAGATGCATATCTGCGAACTCCAAATTCGTGTAGTGATGCATGCCGTTGAAAATCAGAGCAGGGAATGACGTCTTACGCCACAGAAACGATTATCGATTGACCTAAACAGCGCAATCTACCACTTAAACGCGACATTTCCGGACACATGTTTTGACCAAAAATGTTTATTTTGAGCCCTCCTACCAATCTCTGCAATTTAGACAGATATTTTCGAAACATCCTGTATATTTAATGAATGTGCATAATAACATATTATAATTGTAATTTTTAATAAAATAACTATATTACAGTAATAGATACCTTTATATTTTGAAATGTATTAAGTACTTTATATGAAAATAGTGATTGTTGAAATTTGCTTCGTCTGCGTTTGTACAATCGATTTCCCTCCTGTTCACATATCTGCTTAACAAACCATACCTCCAGTAGACTCAAAAGTAAAAAGCGAATTCGCAGAATCAAGATTGACTGCTTAATTATTCATTGTCATAAATAATTATGGAACAACCCTTGTATTGCAATTTCTGTATGCAATCAATTGAGATGCGCCATTTTGCTCTCGGTAATCGCTTTGTTTAAAATTCATTGTGAGAAAAACAGCAAATTCAATATCTTTATAAAAATGCGACCAATTCCAGATCTTTTCATTTGGTAAGCAAAAATGTGTATAGTGTGTCACTGAAGTATTCGTCCACTTCACTATTTTCATGAATTTTATAAGAATATAATTTAAAATCACGATTTAAAATCTGACCACATCAACCCTTTATTTCTATTTTAGCCTCCCGTCCAAATAAGGGCCGCGATAGCCCGGTTGGAAGAGTAACGGATTAGTAACCGGAGGGTTGCGAGTTCGAATCCAGCCAAAGACAGTCGTGTACAAAGGGGGCTGGTGCATGTTAAATCTGTCGTCGCCTCAAATGTCCTCACGTTGATGTGGTGTGGAAGTTTGGAGAGTGCGGTGCCAGCTCAGGTGTTTCCTCGTCATCTGACCGTGGTTCATAATTACGTGGTGTTGTCCTCCGATTGGGTCCCTTTGGGATTGATCCGTCACCAACAGCCCGTTGTGTTGCTCCAGTGTGACGTTAATTAAAATACCTACCAACCTGAAAATATCTAAAATGTAACACACACACAATCTATGAAGTCAGACACAAAAGTATTCGAGTACCTACCATAAAAAGTATAAATGTTAAACAGAAATGTGAAAGCCAATGTCTAAGATTTTTTGCTTTTTGTCTTACACCTTAGATTATTTTAAGTATAATATTGCTTTCACCCGGTATTTTGTCAAACTGAACCACTTTCATTCTATTCTACATGATGATAGATTTTCAATGGATTTCACTATTTTATGAAGCAAAAATGTGCGATTTTTTTCATAAAGGTAGGTATTTAATAAACGTCACATTGGACGACTATTGGTCCAATGTGACGGGTTATTGGCGAAGGTCCGGGATCAAACCCGAAGGGAAAGATCGAGGACAACACCACGTAATTTTGAACTACGGTCAAATGACGAGGTCACATCTGAGCTGGTACCCCACACACCACGCCAACGTGAGAACATTTGAAGCCACGGCAGATTTAACGTGCACCAGCCCTCTTCATAAAGATAATATGATACAAATCTTTAAGCTGATGTCAGATTTTAAGTCGTTTTTCGCTTTTATGTACCAACTACACCTTTGTTTGCAGAGTTCTGGATTACTGTTATAGTGGACTAAAACCTGTGCACTTTAATTTTAATTTACGAACATTTCAAATTTCTTTTTGGAAAATCCAATTATATGCATATTAAACCTTAGCATTAGCAATAAATTCGCGTGCTGATCATACACCTAGATCATTACAGAATATGCTCTGTATTTGACAATGGTAAATGACCAAACTTGATTTGAGCTTCATTCAAATTAATGTGATGTTAAATAATGAAATGCTGACAATAAATTTTCAACTCTGAGTTGATATTCTTAGAGATTTATGCAAAGATGAAGAAAATTGAGTAAAAGAAGCTCAAATCAGAGTTTGGTATGCGTAATATACGTTCAACTGCCATATTCAGATATACTGACTGTGACATGATCTGGGGAACTGGAGTAGATATACTTGAAACTAGTGCCAAGGTTCCATATGCATACCATTAATCTTTTAAAATGAAATTTCAACTTTTGGTGGTAAATTTGAATTAAAGTACAGATTTTGGTGTACCATATCAGTAATCCCAAAAGTAGTGATTTGCATACAAAGGTCTGATTGGTATATTAAAGGATGGATCAAAGCGACTTGACGAACCTGGCGTCATTTTAAAATATTTGTATCCTATCATTACCTTTATGAGGAAATCTTAAGAAATAACACATTTTTCATAAAATAGTGAAATTTATTGGAAATCTATCTGCATTCAGAATAGAATGAAATTGGTTTCAGTTTCACAAATTACCTGGTATAAACAATGACATTAGACTCAAAACAATCTAAGATGTAAAAAATGCAAAAATCTTATAAACATTGATTTTCACATTTTTGTTTAACATTTGTACATTTTACGATAGGTGGCCGAATACCTTTCGTGTCGGATTCAATGGATTAAGATTACATTTTAAATATTTTTAGAAAAACTTTTGATAATTATACGATTATTTTGACGGGAAGTTAAAATAGAAAGAGATTTTATATTGTCAAATTTTGAATCGTAACTTTAACTCTACCCTTATAAACTTCACGAAAGTAGTAAAAGACGTGAAGAGGGTGATTGCCTTTGTGACCCCTTGTATTTTTAAATTTGGGCCACTCCCAAGATAAAATCCTGCCTATTTGGTGTACGAGATGTTACATAACAGGAACAGTATATACAAAACAGTCTTTACCTTCTGAAAATTCAGTATACTCGGAAACATCTAATTTCTCAGATTTATAATCAAAGAGTAATCCTTTTTATAGTTATATCACATAAGAGGGTAACGAGTTAACAAAAATTAGGAAAATGTATTCGTGCAAATAAAAATAATGTTTTTATTTATGGTTAAAGTGTTATTATTGAGAAAAACATTAGCATGAAAGATTAAAACCCTCCGAGCTTAGTAAACGTATTACTCCACACTGGAACACTGCAGTTTTCTCTGCATAGCTCGTAACCACTCGCAACCAACGGAAAGCATTCTTCTACCATTAAGGGGGCTATTTGTCCATAAATATATCTTGCTAAGGTATTGTACTCTTATTTTAGAAGGCTTCCAACTCTCAGAGGTAATAATGTAAAGATATCTTTCATTTGTTTTCCTTTCATATTCATAAAAGTTTTGCTTTCATAAATCGTTAAAAGAATTTATATTTCATTTTTCACAAGAAAAATAGTAGTACACTCATATTTGATACTTCCACCTCCTGGGCATATATGAAAACACTGCTTGAAGGGTTCACAATATTAAGCTTTTAAAAGGGGGCTAGTAAGAGTTTTAAACGCAGTTTGACTTTAACCTACGTTTCTAATATCCTCGTATACTTTTACGGAATAGCGTAATTTAGATATACTTGATATAGCAAATACTAATGAATGATACTTTGGATATAATTTGATATTTTGTCCCATGTTACTTAAAGTAAATCCTAATAACATCACTTGACTTACAGGATTTGGAATAGCATCATGGCGTTTGGCTCAATTTATACGATTGCAAATGCCGAAATTAGCGAATTCATTACCACTTGTTCAGAATTATGCACTGTAATTTTCAGTGATACTGAAAAGCAGAAAAATATAAATTTATTTTATTTAGATTTCTAGTTACGGCAGAAAGACAAGTATAAGTAACATGAATATCATTTCACAGTATTAAAATGCACTGAATTTACTGAAGTTTTCAAGTAAGAGTGCTAATTTTGTTCCAAAAGTTTTCGCTTCAATATTATTGAAATACTGTTAAATAGCACAATACTCGTGCACTTTCATAATTTTGTGTTAATCCTTTCTTCCGATAATTGAACAATAACAATGTCATTGCCTTCTCTACAAGGAAGATGCTGTGACTTTCCAAATTACTAACAGTGTAGAAAGACTGTCACATTCCTGAAAGCTAAATCGACCCCTGTTACTACTAAACGGTACAGAAGGGAAATATTGATTTCCTCTCAGTAGACTAACAGAATAAGAACTAACAACTTTTCACTGTCTCGCTTGATCTATCTCCGACTAAAAATATACGTCCACTGCTGACATCTATTTTTCTGATTTTTACATAACAATAATTCAAACCAATGTAGTATTTTTTCAATGTAGACTAGGTTGGTCAATGAAAATAGCCTGCCATGGGAGCATATATTCTGCGAGGGAATGATAGTTGTTCTTAACCTTCTATGCTTCACGTACCTCCTGAAAATGTGTATCTATGGAAATGTCAGGCGTATCCCTTGTATAGAAAGGTAAAATTATAGTTATAATTATAAAAAGAGGGAGTAAAATAAAATATATATGGGGTGATTTTTACATTAAGGCACCATTTTGTTTGGGAATAACTTTTAAATAAAACAATTTATTTAACTTTGTTTTTGTCTATTGTTTACTGAATTAATGACAATTTATGGTGTCATCGGTCAAATGGCAGTCTCTGGTGGCGTTTCAAATACATGGTTCTTCCGATCACTTGATTTGTTCAATTTCTTCACTTTTCATTTCGACATCAATGGATAAGTAAACAAACAGAATGACCGCTATTGGGGATCAGAAAATCCTAGTTTAATTCATGATAACGACCTTCATGGTAACGTTAATTCATGATCTTCATGCACCCGTTGTGCTAATGTTTGGTGCGCAATTTGGAGTGGACGAATTTCTGAGCTATATTTTTTCCGAGGATACTAATGAAAATGCGGTTACTCTCAATCGTGAAAGATATTGTGCGATGTTGAAGGATTTCTTTTTGTTTGAAATTGATCGACAAAAGGTGTACAGCACATGGGGTTTCGACAAGATGAAGGAACATGTCATACAGCTCGTGCAACCATGCGAATTTCTTAGGGATGCATTTCCTGGCCAAACAATTTCAAAATTTCGTGACATCGATTGGCTCTCTACTTCCCCGGATTTGACCGCATCGGATTCTGTATAGGGCTACTTTTAGGAAAAGGTCTACTACAACAAGCCGACAGCGATTCAGAAGCTTTAGCGATAGATTGAACAAATCACTCTGGAAATGTGTTCAATGGGAAATGTGGTTGACAGAGCTCATATTTGCTGCGCGGCCAAAGTCGATCATTTGGCCGATGTCATATGCCCCTAAATTGTCATTAATTGAGAAAACAATATGCAAAAACGAAGTTAGATATAAATGTTTTATGTAAAAGTTATTCCACAAACCAAATTGGTGCCCTTACATAAGAAACTCTCTCTCACGCAATTTTATTTATTTTAATTATAAAATTTGTAATGTGTAATCAGTGAGATGGTTGCTTTCTTCTTTGCACCCCGAGATCAAAAGAAGTAACCTACCTCTTTCCTACGCCACCATTCACCCCCAAAAAATTTAAGTTATCAACAAAAGTCACTCCTTTCATTTATCTAATATGAAGAATTTGGTATTAAATAAAGCTGTGAAAGTAATTTTTTACTAAAGTGTCAAGGCCAAAAGGAAAAGAAACTTCATAAAACAAATTCGCCATCGGTATAAAAGTGTTTGAAGTTTGGTTAACGTTATACAAATTTGTCAATCAGAGCAATAAGGAAATGGGTAAGGAAAGCCATAGATGTTTTTCAATAAATTATTCATATTTGTAGCGGTCCGAATGGAATAAGAGCCACTAAGAGACCAAAAATTGGCGTAGATTGACTTTATGGCTCATGAAAACCCAAGAAACAGAGGAAGTCATTCAGGGAAGCCTTATCGATCTGTGATAAAATATTCATAGACAACAAAGCTGTCGTGACATGTGTTCTTACTAATCCAACAATCGGATGAAAGTGTTGGGAAGAATTAATGGATTTCTGTATTCCTTGGCTCTGCGTTGTTTGCGTAATGCCTCTAGGATACGCCCCAATCGACAACAGATTTTTGGAGGGAGAGCAAAAGATAGCCAGGAATACTTCTTGCTCCATTTTACGTCAAGTAACTCATGCGTTTGATATTCCCATAACTTTTAATAGTTATCAACATACCACTTCGGGATCAAAATAAGAATTTGTGGGTTATTTCAGTTATGTGGGTGAATAACACTCCTTAGTATAATTTGCTGTGAGACACAATGACACTTTCTAGAATAATGCAGTTGTGGATGAAATTAATTTTTGTACAAAATGAAAGTTATTTTTATTTGCTTTCTACTTGTATATTTAACATAAATACTTGTATATTTAATACATATCAAACTTCTATAATTATACTTAATGTAATACTACTAATTCTTTTGTACTTAATAGATCTCAAAAAGAACTTTGTACTATAAATGGAATACAATTTGGTAATTTTTTATATTTTTCAAAACGAAACTGAGAAGTTCAAAACATCATGGAATATTATGTGTATTTTGATATGAAGATGTATCAAGATATTTTCTTTTCTAATGTGAATGAGAAAAGAAATATTAACATATGCGATTTACATCGTTTTATATAGGGGTATAAAATGGTATTCTGAAATCAAATTTGTGGTTAGATCTATAACTATTTTTAAACATTGATTTGCTATTATTTTTTATTTATAGCTGGGGTTTCAAAAGAACATATTATGAGTAATTAATTCATAAGCGATAGAAGAAAGTATTTTACTTTCTTTCCCTCTTTTAGACACATTTGTACTTTATTAATTTTGTTTGATGCGTTATTTTTTTGTAAAAGTTTAGATTCACACTTCAATATCAGTGTGGCGAAAATAAGGCATATAATATTACTAAATATAGTGAATTCACAAAATTGCATCGTTTTAATTTTGTGTCTGGGATGTACAATGAGGAAAATGCGTTTGAAATACAACTCTGAGAAAATTCCTCAGAAACACCAATTAATGACAATAGGGAAAACTAGTGATATTTGTATCACCGGTTTTATCCTACACGAGCAATGATTATCGATCATAATATAATGACGCTATTAAAAGGGAACTAGAGAGAGTTAGTGTAAGTTCTGAGTAAAATGCTTTTGATAGCACTCGAACTAAGAATGATTTTAAAATATTGACAGAAAAGTAAGAGTGAATATTTTCTCTTTCGGTTCATTTTATTCTCTGACTGGTATGCAAATTCAGAGTTATTAATAACTTCTGATTGATACAATTTTTAAATTTTGTTCCACTTTTAGTAGCTGCATTAACATTAGGGTGGCCCGAAAAAATTGAATTTCATCGGAACAAATTCTAATAGTAAAAAAAGGTTGCTAATCCACCTGAGATGAACATATCGATTAATGTTTTGGAAATTAAAAAACATCTTAGTGAAGTGACCGGCGGTTAAAATTTGAACCAGTCCCGTATACGACAAAAAAAAATCACCCAACTAACAGTTTTTTACATGGGCAGTGTTAAACTGACCTATAATAGGGATTTCCAGACGTCGAAATTCGCACGGCATTTTAGCAAGCTCAATTTGTGCCAAACATTAAAACCAAACTTGGCCCCATTTCCATAAAAATGCCCACATAACAGGATTTGCCTGAGAACGACCTAGCAAGAACGCGTCTATAAAAGTTTCTACCCGGTTTACTTCAGGATATCTACTATTTAAAGAGTAGTATGCAGTTCAGACTTGTTCCACGGTGCTTTCCCATACAATTCAGAACTCACTACGGACAGGAGGCTAGACTCCGAGACCCACCCATTCCTCATATATTTGTCGAACGTGAGTAACGTAAGTGAGGTTTGTAGTCGAATTTGGAGTCAATTACGGGCATGACTTCTCGTGAAATGATTGTATCAAGGCTCCGAGAATGCTGTGGAGATTTGTCGGCGAGGGTATATATGATTCACTCTCATTTCACGAGAAGTCATGCCCATAATAGACTCCAATTTAGACTACAAACCTCTCATTCGTTACTCACGTTCCACAAATATATGAGAGGGAATGGGTGGGTCTCGGAGTCTAACCACCTCTCCGTAGTGAGTCCTGAATTGTATGAAAAAGCAAACGGAACAAGTCTGAACTGCACACCACCCTTTAAATATTAGATATCCTGAAGTAAACAGGGTAGAAACTTTTATAGACGCGTATTACTCCTGTTAGGTTGTCCTTAGGCAAACCCATTGGTATGTGGCCATTTCTACGGAAATTGGGCCAAGTTTAGTTTTAATGTTTGACAAATTGAACTTCCTAAAAAGTTTTACGAGTTTCTACGGCTTAAAACCACTGTTTTAGATCATTTTAACACTTCCCATGTAAAAAAAACACTGGCTGGGTGATTCGGTAGTATCTTGCGTGAT
The DNA here is from genome assembly GCA_933210815.1 of Meta bourneti. NCBI lineage: Eukaryota > Metazoa > Arthropoda > Arachnida > Araneae > Tetragnathidae > Meta > Meta bourneti. The sequence goes on from OW119925.1 coordinate 101,513,925, forward strand.
TGGAGAAAACTTTAACCACCAGTCTCTTCACTAAGGTATTTTTATTTTTAATACATCAACATATATGTTCATCTGAGGTGAACCAACAAACTTTTTTCACAATTAGAATTTATTCCGGTGAAATTCGAGTTATTTTTGGCCCACCCTATTGGAAATTGCCTTGCCCATGGACTGGCGTATGAAGGACACAAGTAGAATCCCACCACATGCTTCTTTTAGATGTTCTGTGCTGCATAATGATTGCAACTTCAAGGTCATATATACATCTGTTGAAATAGACAGAGAAACTTTTACACACTGCCTTGCCAACCTTTCCATACTCAGACAGGGCCGAGGTGGCCCAGGTGGAAGAGTAGCAGTTTAGTAGCCGGAGGGTTGCGAGTTCGAAACTCTATCCAACCAAAGACAGTCGTGTATGTGGGGATGGTGGACTTTAAATCTGTCGTGGCCTCAAACCTGCTGCCATGTCACCCCTCTCTCAAAACTTCCACACCTCGCGTTGGCATGGTGGGGAAGTTTTGAGAGAAGGGTGCCAGCTCAGGTGTGAACCTCGTAATCTGACCGTGATTCAAAATGACATGTTCTCTCCTCTGATCTTTCCCTTCGGGATGGATCCCAGACCGTTGGCAATAGCCCTTAATGTTGCTCCAATGCGATGTTTATTCAACTGCCTACTATACTAAAGCATGCTGAAATTTCAAAAAGTGGTTTTTCGGTCATCCTATTGCTTTTACTTTGGATATCATCAGTTATATGCCACATCAATAGATCAATTAACATCTAACTTAGTAATCAATGCTATGTTATATCCAATAGAGAGTATTTGGGCATGCTCTAAATGCGACTTGGTAGTTTAACAACCGCTATCAGTTTAATTTAGCAAATTGTTGAAGCCTTCTTTTCATACTATTTGACTGACTCGGTATCAAAGCATTCAGCAAATCTCGGATGGCAGAAAAGCTTAGGAATCAGAACAATAAACTTTCCTTGACTTGAATGGAACTTTCTAAACAGAACGGACGTCTCTCTAATTATACTCGTGAATAACGTACGTTTTCCTAAGTTAACTTAGGAACCAAGCAATTACTTTACTTCTGGTATAGGGGATTGTCAAATGCCTTTTAAAGAATAAGAAAAATCGTTTTCAGTAGAGAAAACATTATGTGCTGAATAAATACTTATAATTCGTTTAAAAGAAAAATCCTTATCTTATTCCGACCGAAGACTTTTGTATCTTCTTAATTCCTGTTGCATATGCACACGTCTTCTTGTTCAATTATTTCACCCCCTCCGACTTTTAATATAAAATGTTACTAAATATTTTTAAAATAGATTTTTATTCTGTAGATTTTTACTTATTTTGCATATTTAACATTAGTTTTTGTGAATAAATTGAATAAACTTGTTTCTTATTTATCTTATTCTTAAACAATAAATATGTTAATGTTACCAAAATATTAACAAAAACTCTTGTTCCCTTGCATCACACATACACACACAACGTGTTGACAAAATATTTTCCTAGCATAAGGATTTAAATGTTACGCATGATTAAAAGCATGAATAAAAAGTTAATTACATTATAAACATAGTTACAGACCTCTTGTTTACAAATATTTAATTTGTAATAAGATAGAAAAAATGAAAAATAAGTACAAAACGGTTTCCTGATCTATTCATTTTCAGACTCAAAATTTATACATTAGATTCTTTAGGATATTTCATCTTGTTTGGTCTGTAGTACATTCTAGTTCTCACTACAATGACAATATATCTAAGAAAAAGCATTTCGCAGAATTGTGTATCTTTTATCAATGCATCCATGTAAACTTTAAAAGGAGAAAAATCAGACCTGTATGCTCTAAAAAAAATCAAAAAACCAAAGTTAACTGATGAATCAGTTTTTCCAAATCCTTTATATTTGCGTGTTCATATGTACTAAGTATTAAAGTGTAACATTTACAAAAATCTATGATTTTAGGAAAAACCACAAGGTACACAGTAGAATTTCCAAATCTACTATGTCGACTCAAAGTGCAAGATTTTGATACACCAATAATCTTCTATCCTCTCTTTCTAGCAAAGATATTTATACAGATTGTGATATTACTATCATGAAAATGGGGGGTCGAATTTTTGGAAATCATTTTATTCATACACAACTCAGCAGAGTAGAATTTTTTTCGGAGTACGAAAGCTAAAATCTAAATTTAATAGCAGTTAACAATCTTCAAATAATACATTTTAATTTTTTCATATTTTTAATGGGCTGATCCTGGACCGTCGCCAATAGCACGTTGCTTTGCTCCAGTGCGACGTTAATTAAAATATCTACCTACCATTTTTTTTAAACTTATTATATAATTTTTGTTTTTAGTTAATGAAAAACTAAAGCATCATTGGTGGTAGGAGACGAGTACATCAGATCAAGAGTTGTGATTAGGAATCAGGGAGAGTTTGCAAAATTTAATGAAATACAAAACACTAATTTGAAAAAAAATGTATCATAAGTTTGAGAAATACATTTAAAATTGCTTTTATGCCTGACAAACAATAGAGCAATTTTTAAGGGGACACGGTACCTTTAAAATGACCAAAATATCGAAAAAAATTTTATTGCTTTATTTTAAATATACAACCCCACTGAATATGTGTGCAAAATTTCATAGCTCTAGCAACATTATTTTAGGAGTTATTTAAGTTTTTTTCTCTTGGATGTAAATAACCGAAACCAAAAATTAAAACTTTAAATGGCTTTTTCTCAGCTTTCTGTTTTTGATGACTATGAAGTACTCAAATTGCTAAGGCTTTTTTTAAATTTAATTTAGAGGTTTGAAACTTTTTGTAGTTGTTCACAATAGTATATTTGACAATTCTATGCATGGGATAAGAATTTGGATGAAATTTTTTTTTTAATTGACAAACTAAAATTATCTTGTTTTTTAGTTTTTCACAGTATTTTTTAGAAAAAAAATTCTAGAAAAATGAATAATCAGAATACATGCAAACCCATGCACAGAATTGTGTAAAATACTGCAATGAATAGAAAAGTGTAAAAAAAAAAAATTAAAAAGATGATATTTAAAAAAGTAGTAGGGATTTTAAAATATTGATTTTTTTTTCCAAAAAATTAAATTTCTGAATTATTGCTCTTGTAAAATTAAATTTTTTCGCCTGAAATATTCATTTTATGTGCATTTCAATATAGTATACTAAAAAATTTTGCTACACATATGAAAACAAAAAAAATGTTCAAAGGGTATCGTGTCCCCTAATGCTTTTGCAAGCTGATGTATTTCATGCCATAGCTTTAAATGCAATATCAGCAGCTTGTACAGACTTCTAACCGTAAGTTGTCAGGTTGCCTCTTGCAGATTTTACGGGTTTTCCTCTTAGCTACGATGCGAGTCAACATCCAATTTAAAAGACTCCCCGGAAGGCAGTTTTCCCCTCAGCGTCCCCTAAGAGATACTTTTCTCCTGTAACACCCTAAAGCAACTGCGGCTTCACTGCATCACATTTACACTACAAATATTCAAGGCAGCTCAAAACGTTAACCAAGATAGATAAGACTTCGCAAGGGAGTGTAGTTGAATTAACGTCGCACTGCAGCAACACGCGGGCTATTTGTGACTGTCAGGGAACAATCCCGAAAGGAAATATCCGAGAACAGCACCTCGTCATTTTGACCCATGGTCAGAAGATGAGGCAATATCTGAGCAGGCACCCTACTCTCCAAACTTCCACAACACGACAACGTGAGGACATTTTAGGACACGACAGGTAGAACATACACCAGTACACGGCGGTCTTGGGTTGGATCAAATTTCGAACTCGCAATCCTCCGGTTGCTAATTCTCTATTCTTACAACCGGCCTAAAGCGATCCCTAGATTTTACAGGATTGTTTATGCGTGCCTATGGCATTTTTCTCTCATACAGACTAAAAGAATAGAAATTGAAAATTGTTTAGCCTACTGTTTTAGATTCACCCTAATATGAAATTATCACCATGATATTTGGAAAGGGACGAGGATTTGTCGTAATTCCTTCAGCATGCATTCCAAATCAGTAAAAATGAGTATTCAAATTATTTCCATTGATTATTGAATATGATACTGGTTTTTGGACTTGACCGGGAACTATCCTGTGCATATAATACAATGTGTCGCTCCAGTTACCTAAAGAAAACTTCAGAGGAATTGCTAATAGTGATAATACTAAAATGGTACTAACTAGGATATACTAATAGTGCTAAGTCACATTTAGAGTTGTTCAATAAAAGTTGAAAATTGTTTAATCGCATTCTAGTTCAAATTATGAATAAAAAATGATTTTCCGCTTTAAAATGCAACACAAATAAAATTGAATGGGACAATTTCTGTAGTCCGAAAAGATATTCCGGGCGAGAATGAGTCTATAAAACTAAATAATTGCAAAACTGTGAAGAAAAACTCAATTCGACTTTATTATTTCGAAACAAGTCTAGATTTTTGCTTTGGCTTAAAGCTCATGAACTATTCACCAAACTGGCCTCTTTTGTACGTCCGAGTACTCAGTGAAATAGATAAGAGGTTATCAAAATATGGCGGTTTTTCAGGATCAAACAATTCAGAAGGCAAACAATTTAGATGGAGCCATTAGTTACAGTCAAAAAGTTTGTCTTAGTTCACGATACTAATTGGTTATGTGCAGACAAAAAATATTTGTTTCAATCTTTAGAGAAAGAGATCAATGCAACGTTAAAAGTAAGAAAGATTAATATTAATTAAAAAATGTGAATATAATATTAGAATACTTTCTTAAACATAAAGAAGCTAGCAATCTAATGATATAAAATTGTGACAGAAAATTTCGGGAGTTTAGACCAGTTTTATTGCTGTTTACATGCAAGGAATGCACAATGACTTAGTATATACCACCAAAATATTAATGTGGGAAGCTATAAAATAAAAAAGAAAATATAAAGAGTGTTTTCTAAAACTGATGGCATAAAATGAATTTTCACAGTGCGTATGCTGCATAGATATACAAGTTTAAAAAAGTTAAGGAGTGGAGATGGCAATTGCAGAAGTTACGAGTGATTCTTCAACACTGTACTTTTGATGAATTTTGTCTTTCATAAGGAAGGATCTGGAAAGAGGCGAGATTTCGAGATAAAGAATTTGTGCATTAAAATACTTCCAAAAGTGAAAGAGCTGATTTTTTAGCCAAAGACGCTTTGAATTTAGCAATTGATGTAAATTGTAACATTCCTAAGTGTTACTTGAAAGGCTCATATTATGAAAAGCTTGTTGCTAAGTGGAACGAAGAGTATGTCTCGTCTGAGAAAGCTGGCCACACCAAAAATTTTTTTCCTACTATTAAGCATAGATTGAACTCAGAATTATTTTTCTTCACAAACTTCCAAATTACACAATTTTTATCTGGCCATGGAAATTTTGCTAAATATCTATATAGGTTTCATCTTCGGACTAATGATTTGTGCGAGTGTTTTAAAAAGCAACCACAAGATGTAGAGCATTTGCTTTTTAGTTGTCCTGCATTTAAAACTTCAAGAATGTGCCTGAAAAACGATTTGAGAAAATTAGGCGAAACATGGCCAGTGAAACTCAATGTTTTGTAAAATCTAATCTGCTTTTCTACTCATATGTCAAGTTCATAAAATCTTGTAATTTCAGTTAAATTGTTTTCCACTGTTTCTTTGTTAAATCAACTTACTTCTGTAAGCCCCGTGTTGTACTTCTGTGGTGCACGGGGAGTTTGCTTTTGTTCAATAAAAAAAATACTTATCGCTTTCTCAGCTGAGATTAAACTATTAAAGTTACATCAATTTTAAACTATTACTGTTATAAGTGAGTCACAGTAGTGTTCCTATTAAGTTAATTTTAAAGAGACAATTACTTTAAAAGTGCAAATAGTTGAATTTACTTCGCACTGGAGTAATACAACGAGCTATTGACAACGGTCCGGGATCCATCCCAACTGGAAAGATCCGAGGACTACACCTCGTAATCTTGAACCACTGTCAAATGACGAGGTCAAGACCAGAGCTCTCTAAAAGTGGAGTTAAGAAAATTTACAAATATATTTCTTTCTGAGAGATATTTTAGAAATAATTTTAAAATAAGTCCTGAAATTTTGGGATGCTCAGAACAGAGAATAAGGTTTTACTTCTAAAGTACACAATGCATTATTTATCGAATACCTATCTATAATTTTTTCTTTCAATTTCGTTGCATTATTATTTTTAAAAACACAATACTAATGCAGCTTATTTAGTTTTCGTTTTTTTAAGAAAGGCTATTCATTTCAACCGAGCAAAACGTTATGGTACTTCTTATGCGATGGTATTAGTGTCACAATTAAAACAATAAGATTTCTTAGCGTAAACAAGAGCCACTATAACCCGGGTGGAAGAGTAACGGATTAGCAACCGGAGGGTTTCGAGTTCGAAACTCGAACCAATAAAGACAATCGTGTATGTGTGGGTCGGTGCACGTTTAATCTGTCTTCATCTCAAATGGCCTCATGTTTGAGTGGTATGGAAGTTTGGAGAGTGGGGTGCCAGCTCAGCTGTTGACTTTGTCACCTGCTTCAAAATGACGAGGTGTCCTTGAAACTTTCCTTTGGAATTTATCACGTACAATCTTCAATAACCCGCTGTGTTGCTCCAGTGCGACATTAATTCAACTACCTACCTTAAACATAAACAAACTGCCACAGAAGAAAAATACTTTCGGTTGGTTTAGCGCCACTTTAACGACATTAGTTTTCAAGAGCGTCGCGCTGAAACTGCATTCAAATAACATGCCAAGTAACAGAACATGTTACTAAAACACTAGTACCATCTATGTTTAGCTTTAAAAAACCCTCAACCATTTGCAATTTCTCTAGATACGTTATCAGGAAACAATTTCGGAGGTTTCCCAATCGTTTCATTCAATAATCCATTCCAATCGAAAGGATAAACATCACGGTTCATGGTTTTTTGACTGTTTTCAGATACATCCACGAGCATTCTACATGTATGATAAACGAAACTTCGTTTTTATACTTATTAAATTAGCTTTAGCGTATTTTTTTGATTGTGCTTTAGCATTTAAAATATTTCGGTGCAGGGCTCTTTGACATGGGTCTTTTCTCTGAATACGTTCTTGGTCACTAATGTCTAGACGAGCGATTTTTCTCGTTTTGTCCAATCAACTCCATTCAGACTCTCACCTAGAATATCGATGGATTATTCGCTTGCTTTAGCAACCGAATACTGAATGAGCATTTCGTTTTCTAATACAGAGTGTTTCGAAAACGCCTAGCCAATTCGGATAAAAAACCTTTAATGAATAATTTGAGGCTTTTCCTAGTTTTACCCTTAGTATAAAAAATTACATATTTGAGATATGGTAGTAGAAAATTTATTGGCGTTTAGGGGGTTTGACATGAAATGATCTAATTGGAATCTTGTGAATTAGCAAATAATAGTGTTTTATATGAACTCTTGAAGTCAACAATCACGAAAGTTTTGAAACCAGCTCTATCAATAAAATAAAATATGAAAAATATGAAAGCATAAATGCTGAGACTTTTCTATTAGATGTATTTACTCGTGTTTGCATGGCAGAACCTTCCTGTACGTACTGGGTAATCGGAAATAAAATCCTCGTCTGCCAGTAGTTTGTTTACATTGAAAATCTTAGCATATAAGAATTTATATTTTTGATAATTTTTCTAGGAACGAACTTGTAGCATAATTAATAAAGTAATTTTCATCGAATTTAGAGCAAATTATTAAATACATCTTAGCTTAAGAGCTTAAGACCTTTTTAAACATTACCTCCTGTGTTTATTTCTGCGTCAGTAAACCTTTCCTTGTGTGTGTCCATTACTTGACGTTGTTTATATTGTGTTTGGCGCAGCATAGTCAAATATGGCCTTAGTGCCATAAAACCCAACCAACCTTTTTAAAATATTTTTTATCATGTATTAATCAATGAGAACTTTAATTTCTTAATGGACTGGTTATATGGATTTCGATAGGAGATAATAATTATTCCAAAGTAAAAATGTGTCTTGAAATAATTTTATAGATAGATATATTGTATAGTACTGATAGCAGCAAACACAAAAATAGATTTTTGTCGCACAACTTCCGTACATATTAGAATTTGAAAATATAGTTTTAGAAAATTAAATAAAGAAATAATATTTAAAAAAACATGAGTTCAAAATCTGTTTAAAACAGCGCCCCAAGAAATAGAAAAGTAATGTATTAAAGACAGTAAATATTTAAACTGTACAAGTTCTATTATACTTGTTTCTCAAATAAAAAATGAAAATTTCTATTGCTTATTTGTCTTCAAAATTTCTTTCACTATCGCTGAATTCCATTTAGTTCCGATTGAATGAATTACTTTTAAAAATTCTGCTACATTCCTTTGGGACTGAAGATTATTTTCTTCACCAACAATGTTTTCCAATTATACTGGAGAAAAGAGAATAAAATATTGGAAAAATTGAGGTACACAAAATGCTTATCTCGTTTTTGGATGTTCGTCTCAAAATCTAATTAATTCCTAAGCATGTTATTTTAATATCTGTATTGAGACTGAATATCACTGTGTTGTGAAAAACTTTCAGTAAACATAATATATACCATAATATAATATAATATTTCAAAACGTTATAATATTTCATAACATTCTTAAATTAAAAAATGTCTTCTTTTTATAAAAAATTGATTATTTTATTTGCACACATTGTAAGGAGAAAATTTTAGAGGTGAAAAATGCTATTTTTATGCTTTTTAGGAACACTATTTGTGTTGTCTATTTATTTGGAAACGCAGATTGTTGCCTGAAGATTTGAAATGTATGTTGAGGGTGCTAAATCTAGTGAGCTATTACTGTGAGTTGTATCGATGTTAAGCCAAAACAAATATCTAAACACTGTTTTTCTTTAGAGGGTGGGCGTACAGAAAACAAACAGGAGATCTGTTTTACACACGCCGTGTCAGATTGTAACCGCCAGGAGTAAAATGTCTTAACTTGTGGTTAAAGGATCTCTATAATATCTTAGTTTACATATGAGCTGCATCTTTTAACAAGGCCATTTTCAACAAATAAATTTGAGACTATTCTTTCGGACTATCAATTTCCTGTTTATGTGCAATTGACATTTGAGGTTTTGATCATAATGTTTTAACTAATCATCTCTTGTCAAATAGAAGCATGTCTTGCGGATTTTTAATAAATATTATCGCTCTGTTGGAAAATATGACTCTGGAAAGAAGTGTTTTTGACAGAGTTTAGAAGTTTTTCAACTTATGTAAGCAATGCTTACACAATGTCCTATTACGATTAATACTTGTAAAATAGGTTATATAAAAATTCATTAAAATGACAGTTATCACTTCATCCCATGTAAGAATTACCAATATATACAGCAATATGGATCTAGGAGAAATGTTCCTATTTGATGTCCTCTTGTAGAATGTAAACATACCTGTCTTACGTTTGCGACTCCCATCTCTACTGAGTGACCTGAAAAAATGGGAACCACAATTCTTACCCAATTAACACCAGTACATACCCCTGTACTTTGCGCCGATTGGCGCTGAACCAGTTGAATAGGTATAGCTGGAAATGGAGAGACAAAGGACAACGGTTTGGTCTAGCCCATTAGAAAAGATCCTTCTCGCATATATAGCAAGAAATAAGAAAGCACAGAGCCAAATAATAAAAACCTTAAATAATCTTTGCTACAACTTAGATAATATTTGTGAAACCTGTAGAACTTCTTCATAATGTACAGAAACATTTTTACATACAGTTCTTAAACCTTTATTCATAGGGTAAATAAATTCATCGCATCCACAGTTCTAATTCATTAAACCTCGAGCTATGTAAACTTGCATACGATTTTTTATTTACCTCATTCAATAGATTAATTAAAACATGATTACTTTTTAAAAAGTAAGCAATAATCGTTAATAGAGTACTGCACAGTCCAAAGGATCATTTTGGTGACAGAAATCTGCAGCTGGGCATCATCTCCATATCAGTATCTGAAATCGCCTAAATTGGCTCCCCAATGAAAGAATATAATAAGCAAAAGAGGGCAGATAATGAAGATAAGCATATGCAGCCATACCAGCTGTAGAAATCATGGAAAAGTTAAGATTTGTCGAGCTTCGTGGTGAATTGGATGAGTTTCACAATATTGTCAACACGATGACAGATAGTGCAAGGCCAATAATAGGAAATTAACATGTTTTACGGTTAGGATGGTTTTGTGCCGCAAGGAACCCTATTTAGCTAATCTGCGCCAAACGTAGGACAGGCAGTATTAAGTAATTATGAAAAGAAGAAAAAGATCACCTAGGCATCCTAAGGTCGCGACCCCATGTTTGCCAGAGACATTGAACCCCATGGGAAAATAATAGATCACTAGAGTATCTCGGGTTCGTGAAGCACACCTAAAGATGTGCCCCGAGCGGCTACGGTTAGGTGGTCCCTCGGACTTGGGACTAGTGTTGACATTAGACTTACCCAACAGCAGTGTGAGCATGTCGGCGATGGCCAGGTTGAAGAGGTAGCAGTTGGTGGCCGTCTGCATGTACTGGTTCCTGCTGATGACGACGCACGTGCACACGTTGCCCACGATACCCGTGAGGAAGATGACCGAGTACACGGCCGTCATGGGGATGAGCCAGTTCAGGGGCATCGTCCGGGGCCCCAACTTGCTCAGTAGGTACGCATCGATGTCCAACACTGTCCCGTTGGTGTCCATGGTCCTTTTTTAGAGGCGGAACTTATCGTGCAGGGCACTGTAGAACCACGTCTTGGCCGGGCGGCGTATCCATTTGGTCCGCGAACTAATCACAAGGCCCGGCATGTCTCTAAGATTTCTCTGAACGTCTCTGTTGATGCAGAGTAACGCTGAACTCCATGATGCTAAACTTTTCGATTGTGATTTGAAAGAGTGGTAGTGAGGAAGGCACAACTGTCGGAAAATCTCCTATTGCAATACCGTTATTGCTGTTGGATACTGTCATTGAGTTGTATTCAAATGAGAGTCTCAAGCTTTATAAATATCGTAACTAAATCCTACTTACTTGAATAGTAGCATCTAAATTCTACATTAACTAGAAACAGTTTTTAATGCGATTAAATCTAAGTGTACACTAGCAAATATCCCAAGGACTGAGAAATGTAATCAAGACACACAGAAGTTTTTGAAAGTATTGGCTGTTAAAAATGGAGGCACAACTGGAACTACTATAAATATTGTGAGAACTTGGTCTGGCGTATGAAGGAACGATTCAAACACGTCAATAGGTTATGTTCTAATAGATAGCATGTTATTGGAAAGCTTCTTAAATTCGATTTGTTATGATAGAACGTTTCACATTTATCGAATATTTGAAAATTATTTCGTGAATGGTTACTATTTTTAAATAGTCATACGATTCATGACCATCGTTCAGTTTTACTCTCAAAGATTTTACAAATGTAAAATATCACGGAGCTGTTGAGAACAATTCCGAAAGCGCCGTCAAATCATTCACACTTGTCCTAATGGTCGATGGGGCCATCAAGTCGCGCTGGAGAGTAAATAGGTCACCGTAAGAAACAGAATGAAGAACGTTTCATTGATGCGCATCAACTTGAGATGTATATTAACACTAAAAACAATTACATGAATCAAAACGATCCATTTTAATTTGTTGTATTTGTCGTGGTGAAATATACGCACGCACCGATTTCCGAGGTACCTACAAATATGTAGGTGGAGCTTTGCACTAATGAGTCAATTAGTCGAAATATCCCTTGGGGAGTTTCACGATGGAGGCTTTTCGAGATGGTGCTTTGTTATCTTGTCTCGTGGAATAAGTTTGGCACTAGGGAGTTGCGTCAATTCGTCAACAAAGTTTAAAAACAATGTAATCCTGAGAACTCGTGTTTTCGAATTTTTTTTTGACGAACGGTGGAAAGTTCAATGCGAAAAGTCTTTAGATGAGATGCTTTTTTGCCCTTTTGTGGAATGTTTGGCGTAAACAAATCTCACGTCTTCGTCCGCACCGAGAAGGGAAGTGTGAGAAGTTTGGAAACCAAGTCTCTCGCTCTCTTTTCCACTCAACCGATTACGGTGTCGCTGTTGTATCATTTTTAGATAAGAAGGGGTTTCCTCCAGGTGCGAACTCGGGTTGAGAGCGTTGCAGAGCGTCGAGACCTGTCGGCACAGAGGACCCGAGTGGATGTGTTCTCCTTCAGGGAAGAACGATGAACGACGCCAGCGCCGCCAATCGATGGTTCCGTCCTCCCCCATGCCAGACCGATGGCACGGTGCCCAAAAATCCTCTTTTGTTTTGTTCGACTCGAGATGCGAGGATTCGGGAGAGATCGTATTGATTCGGATCTACCATGGCTCGGAGGACGGTGGAATTGTGTCCCGCTTTCCTCTGATGGGCTCCGAGTTTGAATCCAGAGATTTAGAGGGCTTTTAGTGTGTTTTCGTTCTGAAGGCGGGGGCGGATTTGGAAAAGACACAGAGCGGAGAAAAACTAAATGCAGTTATTTCCTTAATTCTGTGAGGGTCACGAGATTATCGAGTAGTGCAGTACTGCTTTTCCTCCATTACAGGCATAATGGATAAATAAACACGTCTATTGGTTGAATGAATCCTTGGAAAGTTTCTATTGGTCAAGATTGTCAAAATTGGTTAGAAGTCGTGAAGTGAAGACTACAGATCGGATAGATGAGTGTGAATGGTTACAAAATGGGTTACAAAAGTTAAGCTATTTAAATGCATATTCGTCATTATCATTGCGTGGAAAATCTAAAAGCTGCCATTTGTTCGGTTAAATTCGAATCAAATTGTCGTTTTGTCAAATAAGTTACAAACGTTATTTTGGTAAAATCTTTTTGGAAAGTATTTATTCAGAAGATCTTGAAGAAAATATAAAATTTCTTATCCTGTTTTTAGTGCGTTTCTTTCCTGGGAAACAATCGACCTTTATAAAAATTCTTTAGTCTTGCATTGTCGATCATAAATTCAAAATTTCGAACTACAATCTATTTCTTCCAAAATTTTGCTCACTTCCTGTGGGACAATATTGAATAACATTTTTCATTTGTTAGTTGAATAATAATTGAACAGCAACAAATAAAAGCACTTTCTGATATTCTTTTTACCCAAAACCAATTTTTTCTTGCCCTCAGGGATACTTTAAGTGTGTACGAGCTTCACTGACACGAGGTACTGTAAAGATATTTTCTTTCCCTATGGTGTTAGCTGTCTTTAGTATACACGGGGATCGTACTCCCGAGATACTCAAGCGATCTTTTTCCGCTTTCATCGTACTACTCTATATATTCCTCAATCCCTCTTTTTTTCCCTTTCACGACATTTTTTCTTGACTTTGCCTTGTATTTCGCGCAACTTGGCCAAATATGGCCCTTGTGCCATAAACCTAAAAACAACCAACCAATTTTCATTTTCATATTGTGTAAGTTCGGGAAAGCTGGATAATATGATCTTTCCAAAAATTGCGAAAACTAAAATCCTAAAAGAAACCACAAGTCGAAGGGAATAATTTAAAACCTTTCCTTAGGCAAGAACAACTTTTTAAAATTGCAGTATTATTTCAGAATCAAAATGAAATTTCAAATGCAATCACCGGAATGTCAAGAGCCAGAAACACGGAAGAATCAAAGCCCTTACCGAAAGAAATAAGTTTGTCTGCGCCCCCGGATAAAAGTAATTTTCATTTTAAATCAATGATGGAAAGAAATTCTTTATGAACGCGGAAAGAATACCTGCCGACTTTGACATTGCAGCTTCGTTGCCAAGGCCACCCGATTCACCACAACAATTTATCGAGATTTCAATCAATTCTACGGCCCCTCGAGAATGAAGGATAGATAAAAAGAGTTACTTAATCTAAATTATTTGCGACCAGGTATACCAATAGCTCCCAAACTTTCTTGACTTCAGAACAGATTCTGTTAAGTTGCAAACGCTCACATTTCTTTCTCTTCTCCGGGATCTATCGCTTAAAAATTTAGAAGGTAGACTTCAAAGCAATTTCGGGTAGGATAGTTTCTTTTGCAAACTGCTTATGACTTTGTTTACGAAGGGGACGTGGTATCGCAGTTGGGAAAGTAAGATTACAGGGTTGTAAGTTCGAAACTAGGTTAAACCAAAGACCGTCGTGTACGCGGGGGCTTGTTCACGTTAAAACTATCGCGACTTCAAATATCATCACGTTAGTATGGAAGTTTGGAGATTGGGGTGCCAGCTCCAGGTGTTGATCTCGTCGTCTGACCGAGGTGATGTCATCGGATCCTTCCCTTCGGGATGGATCATGGAACGTCGCCAATAGCCCTTTGTGTTGCTCCAGTGAGACGTTAATTAAGAGTACCTTCCTTTCTATTATTTATAATCTGACATATATCGAAAAATATTGTTTCGTTATGAATTTATTTTGTTTTCGTTCAAGTGGTTATTATTCACACTTTCAGAACTGATTTATCTTATCAAAGCTATTTCCATGCAACTCAAACAATTTGTGGTGTGCTGCTGTAAAACAGACTGTATGAGTGAAAAGTTGAATTATCCATAAATTCCATTTTCAATTGTAACTAGAAACTTCCGCGTTTTTAGAAAGTACGTTTTTCCGTTTGTTGAATTTAAAAACTAATTCGTTGTTTTAATTTAAAAACGTTACTTGAATTTAAATCGAATCGAGATCGTTACCTCATACGATTGTCATATGTATTTCAGTGACAATGTAAAGGTAGGTAGTTGAGTTGAATTTGCACGTCACACTGGAGCAACACAACGGTCCATTGGCGACTTTCCATGATCCATCCTGAAGGGAAGGATCCGATTCATTTTGTCATTCATTTCATCACCTCGTCATTTTAAACCACGGACAGATTACGAGGTCACCACCTGAGATGGCACCTCTCCAAACTTTGAGGCTACGACAGATTTAACGTGTCTCCACGTCCACGACGTTCTTTGGTTGGGTCGAGTTTGGAACTCGCAACCCCTCCGGTTGCTAATCCGCGAATGTACCAAATGGACTATCTTTACCCGACAATGCAAAGGATATAATTATTTTTACTTGGCACTCAATTGAGTAGAATTCTTAAAGTAGGGGAATTAAAAACACGAAACTGTTTCATTTTGATTATGATAATAAAGCATATTAAAGATAGAATAGAAACAAAATCTCACTCTTTATGTCATGGTATTGTTTACGGAATTCAAGAAGGCCACATTAAAAACTAAGACAAAATTAAATCCTTCGATTTTAAAATAATGCACACGTTAATAAAATTACACGCACTCGTTAGGATTTTAGCATGAAAAATCCTGCGTCTTTTACAACACGGCTCAATTTGAGAAAGGTAAGCGGTACTTTTTAACCTCGTAAAAATAAAGGCAGTTTACTTTCCGGATCCCTTTACAATCTTCCAGGTTGTTGACTAAAGGACTTTCCCTGATAATTCCAGGATCTCCGGAATCCTTTGACCTTTCCTGTTCGCAAGCAGTAAGTAGATTACTGATGCAAACTGTTTTCACTTTGAAGTGACCTTCTCATTTCTTCTTGTGTCGTGCCAACATTCATCTGGGTGACTGGAAGTTGAATAAAAAAGATTAAATTGAAAGTAATGGTGAACAAGGTGATTGGAACGTTCCAAATATTTCCATTGGTTTATTTAAAGGAGTATTCTGTGTTGCGAGGCCCTTTTTATATTTGGTTTGTCGCACTACGGTCGGTCGCTTTTTGCTGCACGAGGGTAATCATACCGGGGCTCACTGCTTAAAGTGGATTCCGAACCACTAGAACATCCATGCTCAGACCCAGATTGTGAGACCTTTTCTAGAAAACGTTTGATTTTTAGTTTGTTGGAGAATTTTTAGTTTGAAAGTTAAAATGGGGGATTTTCAAAGTTTGGTAGATTTATTAGATAAGAACGGTATGTATCTGTGAATTTTTATTGGTAAAAAAATACACCCCCACACACTAAATTAGAAATAAATCTATAATAGAGCTTAAAACAAAGCATTCCTGAATATCACTTATACTGAAAATTTCTTATATATATATATATATAAAAACTCATATTTTTAAAAATCATTAAGGTCTTATTTTTTGGTATTTATTCTCTATCTCCTTCACACCAAAAAAGATAACGAAAAAGCTCCAGTAACTTCATTGACTAAAGTAAAATTTTAATTAATTAATTAGTAAAGTTAATGGAGTAATACACCGATTGAAATTGAAAGAAAGCAATTAATAAACTAATTCCATTTTAAATTGAGGACTAAATAAATTAATTGACAATTAAATTAAGGAATCAGTAAATTAATTGAATTTTGATTGAGTTCCAATCCCCTCAGATATTAGGAATCATTTCTAAAGAGCATTTTGTATCTCTGGGAACGGTCAATTTCTGAAGTCTCGCCAATGTATGCCATTTATCAATACCCCTGTAGAACTGTCAAAGCGAAGGACTAAATGTAGTCGATGGGGAAAACATGTTACTGGCTAGAACTCATTAGATAGATTTTACCGTACTAGCCTACTAACCAGCCTTGCCGTCACAGCGATGTGTGCCAGGATTAAGATAAATTATTCCTCTGGTGTTATTTTGAAGCACTATTACTTGGAATTGGTGGTAATCCATTCGGACGATAGAGGCGTAATGGAAGAGGAAAACATTTTCCAACCACTGAACTGACTAATCATCTCTTTCAAACCTCAAAAGTCGTTTCGCTGCATAATTGTGCTTTTCCTCACACCTTCACTCCCTCGAGATCAGACTTGGACACACCTTCAATCGGAACGAGTCTACTTTAGTGTAAGTGGGAAGATTAAAAAGCTGCAGTTATTTGCCTTTTCGTTGGGCGACGATTTCCATGAAATAAGTTCGCTTGTCGTAATTTCAAGCGTGAATAAAAGATGCGTTTCATTTATTAATTACAGTCTGATTCTTTGAGCCAGTGCAAAGGATTCCAAGATCTGGAATCTGGATGTATGCTCGTGTCTTTAGAGATAACTTTTAATGCAATTGTTATCGCTCGCATTGGCTTCATGTTTTTCTCGTGGGTAGGTAGGAAGTTGAATTAATAAATAAAGCAAAATTTAATGAAATAGTAAATGAAATCAAATTTAGACGTTGGAAGTTTACAGGACACATTTTAAGAATGAACAGGGACAGTATTCCTAATATAGCATTGACCCGTGATGGAAAAAGAAAGCGTGGACATTTTAGCTGGCGACGTATGATGGAACAAAAGAGAAGTGAGGCTGGATCGGCGAGCTGGTATGAAGCTAGACTTGCTGCATCGGACAGGAAACTTTGGCGATCTAGATTGAAGGTCTTATGTGCCCCTAGGCACTAAAGAATTTATGATGATGAGGTAGGTAGTTGAATTAACTTCGCTCTAGAGCAACACAACGATCTAGTGGCCACAGTCCGGGATCCACCCCGATGGGAAAGATCCGAGGACAATACTTCGTCATTTGAACCACGGTCAGATAACGAGGTCGACACTAATATCTAATATAGGTAGGTGTGTTTTAATTAACGTTGCACTGTACCAACTCAATGGACTATTGGCGATGGTCCGGGATCCAAGGACACCTCCTCGTCATTTTGAACCACGGTCAAATGACGAGGTCAACACCTGAGCTGGCAACTCTCTTTCCAAACTTCCACACCACGCCAACGAGAGGACATTTGAGACCACGACAGATTTAATGTGCATCATCCACCACGTACATGACGGGCTTTGGTGGGATGGAGTTTCGAACTTGCAACCCTTCGTTTGATAATCCGCTACACTATCAACAGGGCTACATCGTCCCGCATTTTTCTTGTGGACAGTATGAGAGCTAATTTTAAAATAAATGCAAAAATATGATAAACTTACCACTGAGGGCCATGCACGCATTACATCACCATGCAACCTTCAGTCTTCCTCCAAGCATGACCTCTAACTAGTTTTTACCAATAGAATTCTTTTTAGGATTCTTTCAACTAATAGAAGTGGCTATGTAGTCATTGCATGTGTTTTAGGGTTTTAGCATAGTTCACTTCTCGGAAATCTCGTGATACTCTTAATAACTCTAAAAAATAATTTTTCCTACTCGTATATATATATATATATATATATATATATATATATATATATATATATATATATATATATATATATATATATATATATATATATATATATATATATATATATATATATATATATATATATATATAATGTTTTCCATACAATGCACTGACGTTCTTACAGATAGTTTAACTTTAACAATATTTCTTTATTTAACGTTGCTGATTTACTTACTTGCTGGATATTTGAATAATTTTAATATAAAAAGAAACATTCGACCATATTTGACAATTTTATCCCTTAAGGTACATAAACAGGTATTATTTACCAGGTATTTAAATTTCGCTGAAAATTTCCAATTACTTGAAATATGTAAAAAAAATTTCCTTTTAACTGAAATGTGCTAATATATTGTTATAGAATAACTTATATATGCAATTTTAATGACAAGATTTGTAACGCAAAAGAAAACTAATAAAAATAAAGAAAAGTTGTGTTTAATTATAGAGTTTTAGAAGATTGCTCATAGCAGCATCTTTTTTACATTCATTTGAAAACACAATATTCTAGAGGTTATTCTCTTCACAATATTCTCTTTGATGAAATTCATATTTAGTGATATGCTGAAGTGGTATTCCAAGGCATACTAAACACTTATTCAATAACGAAATGCCCCATTCGAAAGAAGTAAACTAAACTGATTTACCTAAAAAAGCAACCTTACAGACTGTTCTCCAAGAAAACCATGATTTAAAGCCATGAAAAATGTCAGAATCACATTTTCCCGTCGAGTCCACGATAACGGCTATGCACGTTTGTGATCTTTATATAGCTCAAAGATGATGAATGATATGGCTTGGGGATATAAATTTTTCAGCATCTGGTTGTCTGGGACGAAGGGCAGAATACATATTATTATACGAATGGAACATACGAATGGATCATTTTCAAAAGGTAATATAGCTCGAAACGTACATTTTTCATGAGAAACATAAAACTTTTAGGTCATAAATTTTTTCTATTATTGAAACAAAATTTTTCTGTAAGAACTAAACAAGTACTCTTAGCATTTATTTGATTTGCAAATTTCTTTTCTCTCTGAAATATTTCAAAGATATTTTTGTTTTAAGGAAATACCCTCAAATGTTACGAATGGCCAGAGTACTTTTGGTTGGAATTACTCTTAACATTTAATCGTCTTCATATAAAAATATGAACAGATTAAAAATCTTAATTCACAGTATTCGAGCGAAAAATCTAACTTTGGAATTTAAATAAATCTTTTACTTGAAAAAATTCTGAAAGTAAAAGTTTTGTTACGGAAACCGTTTGAGTGAGAGTACTCATTAATTGCTTGTTACGTGCTGTACCGAGTGACGTATTATTGTATTACTTTTATTTTTATTTAACAGCAGGTGAAGTTAAAGTAAGCCATAAAAACTAGAGCACCAAAGAGTTAGACGTAGGCAAAATTAAATGCATCGTTAGAACATCATCAAAAAACGTCTCTAAAATGCTGATGTACAGTCACGGAGAAAAAAACAGAACCACTTCCTTTATTTCGAGCACTATTCATAGTACAGCAAATTCAAAAATATCATTCAATAGAGAATAATGTTCCCTACAAATTCAAATGCAAAAACATTGAATAAGGGACCGTCTTCATATCAAATTTCGCATAAACCCCAAAATTTCCGATGGCAACACCATATTTTGATGCCTTAATCAGATTCTACAATGTCAAATTAGTCTAAGTGTGAAATTTCATGAATTTACTATCGTTATATCCGGAGATATTCAATGTTAAAGCCGTTATCCATTTCAAGGATCATCTCCACATTGGAAGTCGGCATTCGTAGATAGAGATCATTTGTTGTTAATCAGGAACTGTTCATTTCTTGCTTGACTAAAAGAAGATTACAAAGAACCGTTACCCTCCTGGTGGTTGTCACGACGAGGTATCTCGTCATTATCAAAATTGACCAGATCTTGATGAACGAGAAATTTGGAAGAATGATAATTAATATTTGCTGTTTAATTTCGCAATAAACTTCAATTTTTAACTATTAATGCTTTGTTAAGTTACGCTTATTCAGTAACTATTAAATAAGCGTTTAATTATAACAGTTAATAATAACTGTTATCGCAAGTTAGCAATAGCCTTTAAGATTGTTATCGTAAAAATATAGTTTTGCCGATCTCTACAGATCAATCATTGTTCTGCTGTACCACACATGACAGGTAGAAGGCAATGTCCGTTAGATTACATATATGATATTTCCAAATATTTTTTAAAAAATTTACACTTTCCTCAGATTTGTCATAATTTTTTTCAACTTTTGGATGATCCCCTGAAATCCCCGTAGTGATGAAAATTTAAGTGTAGCGCAAAACCTATCCAAAGGAAAGAGTTGAAATTTTTTATGGTAACAGTAAAAGGTCTTTCTGAATCTATTTCTGTCAAAATACATCAAGGTTCCTATTCAAAAAAAATTTCGAATTTTAATTTAATAATTTACATTGCAAATTAAATTTTTTTAACTAAACCATTATGATATTTTGTTTTGGTACCTTAATAGCAACATGTTACAAAATATTAGTGTTATAGGGATATTATTTAGGAAGATATCCATAAAAGTCTGGGAAACTGATTTAACATTAGGAGCTCCAAACTTTCTGCATCAATGAATGACATGAAACTTGTTATCTGAAGTTAAATTATGGTATAGATCCGAAATTTTGTGTCAATACAGGTGGTTGCTATTGGAAATAATGAAGTTAGTGCTCAATTTAATATGATGGCCACTTATGCAAATTTTATGCATATGAATTTTTAGAAGACGTTATTTCCTGTCGAATGTCATCTTTGAATTTGCTCTACTTTTATAATCGTTTGAATGAAGAGGGGTGTTTCGTTTTTTTCCGCGACTGTATATGTGCGTGTCTTAGTTTCTCAAGCAATCGAATCGAAAACTCACTACTGAGAGACAGATTCACACGCAGTAGAGATCTTTTCAGTTGTTATTCTTCTATTATACCTATATTAATAAACGTATTTTTCATGTTAAAATTGATATCCGTTAATAAGGCGTAATTAACCTTCAATTACTGTCCTTAGTGAGGATAAACGATGTTTTTTAACAGAAAAAGTATAGTAGTAACAACATTGCGCGAAAAATGATGCGCATGAACGAAAGTTCAACTAACAAAAGTTAGTTTTATTTATTACACTACAGTCAGTTTGGGTTTGTTCCTCAATTATCATCTCTTATTTGCATTTCTTGAGGATCCAACGAAACTCAAATCAGAATGTGGTATTGGTAACTAGAGTAAATATAGGGGTCTGTTCACAGAATTAGCGTCGAGGTTTTCTTTTCTGAAAAAATAACTGTTCCATTGTCATTTGTAAATTTTCAAATGATAGATTAATAATCATATTGGTAACGTTAAGTACCCTTTGCTTTACTTTCTGCAAGCCACTTTTGTATAGTGACTCATGAATCGCGAATCACTGCAGAAGTGCACACCTAAGGAAAGTGCACATTAAATCTGTTGTTCGAAAATCACCCCTTTCTTTGAGTTAAGAAGACTACTTTTGTTCCTGATGCGTTCTCAAAGGTCCTCCTCATATGCTCTGGGAAATATGGGTCGCCCATTATTACGAGCCCTTGATCATTTATTACCCTTATTTTATGGGGTCCAATAGCTACACAAAATCAGAGGCGTATCTAAGGGGGATCGACAGGTCCTCGAAGCCAATGTCGAAAAGGGTAGCATATCAAAAATGTTTATTAAAATCTTTTGCAGTTTCCTTGATAAAAAAATAATAATTTTAACATAATTTTTCCCTTGTAACAATATTATTTTCCAGTGCTATACGTGTGAAGTGAATGTTTCACGCACTCCATCTTTAGAACACAAAGCTTAAAAGTGAACCTGGAAACGCATTGATGTTCAGAAAAGAGAGAAGAGATGACGCATTGTAAAATTATCTTCTCACAAAAATTTGGAGAGCACAAAATAAGACAGAGGGCGCCTCTTCTAACAATTGTCTATGGGACCCATTCGCAAAGCTAAGTCTTTTGCTAGTTTTTGTGCAATCTAAAAAAATTATCAAAAATTAATGGTGTGAAAATTTATTAACAAGTGCGATGCTAATTAGTATGTTTTATCCTAATTATTTAAACAATATAATTTATCATAATTTTAAATATGTTAATTTTAGGGCCAGAGGGGGAATCGGCTTCATTTGCCCTAGGTCCCAAAAAGTCTAGCTTCGTCTCAATGCAAAATGCATTCAACATAGCGGATATAGTTGAAGAGCAGGGATAGAAAAGCGTATGTGCGGTTGAAGTATAATTAACTTGATTCTCCTTAATATAAAAATCCCTTTGGGATCCCTCCCCGGACCATCGTCAATAGCCCGTTGTGTTGTTCCAGTGCGACGTTAATGAAAATACCTAAAAAAGCGGATTAGCAACTGAAGGGTTGCGAATTCGAAACTCGATAAAAATGAAAGGCCACCGTGAACGTGAGGGCTAGTGCACGTTAAAGTCTGTCGCGACCTCAAATGTCTTCACATGTTGGCGTGGAGTTGACGTTTGAAGAGTGGGGTTTCAGCTTAGGTGTTGACCTCGTTATCTGACCGTGGTTCAAAGTGGCGAGGTGTTGTCCTCGGTTCTTGCCCTTCCGGATGGATCCCGAACCGTCGCCAATAGCCCGTTTTGTTGCTCCCAGTTATACGTTAATTCAAGCACCTACCTAAGCACAAAATTGTACTGTGGTTGTTCTTTTTTAAACGCATAAAACCAATCTATTAAGTTCGCGACGGTGAGAATGTTGATACAAATAAAAGTGTTTTATGCTAAATTCTACATCACTCGTGTCTTAGAAAAATTTCACTCGTTTGGTAAATATGTAAATAGTTCCAAGTCTTTATTGTAATTTCTTCAAACAAATGTTTTTTTCGCCTTTATTCTCATACTCATGTAAAATATATTTTCTATCTCTTTCACAGGACATCCGATCGACCACCGTAGTGAATGAAGAAAGAATAACATGCCTGCATGGATTTACATAATGGTCAGAAATGTGTTCGTTCGTGGAGAAAGTATTTGAGCCACATGCTTGCGATTAACGCAATGAACAATCAATAATGAAGAAACAGAGTGAAAACAAATCGCATCTCCGGCTTCAAAAGTGATGCAACTCGAAGTGTGCCGATTCTCAAGAGACGGAAATGGAAATTAACTTACTTTTTGTGTCCGTATCTTTATTCCAAAGAAAGTTCGAACGCTTTTATCAACTCAGATCATGCTCTTTTATACTATTCATACATCCCCAAATCAGTCCATTTAAAGTAAATTTTTATGTCGATTCCCAAGCAGCTATTCATGCTGTCAAAGGATGGTTCACCAGCTACGATCCACTTTTAGATAGAATTGCCAATTTCTTTATTAGATTCCACTAAGAATCCGGTATTACTTTCTGATGGATCCCTTCTCACGTTGGCATTCCAGGGAACGAAACAGCTGACGATTTGGCCAAATCTGGAGCAAAGGGAAACCTGGAATAAAAAAAATGCCTCTCAGAGGAAGACCATCTGTCCAGCTTAAAATACAATCTTTAAAGAAAATTGTACCTTCTCATGATTATGTGAGCATCATTAGTACATGGATCTCATTTGTACACGAGAAAATTTCCGGGTGAGTTTGTAGATCACATGTCGAAAAGGGTTTTCTTCCATGCTGACAAGACTGCGCACTGGACATTTAAAGCATAAGACCTTCGTCGATGGTACTAAGTCTCTCCCACAGTGCACCAAATATAAATGAGAGCCAGCATCTCCACATCACAACCTACATTGTATCAAAGTCAATAGCCAAGAAATCTTCTCAATAGCAATCCCCACTACAATAGCAAAAAAATTAATTTTGCATTACCTCCATGTTTTGGTGTAGGAGTTATCTAGCCACCAAGGGATGAGCTCCACTCAACCACTATCCATGGCAGTGGTTCTTAACCTGGGGTGTGTGTACCCCTGGGGGTGCGAGAGAAGTTTCGATGGACGACAGCGATTTAATAAACGACGATCTTATTGAAATACGAGTCAATGCAAGTATTCAAAGGGAATTTGATAAACTGGAAACAATTCTGGTGTACACAGTTAGAATCTTATACACAGCTGGTAAAAGCAGCATTGCAGACACTTTTACCATTTGCCACCACCTACCTGTGTGAAATGGGAGTTTCATCACTTTTACACGTGAACACAAAAGCCAGAAATCGCTTAAATGCAAATGATGACTTACGCGTGGCTCTTTCAAAAAAGGAACCTCACTTGAAAAGTATTATGAATAGACAACAACATAGCTATTAAAAATTGAGTTTTTGGTTTGTATGTATATTTGTAAATGTATATATATATATTATCTTGCAATGGAAGTAATTTCATAAATAAAGAAATAGAAACACATTTTTAAAGGGGGTGCGAGAACTTATTTTTAGATTCAAGAGGGTGCCGATCAGTAAAAAGGTTAAGAACCACTGATACATAGATATTCAAATACTCTGATTTTCGAGAAATAATAAGTGTACATAAGTATGGAGGATTTTGATTATCTTTCCATAGTATCGTAGATGGCAGATTCTGAGGTGAGTCACTTACGAGAAATAAAATCGTAGTGACTATTAGGTTTGCGATCACAAGAAGCAATATCCATTAAACCCGTTCCATATTTACAAAAATTTTGATGTAATACATGGCATTAAAGTACTGTGAATTTTAAAAAATTCATGGTTATGCAAATTGAGTTACCTTGTTACTCTTAAATGCAGATATATCTGGACAAACAAATAACAAAAATTTGAGAACAAAACTTAAATACTCACAAAGGTTAAAAGGTGAGGTATGCACATCATGCATCAATTTTGGAAATATTACGTCTTCCTTTTCTCACAAGAGGTCTGAAGAGCTAAATAAATCAACCAATTTACCACAGCCACACAATTCCGAGACACATATCTTTTTTCCTTACATCTCTCTAGACCTTTTCTTCGTCTTAAGGCATCTATTATATGTCACTTTTTTCCTTTTCTCTCTCTGAGATATCTACATCGCTTTCTAAATACCTTTCACTTGCCTAATCCCCCTTCTTTCCGTAAATCATTCGGTCTTTGATCTCTAAGATATATGTGACAAGTCTATCTCGTCCATCTGTAGCATTAAATCTAAGATACTTCTATAGCTATTCACCAAAGACAAACGCTCTCTCTAATTTCTGTTTTAATCCTCCTAGTGTTTCGACAAGATATCTCGTCCGAGATCTGATTAATTTTACTATTGATGAGATTTCAACCTTAGCCATTGGGGTGATGATAGGAATCAGCATCACGTCGATGCTCCTGGAAAGCTGATTTTTCAGAGAACCAAAACATCAGCAGAAGCTGCTCAATTCGAGTCCAGCCCTTTTGTTAAACATGAGATGCAATCACTTTGGTGTACTTTATGGAGGAACACTGGAATGAATCGCCATCTTTTTCAATTCCAGATGGAGTCTAATGACCTCCATTACATAAAAAAAATCCCTGTAGCAAATTGCCACTTTTTCTGCTTAAGGCATAATAGGCCATATTGTAACTCAGGCCTTCTTCAATCGTTTTCACCTGGCAGACTCCAACAATCGCCTTATTTACCATGACGAGAAAAAGACTTTGGGGCATATCTTTTTCGACTGCATCGGAGAGAACATTTTTAGAATTATCTTACAGAAAATTTGCGATTCATCTTCTATTCTTATTGCTTTTTCTAATGTTCATTTTATGTATATTGTTCCACTAGTTTAAAGAAGACATCGTGAAGTCGGCTTTAATACGCCGGACACGTGTATCAAGATGTAATGAGATATATATTAAATCTAGACATATAATATCTCGGCGAGGTTCTGTTACTCCAAGGGGAATGAAGATCCAAGAGAAACAAATTATCCCTTGCCCAGAACTGTGACACTTTGTAACAGGCTTTTTCATCAGAGGCTGGCCAGTACAGGTCAGTTTTCGACCCAAAGATAAACCAACCAGAAGGGTTTATTAAAATTTCCCCTATCAGATACCAAACTATTGGAAATAAAGTTTGTAAATATTTAACTGGGATAAACCTGAAACGGTTTTGGTGCAACTCCATGGTCATAACCCAATTCTTATTTGGAAACAGAAGAATTCAAACTGTGTGACTGTCTTTCACTGAATTTGAGGTGATTTTTCTCCATTCGACTTTTGCTAAGCACTGGGACCAATAAGAACATGGATTCGCTATGAACCTTTCCAACGTTACTGCCTACATTTGTATCCCATTTGTGCAACTTTCTAATCTGAAGTAGGCTTAATATTGTTTCATTTTTTATGTAATATAATTTGACACATTTCCACTGAAAAGGAAATAGATCAGGATTCGCTCTTTAATTAGATATTTTTCTGAGTTAATTTTTTATGATACATTGTTACTTTCTTGTCTAAGTAATACGTGGTAGTTATTTCAGCGCGTGAGGCTGCCTTAAAAAACACATCCTTTCAGCATTCCATCATATGGTCCCTGATCCTTCCATTTCATAGCGTTCTGGGGAAAGCATTCTCACTTATACCTTTAACATTTTTATGATAAAACGCAGACAAAAACGCTATTTTAACTGCCAAAGAATTGAACTCGTACTGTTTGATGCTTCAAAACCAAACTATGAAAAACGAACAATAAAGGAATCAGAACATTCCTATCACATATATTTTTTGATTTTTTAATTTTCATGTTTAAAATATATGGACAAATTATAAAAAAATATGTGACATAGAAAAAAAGTACTTATGAAGCAGTGTACATAAAAACTTCAAATTATATACATTAAATAAGTTAAATGTTATATAAACTTTTTAATGAATTTTTTTTTAATCATACCTCCTATTTCACGAAACAAAGTTCTTAAAATAGCTAGTCTTACTTTAAAGTAGGTTTTTCTTTTTTAAGAAACATTGTGACGCTTTCTTTTGTTGCAGTGGAAAGTGCAGGGGCAATCCGGATCGAAGACTTCAGAAGTGAAAAGTGAGATTGAGACAAGCCATCATTTATGTGCTACAGCTAGGTTATGAGACTCCTGAAAGATAAAAGACAATTGTAATTTATTTGTGAAAATAAAATTTGTTTTGCTTAGATTTGGAAGTATTTATTAACCTTCCTGGTGGTTATCTCGACGAGATATCTCGTCATTAAGCAAAACTGACTAGGTATTGATGAACTAGATATCTCGTCATTAGAAAAACTGACCTAATCTTGATCGCATCATCAAAAAATCGACACTATCTTGATGATGAGGTATCTAATCACATTAGCAAAATTGGTCAGATCTTGATGGACGAGTACATCGTGTAAACCAATTGAAGGGTTAACGCTAGACAATGAAAAATGAAAATAAAAAATTTTACTACCGCGACATTTACAGGTAATAGTAAAAACCGCATTTGGAATATTTATGAGAGGGGTTTTCTAATTTTTGCCATTCAAGGGGGTTAATGTTATAAAGAAAAAGTTCGTTTTATGCTGGAATGAAACTAAGGCATGTCTATTTAGAATGTTGGAGCCTATTACATCTATACCGAAATTACATCTATCATCATCATAGTTGGCACGACATCCGTTTGTGAGCATTGGCCTTCTTCAGAAGTTTTCCCCATCCTACCCTCTCTCCAGTCATGGATCTTCAGTTCGTGACTTTCATGGCACTGAAGTCCAAATCCAGACAGTCCCTCCATCTCTTTGGACGTTCACAAAAAGGGACTGTACTAAAAAATGGCGTTCTCTCTGGATCCATTCTCAAAAGATGACTTGCCCATCTCATTCTGTTCAATTTTACAAATTTCATTGTCTTCATTTTCAAAAAGTTTGTATAATTCAAAATTGCATCTCCTTCGCCAAATACCATTATCAAGGACACCACCAAAGATGGTCCTCAAAACTCTCCTTTCAAAACTTTCCAAAGCTTTCTCTTCCTTTGCTGTCAATGACCATGTTTCAGAGGCATAGGTTAAATTACATCTATATCATCATACTATATTACACTATATATACAACATACAAAAAAGTTAATCTCCAGGGATAATCAAGTCTTGATGCGTCTAATCATTCCAATAATTTTGACCCTCGAGCCTTTGTTACAAGCAATCTGAGCCACGCGATTTTAAGGTGGTCATCAGGTGTCTTCATATGTCATGATGCTGTAAGGGAGCAGACTGATGTGTGCAAACATTGTTTTAAAACTAATCATGATATACTTTTAAATTGTATTACTATACAACTAAAAGCAACTTGTGCAACTTCACTAGCAACTATTTTTGAATTGTGGCATTCTATGAGAAAAGTGAACTCAGAGCACAATTATTAAAACCATTGAGTAACAATTATAAAATGCAAGCTAATATATTTATAACATTTTATTCATATTTATACATTATATACTTATTTTATTAGCAAACTATTAGATCAAATATACACATTTAAACCAAAATTTAAAAATTTCTTTTAACATAAGTGAAAATGCAAGATTTTAAGAAAATATTATTTCTAAATGATTCAATTTAACAAAGCCTGTTTGGATAATTTTAATATACATTTTGTCTGTCCATTCGTGAAGGTAAAAACCCTAACGTTTTCATATTAGGGTTTAAAACAATATCTCTTAAATAATGACGTTATTTTTTCTTAACTTTAGGCCGAAAATTTCAAAATATATAAAAAATATTTCAACTCTTCATAATTAACTTATGTTGCAAAAGATTCCATGTGCGATACTCTCCTCTAAGTTTTATTTTTGTCTTGCATCCAAACAAAACTAAATTATTTGGATGGATAGTTTTTGCACTTCAATGAATAAAAAGGTTTCAATATCAGATGTTTATCAATTATGTGATATTTTGGACAAAATATTTTTTGGGTGGAATCCATATGAATTCAAAATAAATTTATTCTTGAGGAATCCGTACACATAAAATGTATATTAACCCCCTGGTGGTTGTCCTGATGAGGCATCTCGCATTAACAAAACCATAGCAGATTTAAATGGACGAGATATTTCGTCATTAGAAGAAAACGGACCAGATCTTGATCTCATGATAAAAAAACTGTCAATATCTTGATGACGATAAATCTCGTCATTAGTAAAATGCATCAGATCTTGATGAACGAGATATATCGTCGAAACCACTTGGAGGGTTTGTACAGGAGTTTGGGGTAAAACAAAAATATGAGAAAGAGAATCTACTTTTTCTAAAAAAATGAAATCTTTAACTCTATAAAATTACTTTAAAGTGAACTTTTAACTTAACCTTTAACAGTCAAAATATGCACCTATTTCGATACAAAGTAGATAAATCCCATACAGTGACTTTTTTGTCCCATATGTGACAGCAAAACATACTTAAAAAATACTTCTAAAAACATCTTTTAAATTTTATGGTTTTAAGATTTTGTGTCAGTATTGTTCCAACAAGACCAAAAAGAGCAAGAGGGGGAAACACTTACACAAAAATTTATTTAAAACACAAAAGAAACAAAGTTCAAATAGAAATTAGAAGAAAACATTAGGAGCTCGAAGAATACAACTTGGCACTTTCATGGCTGATTCGCGACTGAGCTTTAATGGCGGGAACAGTCCCGGGAAAACTCACAACGCCATCTGGTAGTACGTTGGCTTGCTACAATTTTATGTTTTAAGGTTCAGGGAAGGAAATTCCATTCGAGCAAAACAGTCTCAAGGGAAATTAATTTCTTAATCGAAGAAGCATACCTAATTTCTGGTCACATTGAGATGCCCCCATATATGACAGTATAATATTAGTTCGTGTTTACGAAACAATTTTACATATATATCTAAAAATTAGGATCAGCTTACTTAAAGAAAAGATAATTTATGTTCAAAAATATTTTTTTGATTAATAAAGATCATGACTATAATCTATGTGCGATTGTACCATACGTGACAGTGAAATTAATGCCTCGGCTATGTATATACACATGTGACTAAATCCTATTAAAAACCAATTGAAAAACGTCGCTCTATTTACTGAATACTTAATTCGGATATTTTTAAATAAGAATTCAATTCGTGAATACGTTTTGAATTCGTTTTTTTATTGCTTGTATCTTCAATTAAATTGTTAATAGAAAGTAGCGTAATTTTTTTTCCGATTTAAAACAAATCTCATGTATCCAAATAATAATTGCATAACTTTGTACAACGATGTGTCCCATTGTGTTCTTCAAAATTATGTATTTATCTGATGAGTTAAGATTATAATTATTTCAAGCTTTGATTTTAATTAAACCCTATGAAATACAGCGCGTTTAGTCCTACAATTCAATGTCTACAAAACTATCAGAAAGTTTAGTTTTGAAACATATCTATTGGTTCAAAACATTTCCACATCGTATCATTATATCATTACATGTGGAAATGTTTCGAACAGGTTGTCGAAATGTTCGAAAATGTTCGAATTTTTACAGGAATAAAATATAACTTTCATTTTATAAAAGTGCAACCAAACTATACATTTTAGTTTGTTTTGCAAGAAAATCTATTAATTTTATTACTTTAATGCTTGCATAATTAATTAGTATTTCTTCCAACTAGCAGACAGCTATTTATCCCTGATCAGTGACATTTTCACATCCTATCATTACATGTGGAAATGTCACTGATCAGCGATAAATAGCTGTCTGCTAGTTGAAATAAATACTAATTAATTATGTAAATATTAAAGTAATCAAATTAATAGATTTTCTTGCAAAACAAACTAAAATGTATAGCATGGTTGAACTTTTATAAAATGAAAGTTACATTATATTCCTGTAAAAAATTTTTAGTTTTAAACACACATACATAGTGAATTTCCAAAACAATACTCTTAAACAATGTTCAAATTAAAATAATCATCTCCAAACAGAGTGCTTCATACGTCATCACGTATTGTATGAAAAAACTAACAATGTACAACAATGTCTTTTTTTCATAGTTTCATAATTTCACGCGTTTCCACGTCACTCAATTTCTTGCTTTGGTGCCTATTTGACTACTTTTCAAAGCGCTCTGAAATTACTTGATTTATCGAAGTTTTTTGCTTCAAACTCTATTTGAGAAACTATTTAGTGTCTCAAGAAGTCAACTATCATCTAGACTTCCTCTTTCTTTTCCATTCTTTTCGATTAAAGTACAGAAAAGGATGGCTCCTCGTCTTTGGAAGCGGTTGTCCCGAGCCTTGTAAGTACACTATTCTTTGTTTAAGTTTTGGCTTCAGTAATTACTTGGATCTCATTTTTCTTAGATATGTTAACTATATTTGAAACTTATCTTCAGAAAGTAACGTGCATAAATGATATATCTTAATTTGTTTCTAACAAAACAGGTCAGAGAATAGGAAATTAAAATGTATTTACTTTTACCTTTTCGTTTGGGGGAAATATTTCGTTCATAATCATTTAATAAAGAGCGTTGTGCAATTTTATTAATTCAAGAGATAAACAAAATTATTTTATTTTCAATAAAAATTTCACGTTTTTGAGAGTTTAATAAATGTTAAATTTCAACATTAACTTTGCATTTATGTTACAGATTTGGAACCTATGACCGCCATTCATATATGATGGACGCAATTAAAATCTCTCCAAAACGTTATGCTGTAAGTATTATAATTTGTTATGAAATATGACTCATGTAAACACTTTTAGTGTTACATTATATTCAAGGCATTAATTAACAATGATTGCTTTTTTTAACAGGAACAGCTAACTAGGATGGATATAGAAGCATTTAAGAAAATAAAACTCAAGGTAGTTTTTTCAAATAGTAATTAGTAACCATAAATTTATGTTTGTTGGATTATATTTTTGTGGTGATTTGGCCAAGCATAAATTTAGATGTTATATTTAATAACGTTACGCAAAATTTCAGTATTCGTTTTATTTCAATGAAAATAAATTGTACTATAAATTCATTTTTCTTCTAGGAGTTTTTGCATCCACCATTCCACATGTTCAAGTCTTTTGGAATTACTGAATACATGGATGAATTCAGTTATGTAAGTATCTCTCAACTAAATTTATACACAACTTTGAACTTTAGAAATATCCATTCATAAAAACACATTTAATAGTAACTTAACATATTAGGTATATTTTCTTTTAAAGTGCGTGAATTCTAAATTCTTTTTTACAGACCACCTATTGGACAGCAGTGGAAATTCTGAAACCTTTGACCGCTAAGAAAAGGGCCGAGACCCTAGAGCATTTTATTAAAATCGCCAAAGAACTCCACAAACTGAATAATCTCCACTCGGAGTTTGCTATACTGGCTGCCCTCAACAGCGCCCCGATCCTCCGACTGGATGAGACGTGGAAAGTAGGTTGAATTGATTTAATTAGATCAGGAAGTTTAAAAAGTATATATTTTAAGTATTTATCTTTTGAATCCTAACTTGTACACTTGATTACTTTCAGAATGTGTCTCAGAAACACTTGCTCACTTTGGAAAAGCTGGAACATCTCTGCTCCACTGATAATAACTTCCAAATTTTGAGGGAGTATTACGCCAATTGCAAAGAACACTGCATTCCATTTATTGGTAAGTATGCATTCGATTCATACCTTTTCCAGATGCATCTATAAATACAGATATAAGCCCCACTATTATCATTTTTTGAATAATTTAGAATTTCATGAATATATGCTACTGCTACAAATTTCTTTCTCCCGCAATAACATTTTTCTACGTGCGTGATTCTCCGTGGACTTCGTCAAATTATAAAAAATAATTTGCAGTTTCCTATTCTGATTTTGTATTGTTTATAAAAATGCTGGCATTCAAATTTTGTTATTCTATTAAAGTTTGTGTATCATGGACTTATTATTTTTGTTCACATTTTCTAATTTTATAATTATAATTGTATCTTGTACCAATTTTGAATTAACAAAGTACTCGTTTACGTTGTTTATTGTTACTACGTTTTATTAATGGACTTAATCGCAAAATCAATGGTTTCATTAAAAATTATCCATCAAATTTTGTGTATTATTTAATTTTATAAATACATATCAAAATGTTCATATTTTATACATTCATCCATAGGATTGTTCTTGAAAGATATCAAAGCAATTGATGCCGTTTATCCCGACAATGGAACTGTGGACACCGAGTACCGGCAAGTGATGATTGCGAAAACCGTTGGTCTCATCGAGAAATTTCAAGAATCAAATTATGGTGAGTGTTATATTGAGGAATTTCCGAACGTTGCTTTTACATCTCTCTCCTCCTTAAAGCTTTATTACGTCACTTTTTTAACTTAAAAGTTGAAAGGTAGTTTTATTAGGTAGTATTTCAGAATAAATACTGTGCAAAACGTCAAGAGTACAAATATTTTATTAGTTCTTCCAAGAAACGAAATTAGTGCAATAGCATCGTTAATATTAGACATGTCTATGCTTTTATATACGTATTCGTTCTAAATTCTATAACTTGTTTCAGATTTTCTTCCTCCGGCTGTGCCCAGGATCGAGGATACTTTAAAACGCATCGAATTTACTGAAATATTTAAGAAGAGCCTTCGAAATTCCAATTACTTGTAAGTCAACTTTTTTGTTATGAATTGAAATAACATTCCGTTCATCACAATTGTCTTTTAAATCATGTGTATCAGTGTAAATCAATCAGTACATTTCTGTTTGTTTCCATAGGATGTCTTTGGAGCGCGAACCTCATCCTAGGAAATCGGTTGCCGAATCTAGATGTGAACTACTAAGGAAACATGGAAGGTAATACGATGCATATTTCAGCTTCTTTGTTATTCAACAAATAATAAAAAACTGATTGAAGAAAAGTTAAAAATTGGAACCTAAATATTTTGCTTACATCAAAAGTACTTGAAGTAATGTAGAATCAGAGCAGGAATCTTTGAATTTACACATATACGTTCTTCCGATTAAGAAATAAATATAATTCTCATTTCGTTGCACAAAAAATATTTCGTGTTTAGTTATGTGAACTTCGAAATAAATTGCCTTAAATTTGTTTCCAGGTATAAAAGCGACGGTGAAGGGAACCCATCATTGGGTGATGGACTTGAATCCCGAGAAGCCATCGCTTCCTGCCAAGGAGCGTTTGTTTTAATGCCGGCACAATCAGAAGATGGTGTTGAGTGAAGATGGCAAAGATCTAAGAAAGAAAGTTGCTTGGAAGAACATCTTGGAGAACAGCAGCAATGGAAGGGGAGAGGAGGGTGGGACGACATATTTGAAGAACACCTGTCGACGACCATGCTGAATTGAAAATCGTCGTCCTGATGATGCAGTTGGTCAAATGGACAATAGAACTAAATCATCCAACATCAATAAACTAGTTTTTGGAATTTTGGCGAAACATTTGTTAAAAAGTGTATAAGAATATTTCCATTTTAAAAATAGCAAAAATGTATTAAAAATAAGTACCGATCATTGTAAAACTATTTTGGACTTATTTGCAATAAAATATTTTTCAAATTTCTTTTCTTGTGAGTTATTTAAAATATAAGGTTCACTCAACAAAAAACTTCATTTTTAATAATTTGAAAATGTCTTCTAAACATAAATCACTTCTACTACTTCAGAAGGTGAAATGTTAGCCACTAAATATATTTTCTAGTTTTTATGATGCATGAAAGGTCTATATTATTTGTCAGCAAAGGGTCGGTTATAAAACATTAATTTCTATGCAAGATTCATAATTTGAAATATAATTGTCTCCTCATAGGTTGGTTGATTTGAGTATTTATGGCACAAAAGCCATATTTGGCCAAACTGCGCCAAACACAAAACCACGTGAAGTAATATACAAACACACAATGAAAGTTTTTACTGACACAGAAGAGAGAAATACGCCCAGGGAAGAAAAGAACCTACGCCCCCTTCAACTCAGAGGTTGCTAGCGCAGTGGGCAAACCCACTGAGCCACGGCGGGTCTGTCGAACGGGGCTGTCGAAGCCCAGTTCCAAGAGTAACGGATTAGCAACCGGTTGGTTCCGGTTGACGTTGGCACGTTGACGTGGCGTGGATGTTTGGAGAGTGGTGTGCCAGATCAGGTGTTGACCTCGTCATCTGACCGTGGTTCAAAATTGCGTGTCGTTGTCCTCGGATCTTTACCTTCGGGATAGATCTCGGACCGTCGCCAATTACCCATTGTGTTGCTCCAGTGCGACGTTAATTAAAATACCTACCTATCTACCTAAGACTAAAGTATTATTTATTCATTATTATTATATCCTTCCTTTACACACTGCCAGGCAGATTAAACGAATTCCTTGGCAGCGAAAGATGAGCAGTACATAACATGCAATAGACGCAAAATAAGACGAAACAGAACAATTCGATTGTAGGTAGAATTAACGTTGCACTGGAGCAACACAACGGGCTATTGGTGACTGTCAGGGAACAATCTCGGAGGGAAAGATCCGAAGACAACGACTCGTAATTTTGAAGCTCGGTCAAATGAAGGGTTTTATCTTTCGGATTGATCCCAGTTACATTAATAGTATCATCAGCTAGCATCACAGACAGAAGTGCTGTAACTCAATATTTTAAAATGTTTAAACTTGATTATTGATTGCATGATCATTAAATTTTCAAATTGAAATTTTCTTCTCAAAATTTAAATTGGATTTGGGTGAGAAAAATTTATAAGCGAAAAAGAAATCACTTATGCAGGTTTAGACCATTTTAAAGACGGAGATTCAGATTGTTATTTATGGTATAGAAAAGGTAATTAGTAATGTAATGGCTGCAGCAGCAGCGCAGTTGGAAGAGTACCGGATTAGCAACAGGAGGGATGAGAGTTCAAAGCTGGATCCAACCAGACATGTACGTGGGGGCTGGTGCATGTTTAATCTATCGTGGCCTCGAATGTCCTCACTTTGACATGGTGTGGAAGTTTGGAGAGTGGGATGCCAGCTCAGATGTTGACCTCGACATCTGACTGTGGTTCAAAGTTATAAGGTATTATCGTTGAAACATCTATCCCTTTGGGTACCGATCCTGGATCGTCACCAATAGCCCATTGTGTTTCTCCAGTGTAACGTTAATTCAACTACCTACCTACTTACCTAAAAATGTAATGAAATAAAAGATTAATCTGTTGAAAAAGTAAAAATTATTTGATTCTATTACCGCTTTAATACCCTTGGGCTTTTTGGACCTTTTAACACAACATTTGCAAAAGCAAAATGTTCGAATCAATTTGAAAGTCATGGGAAGAGAATAAACTGAGATTTAAGTCTTGTCTTTTCCTACACTATTAAACTGAGATCTTTTGCTTAAAGTCTAATCCAAATCACCATAAACATTCATTCTTATACTAGTATTCAAACCCAGGACATGTTAACAAAAGAATAAAGCTCTGGCCACTTACGTATCTGGATGACAGAAGATGCAATGAAAATCAAGAAAAAAAGGTTTCAAATGGTAAGGAACTTCGACCTCTGATACTGAATCTGAACCTTTTTTACACATCTAACAGTAAAATTAACATTTTGACTCCATGATGAGTTTGCAATAAATGAGAATTCAGAAACTGTAAAATGATAATGTACCACCAGGAGAAATGTTTTTAATACTTCAGGACCTGCATTAAGCCGATTCCTCCAAATGGGGCAGTCATGAAGGAAGTTTGCAAAAGATGTGTTCATTAAATAATTTTTGTCTGTAAGGTTTACCAATACATACTTAGTGAACAAACAGTAATAACATATTCACTCCCATATTAAAAGTTTGTTTGCCTCTCAATTTTCGGAATGTTTAATAATATGGTTATAAACATGAATAAATGTTTTTGAAATGAGGGCCATATTCTTCTGGGTAGTTTGCTTAAAAGCAGAAACAATTATCTTACTATATGGTTTTCTATAGAGAAAAAAGAGCTCTGTTTCTATAGAAATGTATTTCTGTAGAGAAATTCTATAGAAAAATAAAGTGAAACAAAATAAATGATTTACCGAATTCTATAGAGGTAGAGCTTATAGAAAAACGGGTCGTAATTCTATAGGATTCTACGAACCACATTCTTTAGAAATTTTTATAGAATTGTACAGAAATTTTTCGTAAGGGTTGTTCTATTTTATCATCTCCAGGTGTTAGGAAATACTGTTCTTTGAGTTTTTAATGTGGAATGAATAAAAGGCAATGTGACTAACGATTGAAAAGTGTTTCGTATGGTCAGTTCAAAAGAAGAGTAGGAGCCCCAATCCTGAGATTCTGCCGAATCCCCCACCCGCTATCCTAAGCTACAGTAAAGGCCCCATCTTCAACTTTAGCGGAGACTTTGTTTTATTACATGAGAACCCAGAAATCTTTCTCAATTTTATTCTGAAGAGTTCATAAGTTTTCTTCAAAGCGGTTTGTAAGATTTAAAAAAGAAAAGATAACAAATTCGATTCAAAATTGAATCTATGGTTGAGTTATCGGGAATGGAAGGAAATTTATTTTCAAAGGAACGAACTGCTTCCTTCTTAGTGTAATACACCTTCTCCTCGACTTACGACCATCCGCACTGACGACCACAAAAATAAATATATTAAAAATTTATTTTCAATTCAACTTTTTTCACAGAAACAATTATTTTTGCATATGTAGGTATGCGGAATTTCATTTGTTATTTACTATTTTTACATTACGTAATTTCAGGTTGTATTTTTCTTTACAATACGACACTAGAGTACATATTATGTATTTTTCACATTATGTACAATAATTATACGTACATAGATTGAATTTTTGTGTTTTATGTGCAATTTTTATAACCCGTTTGAATGAAAATAGTGTTGAGAAATATAAATCTGACTTACGACCAGTTCGACTTAAGAATTCTCAGTCGGAACGGAATTCGGTCGTAAGTCGAGACCTTGTATATCGAAGGTTATTCTGGAACATTTTGCAGAAAGTTGTGATATTCAGAACGAATATATGAATTTTTACGAATATATGAATTATTAATAATTCACACTTGTTTAGTCCTATTGGATGTGGCCAACTGTCAGTAAAATTCCAAGTTCCGTTATCGTGATCGGGCAGTTAAATGAAATTTTCAGTTTCGCGATATAACAATCGTTTCTTGTCACTCACAATTTATCAGCTGAGAGTAAACGTCATGAAGCTGTGCTCTTACGTCCTGTTTTTCCCAATTCGTTTCGGTGAGAGATATAGATAATTCCTTGCAAATTCAGCATATCCTAGTTTGGTAAGTATCAGGAATCTGAAAACTTATTTAAATTATTGATTTTATGAATGAACTAATCTCAAATTCTAGTGTTGCGTGTATCGCTAGTCCTTACGTTAGTCTCATTAACCTTATTTTATAAACTGGGTTGTTGTACCAGGTCGTTGTTAAGTTCGATTGTGAATGAAGTTTTTGTATTATAGATGGTCTCTTACTTTCGCCCTCTCTGGACCTTTCCTTGCGAAACCAAGATTCTTATTCTGAGTGGATGTTTGCTCATAAAAGGAAGTCAACTCAGGTGATTCTTTGCAACTATTTTTCAACCTTGGCGATTAGGGGTAAAAGCAAAGTCGTCTCAAGAGCCCTTGTTTTCAAATATTTGGCCACTTTTTGAAAATTCACCAAAGGTCGACGAAAATTTAGTCCATTTTTTAAACAAAAAGGGGACGGCAAAAATATTTTTCGGATTTTTCTTTCGAGAGAAAAATTTCCAAGGCACGCCAATTTCGAAGTTTTGGCACCAACTATCTGAATCTGGTTGCTAGCTTGTCATGGAAACCTTGTTGAGAAATTGGTTTTTAATTTTAAAATTTAAATTTCTTGTCGAGATCTCAGCGTCTGTTTCGTACTTAACCTTTCTAGTGGTTGTCACTACGAGGTGTATCGTCATTAGCAAAATTGACCAGATGTATTAATGAACGAGATATCTCATCATTCGAAAACAAGTGACCAGATCCTAATTTCGTCATCCTCGAAAAATCGCCACAATCTTGATGACGATATTGGCGACGATCGCCAATATCTGATCAATTTTCCAAATGATCTCATCATTTGCAAAATTGATCAGATCCTGATGGACGAGATATCTCGTTGAAACCACGTGGAGGGTTAATTAGCATATTTTGTGTTTTAGCCGGTTCATTTTTACATCTAAGCAACTAAAATTGCTACTAAATTAGAATTTAAGAGGTGACTTTTTGCTACTATTTAAAAAAAAATTATGCTACTATTTTGCAAGTGTCAGTCCCGCAATTAGGAATTCGTTTTGCAGTAATAGTGGATGATTCATGCAAAATGAGCAAATCGGCTGTGGCTGACATATCACCGATTTTAATGAAAATCAGTTTTAAAATAGGTCACATGTAGTAATGAGCAACTGCAAAATATTAGGTTTCAGAAATCTAAATTTTGTTACTTATTGACATTTAAAGTTCAAGGTCACACAAATTTAGATTTTCTAGCACTAAAAGTGACCAGTTTGCGACCCTATATTTCAATAAGTTATATTGACACAAATTTAAAATTTTTATATCGTTACATTCTTCAGAAAAAGGTCTCTTAGGAAATGTCAGAATATAATTTAATAGCCTTCATTGTTGAATCTGAGAGATCGACGAAAATATAATTTTGCCAATTTGATAAAATTTCAAATTGCTCTGTTATCTAGAAATGGAAAGACAATATTAAAAATTATTCTTAATGAAGAGCTTTTCCTAACAAATAGCGTGGTGTAATTTAGTGACCTTGTTACTACTCTTTCATAAAGAAAAAACATTTAAAAGTAAAATTATGAAAAAATATGATTTTTAATTTTTTTTAAAATGCATATTTGACTGTGAGAGAACGCTCCGAAACATCAAACTGTTCAACATGAAAGAACAAGATGTTTATTATATGTCCTGAAATTTTCATTATTGTAATTATTATTTTTGCCTCGAACATTTTTAACTAGATGTAAACTTTACTCTTTTTTATCATATCTGATAATGAGTTATAAGCTTGACACTATAAAAAAGGCGATATAAGATTGAAATAACTGTTATTATGGTACACGTACAAAATTTCACATGAAATTTCGTTTCAAACTTTTTTTGCAAGGAGTGTTCCACCAGTGAAATAATTAGGTGAAAAGAGTTTATTTTGTTACAGAAGTCTTTTTGATTTGCTTTTTCCTTAGGAAACGTAAGTATAAAAATATTATTACTTGTGAATATTAAATACATTTTGTAAATATTAAGCATTATTAGACCTTATAAATACTAATTTTGAGAGTAAAAATAATTTAAACATCGTTGTTATACCCGATTGTCCCAAATGTACATAACTCACGAATTCTTGTCCCATATTTCTCACAATCACTAGTGAAATATGTAGATTTCAAGAATTCGGCAGCACTAGGAAAAATTTCAATTTAAGCAACTACAAAATTGCACAAGAGACCTTTATCAGATTGAAAGTGAATTTGAAAAGACAATCAAGTAAAAGTTATAAATGTTTAAACTTTTTCAATTGTGTCTTGATGTCCTGCTTTTATAATTTGCTTCAAAAGTTGAAAATAAATTGGAATTCATTATTAAATTTGAAAAGTGTTATATTCATAGAATGTGAAGGAAATGCTATGATTGTCGATAATAAACATTGCCAGTTATGGCGATAGTTATAGAATATGGTAACTCGTCGTAGGCCTATCCGTTTGACGACGACAATTTCAGTCGTCAATTGATCTATGTTCAAGAACGTGTTTTTGTGTGTTATCAATTTTGTTATTGTTGCTTTGAAACTCAAAATACAATTCTGAATTTTTTTTACAAGTAATAGACATATTGAACTATATTCCTCCAAAATATAGTTTTCGTCAGAACATATTCCTTCATTTGATTTTGAGTGCCTATTTTAAGTGGAGAACCGTCATTATATAATTTTACTTTGCTGTTTGGACGATGAAGGAAATAAATGCCGACTTCCAAACTTCAGTAATAGTTTTATCATACCAAGCAATGTATGAATTTCAAAGATGTCTTTAAATTCCTTTAGCCCATAGAAC
Source organism: Meta bourneti (assembly GCA_933210815.1). Taxonomy (NCBI): domain Eukaryota; kingdom Metazoa; phylum Arthropoda; class Arachnida; order Araneae; family Tetragnathidae; genus Meta; species Meta bourneti. Next base: position 101,555,162 of record OW119925.1, read on the forward strand.
CTCTTTAATTCTAACAAAATTGACTATTTTCCATTTTTCGCTACTTATTTTTTATCTTAAATATGATGTTTAAAATTGTTGTTTCCGAATAGATAAAAAGAAAATTCTCCATAGATTACAAAACTATAAAATATTGTTATCTACGTAAAGCAGTTTCTGAGAAAGATATTTTCAAATATGCAGCATCAAGCGATTTCACAAATGCTCTTCCAAGTTGTAAGTCCTTAAAATGCCTGAAGTCTCCAAAATATTTAATTTTGAGTCAAAATATTTTGGATATCGTTATTTATGCTTGAACTAAAACCCTGTAGAAAATTTCCTGAAAATCCGTCATCCTACGGTCACAGGTTTTTTCTGATTTTTGCTCATTTCACATGGAATGACCCTGGATAGAAATATTTTTATAAACGGGATGATACTTCTGAAATGAATGACTTATTTTTAATATTTTCAGAACCTTCCATCAAAATGAGCAGCACAGTCAGTATAGACGACTATCGATTATCCGCTGGTGGTGTACTCACTGATGAGCAAGAGACGATGTGCCTCATCAAGGAAGTTGCCTCCAACGAGTACTTGCTCCCAAAAGGAGGTAAAGAGTCCTCCGAAACTCTGGTTGAGGCTGCTCGAAGAGAAGTGTCCGAGGAGACAGGTTTTGAGAACAAAATAACACTCGAAAGGCATTTGAGGATTCGCTTCCGACCACATGTTGAAGGAAGACCAGGAGAACATAAAGTCATTTACTAGTACTATTCAGAAATGACGAATAGGATATGGCAAACAGGAACACAACAGGAGTATGAAGCCTTCTGCAATGAGTGGCTATCTTTGGAGGAAGCGGTCGAGAAGCTCAACTTCGACGACGACAAAGTTCTTGTGAATAGAGCATTCCGGTCTCCTATCGACTCAAGAGAGGTTGACAGAATTGAATTGGTGTGGTCACAGAGACAGAATTGAATTGGTGTGGTTTGGAAAAGAAATGCATCCAATTTTTAACGACACAGTCCACTAAAGTTGTCAAGGGATTTGCAGCCATGGACGCAGCTGAGAAAAGAATTCTCTTGTCACTGGATCGCGTCTCTCAGTCTTGGAATCTGCCAACCTAAAAGGATGCGAAATTATCTGAAATCCTTGGAAGCAAATTAAAGGATGAATGGGCATCTTTCTTGTTTCAGTTGACGTGGGGTTCCTCGTGTATGACCGTGCTAGAGTGTTATCTTTTGGAAGTAGCTGAAAATAGTATGGAAGATTCACTGCTATTTGATGAAAACGAAGCACTCGCCAAGTTGAAAAACAATCTATATGAATTACACATCGTAAAAAGTGCCTTTCCAAAGTTGGAACTGTCTAATTAGTCCTCGTGTGGCAAAAAATGATCATAGAGCGATCATAGAGGAAATATAAAAGTAGAATGAGCCAGGAATGGTAGTCTTTTCATGTGACAAATCATGTGACCAAAACTAGTAGTAACGTGACCATCGGACTATTTCGTCTGCTGGGAGGAAACGAACATTCATCCAAGGATTGGTCCAAGGAGTTTGAAGATGCCCACCCATTGTATCATCATCTGATTCGTCCGCGCGATATAGTAGTAGACTGGCGATATCAAAATTTCTGTCGCCTTTCTATAGAAATGCGCATTCCCACACCTACCCTGTCATAAGATGTTACATCGCCAAACGAGGCGATAAGATGCCGAATTGGCCAACCAAATCAAAGTATTTTTCAGAGCAGTCACGTTACTACTAGTCGACACACATTTCACATTTTTTGAAGCTCCTCTCAATAGCCATGCTGGCGCAGCATGGCCAAATATGGCCTTTGCGCCATAAAACCTCCAAACCAATCATTGTCTCAATAGCAATGCATAGTCTACTTATGTTTCACGTCTACGAGAGTGATAAGCCACCCAATCAAAGTTGGAGCCTTTGCAGAAAAATAAAGCATAATATTATTGTCTGCATATTAAGCCATTACAAGCTAATGAAATCGGAAAATAATGGTTGATTACATAGAACTGTGCTTGTGAGTACATGTAAACTTAATAATTACCAGTAAAGAAGGATAAAAAATTGAATCAGTGAATTTACGATCTTGTGTTACTTATCAGTCACTATTATCGGCGGTTACCTTATCAAATTGAGTTTTTTGCATGCGAGATTTCTTAGGCACACAAGAATTTTCCAATACTTTGCTATTGGCCATTTCCATGGCAACGGCAAAATTTGTGTGGTAACTCACCCAAATACTTGTTTCATCCCTGTTTTTAGTTGAGAGAAACGGCATTTTTGACCACAGGAATAATATGAGAGTTGATTGGAAAGTAAATTGGCGTGATGTGGAATTGTGAGTAATGGGGTGACAGCCCAGGTGCCGATTTCGTCATCTGACCGTGGTTCAAAACTACGATATGTTGTCTTCGGATCTTTCCCTCCGGGATGGATACAGGAGCGTCGCTATCAACCCGTTGTATTGCACCAGTGTGACGTAAATTAATTTACTACTCACCTAAGTGCATGCACCATAATTGAATCTATTACCCAAGAGAAAATGGGGCCTGTGGTTTAGTGGGTATGTCCACTGCTCTAGCATTCTTCGAGTTGTAGGCGGCGCAGGTTCGATTCCTGTCAGGTGCATTCCTCGCTATGCTCTCTTCTGAGTCAATAAAACTTTCATTGCGTGTGTATTTCTATTACTTGATACTGTATGTCTTGTGACTTGCGCAGCCATGACCAAGAATGGCCCTTGCGCCATAAAAACCCGAAATCAACCAACCCCAAAAAATACACTAATAATTATTTATATAATATGGTATGTCGTTTTAATAATAAAGTACAATTATTAAAACGACATACCATATTATATAAATAAAGATATACATAATTCGTAATGTAATCAGAACGATGTAGATTAATTTTCACTGCGCCAATATTCAAAATATAATTATATTATAATAGCAATCTATTTATCCAACATATGAATTAGCATAGTATATATTACAATTACATTACATGGATTAATTGATATTATACTACAAAATAACCTGACTTAATCTTTATGCTCGGAGCATAAACAATAAATTCCCATTTGCAAAATACTTAGACACAATAACCTCTACAAATACCTTTAATTTTAACATAGATAATTTACACTAAAGAGAATCCAAAACGCGCACCAGCATTTAATAAATCTATATTTGACTCCTGCCACTACTTATCTTTTTATGCAAGGAAATAGGGTATGATTTCTTTATATGAACATGATAAAAAATAATAATTTACTGACTTTTTCTTATAAATTATTTGGGCTCTTGTTATCTTGATCCTATAATGTACTTGTAACATTCCATGTCCTAAACATATGACACAATTTTTTAGCTGGTTCTCCAATCATGTTAGGACATATATCATGTTTATTCCCCATTCGCATAGTGGTAAGAACTTTTTTCTGCCACCCAGTTGGTCCCGGGTTCGAATCTGGGTTTGAAAGCGAACGGATGTTGATGATTATCCCTGTATCTTTGGCTTTCCATTAGTGTTGCCAATACTGGTCAAATCTATTCACCAAGAAAATATCCTACCAAGTTCTTCACTGATCACGATTAGTAGAGGACGGTAAAGTCCCGAGATAGTATTAGACAGTCGAAGGTTGCCACCAAAATAGAAAAACCCTTCTGTGATGATGACCACCTTCGGCTGCCCAATACTATCTCGGGACTTACCGTCCTCTACTAATCATGATTAGTGAAGAACTAGTTCTTAGAACTTGGCGAATAGACAACCAAAGTCTTGGGAACACTATCAATAACCAATGAAAAATAGAATCAAAAATAGTTTTTGGTGTTCGGTCTGTTGTATCAAGTCCTCGTGCATGTTGATGCACACAGGCGTGGACCAGTTCTCAGTGTACACAAATAAATACTGGAAATGTAACTAAAGTAATGCGAGGGAGATTTCACTAAAATAATGGCACTAGATTGATTAAGCTAACATTTTTATTCTTACCTAGTAATTTACATCTTTGTCTACAGCATTCAACCGAACTTCCAGAAATAAGAATGGCTCGTCTTCAAATCACATTTGATATCCTTTCACCTGTACGAGTAGAATCTAATATCGTCACACAAAAAGATCTTACTCTAAACTATTCCTAAAATCCTTCTTTTCCTACTGGTCCTTCCCCCTCCAGTTATCCATAATACAATTCCCTTAACACCAGGATATGTGACTAGGCGCTTTACACCATCATGAGCAGGTAAAGTCCACTTGTCAGTGGAGGGCAGCAGTAGCCCGGTTGGAAGAGTAACGGATCAGCAACCGGATGGTTGTGAGTTCGAATACAACCAAAGACCGTCGTGTACAAAGGAGGCTGGGGAGCGTTAAATCTGTCTTGGCCTCAAATGTCCTCACGTTGGCGTGGTGTGGAAGTTTGGAGAGTGGGTGCCAGCTCAGGTGTGACGTCATTTGACCATGATTCACAATTACGTGGTGTTATCCTCGGATCTTTCCCTTCGGGTTTGATCCCGAACCGTCACCAATAGTCCGTTGTGTCGCTCCAGTGCGACTTTAATTAAATACCTACCTGCCATTTGTCAGTGAAAGGTTGGATTGCAAACTTTGGAAAAAACTGGGCTCGGAAGGTTGTGTCTGGCCATGGTAAAGTAAAAGTCTAGTTCAGTGACAGACTTCCGCATTTGAGGCACCCTGGAGCCACTGAAGTGATGAAATACTCTCCTACAACCATGGCGTATTTGTCACGATCGTCTACTTGTGGTGAAAAGAATAAGCAATTTAGCCAAAAATTGAGTTAAATATTTTGCATAAATTAATACATAAATTAGAAAACATAACAAAGATGGTTTTCAAATTGCTGCATTCTTAATATTGCCAAAAATATCAACGTTTCTCTTCTAATACACAACCGAAATATATTTAAAATCTTTAACTTCCAATATCCTTTAACTCCCCGTTGTTCTAAATAGCGAATTGTGTTGCCCCAGTGCGACGTTAATTAAAATACCATACCATACCCCGTTGTTCTAATGGAAATCGAAAATAAAAGTAATAATAGTATTAGGATGATATACTCCAAATATAACCTACAATTTTAAATGCAGTTCAAAATTGAGCTATTTCTGATCACGTATTTCTCAGTTTTCAAACTTCGTGTTTCATTTTTGAATAAAAAATTAATCAAATCTGAGCAATCAAAAATCATTTTAAACGTTTTCATATTTCTAGAGATGAGACTAGTGACTTAAAAATTAATTTTTGCAAGGTTGGTTAGTTGTTTCGGTGTTCTATGGCACTAAGGCCATATTTGACCAAGCGGCGCCAATCACAAGACATCAAGTAAAAAAAGTCGTGAAAGGGGAAAGAAAAGAGGGCTTGTGGTATAGAGTAGTGGGATGAAAGCAAAAAAAGATCGCTTGGGTATCCCGGCAGCGCGACCCCGTGTTTACTAAAGGCAGTAAGCCCCTTGTGAATACAAAAGATCACTAGAGTACCTCGGGTCCGTAAAGCCCGTACACACCAAAAAGAGATATGCCCCTCAGGGCAATTTTTGCCCTCCGAGACAAAATATCGACAATTTTTATGCAAATTTTATTTCTCAACATGACATTTCCAGAATTCGTTTCTCTTTATTATATATTTATAGACTAGAGCTATTTTTTAAATTGTTTGATCCCTTGAACCCATTATCGAAAGGTAAATCTCAGTGGTTCTTTTGCATAAAAAAATTGCTTTCGTATAATTTTCATTTTAAATATAAATTAAATATTTACATTTAAATTAAATTTCATGTTACAATTAATTTTATTTAATTAGTTGCATTAAACTGATTGCATTTAATTTTCCCAATATTCCCATTAATTAGATTATTATGATTATTCCCATGATTAGATTTTATTTAGTAGTTTTAAAAATTACATGTTTTAGAGCTCACGATAAATTTTGTCGTTTTCTATTCTTAGCATAAAAATTTATATTTTCCCTTAATTTTGTACCACGTGACACCTAACCTATCTCACTAAGAACTGAGATTATCAGATCAAACTGTTTCACGAATTCATAAATTTCGTTTTTGATTACGGAATGAATTAGATGTTAATTTAAATGTTTGACGAATATTTTAAGGTAGATAGATACCCAATATAATTGGTTAAAATTTATAAATTCAAATATTTAACTCGAATAATTTTGACATGGTTATCGTATAGAATGTCATTTGGCATAAGGGGCGTGCACGCAAGATTTTCGAATTTCCAACACATTTCAACCCATTCTTAAATAAAAATCGTACCACCTTATAAAACGTATTTTGCAAGTCATGATTTGGCCTTATAATAGTACATTAAATACCGGCACATGATGGCGAAATGTCATTCAATGTGTTTGCATCAATATCACGTGAAAGAATTAGCTTGTATTACACATGAATGTATTTAAAAAATTCAAAATTCGAAATCAAAAAGTATTTGCACACTTGCTACTGGGTCATTCCATATGGGGACATCTGGTGGGTGTTGCACTATAGTCATGGATTCTTGTCAAATTTTTACCATAGATAGACATAGCAGTGAAACACATAGATCTCAATTATTTAAATATTTTGTCCAGTATTAGTTGAGATACGGGAATTTAAAAATTGGTCAATTTTACAAAATGGCGGTCATTTTGGATTGCCTCACTGTCTGTAAATGACCCTAACTTGAGAACTAATAAATCAAATGTAATAATTTTGGTACCAAACGGTAGCCATTTATTTCAGGAGTGTAAACCACAAAAAGAATGGAAATTTTTAATTTTAGGGGATTTTTTTTATAAAGTGAAAAATCACTTTTAAAAACAGTCGACTTTAAAGGGCTATAGAAAACATGTACCCTCTTATTTTTTTCTGAATCTTTGTAGAAGTATTAACTAACATATGTACTCGAATCTGACATAAATTCAGAGAAGTGAAATTCTTCGTTTCTGAATAAAAGCTATTTAAATGATAGCATATGTATTTCAAAACGGTGGTCATCTACAGTGCAAAAATTTCCATAGCTTAAAAAAAGTCAAATTTCAGATTTTATGAAGAACTAATTAAAAGCAGGCTCACATTAAATATAAAAATATCAATAGAACATCAAATTACAGTCCTATGTATTTTTAAATTTATTTTAGCACATGGTGTCTTTGGAAAAGTACACTAAGTACTATTGAAAAAAATTGTTTTTTATTTATTTAAATTATTTTTTTAAATACTTTACGAAATGTTATATGTTTTATAATATTCAATTACTACACTTTTGTTAAATATATTTACATTATTCTTAGGGTATATTGTTTTGAAATTACTCAGGGAAATTTGTATACTTCTCAGTTTTTTAACTTAATTATAAATACAAAAGTACTTATAATAGACCCAAATATATAATACATATATCCATTGTTATACATAACTAAATATAGGCTCAATATAATACAAAATATATTACAGTTGACATTACTGAAATATTTTAAGCTGATCTAATATTTTTTAGAAACTTTGTAGAAAATGTTAGTACACATGTACTTAACATTGATAAAATAAAATTAAAATTTCTGTGCACTGGAAATTGTTTTAAACATAAGTCTTTAAAGATCAAAGAAATATGTGAAAAACACACATTGATAGTATTATCAAGAAATTTTTAAAAGAAAAATATTAAGCACAAATAAAAAAGGCCACCACATTAATATTAATGGTAAAGTTAAAAGTATGTTTTTTAGTTTTTGAACAATAGATTATCACTAGTAGCTACATACGTTCGTCCAGTTGTAGTTATGGGAAAATATAGGATTTTCATTATGTATTCATAAGGAATTCGACATGCGTCTAAAAGCTCTGACCATATATGTAGGATGCACTTGGTACATGATAAAGCATGAACATAATTTTGTAATCATATTCCTCACAATAATCCCAAATTTTGTCCTTATCCACCTATTAATTCCATACAAACATGCATGATATTGTTCATTATGGAATGTTGGTAATTCGATGGTTTTCTCTAATCCCATGGTAACAACAAATTTTGTTGAGGAACCAGAAACTGGAAATCTATATCTTACTTTTTTTATTGGTGTAAAACAGTGATTAGTTCTTGCTCCTGTTATTGTATTTCCATTGCGTGCCTATCTGCAAATTGATTATTAAAAATTACAATTTCGCTACGAAAAAATGTATCTATTTCTTTAATTAACTCTTGTACAGTTGTTAAAAAGTATTTAATATTACATCCTTGCACGTACGCTCAAGGCTTCTTAAAGTGGCCACACATTTTAAGGTTCCACCAATATCGTCACAAACTCCTATTCCCATGACAAGAGGCAAAAAGTACGACTCAGCTTTTACACCATGACATTTTATGACAAAAATAATAGTTTTAAAATTTATTTTGTATTGGTCTGAGTTCCCATCACTGAAAACTTTGTATTTTGGGATTAAATATTTGATAATTATTTTTTGAAGAGTCCAAAATGTTGAAGTGTCATGCACTGGATTGTCACGTATAACACACGTAGAAACAGATTTCACACGAACAAGATCCTTAAGACTGCTTGTAATATGGATGAATGTTTTTAATAGCATCTTATATAAAGCAGGTATAATTTTCAAAAAAATCTGCCACTATGATAGCAGTATCCAGACACAATTCATACTTTTTTTAATAATGATATTGAGGTGAAAAAGAGTGATGCGTACGTACATAAAGCAATGAGTTTATCAAGCAAATTAGCAATGATAAAATGCAATATTGAAAATATGATAATTTTACTAACAAAAGTAGCTCCTAAGTAATGTAAATTTGTTTAAACGTAACTTTTTTAACGGAAATATTGAAATTAAATATTATAAAACACAAAACATTTTTAAAAAACACAAGTTTTCTTTTATAGTACTTAATGTACTTTTCCAAAGACACCACGTGATAAAATAAATTAAAAAATACATAGGACTGTAATTTGTTGTTCTATTGATATTTTTACATTTAATGTGAGCCTGGTTTTAATTAGTACTTCATAAAAACTGAAATTTGATTTTTTTTAAGCTATGGTAATTTTTGCACTGTAGATGATCACCGTTTTGAAATACATATGCTGTCATTAGAATAGCTTTTATTCAGAAACGAAGAATTTACTTCTCTGAATTTATGTCGGATTCAAGAACATATGTTAGTTAATACTTCCACAAAGTTTCAGAAAAAATAAGAGGGTACATGTTTTCTATAGCCCTTTAAAGTCGACTGTTTTTAAAAGCGATTTTTTTTCACTTTACATGTAAAAAAATCCTCTAAAATTTGAATTTTCCACTGTTTTTGTGGTTTATATACACTCCTGAAATAAATGGCTACCGTTTGGTGCCAAAATTATTACATTTGATTTATTAATTCTCAAGTTAGGGTCATTTATAGACAGTGAGGCAAATCCAAAATGACCGCCATTTTGTAAAATTGACCAATATTTAAATTCCCGTATCTCAGCTAATATTGGACAAAATATTTAAGTAATTGAGATCTATGGATTTCACTGCTATGTCTATCAATTGTAAAAATTTGGGGAAATAATCCGTTATTACGGTGCACCAACTTTTTCTCAAAATGGATGCTTTCATATGTAATGGCCCCACAACATATCATCATGATTTTATTATGAATTAATTTCTATTCTGTTCTCAAATAAACAAAAATTATCCTGACTTAGAATCATATAATTCGGTTGAAAGACTGAAATCTGTTGATTTCAAGTTTTCGGTTACGATTCGGTTACCAAGAAACGCGACACCGATTTTGGCAAGATTAAATAGTTTTTTGATTCAAAGTGGTTGTAGTATAATATATATACTGCTCCTTCAAAAACCCCACCTTGAGGAAAACAGGCGCAAGGTTCACGAGGTCAGAGAAAGAGACCACATGACGATGAGAGGTTTCACTTGTGATAGATTGGTAGGTAGGTAATTAAGGAACGTCGCACTGGAGCAACACAACGGGTTATTGGCGAAGGTCCGGGAAAGGAAAGAACCGAGGACAACACCACGTAATTTTGAACCACGGTCAAATGACGAGGTCACACCTCCTGGCACCCCACTCTCCAAACTTCCACACCACGCCAACGTGAGGACATTTGTGGCCACGATAGATTTAACGTGCACCAGCCCCCCTTTGTACACGATGGTCTTTGGTTGAATTTGAACTCGCAGTCCTCCGGTTGCTAATCCGTTACTCTTCCAACCGGGCTACCGCCGCCCTGGGAGTGATCGGAATAGAAAAAGGAGGTCTGAGGATGAGACAGGGAACGAGAGAGCGAGGAAGACAGTCGGGTATTGCAGACCGATAGTGAGGCTCTTCCTTTGAGACAAAGATTGCCGCTGTTGTTTTTACGTTTATAGAACAAACATTTTTTAAGTTCGAAGCGTTCTATTTATTTCGCCAAAAAAGAATCACACGAATACTTACAGTAATAAGATGGATAAATAAAAATAAGAAATATTTGCTTCTCGACTGTTCGTTGTTATTTAAAAGCTATGTGCATAGAGGAGATACTGCAAATATTTCCTCTATAGGAATGTAAGAGCATTTTCCACTTGACAAAAAGAGAATAGCGAGAAAAGTATCAAAGTAGCCATTTACAATCGCAGTGACATTTGCCGCTTTTGTCATGTCAACATCAGGGGAGATTCGTTTGTGTGCATAAACTTTAAAAAATGTTCTGTACTATGTGCCGATTTCTAGAAGACACAGAAATAGCCCATCTTAAACGAGCTAACAGATGAAAGAACAAGACCTTATAAGAAGCCAATGGAATTCGGACAATGTATAAGGTTTTCTGATGAAATCTCAATAGCTTCAAGTCAGATGGTGAAAAATAATTGGAATAAATGCTGCTCTCTGTCCTTCACTCTTAGAACCTGATGGTTGTCTCGATGAGGTATCTCGTCTTTTGCAAAAGTGACCTGATCTTGCTGGACGAGATATCACGTCATTAGAAGAAAACTGACATATTGATTTCGTCATCAAAAACTGAAACGATTTCGTCATCCTCAAACAATTCGGCAATACTTTGATGACGAAATATCTCGTCATTACCGAAATTGGTCAGGTATTTATGGACGAGATATCACGTCGAAACCTTTTGGAGGGTTAAGACACATTAAAAATTCAAGTCGATGATGGTTTATGGTATGAATAAAAAATAAGAGATGTTACCATTTTCACGACACAAATCTGCGAGATTGCACCATATTAGACAGTGTCTATGTAAACATGCGGCTACTGTAACGTCCATAACAGCTTTATGGTCAGGAATCAACACCGGCAGGTCTTCCACTGACCGCCGGTCGTAAATCTGTCAACATACCTATCTGAAAGTCCTCCTTCATTGTCCAAATGGTTTTAGCGGCTGTCGTGGCTCTTGGGGTATGTCGATTGCGCTAGCCACCTTCGAGTTGTAGGCGGCGTAGGTTTGATTCCTGTTAGGTGCATTCCTCCCTTGGTGTATTTCTCCCTTCTGTGTCGCTAAAACTTTCATTGTGTATGTCTATTAGTTGATATTGTATGTATTGTGTCTGGCGCAGCATGGTCAAATATGGCCCTTGTTCAGTAAAAACCCCAAAACAACCAACCAAATGGTTTTAAGTATTCGACTGCCCCCCTTTTAATTAAATGTCCCTCGGTGTCAACAAGAAAGGAGATTTCGAACTCTAGAACAGAAGGGAGGTTTTTTGAACGCGCTATCGTCGGCCCTTGAGTTGATTCCCGCAAATCCGTTTTCACAGCGTCCACAGCCGAAGGACCCAAATCCCTATTGTTTCATAGACCAATACTTAAAATTCCAATCAAAATAGTGCAAATTCCTATCCAATAAGTGATTATATTAATTGTACTGCGGCCGTATCGTTTTAAGTTAACCAATTGACCCAGTATATACTTGATCACTTACACCCTATCGACAAAACCCAATCAAAAAAGGGTCGCTGGATACTTAATTTACTGAACTTTTACTGAATACTTAACTGAACTAAATACTTTACTGAATACTTAATTTTAGTATTTAAAATAAGAGTTAAATATGCAGTTGCATTTTGTTATAGCTTATAATTTAATTGATAACAGAAGGTAGAGTAGGATTTCTTTTTTATTTTTCCGATTTAACACAATCTCATACCCGAATAATTCGGCAAAGATGGACCCGTGTTCTTTAATGCATTTGTCTGATGTCTTACGAAAAATATTTTGTGATTAATTATCCTGTATAAAATACAATCCGTTTATGCATACAAATCTTGTGTACATGACTATTAGAAATATTTAGTTTTGGAACATAGATATTAGTTTGAAGCATCTCATATCATTACACGTGTAAATGTCACTTATTCGGCGGTTAAGAAACATCTACTAGTTGAAATGAATTCCAATGAATACGTAAGTATAAAAGTAATAAAATTAGTTATTTTTTGTAAAACAAACTAAAATATATAGTATGGTTACACCTTTATAATATCTGTGTGAAAATTACATTATATTCCCGTAAAATTTTTAAATGATGAATTTTCAAAACAATACTCTTAAACAATGTTCAAATTAAAATAATCATTTCCAAACAGAGTGCTTCATACGTCATCACGTATTGTACGGAAAACTAACAATGTACAACAATGTCTGTTTTGCATAGTTTCATAATTTCATTCGTTTCTACGTCACTCAATTTCTTGCTTTGGTGCCTATTTGACTAATTTTCAAAGCGCTCTGAAATTACTTGATTTATCGAAGTTTTTTGCTTCAAACTCTATTTGAGAAACTATTTAGTGTCTCAAGAAGTCAACTATCATCTATAGACTTCCTGTTTCTATTTCATTCTTTTCGATTAAAGTACAGAAAAGGATGGCTCCTCGTCTTTGGAAGCGGTTGTCTCGAGCCTTGTAAGTACACTATTCTTTGTTTAAGTTTTGGCTTCAGTAATTACTTGGATCTCATTTTTCTTAGATATGTTAACTATATTTGAAACTTATCTTCAGAAAGTAACGTGCATAAATGATATATCTTAATTTGTTTCTAACAAAACAGGTCAGAGAATAGGAAATTAAAATGTATTTACTTTTACCTTTTCGTTTGGGGGAAATATTTCGTTCATAATCATTTAATAAAGAGCGTTGTGCAATTTTATTAATTCAAGAGATAAACAAAATTATTTTATTTTCAATAAAAATTTCACGTTTTTGAGAGTTTAATAAATGTTAAATTTCAACATTAACTTTGCATTTATGTTACAGATTTGGAACCTATGACCGCCATTCATATATGATGGACGCAATTAAAATCTCTCCAAAACGTTATGCTGTAAGTATTATAATTTGTTATGAAATATGACTCATGTAAACACTTTTAGTGTTACATTATATTCAAGGCATTAATTAACAATGATTGCTTTTTTTAACAGGAACAGCTAACTAGGATGGATATAGAAGCATTTAAGAAAATAAAACTCAAGGTAGTTTTTTCAAATAGTAATTAGTAACCATAAATTTATGTTTGTTGGATTATATTTTTGTGGTGATTTGGCCAAGCATAAATTTAGATGTTATATTTAATAACGTTACGCAAAATTTCAGTATTCGTTTTATTTCAATGAAAATAAATTGTACTATAAATTCATTTTTCTTCTAGGAGTTTTTGCATCCACCATTCCACATGTTCAAGTCTTTTGGAATTACTGAATACATGGATGAATTCAGTTATGTAAGTATCTCTCAACTAAATTTATACACAACTTTGAACTTTAGAAATATCCATTCATAAAAACACATTTAATAGTAACTTAACATATTAGGTATATTTTCTTTTAAAGTGCGTGAATTCTAAATTCTTTTTTACAGACCACCTATTGGACAGCAGTGGAAATTCTGAAACCTTTGACCGCTAAGAAAAGGGCCGAGACCCTAGAGCATTTTATTAAAATCGCCAAAGAACTCCACAAACTGAATAATCTCCACTCGGAGTTTGCTATACTGGCTGCCCTCAACAGCGCCCCGATCCTCCGACTGGATGAGACGTGGAAAGTAGGTTGAATTGATTTAATTAGATCAGGAAGTTTAAAAAGTATATATTTTAAGTATTTATCTTTTGAATCCTAACTTGTACACTTGATTACTTTCAGAATGTGTCTCAGAAACACTTGCTCACTTTGGAAAAGCTGGAACATCTCTGCTCCACTGATAATAACTTCCAAATTTTGAGGGAGTATTACGCCAATTGCAAAGAACACTGCATTCCATTTATTGGTAAGTATGCATTCGATTCATACCTTTTCCAGATGCATCTATAAATACAGATATAAGCCCCACTATTATCATTTTTTGAATAATTTAGAATTTCATGAATATATGCTACTGCTACAAATTTCTTTCTCCCGCAATAACATTTTTCTACGTGCGTGATTCTCCGTGGACTTCGTCAAATTATAAAAAATAATTTGCAGTTTCCTATTCTGATTTTGTATTGTTTATAAAAATGCTGGCATTCAAATTTTGTTATTCTATTAAAGTTTGTGTATCATGGACTTATTATTTTTGTTCACATTTTCTAATTTTATAATTATAATTGTATCTTGTACCAATTTTGAATTAACAAAGTACTCGTTTACGTTGTTTATTGTTACTACGTTTTATTAATGGACTTAATCGCAAAATCAATGGTTTCATTAAAAATTATCCATCAAATTTTGTGTATTATTTAATTTTATAAATACATATCAAAATGTTCATATTTTATACATTCATCCATAGGATTGTTCTTGAAAGATATCAAAGCAATTGATGCCGTTTATCCCGACAATGGAACTGTGGACACCGAGTACCGGCAAGTGATGATTGCGAAAACCGTTGGTCTCATCGAGAAATTTCAAGAATCAAATTATGGTGAGTGTTATATTGAGGAATTTCCGAACGTTGCTTTTACATCTCTCTCCTCCTTAAAGCTTTATTACGTCACTTTTTTAACTTAAAAGTTGAAAGGTAGTTTTATTAGGTAGTATTTCAGAATAAATACTGTGCAAAACGTCAAGAGTACAAATATTTTATTAGTTCTTCCAAGAAACGAAATTAGTGCAATAGCATCGTTAATATTAGACATGTCTATGCTTTTATATACGTATTCGTTCTAAATTCTATAACTTGTTTCAGATTTTCTTCCTCCGGCTGTGCCCAGGATCGAGGATACTTTAAAACGCATCGAATTTACTGAAATATTTAAGAAGAGCCTTCGAAATTCCAATTACTTGTAAGTCAACTTTTTTGTTATGAATTGAAATAACATTCCGTTCATCACAATTGTCTTTTAAATCATGTGTATCAGTGTAAATCAATCAGTACATTTCTGTTTGTTTCCATAGGATGTCTTTGGAGCGCGAACCTCATCCTAGGAAATCGGTTGCCGAATCTAGATGTGAACTACTAAGGAAACATGGAAGGTAATACGATGCATATTTCAGCTTCTTTGTTATTCAACAAATAATAAAAAACTGATTGAAGAAAAGTTAAAAATTGGAACCTAAATATTTTGCTTACATCAAAAGTACTTGAAGTAATGTAGAATCAGAGCAGGAATCTTTGAATTTACACATATACGTTCTTCCGATTAAGAAATAAATATAATTCTCATTTCGTTGCACAAAAAATATTTCGTGTTTAGTTATGTGAACTTCGAAATAAATTGCCTTAAATTTGTTTCCAGGTATAAAAGCGACGGTGAAGGGAACCCATCATTGGGTGATGGACTTGAATCCCGAGAAGCCATCGCTTCCTGCCAAGGAGCGTTTGTTTTAATGCCGGCACAATCAGAAGATGGTGTTGAGTGAAGATGGCAAAGATCTAAGAAAGAAAGTTGCTTGGAAGAACATCTTGGAGAACAGCAGCAATGGAAGGGGAGAGGAGGGTGGGACGACATATTTGAAGAACACCTGTCGACGACCATGCTGAATTGAAAATCGTCGTCCTGATGATGCAGTTGGTCAAATGGACAATAGAACTAAATCATCCAACATCAATAAACTAGTTTTTGGAATTTTGGCGAAACATTTGTTAAAAAGTGTATAAGAATATTTCCATTTTAAAAATAGCAAAAATGTATTAAAAATAAGTACCGATCATTGTAAAACTATTTTGGACTTATTTGCAATAAAATATTTTTCAAATTTCTTTTCTTGTGAGTTATTTAAAATATAAGGTTCACTCAACAAAAAACTTCATTTTTAATAATTTGAAAATGTCTTCTAAACATAAATTACTTCTACTACTTCAGAAGGTGAAATGTTAGCCACTAAATATATTTTCTAGTTTTTATGATGCATGAAAGGTCTATATTATTTGTCAGCAAAGGGTAGGTTATAAAACATTAATTTCTATGCAAGATTCATAATTTGAAATATAATTGTCTCCTCATAGGTTGGTTGATTTGAGTATTTATGGCACAAAAGCCATATTTGGCCAAACTGCGCCAAACACAAAACCACGTGAAGTAATATACAAACACACAATGAAAGTTTTTACTGACACAGAAGAGAGAAATACGCCCAGGGAAGAAAAGAACCTACGCCCCCTTCAACTCAGAGGTTGCTAGCGCAGTGGGCAAACCCACTGAGCCACGGCGGGTCTGTCGAACGGGGCTGTCGAAGCCCAGTTCCAAGAGTAACGGATTAGCAACCGGTTGGTTCCGGTTGACGTTGGCACGTTGACGTGGCGTGGATGTTTGGAGAGTGGTGTGCCAGATCAGGTGTTGACCTCGTCATCTGACCGTGGTTCAAAATTGCGTGTCGTTGTCCTCGGATCTTTACCTTCGGGATAGATCTCGGACCGTCGCCAATTACCCATTGTGTTGCTCCAGTGCGACGTTAATTAAAATACCTACCTATCTACCTAAGACTAAAGTATTATTTATTCATTATTATTATATCCTTCCTTTACACACTGCCAGGCAGATTAAACGAATTCCTTGGCAGCGAAAGATGAGCAGTACATAACATGCAATAGACGCAAAATAAGACGAAACAGAACAATTCGATTGTAGGTAGAATTAACGTTGCACTGGAGCAACACAACGGGCTATTGGTGACTGTCAGGGAACAATCTCGGAGGGAAAGATCCGAAGACAACGACTCGTAATTTTGAAGCACGGTCAAATGAAGGGTTTTATCTTTCGGATTGATCCCAGTTACATTAGTAGTATCATCAGCTAGCATCACAGACAGAAGTGCTGTAACTCAATATTTTAAAATGTTTAAACTTGATTATTGATTGCATGATCATTAAATTTTCAAATTGAAATTTTCTTCTCAAAATTGAAATTGGATTTGGGTGAGAAAAATTTATAAGCGAAAAAGAAATCACTTATGCAGGTTTAGACCATTTTAAAGACGGAGATTCAGATTGTTATTTATGGTATAGAAAAGGTAATTAGTAATGTAATGGCTGCAGCAGCAGCGCAGTTGGAAGAGTACCGGATTAGCAACAGGAGGGATGAGAGTTCAAAGCTGGATCCAACCAGACATGTACGTGGGGGCTGGTGCATGTTTAATCTATCGTGGCCTCGAATGTCCTCACTTTGACATGGTGTGGAAGTTTGGAGAGTGGGATGCCAGCTCAGATGTTGACCTCGACATCTGACTGTGGTTCAAAGTTATGAGGTATTATCGTTGAAACATCTATCCCTTTGGGTACCGATCCTGGATCGTCACCAATAGCCCATTGTGTTTCTCCAGTGTAACGTTAATTCAACTACCTACCTACTTACCTAAAAATGTAATGAAATAAAAGATTAATCTGTTGAAAAAGTAAAAATTATTTGATTCTATTACCGCTTTAATACCCTTGGGCTTTTTGGACCTTTTAACACAACATTTGCAAAAGCAAAATGTTCGAATCAATTTGAAAGTCATGGGAAGAGAATAAACTGAGATTTAAGTCTTGTCTTTTCCTACACTATTAAACTGAGATCTTTTGCTTAAAGTCTAATCCAAATCACCATAAACATTCATTCTTATACTAGTATTCAAACCCAGGACATGTTAACAAAAGAATAAAGCTCTGGCCACTTACGTATCTGGATGACAGAAGATGCAATGAAAATCAAGAAAAAAAGGTTTCAAATGGTAAGGAACTTCGACCTCTGATACTGAATCTGAACCTTTTTTACACATCTAACAGTAAAATTAACATTTTGACTCCATGATGAGTTTGCAATAAATGAGAATTCAGAAACTGTAAAATGATAATGTACCACCAGGAGAAATGTTTTTAATACTTCAGGACCTGCATTAAGCCGATTCCTCCAAATGGGGCAGTCATGAAGGAAGTTTGCAAAAGATGTGTTCATTAAATAATTTTTGTCTGTAAGGTTTACCAATACATACTTAGTGAACAAACAGTAATAACATATTCACTCCCATATTAAAAGTTTGTTTGCCTCTCAATTTTCGGAATGTTTAATAATATGGTTATAAACATGAATAAATGTTTTTGAAATGAGGGCCATATTCTTCTGGGTAGTTTGCTTAAAAGCAGAAACAATTATCTTACTATATGGTTTTCTATAGAGAAAAAAGAGCTCTGTTTCTATAGAAATGTATTTCTGTAGAGAAATTCTATAGAAAAATAAAGTGAAACAAAATAAATGATTTACCGAATTCTATAGAGGTAGAGCTTATAGAAAAACGGGTCGTAATTCTATAGGATTCTACGAACCACATTCTTTAGAAATTTTTATAGAATTGTACAGAAATTTTTCGTAAGGGTTGTTCTATTTTATCATCTCCAGGTGTTAGGAAATACTGTTCTTTGAGTTTTTAATGTGGAATGAATAAAAGGCAATGTGACTAACGATTGAAAAGTGTTTCGTATGGTCAGTTCAAAAGAAGAGTAGGAGCCCCAATCCTGAGATTCTGCCGAATCCCCCACCCGCTATCCTGAGCTACAGTAAAGGCCCCATCTTCAACTTTAGCGGAGACTTTGTTTTATTACATGAGAACCCAGAAATCTTTCTCAATTTTATTCTGAAGAGTTCATAAGTTTTCTTCAAAGCGGTTTGTAAGATTTAAAAAAGAAAAGATAACAAATTCGATTCAAAATTGAATCTATGGTTGAGTTATCGGGAATGGAAGGAAATTTATTTTCAAAGGAACGAACTGCTTCCTTCTTAGTGTAATACACCTTCTCCTCGACTTACGACCATCCGCACTGACGACCACAAAAATAAATATATTAAAAATTTATTTTCAATTCAACTTTTTTCACAGAAACAATTATTTTTGCATATGTAGGTATGCGGAATTTCATTTGTTATTTACTATTTTTACATTACGTAATTTCAGGTTGTATTTTTCTTTACAATACGACACTAGAGTACATATTATGTATTTTTCACATTATGTACAATAATTATACGTACATAGATTGAATTTTTGTGTTTTATGTGCAATTTTTATAACCCGTTTGAATGAAAATAGTGTTGAGAAATATAAATCTGACTTACGACCAGTTCGACTTAAGAATTCTCAGTCGGAACGGAATTCGGTCGTAAGTCGAGACCTTGTATATCGAAGGTTATTCTGGAACATTTTGCAGAAAGTTGTGATATTCAGAACGAATATATGAATTTTTACGAATATATGAATTATTAATAATTCACACTTGTTTAGTCCTATTGGATGTGGCCAACTGTCAGTAAAATTCCAAGTTCCGTTATCGTGATCGGGCAGTTAAATGAAATTTTCAGTTTCGCGATATAACAATCGTTTCTTGTCACTCACAATTTATCAGCTGAGAGTAAACGTCATGAAGCTGTGCTCTTACGTCCTGTTTTTCCCAATTCGTTTCGGTGAGAGATATAGATAATTCCTTGCAAATTCAGCATATCCTAGTTTGGTAAGTATCAGGAATCTGAAAACTTATTTAAATTATTGATTTTATGAATGAACTAATCTCAAATTCTAGTGTTGCGTGTATCGCTAGTCCTTACGTTAGTCTCATTAACCTTATTTTATAAACTGGGTTGTTGTACCAGGTCGTTGTTAAGTTCGATTGTGAATGAAGTTTTTGTATTATAGATGGTCTCTTACTTTCGCCCTCTCTGGACCTTTCCTTGCGAAACCAAGATTCTTATTCTGAGTGGATGTTTGCTCATAAAAGGAAGTCAACTCAGGTGATTCTTTGCAACTATTTTTCAACCTTGGCGATTAGGGGTAAAAGCAAAGTCGTCTCAAGAGCCCTTGTTTTCAAATATTTAGCCACTTTTTGAAAATTCACCAAAGGTCGACGAAAATTTAGTCCATTTTTTAAACAAAAAGGGGACGGCAAAAATATTTTTCGGATTTTTCTTTCGAGAGAAAAATTTCCAAGGCACGCCAATTTCGAAGTTTTGGCACCAACTATCTGAATCTGGTTGCTAGCTTGTCATGGAAACCTTGTTGAGAAATTGGTTTTTAATTTTAAAATTTAAATTTCTTGTCGAGATCTCAGCGTCTGTTTCGTACTTAACCTTTCTAGTGGTTGTCACTACGAGGTGTATCGTCATTAGCAAAATTGACCAGATGTATTAATGAACGAGATATCTCATCATTCGAAAACAAGTGACCAGATCCTAATTTCGTCATCCTCGAAAAATCGCCACAATCTTGATGACGATATTGGCGACGATCGCCAATATCTGATCAATTTTCCAAATGATCTCATCATTTGCAAAATTGATCAGATCCTGATGGACGAGATATCTCGTTGAAACCACGTGGAGGGTTAATTAGCATATTTTGTGTTTTAGCCGGTTCATTTTTACATCTAAGCAACTAAAATTGCTACTAAATTAGAATTTAAGAGGTGACTTTTTGCTACTATTTAAAAAAAAATTATGCTACTATTTTGCAAGTGTCAGTCCCGCAATTAGGAATTCGTTTTGCAGTAATAGTGGATGATTCATGCAAAATGAGCAAATCGGCTGTGGCTGACATATCACCGATTTTAATGAAAATCAGTTTTAAAATAGGTCACATGTAGTAATGAGCAACTGCAAAATATTAGGTTTCAGAAATCTAAATTTTGTTACTTATTGACATTTAAAGTTCAAGGTCACACAAATTTAGATTTTCTAGCACTAAAAGTGACCAGTTTGCGACCCTATATTTCAATAAGTTATATTGACACAAATTTAAAATTTTTATATCGTTACATTCTTCAGAAAAAGGTCTCTTAGGAAATGTCAGAATATAATTTAATAGCCTTCATTGTTGAATCTGAGAGATCGCCGAAAATATAATTTTGCCAATTTGATAAAATTTCAAATTGCTCTGTTATCTAGAAATGGAAAGACAATATTAAAAATTATTCTTAATGAAGAGCTTTTCCTAACAAATAGCGTGGTGTAATTTAGTGACCTTGTTACTACTCTTTCATAAAGAAAAAACATTTAAAAGTAAAATTATGAAAAAATATGATTTTTAATTTTTTTTAAAATGCATATTTGACTGTGAGAGAACGCTCCGAAACATCAAACTGTTCAACATGAAAGAGCAAGATGTTTATTATATGTCCTGAAATTTTCATTATTGTAATTATTATTTTTGCCTCGAACATTTTTAACTAGATGTAAACTTTACTCTTTTTTATCATATCTGATAATGAGTTATAAGCTTGACACTATAAAAAAGGCGATATAAGATTGAAATAACTGTTATTATGGTACACGTACAAAATTTCACATGAAATTTCGTTTCAAACTTTTTTTGCAAGGAGTGTTCCACCAGTGAAATAATTAGGTGAAAAGAGTTTATTTTGTTACAGAAGTCTTTTTGATTTGCTTTTTCCTTAGGAAACGTAAGTATAAAAATATTATTACTTGTGAATATTAAATACATTTTGTAAATATTAAGCATTATTAGACCTTATAAATACTAATTTTGAGAGTAAAAATAATTTAAACATCGTTGTTATACCCGATTGTCCCAAATGTACATAACTCACGAATTCTTGTCCCATATTTCTCACAATCACTAGTGAAATATGTAGATTTCAAGAATTCGGCAGCACTAGGAAAAATTTCAATTTAAGCAACTACAAAATTGCACAAGAGACCTTTATCAGATTGAAAGTGAATTTGAAAAGACAATCAAGTAAAAGTTATAAATGTTTAAACTTTTTCAATTATGTCTTGATGTCCTGCTTTTATAATTTGCTTCAAAAGTTGAAAATAAATTGGAATTCATTATTAAATTTGAAAAGTGTTATATTCATAGAATGTGAAGGAAATGCTATGATTGTCGATAATAAACATTGCCAGTTATGGCGATAGTTATAGAATATGGTAACTCGTCGTAGGCCTATCCGTTTGACGACGACAATTTCAGTCGTCAATTGATCTATGTTCAAGAACGTGTTTTTGTGTGTTATCAATTTTGTTATTGTTGCTTTGAAACTCAAAATACAATTCTGAATTTTTTTTACAAGTAATAGACATATTGAACTATATTCCTCCAAAATATAGTTTTCGTCAGAACATATTCCTTCATTTGATTTTGGTGCCTATTTTAAGTGGAGAACCGTCATTATATAATTTTACTTTGCTGTTTGGACGATGAAGGAAATAAATGCCGACTTCCAAACTTCAGTAATAGTTTTATCATACCAAGCAATGTATGAATTTCAAAGATGTCTTTAAATTCCTTTAGCCCATAGAACCTCTTCAATTCTAACAAAATTGACTATTTTCCATTTTTCGCTACTTATTTTTTATCTTAAATATGATGTTTAAAATTGTTGTTTCCGAATAGATAAAAAGAAAATTCTCCATAGATTACAAAACTATAAAATATTGTTATCTACGTAAAGCAGTTTCTGAGAAAGATATTTTCAAATATGCAGCATCAAGCGATTTCACAAATGCTCTTCCAAGTTGTAAGTCCTTAAAATGCCTGAAGTCTCCAAAATATTTAATTTTGAGTCAAAATATTTTGGATATCGTTATTTATGCTTGAACTAAAACCCTGTAGAAAATTTCCTGAAAATCCGTCATCCTACGGTCACAGGTTTTTTCTGATTTTTGCTCATTTCACATGGAATGACCCTGGATAGAAATATTTTTATAAACGGGATGATACTTCTGAAATGAATGACTTATTTTTAATATTTTCAGAACCTTCCATCAAAATGAGCAGCACAGTCAGTATAGACGACTATCGATTATCCGCTGGTGGTGTACTCACTGATGAGCAAGAGACGATGTGCCTCATCAAGGAAGTTGCCTCCAACGAGTACTTGCTCCCAAAAGGAGGTAAAGAGTCCTCCGAAACTCTGGTTGAGGCTGCTCGAAGAGAAGTGTTCGAGGAGACAGGTTTTGAGAACAAAATAACACTCGAAAGGCATTTGAGGATTCGCTTCCGACCACATGTTGAAGGAAGACCAGGAGAACATAAAGTCATTTACTAGTACTATTCAGAAATGACGAATAGGATATGGCAAACAGGAACACAACAGGAGTATGAAGCCTTCTGCAATGAGTGGCTATCTTTGGAGGAAGCGGTCGAGAAGCTCAACTTCGACGACGACAAAGTTCTTGTGAATAGAGCATTCCGGTCTCCTATCGACTCAAGAGAGGTTGACAGAATTGAATTGGTGTGGTCACAGAGACAGAATTGAATTGGTGTGGTTTGGAAAAGAAATGCATCCAATTTTTAACGACACAGTCCACTAAAGTTGTCAAGGGATTTGCAGCCATGGACGCAGCTGAGAAAAGAATTCTCTTGTCACTGGATCGCGTCTCTCAGTCTTGGAATCTGCCAACCTAAAAGGATGCGAAATTATCTGAAATCCTTGGAAGCAAATTAAAGGATGAATGGGCATCTTTCTTGTTTCAGTTGACGTGGGGTTCCTTGTGTATGACCGTGCTAGAGTGTTATCTTTTGGAAGTAGCTGAAAATAGTATGGAAGATTCACTGCTATTTGATGAAAACGAAGCACTCGCCAAGTTGAAAAACAATCTATATGAATTACACATCGTAAAAAGTGCCTTTCCAAAGTTGGAACTGTCTAATTAGTCCTCGTGTGGCAAAAAATGATCATAGAGCGATCATAGAGGAAATATAAAAGTAGAATGAGCCAGGAATGGTAGTCTTTTCATGTGACAAATCATGTGACCAAAACTAGTAGTAACGTGACCATCGGACTATTTCGTCTGCTGGGAGGAAACGAACATTCATCCAAGGATTGGTCCAAGGAGTTTGAAGATGCCCACCCATTGTATCATCATCTGATTCGTCCGCGCGATATAGTAGTAGACTGGCGATATCAAAATTTCTGTCGCCTTTCTATAGAAATGCGCATTCCCACACCTACCCTGTCATAAGATGTTACATCGCCAAACGAGGCGATAAGATGCCGAATTGGCCAACCAAATCAAAGTATTTTTCAGAGCAGTCACGTTACTACTAGTCGACACACATTTCACATTTTTTGAAGCTCCTCTCAATAGCCATGCTGGCGCAGCATGGCCAAATATGGCCTTTGCGCCATAAAACCTCCAAACCAATCATTGTCTCAATAGCAATGCATAGTCTACTTATGTTTCACGTCTACGAGAGTGATAAGCCACCCAATCAAAGTTGGAGCCTTTGCAGAAAAATAAAGCATAATATTATTGTCTGCATATTAAGCCATTACAAGCTAATGAAATCGGAAAATAATGGTTGATTACATAGAACTGTGCTTGTGAGTACATGTAAACTTAATAATTACCAGTAAAGAAGGATAAAAAATTGAATCAGTGAATTTACGATCTTGTGTTACTTATCAGTCACTATTATCGGCGGTTACCTTATCAAATTGAGTTTTTTGCATGCGAGATTTCTTAGGCACACAAGAATTTTCCAATACTTTGCTATTGGCCATTTCCATGGCAACGGCAAAATTTGTGTGGTAACTCACCCAAATACTTGTTTCATCCCTGTTTTTAGTTGAGAGAAACGGCATTTTTGACCACAGGAATAATATGAGAGTTGATTGGAAAGTAAATTGGCGTGATGTGGAATTGTGAGTAATGGGGTGACAGCCCAGGTGCCGATTTCGTCATCTGACCGTGGTTCAAAACTACGATATGTTGTCTTCGGATCTTTCCCTCCGGGATGGATACAGGAGCGTCGCTATCAACCCGTTGTATTGCACCAGTGTGACGTAAATTAATTTACTACTCACCTAAGTGCACCATAATTGAATCTATTACCCAAGAGAAAATGGGGCCTGTGGTTTAGTGGGTATGTCCACTGCTCTAGCATTCTTCGAGTTGTAGGCGGCGCAGGTTCGATTCCTGTCAGGTCCTCGCTATGCTCTCTTCTGAGTCAATAAAACTTTCATTGCGTGTGTATTTCTATTACTTGATACTGTATGTCTTGTGACTTGCGCAGCCATGACCAAGAATGGCCCTTGCGCCATAAAAACCCGAAATCAACCAACCCCAAAAAATACACTAATAATTATTTATATAATATGGTATGTCGTTTTAATAATAAAGTACAATTATTAAAACGACATACCATATTATATAAATAAAGATATACATAATTCGTAATGTAATCAGAACGATGTAGATTAATTTTCACTGCGCCAATATTCAAAATATAATTATATTATAATAGCAATCTATTTATCCAACATATGAATTAGCATAGTATATATTACAATTACATTACATGGATTAATTGATATTATACTACAAAATAACCTGACTTAATCTTTATGCTCGGAGCATAAACAATAAATTCCCATTTGCAAAATACTTAGACACAATAACCTCTACAAATACCTTTAATTTTAACATAGATAATTTACACTAAAGAGAATCCAAAACGCGCACCAGCATTTAATAAATCTATATTTGACTCCTGCCACTACTTATCTTTTTATGCAAGGAAATAGGGTATGATTTCTTTATATGAACATGATAAAAAATAATAATTTACTGACTTTTTCTTATAAATTATTTGGGCTCTTGTTATCTTGATCCTATAATGTACTTGTAACATTCCATGTCCTAAACATATGACACAATTTTTTAGCTGGTTCTCCAATCATGTTAGGACATATATCATGTTTATTCCCCATTCGCATAGTGGTAAGAACTTTTTTCTGCCACCCAGTTGGTCCCGGGTTCGAATCTGGGTTTGAAAGCGAACGGATGTTGATGATTATCCCTGTATCTTTGGCTTTCCATTAGTGTTGCCAATACTGGTCAAATCTATTCACCAAGAAAATATCCTACCAAGTTCTTCACTGATCACGATTAGTAGAGGACGGTAAAGTCCCGAGATAGTATTAGACAGTCGAAGGTTGCCACCAAAATAGAAAAACCCTTCTGTGATGATGACCACCTTCGGCTGCCCAATACTATCTCGGGACTTACCGTCCTCTACTAATCATGATTAGTGAAGAACTAGTTCTTAGAACTTGGCGAATAGACAACCAAAGTCTTGGGAACACTATCAATAACCAATGAAAAATAGAATCAAAAATAGTTTTTGGTGTTCGGTCTGTTGTATCAAGTCCTCGTGCATGTTGATGCACACAGGCGTGGACCAGTTCTCAGTGTACACAAATAAATACTGGAAATGTAACTAAAGTAATGCGAGGGAGATTTCACTAAAATAATGGCACTAGATTGATTAAGCTAACATTTTTATTCTTACCTAGTAATTTACATCTTTGTCTACAGCATTCAACCGAACTTCCAGAAATAAGAATGGCTCGTCTTCAAATCACATTTGATATCCTTTCACCTGTACGAGTAGAATCTAATATCGTCACACAAAAAGATCTTACTCTAAACTATTCCTAAAATCCTTCTTTTCCTACTGGTCCTTCCCCCTCCAGTTATCCATAATACAATTCCCTTAACACCAGGATATGTGACTAGGCGCTTTACACCATCATGAGCAGGTAAAGTCCACTTGTCAGTGGAGGGCAGCAGTAGCCCGGTTGGAAGAGTAACGGATCAGCAACCGGATGGTTGTGAGTTCGAATACAACCAAAGACCGTCGTGTACAAAGGAGGCTGGGGAGCGTTAAATCTGTCTTGGCCTCAAATGTCCTCACGTTGGCGTGGTGTGGAAGTTTGGAGAGTGGGTGCCAGCTCAGGTGTGACGTCATTTGACCATGATTCACAATTACGTGGTGTTATCCTCGGATCTTTCCCTTCGGGTTTGATCCCGAACCGTCACCAATAGTCCGTTGTGTCGCTCCAGTGCGACTTTAATTAAATACCTACCTGCCATTTGTCAGTGAAAGGTTGGATTGCAAACTTTGGAAAAAACTGGGCTCGGAAGGTTGTGTCTGGCCATGGTAAAGTAAAAGTCTAGTTCAGTGACAGACTTCCGCATTTGAGGCACCCTGGAGCCACTGAAGTGATGAAATACTCTCCTACAACCATGGCGTATTTGTCACGATCGTCTACTTGTGGTGAAAAGAATAAGCAATTTAGCCAAAAATTGAGTTAAATATTTTGCATAAATTAATACATAAATTAGAAAACATAACAAAGATGGTTTTCAAATTGCTGCATTCTTAATATTGCCAAAAATATCAACGTTTCTCTTCTAATACACAACCGAAATATATTTAAAATCTTTAACTTCCAATATCCTTTAACTCCCCGTTGTTCTAAATAGCGAATTGTGTTGCCCCAGTGCGACGTTAATTAAAATACCATACCATACCCCGTTGTTCTAATGGAAATCGAAAATAAAAGTAATAATAGTATTAGGATGATATACTCCAAATATAACCTACAATTTTAAATGCAGTTCAAAATTGAGCTATTTCTGATCACGTATTTCTCAGTTTTCAAACTTCGTGTTTCATTTTTGAATAAAAAATTAATCAAATCTGAGCAATCAAAAATCATTTTAAACGTTTTCATATTTCTAGAGATGAGACTAGTGACTTAAAAATTAATTTTTGCAAGGTTGGTTAGTTGTTTCGGTGTTCTATGGCACTAAGGCCATATTTGACCAAGCGGCGCCAATCACAAGACATCAAGTAAAAAAAGTCGTGAAAGGGGAAAGAAAAGAGGGCTTGTGGTATAGAGTAGTGGGATGAAAGCAAAAAAAGATCGCTTGGGTATCCCGGCAGCGCGACCCCGTGTTTACTAAAGGCAGTAAGCCCCTTGTGAATACAAAAGATCACTAGAGTACCTCGGGTCCGTAAAGCCCGTACACACCAAAAAGAGATATGCCCCTCAGGGCAATTTTTGCCCTCCGAGACAAAATATCGACAATTTTTATGCAAATTTTATTTCTCAACATGACATTTCCAGAATTCGTTTCTCTTTATTATATATTTATAGACTAGAGCTATTTTTTAAATTGTTTGATCCCTTGAACCCATTATCGAAAGGTAAATCTCAGTGGTTCTTTTGCATAAAAAAATTGCTTTCGTATAATTTTCATTTTAAATATAAATTAAATATTTACATTTAAATTAAATTTCATGTTACAATTAATTTTATTTAATTAGTTGCATTAAACTGATTGCATTTAATTTTCCCAATATTCCCATTAATTAGATTATTATGATTATTCCCATGATTAGATTTTATTTAGTAGTTTTAAAAATTACATGTTTTAGAGCTCACGATAAATTTTGTCGTTTTCTATTCTTAGCATAAAAATTTATATTTTCCCTTAATTTTGTACCACGTGACACCTAACCTATCTCACTAAGAACTGAGATTATCAGATCAAACTGTTTCACGAATTCATAAATTTCGTTTTTGATTACGGAATGAATTAGATGTTAATTTAAATGTTTGACGAATATTTTAAGGTAGATAGATACCCAATATAATTGGTTAAAATTTATAAATTCAAATATTTAACTCGAATAATTTTGACATGGTTATCGTATAGAATGTCATTTGGCATAAGGGGCGTGCACGCAAGATTTTCGAATTTCCAACACATTTCAACCCATTCTTAAATAAAAATCGTACCACCTTATAAAACGTATTTTGCAAGTCATGATTTGGCCTTATAATAGTACATTAAATACCGGCACATGATGGCGAAATGTCATTCAATGTGTTTGCATCAATATCACGTGAAAGAATTAGCTTGTATTACACATGAATGTATTTAAAAAATTCAAAATTCGAAATCAAAAAGTATTTGCACACTTGCTACTGGGTCATTCCATATGGGGACATCTGGTGGGTGTTGCACTATAGTCATGGATTCTTGTCAAATTTTTACCATAGATAGACATAGCAGTGAAACACATAGATCTCAATTATTTAAATATTTTGTCCAGTATTAGTTGAGATACGGGAATTTAAAAATTGGTCAATTTTACAAAATGGCGGTCATTTTGGATTGCCTCACTGTCTGTAAATGACCCTAACTTGAGAACTAATAAATCAAATGTAATAATTTTGGTACCAAACGGTAGCCATTTATTTCAGGAGTGTAAACCACAAAAAGAATGGAAATTTTTAATTTTAGGGGATTTTTTTTATAAAGTGAAAAATCACTTTTAAAAACAGTCGACTTTAAAGGGCTATAGAAAACATGTACCCTCTTATTTTTTTCTGAATCTTTGTAGAAGTATTAACTAACATATGTACTCGAATCTGACATAAATTCAGAGAAGTGAAATTCTTCGTTTCTGAATAAAAGCTATTTAAATGATAGCATATGTATTTCAAAACGGTGGTCATCTACAGTGCAAAAATTTCCATAGCTTAAAAAAAGTCAAATTTCAGATTTTATGAAGAACTAATTAAAAGCAGGCTCACATTAAATATAAAAATATCAATAGAACATCAAATTACAGTCCTATGTATTTTTAAATTTATTTTAGCACATGGTGTCTTTGGAAAAGTACACTAAGTACTATTGAAAAAAATTGTTTTTTATTTATTTAAATTATTTTTTTAAATACTTTACGAAATGTTATATGTTTTATAATATTCAATTACTACACTTTTGTTAAATATATTTACATTATTCTTAGGGTATATTGTTTTGAAATTACTCAGGGAAATTTGTATACTTCTCAGTTTTTTAACTTAATTATAAATACAAAAGTACTTATAATAGACCCAAATATATAATACATATATCCATTGTTATACATAACTAAATATAGGCTCAATATAATACAAAATATATTACAGTTGACATTACTGAAATATTTTAAGCTGATCTAATATTTTTTAGAAACTTTGTAGAAAATGTTAGTACACATGTACTTAACATTGATAAAATAAAATTAAAATTTCTGTGCACTGGAAATTGTTTTAAACATAAGTCTTTAAAGATCAAAGAAATATGTGAAAAACACACATTGATAGTATTATCAAGAAATTTTTAAAAGAAAAATATTAAGCACAAATAAAAAAGGCCACCACATTAATATTAATGGTAAAGTTAAAAGTATGTTTTTTAGTTTTTGAACAATAGATTATCACTAGTAGCTACATACGTTCGTCCAGTTGTAGTTATGGGAAAATATAGGATTTTCATTATGTATTCATAAGGAATTCGACATGCGTCTAAAAGCTCTGACCATATATGTAGGATGCACTTGGTACATGATAAAGCATGAACATAATTTTGTAATCATATTCCTCACAATAATCCCAAATTTTGTCCTTATCCACCTATTAATTCCATACAAACATGCATGATATTGTTCATTATGGAATGTTGGTAATTCGATGGTTTTCTCTAATCCCATGGTAACAACAAATTTTGTTGAGGAACCAGAAACTGGAAATCTATATCTTACTTTTTTTATTGGTGTAAAACAGTGATTAGTTCTTGCTCCTGTTATTGTATTTCCATTGCGTGCCTATCTGCAAATTGATTATTAAAAATTACAATTTCGCTACGAAAAAATGTATCTATTTCTTTAATTAACTCTTGTACAGTTGTTAAAAAGTATTTAATATTACATCCTTGCACGTACGCTCAAGGCTTCTTAAAGTGGCCACACATTTTAAGGTTCCACCAATATCGTCACAAACTCCTATTCCCATGACAAGAGGCAAAAAGTACGACTCAGCTTTTACACCATGACATTTTATGACAAAAATAATAGTTTTAAAATTTATTTTGTATTGGTCTGAGTTCCCATCACTGAAAACTTTGTATTTTGGGATTAAATATTTGATAATTATTTTTTGAAGAGTCCAAAATGTTGAAGTGTCATGCACTGGATTGTCACGTATAACACACGTAGAAACAGATTTCACACGAACAAGATCCTTAAGACTGCTTGTAATATGGATGAATGTTTTTAATAGCATCTTATATAAAGCAGGTATAATTTTCAAAAAAATCTGCCACTATGATAGCAGTATCCAGACACAATTCATACTTTTTTTAATAATGACATTGAGATTTTGTGAAAAAGAGTGATGCGTACGTACATAAAGCAATGAGTTTATCAAGCAAATTAGCAATGATAAAATGCAATATTGAAAATATGATAATTTTACTAACAAAAGTAGCTCCTAAGTAATGTAAATTTGTTTAAACGTAACTTTTTTAACGGAAATATTGAAATTAAATATTATAAAACACAAAACATTTTTAAAAAACACAAGTTTTCTTTTATAGTACTTAATGTACTTTTCCAAAGACACCACGTGATAAAATAAATTAAAAAATACATAGGACTGTAATTTGTTGTTCTATTGATATTTTTACATTTAATGTGAGCCTGGTTTTAATTAGTACTTCATAAAAACTGAAATTTGATTTTTTTTAAGCTATGGTAATTTTTGCACTGTAGATGATCACCGTTTTGAAATACATATGCTGTCATTAGAATAGCTTTTATTCAGAAACGAAGAATTTACTTCTCTGAATTTATGTCGGATTCAAGAACATATGTTAGTTAATACTTCCACAAAGTTTCAGAAAAAATAAGAGGGTACATGTTTTCTATAGCCCTTTAAAGTCGACTGTTTTTAAAAGCGATTTTTTTTCACTTTACATGTAAAAAAATCCTCTAAAATTTGAATTTTCCACTGTTTTTGTGGTTTATATACACTCCTGAAATAAATGGCTACCGTTTGGTGCCAAAATTATTACATTTGATTTATTAATTCTCAAGTTAGGGTCATTTATAGACAGTGAGGCAAATCCAAAATGACCGCCATTTTGTAAAATTGACCAATATTTAAATTCCCGTATCTCAGCTAATATTGGACAAAATATTTAAGTAATTGAGATCTATGGATTTCACTGCTATGTCTATCAATTGTAAAAATTTGGGGAAATAATCCGTTATTACGGTGCACCAACTTTTTCTCAAAATGGATGCTTTCATATGTAATGGCCCCACAACATATCATCATGATTTTATTATGAATTAATTTCTATTCTGTTCTCAAATAAACAAAAATTATCCTGACTTAGAATCATATAATTCGGTTGAAAGACTGAAATCTGTTGATTTCAAGTTTTCGGTTACGATTCGGTTACCAAGAAACGCGACACCGATTTTGGCAAGATTAAATAGTTTTTTGATTCAAAGTGGTTGTAGTATAATATATATACTGCTCCTTCAAAAACCCCACCTTGAGGAAAACAGGCGCAAGGTTCACGAGGTCAGAGAAAGAGACCACATGACGATGAGAGGTTTCACTTGTGATAGATTGGTAGGTAGGTAATTAAGGAACGTCGCACTGGAGCAACACAACGGGTTATTGGCGAAGGTCCGGGAAAGGAAAGAACCGAGGACAACACCACGTAATTTTGAACCACGGTCAAATGACGAGGTCACACCTCCTGGCACCCCACTCTCCAAACTTCCACACCACGCCAACGTGAGGACATTTGTGGCCACGATAGATTTAACGTGCACCAGCCCCCCTTTGTACACGATGGTCTTTGGTTGAATTTGAACTCGCAGTCCTCCGGTTGCTAATCCGTTACTCTTCCAACCGGGCTACCGCCGCCCTGGGAGTGATCGGAATAGAAAAAGGAGGTCTGAGGATGAGACAGGGAACGAGAGAGCGAGGAAGACAGTCGGGTATTGCAGACCGATAGTGAGGCTCTTCCTTTGAGACAAAGATTGCCGCTGTTGTTTTTACGTTTATAGAACAAACATTTTTTAAGTTCGAAGCGTTCTATTTATTTCGCCAAAAAAGAATCACACGAATATTTACAGTAATAAGATGGATAAATAAAAATAAGAAATATTTGCTTCTCGACTGTTCGTTGTTATTTAAAAGCTATGTGCATAGAGGAGATACTGCAAATATTTCCTCTATAGGAATGTAAGAGCATTTTCCACTTGACAAAAAGAGAATAGCGAGAAAAGTATCAAAGTAGCCATTTACAATCGCAGTGACATTTGCCGCTTTTGTCATGTCAACATCAGGGGAGATTCGTTTGTGTGCATAAACTTTAAAAAATGTTCTGTACTATGTGCCGATTTCTAGAAGACACAGAAATAGCCCATCTTAAACGAGCTAACAGATGAAAGAACAAGACCTTATAAGAAGCCAATGGAATTCGGACAATGTATAAGGTTTTCTGATGAAATCTCAATAGCTTCAAGTCAGATGGTGAAAAATAATTGGAATAAATGCTGCTCTCTGTCCTTCACTCTTAGAACCTGATGGTTGTCTCGATGAGGTATCTCGTCTTTTGCAAAAGTGACCTGATCTTGCTGGACGAGATATCACGTCATTAGAAGAAAACTGACATATTGATTTCGTCATCAAAAACTGAAACGATTTCGTCATCCTCAAACAATTCGGCAATACTTTGATGACGAAATATCTCGTCATTACCGAAATTGGTCAGGTATTTATGGACGAGATATCACGTCGAAACCTTTTGGAGGGTTAAGACACATTAAAAATTCAAGTCGATGATGGTTTATGGTATGAATAAAAAATAAGAGATGTTACCATTTTCACGACACAAATCTGCGAGATTGCACCATATTAGACAGTGTCTATGTAAACATGCGGCTACTGTAACGTCCATAACAGCTTTATGGTCAGGAATCAACACCGGCAGGTCTTCCACTGACCGCCGGTCGTAAATCTGTCAACATACCTATCTGAAAGTCCTCCTTCATTGTCCAAATGGTTTTAGCGGCTGTCGTGGCTCTTGGGGTATGTCGATTGCGCTAGCCACCTTCGAGTTGTAGGCGGCGTAGGTTTGATTCCTGTTAGGTGCATTCCTCCCTTGGTGTATTTCTCCCTTCTGTGTCGCTAAAACTTTCATTGTGTATGTCTATTAGTTGATATTGTATGTATTGTGTCTGGCGCAGCATGGTCAAATATGGCCCTTGTTCAGTAAAAACCCCAAAACAACCAACCAAATGGTTTTAAGTATTCGACTGCCCCCCTTTTAATTAAATGTCCCTCGGTGTCAACAAGAAAGGAGATTTCGAACTCTAGAACAGAAGGGAGGTTTTTTGAACGCGCTATCGTCGGCCCTTGAGTTGATTCCCGCAAATCCGTTTTCACAGCGTCCACAGCCGAAGGACCCAAATCCCTATTGTTTCATAGACCAATACTTAAAATTCCAATCAAAATAGTGCAAATTCCTATCCAATAAGTGATTATATTAATTGTACTGCGGCTGTATCGTTTTAAGTTAACCAATTGACCCAGTATATACTTGATCACTTACACCCTATCGACAAAACCCAATCAAAAAAGGGTCGCTGGATACTTAATTTACTGAACTTTTACTGAATACTTAACTGAACTAAATACTTTACTGAATACTTAATTTTAGTATTTAAAATAAGAGTTAAATATGCAGTTGCATTTTGTTATAGCTTATAATTTAATTGATAACAGAAGGTAGAGTAGGATTTCTTTTTTATTTTTCCGATTTAACACAATCTCATACCCGAATAATTCGGCAAAGATGGACCCGTGTTCTTTAATGCATTTGTCTGATGTCTTACGAAAAATATTTTGTGATTAATTATCCTGTATAAAATACAATCCGTTTATGCATACAAATCTTGTGTACATGACTATTAGAAATATTTAGTTTTGGAACATAGATATTAGTTTGAAGCATCTCATATCATTACACGTGTAAATGTCACTTATTCGGCGGTTAAGAAACATCTACTAGTTGAAATGAATTCCAATGAATACGTAAGTATAAAAGTAATAAAATTAGTTATTTTTTGTAAAACAAACTAAAATATATAGTATGGTTACACCTTTATAATATCTGTGTGAAAATTACATTATATTCCCGTAAAATTTTTAAATGATGAATTTTCAAAACAATACTCTTAAACAATGTTCAAATTAAAATAATCATTTCCAAACAGAGTGCTTCATACGTCATCACGTATTGTACGGAAAACTAACAATGTACAACAATGTCTGTTTTGCATAGTTTCATAATTTCATTCGTTTCTACGTCACTCAATTTCTTGCTTTGGTGCCTATTTGACTAATTTTCAAAGCGCTCTGAAATTACTTGATTTATCGAAGTTTTTTGCTTCAAACTCTATTTGAGAAACTATTTAGTGTCTCAAGAAGTCAACTATCATCTATAGACTTCCTGTTTCTATTTCATTCTTTTCGATTAAAGTACAGAAAAGGATGGCTCCTCGTCTTTGGAAGCGGTTGTCTCGAGCCTTGTAAGTACACTATTCTTTGTTTAAGTTTTGGCTTCAGTAATTACTTGGATCTCATTTTTCTTAGATATGTTAACTATATTTGAAACTTATCTTCAGAAAGTAACGTGCATAAATGATATATCTTAATTTGTTTCTAACAAAACAGGTCAGAGAATAGGAAATTAAAATGTATTTACTTTTACCTTTTCGTTTGGGGGAAATATTTCGTTCATAATCATTTAATAAAGAGCGTTGTGCAATTTTATTAATTCAAGAGATAAACAAAATTATTTTATTTTCAATAAAAATTTCACGTTTTTGAGAGTTTAATAAATGTTAAATTTCAACATTAACTTTGCATTTATGTTACAGATTTGGAACCTATGACCGCCATTCATATATGATGGACGCAATTAAAATCTCTCCAAAACGTTATGCTGTAAGTATTATAATTTGTTATGAAATATGACTCATGTAAACACTTTTAGTGTTACATTATATTCAAGGCATTAATTAACAATGATTGCTTTTTTTAACAGGAACAGCTAACTAGGATGGATATAGAAGCATTTAAGAAAATAAAACTCAAGGTAGTTTTTTCAAATAGTAATTAGTAACCATAAATTTATGTTTGTTGGATTATATTTTTGTGGTGATTTGGCCAAGCATAAATTTAGATGTTATATTTAATAACGTTACGCAAAATTTCAGTATTCGTTTTATTTCAATGAAAATAAATTGTACTATAAATTCATTTTTCTTCTAGGAGTTTTTGCATCCACCATTCCACATGTTCAAGTCTTTTGGAATTACTGAATACATGGATGAATTCAGTTATGTAAGTATCTCTCAACTAAATTTATACACAACTTTGAACTTTAGAAATATCCATTCATAAAAACACATTTAATAGTAACTTAACATATTAGGTATATTTTCTTTTAAAGTGCGTGAATTCTAAATTCTTTTTTACAGACCACCTATTGGACAGCAGTGGAAATTCTGAAACCTTTGACCGCTAAGAAAAGGGCCGAGACCCTAGAGCATTTTATTAAAATCGCCAAAGAACTCCACAAACTGAATAATCTCCACTCGGAGTTTGCTATACTGGCTGCCCTCAACAGCGCCCCGATCCTCCGACTGGATGAGACGTGGAAAGTAGGTTGAATTGATTTAATTAGATCAGGAAGTTTAAAAAGTATATATTTTAAGTATTTATCTTTTGAATCCTAACTTGTACACTTGATTACTTTCAGAATGTGTCTCAGAAACACTTGCTCACTTTGGAAAAGCTGGAACATCTCTGCTCCACTGATAATAACTTCCAAATTTTGAGGGAGTATTACGCCAATTGCAAAGAACACTGCATTCCATTTATTGGTAAGTATGCATTCGATTCATACCTTTTCCAGATGCATCTATAAATACAGATATAAGCCCCACTATTATCATTTTTTGAATAATTTAGAATTTCATGAATATATGCTACTGCTACAAATTTCTTTCTCCCGCAATAACATTTTTCTACGTGCGTGATTCTCCGTGGACTTCGTCAAATTATAAAAAATAATTTGCAGTTTCCTATTCTGATTTTGTATTGTTTATAAAAATGCTGGCATTCAAATTTTGTTATTCTATTAAAGTTTGTGTATCATGGACTTATTATTTTTGTTCACATTTTCTAATTTTATAATTATAATTGTATCTTGTACCAATTTTGAATTAACAAAGTACTCGTTTACGTTGTTTATTGTTACTACGTTTTATTAATGGACTTAATCGCAAAATCAATGGTTTCATTAAAAATTATCCATCAAATTTTGTGTATTATTTAATTTTATAAATACATATCAAAATGTTCATATTTTATACATTCATCCATAGGATTGTTCTTGAAAGATATCAAAGCAATTGATGCCGTTTATCCCGACAATGGAACTGTGGACACCGAGTACCGGCAAGTGATGATTGCGAAAACCGTTGGTCTCATCGAGAAATTTCAAGAATCAAATTATGGTGAGTGTTATATTGAGGAATTTCCGAACGTTGCTTTTACATCTCTCTCCTCCTTAAAGCTTTATTACGTCACTTTTTTAACTTAAAAGTTGAAAGGTAGTTTTATTAGGTAGTATTTCAGAATAAATACTGTGCAAAACGTCAAGAGTACAAATATTTTATTAGTTCTTCCAAGAAACGAAATTAGTGCAATAGCATCGTTAATATTAGACATGTCTATGCTTTTATATACGTATTCGTTCTAAATTCTATAACTTGTTTCAGATTTTCTTCCTCCGGCTGTGCCCAGGATCGAGGATACTTTAAAACGCATCGAATTTACTGAAATATTTAAGAAGAGCCTTCGAAATTCCAATTACTTGTAAGTCAACTTTTTTGTTATGAATTGAAATAACATTCCGTTCATCACAATTGTCTTTTAAATCATGTGTATCAGTGTAAATCAATCAGTACATTTCTGTTTGTTTCCATAGGATGTCTTTGGAGCGCGAACCTCATCCTAGGAAATCGGTTGCCGAATCTAGATGTGAACTACTAAGGAAACATGGAAGGTAATACGATGCATATTTCAGCTTCTTTGTTATTCAACAAATAATAAAAAACTGATTGAAGAAAAGTTAAAAATTGGAACCTAAATATTTTGCTTACATCAAAAGTACTTGAAGTAATGTAGAATCAGAGCAGGAATCTTTGAATTTACACATATACGTTCTTCCGATTAAGAAATAAATATAATTCTCATTTCGTTGCACAAAAAATATTTCGTGTTTAGTTATGTGAACTTCGAAATAAATTGCCTTAAATTTGTTTCCAGGTATAAAAGCGACGGTGAAGGGAACCCATCATTGGGTGATGGACTTGAATCCCGAGAAGCCATCGCTTCCTGCCAAGGAGCGTTTGTTTTAATGCCGGCACAATCAGAAGATGGTGTTGAGTGAAGATGGCAAAGATCTAAGAAAGAAAGTTGCTTGGAAGAACATCTTGGAGAACAGCAGCAATGGAAGGGGAGAGGAGGGTGGGACGACATATTTGAAGAACACCTGTCGACGACCATGCTGAATTGAAAATCGTCGTCCTGATGATGCAGTTGGTCAAATGGACAATAGAACTAAATCATCCAACATCAATAAACTAGTTTTTGGAATTTTGGCGAAACATTTGTTAAAAAGTGTATAAGAATATTTCCATTTTAAAAATAGCAAAAATGTATTAAAAATAAGTACCGATCATTGTAAAACTATTTTGGACTTATTTGCAATAAAATATTTTTCAAATTTCTTTTCTTGTGAGTTATTTAAAATATAAGGTTCACTCAACAAAAAACTTCATTTTTAATAATTTGAAAATGTCTTCTAAACATAAATCACTTCTACTACTTCAGAAGGTGAAATGTTAGCCACTAAATATATTTTCTAGTTTTTATGATGCATGAAAGGTCTATATTATTTGTCAGCAAAGGGTCGGTTATAAAACATTAATTTCTATGCAAGATTCATAATTTGAAATATAATTGTCTCCTCATAGGTTGGTTGATTTGAGTATTTATGGCACAAAAGCCATATTTGGCCAAACTGCGCCAAACACAAAACCACGTGAAGTAATATACAAACACACAATGAAAGTTTTTACTGACACAGAAGAGAGAAATACGCCCAGGGAAGAAAAGAACCTACGCCCCCTTCAACTCAGAGGTTGCTAGCGCAGTGGGCAAACCCACTGAGCCACGGCGGGTCTGTCGAACGGGGCTGTCGAAGCCCAGTTCCAAGAGTAACGGATTAGCAACCGGTTGGTTCCGGTTGACGTTGGCACGTTGACGTGGCGTGGATGTTTGGAGAGTGGTGTGCCAGATCAGGTGTTGACCTCGTCATCTGACCGTGGTTCAAAATTGCGTGTCGTTGTCCTCGGATCTTTACCTTCGGGATAGATCTCGGACCGTCGCCAATTACCCATTGTGTTGCTCCAGTGCGACGTTAATTAAAATACCTACCTATCTACCTAAGACTAAAGTATTATTTATTCATTATTATTATATCCTTCCTTTACACACTGCCAGGCAGATTAAACGAATTCCTTGGCAGCGAAAGATGAGCAGTACATAACATGCAATAGACGCAAAATAAGACGAAACAGAACAATTCGATTGTAGGTAGAATTAACGTTGCACTGGAGCAACACAACGGGCTATTGGTGACTGTCAGGGAACAATCTCGGAGGGAAAGATCCGAAGACAACGACTCGTAATTTTGAAGCTCGGTCAAATGAAGGGTTTTATCTTTCGGATTGATCCCAGTTACATTAATAGTATCATCAGCTAGCATCACAGACAGAAGTGCTGTAACTCAATATTTTAAAATGTTTAAACTTGATTATTGATTGCATGATCATTAAATTTTCAAATTGAAATTTTCTTCTCAAAATTGAAATTGGATTTGGGTGAGAAAAATTTATAAGCGAAAAAGAAATCACTTATGCAGGTTTAGACCATTTTAAAGACGGAGATTCAGATTGTTATTTATGGTATAGAAAAGGTAATTAGTAATGTAATGGCTGCAGCAGCAGCGCAGTTGGAAGAGTACCGGATTAGCAACAGGAGGGATGAGAGTTCAAAGCTGGATCCAACCAGACATGTACGTGGGGGCTGGTGCATGTTTAATCTATCGTGGCCTCGAATGTCCTCACTTTGACATGGTGTGGAAGTTTGGAGAGTGGGATGCCAGCTCAGATGTTGACCTCGACATCTGACTGTGGTTCAAAGTTATGAGGTATTATCGTTGAAACATCTATCCCTTTGGGTACCGATCCTGGATCGTCACCAATAGCCCATTGTGTTTCTCCAGTGTAACGTTAATTCAACTACCTACCTACTTACCTAAAAATGTAATGAAATAAAAGATTAATCTGTTGAAAAAGTAAAAATTATTTGATTCTATTACCGCTTTAATACCCTTGGGCTTTTTGGACCTTTTAACACAACATTTGCAAAAGCAAAATGTTCGAATCAATTTGAAAGTCATGGGAAGAGAATAAACTGAGATTTAAGTCTTGTCTTTTCCTACACTATTAAACTGAGATCTTTTGCTTAAAGTCTAATCCAAATCACCATAAACATTCATTCTTATACTAGTATTCAAACCCAGGACATGTTAACAAAAGAATAAAGCTCTGGCCACTTACGTATCTGGATGACAGAAGATGCAATGAAAATCAAGAAAAAAAGGTTTCAAATGGTAAGGAACTTCGACCTCTGATACTGAATCTGAACCTTTTTTACACATCTAACAGTAAAATTAACATTTTGACTCCATGATGAGTTTGCAATAAATGAGAATTCAGAAACTGTAAAATGATAATGTACCACCAGGAGAAATGTTTTTAATACTTCAGGACCTGCATTAAGCCGATTCCTCCAAATGGGGCAGTCATGAAGGAAGTTTGCAAAAGATGTGTTCATTAAATAATTTTTGTCTGTAAGGTTTACCAATACATACTTAGTGAACAAACAGTAATAACATATTCACTCCCATATTAAAAGTTTGTTTGCCTCTCAATTTTCGGAATGTTTAATAATATGGTTATAAACATGAATAAATGTTTTTGAAATGAGGGCCATATTCTTCTGGGTAGTTTGCTTAAAAGCAGAAACAATTATCTTACTATATGGTTTTCTATAGAGAAAAAAGAGCTCTGTTTCTATAGAAATGTATTTCTGTAGAGAAATTCTATAGAAAAATAAAGTGAAACAAAATAAATGATTTACCGAATTCTATAGAGGTAGAGCTTATAGAAAAACGGGTCGTAATTCTATAGGATTCTACGAACCACATTCTTTAGAAATTTTTATAGAATTGTACAGAAATTTTTCGTAAGGGTTGTTCTATTTTATCATCTCCAGGTGTTAGGAAATACTGTTCTTTGAGTTTTTAATGTGGAATGAATAAAAGGCAATGTGACTAACGATTGAAAAGTGTTTCGTATGGTCAGTTCAAAAGAAGAGTAGGAGCCCCAATCCTGAGATTCTGCCGAATCCCCCACCCGCTATCCTAAGCTACAGTAAAGGCCCCATCTTCAACTTTAGCGGAGACTTTGTTTTATTACATGAGAACCCAGAAATCTTTCTCAATTTTATTCTGAAGAGTTCATAAGTTTTCTTCAAAGCGGTTTGTAAGATTTAAAAAAGAAAAGATAACAAATTCGATTCAAAATTGAATCTATGGTTGAGTTATCGGGAATGGAAGGAAATTTATTTTCAAAGGAACGAACTGCTTCCTTCTTAGTGTAATACACCTTCTCCTCGACTTACGACCATCCGCACTGACGACCACAAAAATAAATATATTAAAAATTTATTTTCAATTCAACTTTTTTCACAGAAACAATTATTTTTGCATATGTAGGTATGCGGAATTTCATTTGTTATTTACTATTTTTACATTACGTAATTTCAGGTTGTATTTTTCTTTACAATACGACACTAGAGTACATATTATGTATTTTTCACATTATGTACAATAATTATACGTACATAGATTGAATTTTTGTGTTTTATGTGCAATTTTTATAACCCGTTTGAATGAAAATAGTGTTGAGAAATATAAATCTGACTTACGACCAGTTCGACTTAAGAATTCTCAGTCGGAACGGAATTCGGTCGTAAGTCGAGACCTTGTATATCGAAGGTTATTCTGGAACATTTTGCAGAAAGTTGTGATATTCAGAACGAATATATGAATTTTTACGAATATATGAATTATTAATAATTCACACTTGTTTAGTCCTATTGGATGTGGCCAACTGTCAGTAAAATTCCAAGTTCCGTTATCGTGATCGGGCAGTTAAATGAAATTTTCAGTTTCGCGATATAACAATCGTTTCTTGTCACTCACAATTTATCAGCTGAGAGTAAACGTCATGAAGCTGTGCTCTTACGTCCTGTTTTTCCCAATTCGTTTCGGTGAGAGATATAGATAATTCCTTGCAAATTCAGCATATCCTAGTTTGGTAAGTATCAGGAATCTGAAAACTTATTTAAATTATTGATTTTATGAATGAACTAATCTCAAATTCTAGTGTTGCGTGTATCGCTAGTCCTTACGTTAGTCTCATTAACCTTATTTTATAAACTGGGTTGTTGTACCAGGTCGTTGTTAAGTTCGATTGTGAATGAAGTTTTTGTATTATAGATGGTCTCTTACTTTCGCCCTCTCTGGACCTTTCCTTGCGAAACCAAGATTCTTATTCTGAGTGGATGTTTGCTCATAAAAGGAAGTCAACTCAGGTGATTCTTTGCAACTATTTTTCAACCTTGGCGATTAGGGGTAAAAGCAAAGTCGTCTCAAGAGCCCTTGTTTTCAAATATTTAGCCACTTTTTGAAAATTCACCAAAGGTCGACGAAAATTTAGTCCATTTTTTAAACAAAAAGGGGACGGCAAAAATATTTTTCGGATTTTTCTTTCGAGAGAAAAATTTCCAAGGCACGCCAATTTCGAAGTTTTGGCACCAACTATCTGAATCTGGTTGCTAGCTTGTCATGGAAACCTTGTTGAGAAATTGGTTTTTAATTTTAAAATTTAAATTTCTTGTCGAGATCTCAGCGTCTGTTTCGTACTTAACCTTTCTAGTGGTTGTCACTACGAGGTGTATCGTCATTAGCAAAATTGACCAGATGTATTAATGAACGAGATATCTCATCATTCGAAAACAAGTGACCAGATCCTAATTTCGTCATCCTCGAAAAATCGCCACAATCTTGATGACGATATTGGCGACGATCGCCAATATCTGATCAATTTTCCAAATGATCTCATCATTTGCAAAATTGATCAGATCCTGATGGACGAGATATCTCGTTGAAACCACGTGGAGGGTTAATTAGCATATTTTGTGTTTTAGCCGGTTCATTTTTACATCTAAGCAACTAAAATTGCTACTAAATTAGAATTTAAGAGGTGACTTTTTGCTACTATTTAAAAAAAAATTATGCTACTATTTTGCAAGTGTCAGTCCCGCAATTAGGAATTCGTTTTGCAGTAATAGTGGATGATTCATGCAAAATGAGCAAATCGGCTGTGGCTGACATATCACCGATTTTAATGAAAATCAGTTTTAAAATAGGTCACATGTAGTAATGAGCAACTGCAAAATATTAGGTTTCAGAAATCTAAATTTTGTTACTTATTGACATTTAAAGTTCAAGGTCACACAAATTTAGATTTTCTAGCACTAAAAGTGACCAGTTTGCGACCCTATATTTCAATAAGTTATATTGACACAAATTTAAAATTTTTATATCGTTACATTCTTCAGAAAAAGGTCTCTTAGGAAATGTCAGAATATAATTTAATAGCC
Organism: Meta bourneti; assembly: GCA_933210815.1. Taxonomy (NCBI): domain Eukaryota; kingdom Metazoa; phylum Arthropoda; class Arachnida; order Araneae; family Tetragnathidae; genus Meta; species Meta bourneti. The sequence goes on from OW119925.1 coordinate 101,599,184, forward strand.
TTCATTGTTGAATCTGAGAGATCGCCGAAAATATAATTTTGCCAATTTGATAAAATTTCAAATTGCTCTGTTATCTAGAAATGGAAAGACAATATTAAAAATTATTCTTAATGAAGAGCTTTTCCTAACAAATAGCGTGGTGTAATTTAGTGACCTTGTTACTACTCTTTCATAAAGAAAAAACATTTAAAAGTAAAATTATGAAAAAATATGATTTTTAATTTTTTTTAAAATGCATATTTGACTGTGAGAGAACGCTCCGAAACATCAAACTGTTCAACATGAAAGAACAAGATGTTTATTATATGTCCTGAAATTTTCATTATTGTAATTATTATTTTTGCCTCGAACATTTTTAACTAGATGTAAACTTTACTCTTTTTTATCATATCTGATAATGAGTTATAAGCTTGACACTATAAAAAAGGCGATATAAGATTGAAATAACTGTTATTATGGTACACGTACAAAATTTCACATGAAATTTCGTTTCAAACTTTTTTTGCAAGGAGTGTTCCACCAGTGAAATAATTAGGTGAAAAGAGTTTATTTTGTTACAGAAGTCTTTTTGATTTGCTTTTTCCTTAGGAAACGTAAGTATAAAAATATTATTACTTGTGAATATTAAATACATTTTGTAAATATTAAGCATTATTAGACCTTATAAATACTAATTTTGAGAGTAAAAATAATTTAAACATCGTTGTTATACCCGATTGTCCCAAATGTACATAACTCACGAATTCTTGTCCCATATTTCTCACAATCACTAGTGAAATATGTAGATTTCAAGAATTCGGCAGCACTAGGAAAAATTTCAATTTAAGCAACTACAAAATTGCACAAGAGACCTTTATCAGATTGAAAGTGAATTTGAAAAGACAATCAAGTAAAAGTTATAAATGTTTAAACTTTTTCAATTATGTCTTGATGTCCTGCTTTTATAATTTGCTTCAAAAGTTGAAAATAAATTGGAATTCATTATTAAATTTGAAAAGTGTTATATTCATAGAATGTGAAGGAAATGCTATGATTGTCGATAATAAACATTGCCAGTTATGGCGATAGTTATAGAATATGGTAACTCGTCGTAGGCCTATCCGTTTGACGACGACAATTTCAGTCGTCAATTGATCTATGTTCAAGAACGTGTTTTTGTGTGTTATCAATTTTGTTATTGTTGCTTTGAAACTCAAAATACAATTCTGAATTTTTTTTACAAGTAATAGACATATTGAACTATATTCCTCCAAAATATAGTTTTCGTCAGAACATATTCCTTCATTTGATTTTGGTGCCTATTTTAAGTGGAGAACCGTCATTATATAATTTTACTTTGCTGTTTGGACGATGAAGGAAATAAATGCCGACTTCCAAACTTCAGTAATAGTTTTATCATACCAAGCAATGTATGAATTTCAAAGATGTCTTTAAATTCCTTTAGCCCATAGAACCTCTTCAATTCTAACAAAATTGACTATTTTCCATTTTTCGCTACTTATTTTTTATCTTAAATATGATGTTTAAAATTGTTGTTTCCGAATAGATAAAAAGAAAATTCTCCATAGATTACAAAACTATAAAATATTGTTATCTACGTAAAGCAGTTTCTGAGAAAGATATTTTCAAATATGCAGCATCAAGCGATTTCACAAATGCTCTTCCAAGTTGTAAGTCCTTAAAATGCCTGAAGTCTCCAAAATATTTAATTTTGAGTCAAAATATTTTGGATATCGTTATTTATGCTTGAACTAAAACCCTGTAGAAAATTTCCTGAAAATCCGTCATCCTACGGTCACAGGTTTTTTCTGATTTTTGCTCATTTCACATGGAATGACCCTGGATAGAAATATTTTTATAAACGGGATGATACTTCTGAAATGAATGACTTATTTTTAATATTTTCAGAACCTTCCATCAAAATGAGCAGCACAGTCAGTATAGACGACTATCGATTATCCGCTGGTGGTGTACTCACTGATGAGCAAGAGACGATGTGCCTCATCAAGGAAGTTGCCTCCAACGAGTACTTGCTCCCAAAAGGAGGTAAAGAGTCCTCCGAAACTCTGGTTGAGGCTGCTCGAAGAGAAGTGTTCGAGGAGACAGGTTTTGAGAACAAAATAACACTCGAAAGGCATTTGAGGATTCGCTTCCGACCACATGTTGAAGGAAGACCAGGAGAACATAAAGTCATTTACTAGTACTATTCAGAAATGACGAATACGAGTAGGATATGGCAAACAGGAACACAACAGGAGTATGAAGCCTTCTGCAATGAGTGGCTATCTTTGGAGGAAGCGGTCGAGAAGCTCAACTTCGACGACGACAAAGTTCTTGTGAATAGAGCATTCCGGTCTCCTATCGACTCAAGAGAGGTTGACAGAATTGAATTGGTGTGGTCACAGAGACAGAATTGAATTGGTGTGGTTTGGAAAAGAAATGCATCCAATTTTTAACGACACAGTCCACTAAAGTTGTCAAGGGATTTGCAGCCATGGACGCAGCTGAGAAAAGAATTCTCTTGTCACTGGATCGCGTCTCTCAGTCTTGGAATCTGCCAACCTAAAAGGATGCGAAATTATCTGAAATCCTTGGAAGCAAATTAAAGGATGAATGGGCATCTTTCTTGTTTCAGTTGACGTGGGGTTCCTTGTGTATGACCGTGCTAGAGTGTTATCTTTTGGAAGTAGCTGAAAATAGTATGGAAGATTCACTGCTATTTGATGAAAACGAAGCACTCGCCAAGTTGAAAAACAATCTATATGAATTACACATCGTAAAAAGTGCCTTTCCAAAGTTGGAACTGTCTAATTAGTCCTCGTGTGGCAAAAAATGATCATAGAGCGATCATAGAGGAAATATAAAAGTAGAATGAGCCAGGAATGGTAGTCTTTTCATGTGACAAATCATGTGACCAAAACTAGTAGTAACGTGACCATCGGACTATTTCGTCTGCTGGGAGGAAACGAACATTCATCCAAGGATTGGTCCAAGGAGTTTGAAGATGCCCACCCATTGTATCATCATCTGATTCGTCCGCGCGATATAGTAGTAGACTGGCGATATCAAAATTTCTGTCGCCTTTCTATAGAAATGCGCATTCCCACACCTACCCTGTCATAAGATGTTACATCGCCAAACGAGGCGATAAGATGCCGAATTGGCCAACCAAATCAAAGTATTTTTCAGAGCAGTCACGTTACTACTAGTCGACACACATTTCACATTTTTTGAAGCTCCTCTCAATAGCCATGCTGGCGCAGCATGGCCAAATATGGCCTTTGCGCCATAAAACCTCCAAACCAATCATTGTCTCAATAGCAATGCATAGTCTACTTATGTTTCACGTCTACGAGAGTGATAAGCCACCCAATCAAAGTTGGAGCCTTTGCAGAAAAATAAAGCATAATATTATTGTCTGCATATTAAGCCATTACAAGCTAATGAAATCGGAAAATAATGGTTGATTACATAGAACTGTGCTTGTGAGTACATGTAAACTTAATAATTACCAGTAAAGAAGGATAAAAAATTGAATCAGTGAATTTACGATCTTGTGTTACTTATCAGTCACTATTATCGGCGGTTACCTTATCAAATTGAGTTTTTTGCATGCGAGATTTCTTAGGCACACAAGAATTTTCCAATACTTTGCTATTGGCCATTTCCATGGCAACGGCAAAATTTGTGTGGTAACTCACCCAAATACTTGTTTCATCCCTGTTTTTAGTTGAGAGAAACGGCATTTTTGACCACAGGAATAATATGAGAGTTGATTGGAAAGTAAATTGGCGTGATGTGGAATTGTGAGTAATGGGGTGACAGCCCAGGTGCCGATTTCGTCATCTGACCGTGGTTCAAAACTACGATATGTTGTCTTCGGATCTTTCCCTCCGGGATGGATACAGGAGCGTCGCTATCAACCCGTTGTATTGCACCAGTGTGACGTAAATTAATTTACTACTCACCTAAGTGCATGCACCATAATTGAATCTATTACCCAAGAGAAAATGGGGCCTGTGGTTTAGTGGGTATGTCCACTGCTCTAGCATTCTTCGAGTTGTAGGCGGCGCAGGTTCGATTCCTGTCAGGTGCATTCCTCGCTATGCTCTCTTCTGAGTCAATAAAACTTTCATTGCGTGTGTATTTCTATTACTTGATACTGTATGTCTTGTGACTTGCGCAGCCATGACCAAGAATGGCCCTTGCGCCATAAAAACCCGAAATCAACCAACCCCAAAAAATACACTAATAATTATTTATATAATATGGTATGTCGTTTTAATAATAAAGTACAATTATTAAAACGACATACCATATTATATAAATAAAGATATACATAATTCGTAATGTAATCAGAACGATGTAGATTAATTTTCACTGCGCCAATATTCAAAATATAATTATATTATAATAGCAATCTATTTATCCAACATATGAATTAGCATAGTATATATTACAATTACATTACATGGATTAATTGATATTATACTACAAAATAACCTGACTTAATCTTTATGCTCGGAGCATAAACAATAAATTCCCATTTGCAAAATACTTAGACACAATAACCTCTACAAATACCTTTAATTTTAACATAGATAATTTACACTAAAGAGAATCCAAAACGCGCACCAGCATTTAATAAATCTATATTTGACTCCTGCCACTACTTATCTTTTTATGCAAGGAAATAGGGTATGATTTCTTTATATGAACATGATAAAAAATAATAATTTACTGACTTTTTCTTATAAATTATTTGGGCTCTTGTTATCTTGATCCTATAATGTACTTGTAACATTCCATGTCCTAAACATATGACACAATTTTTTAGCTGGTTCTCCAATCATGTTAGGACATATATCATGTTTATTCCCCATTCGCATAGTGGTAAGAACTTTTTTCTGCCACCCAGTTGGTCCCGGGTTCGAATCTGGGTTTGAAAGCGAACGGATGTTGATGATTATCCCTGTATCTTTGGCTTTCCATTAGTGTTGCCAATACTGGTCAAATCTATTCACCAAGAAAATATCCTACCAAGTTCTTCACTGATCACGATTAGTAGAGGACGGTAAAGTCCCGAGATAGTATTAGACAGTCGAAGGTTGCCACCAAAATAGAAAAACCCTTCTGTGATGATGACCACCTTCGGCTGCCCAATACTATCTCGGGACTTACCGTCCTCTACTAATCATGATTAGTGAAGAACTAGTTCTTAGAACTTGGCGAATAGACAACCAAAGTCTTGGGAACACTATCAATAACCAATGAAAAATAGAATCAAAAATAGTTTTTGGTGTTCGGTCTGTTGTATCAAGTCCTCGTGCATGTTGATGCACACAGGCGTGGACCAGTTCTCAGTGTACACAAATAAATACTGGAAATGTAACTAAAGTAATGCGAGGGAGATTTCACTAAAATAATGGCACTAGATTGATTAAGCTAACATTTTTATTCTTACCTAGTAATTTACATCTTTGTCTACAGCATTCAACCGAACTTCCAGAAATAAGAATGGCTCGTCTTCAAATCACATTTGATATCCTTTCACCTGTACGAGTAGAATCTAATATCGTCACACAAAAAGATCTTACTCTAAACTATTCCTAAAATCCTTCTTTTCCTACTGGTCCTTCCCCCTCCAGTTATCCATAATACAATTCCCTTAACACCAGGATATGTGACTAGGCGCTTTACACCATCATGAGCAGGTAAAGTCCACTTGTCAGTGGAGGGCAGCAGTAGCCCGGTTGGAAGAGTAACGGATCAGCAACCGGATGGTTGTGAGTTCGAATACAACCAAAGACCGTCGTGTACAAAGGAGGCTGGGGAGCGTTAAATCTGTCTTGGCCTCAAATGTCCTCACGTTGGCGTGGTGTGGAAGTTTGGAGAGTGGGTGCCAGCTCAGGTGTGACGTCATTTGACCATGATTCACAATTACGTGGTGTTATCCTCGGATCTTTCCCTTCGGGTTTGATCCCGAACCGTCACCAATAGTCCGTTGTGTCGCTCCAGTGCGACTTTAATTAAATACCTACCTGCCATTTGTCAGTGAAAGGTTGGATTGCAAACTTTGGAAAAAACTGGGCTCGGAAGGTTGTGTCTGGCCATGGTAAAGTAAAAGTCTAGTTCAGTGACAGACTTCCGCATTTGAGGCACCCTGGAGCCACTGAAGTGATGAAATACTCTCCTACAACCATGGCGTATTTGTCACGATCGTCTACTTGTGGTGAAAAGAATAAGCAATTTAGCCAAAAATTGAGTTAAATATTTTGCATAAATTAATACATAAATTAGAAAACATAACAAAGATGGTTTTCAAATTGCTGCATTCTTAATATTGCCAAAAATATCAACGTTTCTCTTCTAATACACAACCGAAATATATTTAAAATCTTTAACTTCCAATATCCTTTAACTCCCCGTTGTTCTAAATAGCGAATTGTGTTGCCCCAGTGCGACGTTAATTAAAATACCATACCATACCCCGTTGTTCTAATGGAAATCGAAAATAAAAGTAATAATAGTATTAGGATGATATACTCCAAATATAACCTACAATTTTAAATGCAGTTCAAAATTGAGCTATTTCTGATCACGTATTTCTCAGTTTTCAAACTTCGTGTTTCATTTTTGAATAAAAAATTAATCAAATCTGAGCAATCAAAAATCATTTTAAACGTTTTCATATTTCTAGAGATGAGACTAGTGACTTAAAAATTAATTTTTGCAAGGTTGGTTAGTTGTTTCGGTGTTCTATGGCACTAAGGCCATATTTGACCAAGCGGCGCCAATCACAAGACATCAAGTAAAAAAAGTCGTGAAAGGGGAAAGAAAAGAGGGCTTGTGGTATAGAGTAGTGGGATGAAAGCAAAAAAAGATCGCTTGGGTATCCCGGCAGCGCGACCCCGTGTTTACTAAAGGCAGTAAGCCCCTTGTGAATACAAAAGATCACTAGAGTACCTCGGGTCCGTAAAGCCCGTACACACCAAAAAGAGATATGCCCCTCAGGGCAATTTTTGCCCTCCGAGACAAAATATCGACAATTTTTATGCAAATTTTATTTCTCAACATGACATTTCCAGAATTCGTTTCTCTTTATTATATATTTATAGACTAGAGCTATTTTTTAAATTGTTTGATCCCTTGAACCCATTATCGAAAGGTAAATCTCAGTGGTTCTTTTGCATAAAAAAATTGCTTTCGTATAATTTTCATTTTAAATATAAATTAAATATTTACATTTAAATTAAATTTCATGTTACAATTAATTTTATTTAATTAGTTGCATTAAACTGATTGCATTTAATTTTCCCAATATTCCCATTAATTAGATTATTATGATTATTCCCATGATTAGATTTTATTTAGTAGTTTTAAAAATTACATGTTTTAGAGCTCACGATAAATTTTGTCGTTTTCTATTCTTAGCATAAAAATTTATATTTTCCCTTAATTTTGTACCACGTGACACCTAACCTATCTCACTAAGAACTGAGATTATCAGATCAAACTGTTTCACGAATTCATAAATTTCGTTTTTGATTACGGAATGAATTAGATGTTAATTTAAATGTTTGACGAATATTTTAAGGTAGATAGATACCCAATATAATTGGTTAAAATTTATAAATTCAAATATTTAACTCGAATAATTTTGACATGGTTATCGTATAGAATGTCATTTGGCATAAGGGGCGTGCACGCAAGATTTTCGAATTTCCAACACATTTCAACCCATTCTTAAATAAAAATCGTACCACCTTATAAAACGTATTTTGCAAGTCATGATTTGGCCTTATAATAGTACATTAAATACCGGCACATGATGGCGAAATGTCATTCAATGTGTTTGCATCAATATCACGTGAAAGAATTAGCTTGTATTACACATGAATGTATTTAAAAAATTCAAAATTCGAAATCAAAAAGTATTTGCACACTTGCTACTGGGTCATTCCATATGGGGACATCTGGTGGGTGTTGCACTATAGTCATGGATTCTTGTCAAATTTTTACCATAGATAGACATAGCAGTGAAACACATAGATCTCAATTATTTAAATATTTTGTCCAGTATTAGTTGAGATACGGGAATTTAAAAATTGGTCAATTTTACAAAATGGCGGTCATTTTGGATTGCCTCACTGTCTGTAAATGACCCTAACTTGAGAACTAATAAATCAAATGTAATAATTTTGGTACCAAACGGTAGCCATTTATTTCAGGAGTGTAAACCACAAAAAGAATGGAAATTTTTAATTTTAGGGGATTTTTTTTATAAAGTGAAAAATCACTTTTAAAAACAGTCGACTTTAAAGGGCTATAGAAAACATGTACCCTCTTATTTTTTTCTGAATCTTTGTAGAAGTATTAACTAACATATGTACTCGAATCTGACATAAATTCAGAGAAGTGAAATTCTTCGTTTCTGAATAAAAGCTATTTAAATGATAGCATATGTATTTCAAAACGGTGGTCATCTACAGTGCAAAAATTTCCATAGCTTAAAAAAAGTCAAATTTCAGATTTTATGAAGAACTAATTAAAAGCAGGCTCACATTAAATATAAAAATATCAATAGAACATCAAATTACAGTCCTATGTATTTTTAAATTTATTTTAGCACATGGTGTCTTTGGAAAAGTACACTAAGTACTATTGAAAAAAATTGTTTTTTATTTATTTAAATTATTTTTTTAAATACTTTACGAAATGTTATATGTTTTATAATATTCAATTACTACACTTTTGTTAAATATATTTACATTATTCTTAGGGTATATTGTTTTGAAATTACTCAGGGAAATTTGTATACTTCTCAGTTTTTTAACTTAATTATAAATACAAAAGTACTTATAATAGACCCAAATATATAATACATATATCCATTGTTATACATAACTAAATATAGGCTCAATATAATACAAAATATATTACAGTTGACATTACTGAAATATTTTAAGCTGATCTAATATTTTTTAGAAACTTTGTAGAAAATGTTAGTACACATGTACTTAACATTGATAAAATAAAATTAAAATTTCTGTGCACTGGAAATTGTTTTAAACATAAGTCTTTAAAGATCAAAGAAATATGTGAAAAACACACATTGATAGTATTATCAAGAAATTTTTAAAAGAAAAATATTAAGCACAAATAAAAAAGGCCACCACATTAATATTAATGGTAAAGTTAAAAGTATGTTTTTTAGTTTTTGAACAATAGATTATCACTAGTAGCTACATACGTTCGTCCAGTTGTAGTTATGGGAAAATATAGGATTTTCATTATGTATTCATAAGGAATTCGACATGCGTCTAAAAGCTCTGACCATATATGTAGGATGCACTTGGTACATGATAAAGCATGAACATAATTTTGTAATCATATTCCTCACAATAATCCCAAATTTTGTCCTTATCCACCTATTAATTCCATACAAACATGCATGATATTGTTCATTATGGAATGTTGGTAATTCGATGGTTTTCTCTAATCCCATGGTAACAACAAATTTTGTTGAGGAACCAGAAACTGGAAATCTATATCTTACTTTTTTTATTGGTGTAAAACAGTGATTAGTTCTTGCTCCTGTTATTGTATTTCCATTGCGTGCCTATCTGCAAATTGATTATTAAAAATTACAATTTCGCTACGAAAAAATGTATCTATTTCTTTAATTAACTCTTGTACAGTTGTTAAAAAGTATTTAATATTACATCCTTGCACGTACGCTCAAGGCTTCTTAAAGTGGCCACACATTTTAAGGTTCCACCAATATCGTCACAAACTCCTATTCCCATGACAAGAGGCAAAAAGTACGACTCAGCTTTTACACCATGACATTTTATGACAAAAATAATAGTTTTAAAATTTATTTTGTATTGGTCTGAGTTCCCATCACTGAAAACTTTGTATTTTGGGATTAAATATTTGATAATTATTTTTTGAAGAGTCCAAAATGTTGAAGTGTCATGCACTGGATTGTCACGTATAACACACGTAGAAACAGATTTCACACGAACAAGATCCTTAAGACTGCTTGTAATATGGATGAATGTTTTTAATAGCATCTTATATAAAGCAGGTATAATTTTCAAAAAAATCTGCCACTATGATAGCAGTATCCAGACACAATTCATACTTTTTTTAATAATGACATTGAGATTTTGTGAAAAAGAGTGATGCGTACGTACATAAAGCAATGAGTTTATCAAGCAAATTAGCAATGATAAAATGCAATATTGAAAACATGATAATTTTACTAACAAAAGTAGCTCCTAAGTAATGTAAATTTGTTTAAACGTAACTTTTTTAACGGAAATATTGAAATTAAATATTATAAAACACAAAACATTTTTAAAAAACACAAGTTTTCTTTTATAGTACTTAATGTACTTTTCCAAAGACACCACGTGATAAAATAAATTAAAAAATACATAGGACTGTAATTTGTTGTTCTATTGATATTTTTACATTTAATGTGAGCCTGGTTTTAATTAGTACTTCATAAAAACTGAAATTTGATTTTTTTTAAGCTATGGTAATTTTTGCACTGTAGATGATCACCGTTTTGAAATACATATGCTGTCATTAGAATAGCTTTTATTCAGAAACGAAGAATTTACTTCTCTGAATTTATGTCGGATTCAAGAACATATGTTAGTTAATACTTCCACAAAGTTTCAGAAAAAATAAGAGGGTACATGTTTTCTATAGCCCTTTAAAGTCGACTGTTTTTAAAAGCGATTTTTTTTCACTTTACATGTAAAAAAATCCTCTAAAATTTGAATTTTCCACTGTTTTTGTGGTTTATATACACTCCTGAAATAAATGGCTACCGTTTGGTGCCAAAATTATTACATTTGATTTATTAATTCTCAAGTTAGGGTCATTTATAGACAGTGAGGCAAATCCAAAATGACCGCCATTTTGTAAAATTGACCAATATTTAAATTCCCGTATCTCAGCTAATATTGGACAAAATATTTAAGTAATTGAGATCTATGGATTTCACTGCTATGTCTATCAATTGTAAAAATTTGGGGAAATAATCCGTTATTACGGTGCACCAACTTTTTCTCAAAATGGATGCTTTCATATGTAATGGCCCCACAACATATCATCATGATTTTATTATGAATTAATTTCTATTCTGTTCTCAAATAAACAAAAATTATCCTGACTTAGAATCATATAATTCGGTTGAAAGACTGAAATCTGTTGATTTCAAGTTTTCGGTTACGATTCGGTTACCAAGAAACGCGACACCGATTTTGGCAAGATTAAATAGTTTTTTGATTCAAAGTGGTTGTAGTATAATATATATACTGCTCCTTCAAAAACCCCACCTTGAGGAAAACAGGCGCAAGGTTCACGAGGTCAGAGAAAGAGACCACATGACGATGAGAGGTTTCACTTGTGATAGATTGGTAGGTAGGTAATTAAGGAACGTCGCACTGGAGCAACACAACGGGTTATTGGCGAAGGTCCGGGAAAGGAAAGAACCGAGGACAACACCACGTAATTTTGAACCACGGTCAAATGACGAGGTCACACCTCCTGGCACCCCACTCTCCAAACTTCCACACCACGCCAACGTGAGGACATTTGTGGCCACGATAGATTTAACGTGCACCAGCCCCCCTTTGTACACGATGGTCTTTGGTTGAATTTGAACTCGCAGTCCTCCGGTTGCTAATCCGTTACTCTTCCAACCGGGCTACCGCCGCCCTGGGAGTGATCGGAATAGAAAAAGGAGGTCTGAGGATGAGACAGGGAACGAGAGAGCGAGGAAGACAGTCGGGTATTGCAGACCGATAGTGAGGCTCTTCCTTTGAGACAAAGATTGCCGCTGTTGTTTTTACGTTTATAGAACAAACATTTTTTAAGTTCGAAGCGTTCTATTTATTTCGCCAAAAAAGAATCACACGAATATTTACAGTAATAAGATGGATAAATAAAAATAAGAAATATTTGCTTCTCGACTGTTCGTTGTTATTTAAAAGCTATGTGCATAGAGGAGATACTGCAAATATTTCCTCTATAGGAATGTAAGAGCATTTTCCACTTGACAAAAAGAGAATAGCGAGAAAAGTATCAAAGTAGCCATTTACAATCGCAGTGACATTTGCCGCTTTTGTCATGTCAACATCAGGGGAGATTCGTTTGTGTGCATAAACTTTAAAAAATGTTCTGTACTATGTGCCGATTTCTAGAAGACACAGAAATAGCCCATCTTAAACGAGCTAACAGATGAAAGAACAAGACCTTATAAGAAGCCAATGGAATTCGGACAATGTATAAGGTTTTCTGATGAAATCTCAATAGCTTCAAGTCAGATGGTGAAAAATAATTGGAATAAATGCTGCTCTCTGTCCTTCACTCTTAGAACCTGATGGTTGTCTCGATGAGGTATCTCGTCTTTTGCAAAAGTGACCTGATCTTGCTGGACGAGATATCACGTCATTAGAAGAAAACTGACATATTGATTTCGTCATCAAAAACTGAAACGATTTCGTCATCCTCAAACAATTCGGCAATACTTTGATGACGAAATATCTCGTCATTACCGAAATTGGTCAGGTATTTATGGACGAGATATCACGTCGAAACCTTTTGGAGGGTTAAGACACATTAAAAATTCAAGTCGATGATGGTTTATGGTATGAATAAAAAATAAGAGATGTTACCATTTTCACGACACAAATCTGCGAGATTGCACCATATTAGACAGTGTCTATGTAAACATGCGGCTACTGTAACGTCCATAACAGCTTTATGGTCAGGAATCAACACCGGCAGGTCTTCCACTGACCGCCGGTCGTAAATCTGTCAACATACCTATCTGAAAGTCCTCCTTCATTGTCCAAATGGTTTTAGCGGCTGTCGTGGCTCTTGGGGTATGTCGATTGCGCTAGCCACCTTCGAGTTGTAGGCGGCGTAGGTTTGATTCCTGTTAGGTGCATTCCTCCCTTGGTGTATTTCTCCCTTCTGTGTCGCTAAAACTTTCATTGTGTATGTCTATTAGTTGATATTGTATGTATTGTGTCTGGCGCAGCATGGTCAAATATGGCCCTTGTTCAGTAAAAACCCCAAAACAACCAACCAAATGGTTTTAAGTATTCGACTGCCCCCCTTTTAATTAAATGTCCCTCGGTGTCAACAAGAAAGGAGATTTCGAACTCTAGAACAGAAGGGAGGTTTTTTGAACGCGCTATCGTCGGCCCTTGAGTTGATTCCCGCAAATCCGTTTTCACAGCGTCCACAGCCGAAGGACCCAAATCCCTATTGTTTCATAGACCAATACTTAAAATTCCAATCAAAATAGTGCAAATTCCTATCCAATAAGTGATTATATTAATTGTACTGCGGCTGTATCGTTTTAAGTTAACCAATTGACCCAGTATATACTTGATCACTTACACCCTATCGACAAAACCCAATCAAAAAAGGGTCGCTGGATACTTAATTTACTGAACTTTTACTGAATACTTAACTGAACTAAATACTTTACTGAATACTTAATTTTAGTATTTAAAATAAGAGTTAAATATGCAGTTGCATTTTGTTATAGCTTATAATTTAATTGATAACAGAAGGTAGAGTAGGATTTCTTTTTTATTTTTCCGATTTAACACAATCTCATACCCGAATAATTCGGCAAAGATGGACCCGTGTTCTTTAATGCATTTGTCTGATGTCTTACGAAAAATATTTTGTGATTAATTATCCTGTATAAAATACAATCCGTTTATGCATACAAATCTTGTGTACATGACTATTAGAAATATTTAGTTTTGGAACATAGATATTAGTTTGAAGCATCTCATATCATTACACGTGTAAATGTCACTTATTCGGCGGTTAAGAAACATCTACTAGTTGAAATGAATTCCAATGAATACGTAAGTATAAAAGTAATAAAATTAGTTATTTTTTGTAAAACAAACTAAAATATATAGTATGGTTACACCTTTATAATATCTGTGTGAAAATTACATTATATTCCCGTAAAATTTTTAAATGATGAATTTTCAAAACAATACTCTTAAACAATGTTCAAATTAAAATAATCATTTCCAAACAGAGTGCTTCATACGTCATCACGTATTGTACGGAAAACTAACAATGTACAACAATGTCTGTTTTGCATAGTTTCATAATTTCATTCGTTTCTACGTCACTCAATTTCTTGCTTTGGTGCCTATTTGACTAATTTTCAAAGCGCTCTGAAATTACTTGATTTATCGAAGTTTTTTGCTTCAAACTCTATTTGAGAAACTATTTAGTGTCTCAAGAAGTCAACTATCATCTATAGACTTCCTGTTTCTATTTCATTCTTTTCGATTAAAGTACAGAAAAGGATGGCTCCTCGTCTTTGGAAGCGGTTGTCTCGAGCCTTGTAAGTACACTATTCTTTGTTTAAGTTTTGGCTTCAGTAATTACTTGGATCTCATTTTTCTTAGATATGTTAACTATATTTGAAACTTATCTTCAGAAAGTAACGTGCATAAATGATATATCTTAATTTGTTTCTAACAAAACAGGTCAGAGAATAGGAAATTAAAATGTATTTACTTTTACCTTTTCGTTTGGGGGAAATATTTCGTTCATAATCATTTAATAAAGAGCGTTGTGCAATTTTATTAATTCAAGAGATAAACAAAATTATTTTATTTTCAATAAAAATTTCACGTTTTTGAGAGTTTAATAAATGTTAAATTTCAACATTAACTTTGCATTTATGTTACAGATTTGGAACCTATGACCGCCATTCATATATGATGGACGCAATTAAAATCTCTCCAAAACGTTATGCTGTAAGTATTATAATTTGTTATGAAATATGACTCATGTAAACACTTTTAGTGTTACATTATATTCAAGGCATTAATTAACAATGATTGCTTTTTTTAACAGGAACAGCTAACTAGGATGGATATAGAAGCATTTAAGAAAATAAAACTCAAGGTAGTTTTTTCAAATAGTAATTAGTAACCATAAATTTATGTTTGTTGGATTATATTTTTGTGGTGATTTGGCCAAGCATAAATTTAGATGTTATATTTAATAACGTTACGCAAAATTTCAGTATTCGTTTTATTTCAATGAAAATAAATTGTACTATAAATTCATTTTTCTTCTAGGAGTTTTTGCATCCACCATTCCACATGTTCAAGTCTTTTGGAATTACTGAATACATGGATGAATTCAGTTATGTAAGTATCTCTCAACTAAATTTATACACAACTTTGAACTTTAGAAATATCCATTCATAAAAACACATTTAATAGTAACTTAACATATTAGGTATATTTTCTTTTAAAGTGCGTGAATTCTAAATTCTTTTTTACAGACCACCTATTGGACAGCAGTGGAAATTCTGAAACCTTTGACCGCTAAGAAAAGGGCCGAGACCCTAGAGCATTTTATTAAAATCGCCAAAGAACTCCACAAACTGAATAATCTCCACTCGGAGTTTGCTATACTGGCTGCCCTCAACAGCGCCCCGATCCTCCGACTGGATGAGACGTGGAAAGTAGGTTGAATTGATTTAATTAGATCAGGAAGTTTAAAAAGTATATATTTTAAGTATTTATCTTTTGAATCCTAACTTGTACACTTGATTACTTTCAGAATGTGTCTCAGAAACACTTGCTCACTTTGGAAAAGCTGGAACATCTCTGCTCCACTGATAATAACTTCCAAATTTTGAGGGAGTATTACGCCAATTGCAAAGAACACTGCATTCCATTTATTGGTAAGTATGCATTCGATTCATACCTTTTCCAGATGCATCTATAAATACAGATATAAGCCCCACTATTATCATTTTTTGAATAATTTAGAATTTCATGAATATATGCTACTGCTACAAATTTCTTTCTCCCGCAATAACATTTTTCTACGTGCGTGATTCTCCGTGGACTTCGTCAAATTATAAAAAATAATTTGCAGTTTCCTATTCTGATTTTGTATTGTTTATAAAAATGCTGGCATTCAAATTTTGTTATTCTATTAAAGTTTGTGTATCATGGACTTATTATTTTTGTTCACATTTTCTAATTTTATAATTATAATTGTATCTTGTACCAATTTTGAATTAACAAAGTACTCGTTTACGTTGTTTATTGTTACTACGTTTTATTAATGGACTTAATCGCAAAATCAATGGTTTCATTAAAAATTATCCATCAAATTTTGTGTATTATTTAATTTTATAAATACATATCAAAATGTTCATATTTTATACATTCATCCATAGGATTGTTCTTGAAAGATATCAAAGCAATTGATGCCGTTTATCCCGACAATGGAACTGTGGACACCGAGTACCGGCAAGTGATGATTGCGAAAACCGTTGGTCTCATCGAGAAATTTCAAGAATCAAATTATGGTGAGTGTTATATTGAGGAATTTCCGAACGTTGCTTTTACATCTCTCTCCTCCTTAAAGCTTTATTACGTCACTTTTTTAACTTAAAAGTTGAAAGGTAGTTTTATTAGGTAGTATTTCAGAATAAATACTGTGCAAAACGTCAAGAGTACAAATATTTTATTAGTTCTTCCAAGAAACGAAATTAGTGCAATAGCATCGTTAATATTAGACATGTCTATGCTTTTATATACGTATTCGTTCTAAATTCTATAACTTGTTTCAGATTTTCTTCCTCCGGCTGTGCCCAGGATCGAGGATACTTTAAAACGCATCGAATTTACTGAAATATTTAAGAAGAGCCTTCGAAATTCCAATTACTTGTAAGTCAACTTTTTTGTTATGAATTGAAATAACATTCCGTTCATCACAATTGTCTTTTAAATCATGTGTATCAGTGTAAATCAATCAGTACATTTCTGTTTGTTTCCATAGGATGTCTTTGGAGCGCGAACCTCATCCTAGGAAATCGGTTGCCGAATCTAGATGTGAACTACTAAGGAAACATGGAAGGTAATACGATGCATATTTCAGCTTCTTTGTTATTCAACAAATAATAAAAAACTGATTGAAGAAAAGTTAAAAATTGGAACCTAAATATTTTGCTTACATCAAAAGTACTTGAAGTAATGTAGAATCAGAGCAGGAATCTTTGAATTTACACATATACGTTCTTCCGATTAAGAAATAAATATAATTCTCATTTCGTTGCACAAAAAATATTTCGTGTTTAGTTATGTGAACTTCGAAATAAATTGCCTTAAATTTGTTTCCAGGTATAAAAGCGACGGTGAAGGGAACCCATCATTGGGTGATGGACTTGAATCCCGAGAAGCCATCGCTTCCTGCCAAGGAGCGTTTGTTTTAATGCCGGCACAATCAGAAGATGGTGTTGAGTGAAGATGGCAAAGATCTAAGAAAGAAAGTTGCTTGGAAGAACATCTTGGAGAACAGCAGCAATGGAAGGGGAGAGGAGGGTGGGACGACATATTTGAAGAACACCTGTCGACGACCATGCTGAATTGAAAATCGTCGTCCTGATGATGCAGTTGGTCAAATGGACAATAGAACTAAATCATCCAACATCAATAAACTAGTTTTTGGAATTTTGGCGAAACATTTGTTAAAAAGTGTATAAGAATATTTCCATTTTAAAAATAGCAAAAATGTATTAAAAATAAGTACCGATCATTGTAAAACTATTTTGGACTTATTTGCAATAAAATATTTTTCAAATTTCTTTTCTTGTGAGTTATTTAAAATATAAGGTTCACTCAACAAAAAACTTCATTTTTAATAATTTGAAAATGTCTTCTAAACATAAATCACTTCTACTACTTCAGAAGGTGAAATGTTAGCCACTAAATATATTTTCTAGTTTTTATGATGCATGAAAGGTCTATATTATTTGTCAGCAAAGGGTCGGTTATAAAACATTAATTTCTATGCAAGATTCATAATTTGAAATATAATTGTCTCCTCATAGGTTGGTTGATTTGAGTATTTATGGCACAAAAGCCATATTTGGCCAAACTGCGCCAAACACAAAACCACGTGAAGTAATATACAAACACACAATGAAAGTTTTTACTGACACAGAAGAGAGAAATACGCCCAGGGAAGAAAAGAACCTACGCCCCCTTCAACTCAGAGGTTGCTAGCGCAGTGGGCAAACCCACTGAGCCACGGCGGGTCTGTCGAACGGGGCTGTCGAAGCCCAGTTCCAAGAGTAACGGATTAGCAACCGGTTGGTTCCGGTTGACGTTGGCACGTTGACGTGGCGTGGATGTTTGGAGAGTGGTGTGCCAGATCAGGTGTTGACCTCGTCATCTGACCGTGGTTCAAAATTGCGTGTCGTTGTCCTCGGATCTTTACCTTCGGGATAGATCTCGGACCGTCGCCAATTACCCATTGTGTTGCTCCAGTGCGACGTTAATTAAAATACCTACCTATCTACCTAAGACTAAAGTATTATTTATTCATTATTATTATATCCTTCCTTTACACACTGCCAGGCAGATTAAACGAATTCCTTGGCAGCGAAAGATGAGCAGTACATAACATGCAATAGACGCAAAATAAGACGAAACAGAACAATTCGATTGTAGGTAGAATTAACGTTGCACTGGAGCAACACAACGGGCTATTGGTGACTGTCAGGGAACAATCTCGGAGGGAAAGATCCGAAGACAACGACTCGTAATTTTGAAGCTCGGTCAAATGAAGGGTTTTATCTTTCGGATTGATCCCAGTTACATTAATAGTATCATCAGCTAGCATCACAGACAGAAGTGCTGTAACTCAATATTTTAAAATGTTTAAACTTGATTATTGATTGCATGATCATTAAATTTTCAAATTGAAATTTTCTTCTCAAAATTTAAATTGGATTTGGGTGAGAAAAATTTATAAGCGAAAAAGAAATCACTTATGCAGGTTTAGACCATTTTAAAGACGGAGATTCAGATTGTTATTTATGGTATAGAAAAGGTAATTAGTAATGTAATGGCTGCAGCAGCAGCGCAGTTGGAAGAGTACCGGATTAGCAACAGGAGGGATGAGAGTTCAAAGCTGGATCCAACCAGACATGTACGTGGGGGCTGGTGCATGTTTAATCTATCGTGGCCTCGAATGTCCTCACTTTGACATGGTGTGGAAGTTTGGAGAGTGGGATGCCAGCTCAGATGTTGACCTCGACATCTGACTGTGGTTCAAAGTTATAAGGTATTATCGTTGAAACATCTATCCCTTTGGGTACCGATCCTGGATCGTCACCAATAGCCCATTGTGTTTCTCCAGTGTAACGTTAATTCAACTACCTACCTACTTACCTAAAAATGTAATGAAATAAAAGATTAATCTGTTGAAAAAGTAAAAATTATTTGATTCTATTACCGCTTTAATACCCTTGGGCTTTTTGGACCTTTTAACACAACATTTGCAAAAGCAAAATGTTCGAATCAATTTGAAAGTCATGGGAAGAGAATAAACTGAGATTTAAGTCTTGTCTTTTCCTACACTATTAAACTGAGATCTTTTGCTTAAAGTCTAATCCAAATCACCATAAACATTCATTCTTATACTAGTATTCAAACCCAGGACATGTTAACAAAAGAATAAAGCTCTGGCCACTTACGTATCTGGATGACAGAAGATGCAATGAAAATCAAGAAAAAAAGGTTTCAAATGGTAAGGAACTTCGACCTCTGATACTGAATCTGAACCTTTTTTACACATCTAACAGTAAAATTAACATTTTGACTCCATGATGAGTTTGCAATAAATGAGAATTCAGAAACTGTAAAATGATAATGTACCACCAGGAGAAATGTTTTTAATACTTCAGGACCTGCATTAAGCCGATTCCTCCAAATGGGGCAGTCATGAAGGAAGTTTGCAAAAGATGTGTTCATTAAATAATTTTTGTCTGTAAGGTTTACCAATACATACTTAGTGAACAAACAGTAATAACATATTCACTCCCATATTAAAAGTTTGTTTGCCTCTCAATTTTCGGAATGTTTAATAATATGGTTATAAACATGAATAAATGTTTTTGAAATGAGGGCCATATTCTTCTGGGTAGTTTGCTTAAAAGCAGAAACAATTATCTTACTATATGGTTTTCTATAGAGAAAAAAGAGCTCTGTTTCTATAGAAATGTATTTCTGTAGAGAAATTCTATAGAAAAATAAAGTGAAACAAAATAAATGATTTACCGAATTCTATAGAGGTAGAGCTTATAGAAAAACGGGTCGTAATTCTATAGGATTCTACGAACCACATTCTTTAGAAATTTTTATAGAATTGTACAGAAATTTTTCGTAAGGGTTGTTCTATTTTATCATCTCCAGGTGTTAGGAAATACTGTTCTTTGAGTTTTTAATGTGGAATGAATAAAAGGCAATGTGACTAACGATTGAAAAGTGTTTCGTATGGTCAGTTCAAAAGAAGAGTAGGAGCCCCAATCCTGAGATTCTGCCGAATCCCCCACCCGCTATCCTAAGCTACAGTAAAGGCCCCATCTTCAACTTTAGCGGAGACTTTGTTTTATTACATGAGAACCCAGAAATCTTTCTCAATTTTATTCTGAAGAGTTCATAAGTTTTCTTCAAAGCGGTTTGTAAGATTTAAAAAAGAAAAGATAACAAATTCGATTCAAAATTGAATCTATGGTTGAGTTATCGGGAATGGAAGGAAATTTATTTTCAAAGGAACGAACTGCTTCCTTCTTAGTGTAATACACCTTCTCCTCGACTTACGACCATCCGCACTGACGACCACAAAAATAAATATATTAAAAATTTATTTTCAATTCAACTTTTTTCACAGAAACAATTATTTTTGCATATGTAGGTATGCGGAATTTCATTTGTTATTTACTATTTTTACATTACGTAATTTCAGGTTGTATTTTTCTTTACAATACGACACTAGAGTACATATTATGTATTTTTCACATTATGTACAATAATTATACGTACATAGATTGAATTTTTGTGTTTTATGTGCAATTTTTATAACCCGTTTGAATGAAAATAGTGTTGAGAAATATAAATCTGACTTACGACCAGTTCGACTTAAGAATTCTCAGTCGGAACGGAATTCGGTCGTAAGTCGAGACCTTGTATATCGAAGGTTATTCTGGAACATTTTGCAGAAAGTTGTGATATTCAGAACGAATATATGAATTTTTACGAATATATGAATTATTAATAATTCACACTTGTTTAGTCCTATTGGATGTGGCCAACTGTCAGTAAAATTCCAAGTTCCGTTATCGTGATCGGGCAGTTAAATGAAATTTTCAGTTTCGCGATATAACAATCGTTTCTTGTCACTCACAATTTATCAGCTGAGAGTAAACGTCATGAAGCTGTGCTCTTACGTCCTGTTTTTCCCAATTCGTTTCGGTGAGAGATATAGATAATTCCTTGCAAATTCAGCATATCCTAGTTTGGTAAGTATCAGGAATCTGAAAACTTATTTAAATTATTGATTTTATGAATGAACTAATCTCAAATTCTAGTGTTGCGTGTATCGCTAGTCCTTACGTTAGTCTCATTAACCTTATTTTATAAACTGGGTTGTTGTACCAGGTCGTTGTTAAGTTCGATTGTGAATGAAGTTTTTGTATTATAGATGGTCTCTTACTTTCGCCCTCTCTGGACCTTTCCTTGCGAAACCAAGATTCTTATTCTGAGTGGATGTTTGCTCATAAAAGGAAGTCAACTCAGGTGATTCTTTGCAACTATTTTTCAACCTTGGCGATTAGGGGTAAAAGCAAAGTCGTCTCAAGAGCCCTTGTTTTCAAATATTTGGCCACTTTTTGAAAATTCACCAAAGGTCGACGAAAATTTAGTCCATTTTTTAAACAAAAAGGGGACGGCAAAAATATTTTTCGGATTTTTCTTTCGAGAGAAAAATTTCCAAGGCACGCCAATTTCGAAGTTTTGGCACCAACTATCTGAATCTGGTTGCTAGCTTGTCATGGAAACCTTGTTGAGAAATTGGTTTTTAATTTTAAAATTTAAATTTCTTGTCGAGATCTCAGCGTCTGTTTCGTACTTAACCTTTCTAGTGGTTGTCACTACGAGGTGTATCGTCATTAGCAAAATTGACCAGATGTATTAATGAACGAGATATCTCATCATTCGAAAACAAGTGACCAGATCCTAATTTCGTCATCCTCGAAAAATCGCCACAATCTTGATGACGATATTGGCGACGATCGCCAATATCTGATCAATTTTCCAAATGATCTCATCATTTGCAAAATTGATCAGATCCTGATGGACGAGATATCTCGTTGAAACCACGTGGAGGGTTAATTAGCATATTTTGTGTTTTAGCCGGTTCATTTTTACATCTAAGCAACTAAAATTGCTACTAAATTAGAATTTAAGAGGTGACTTTTTGCTACTATTTAAAAAAAAATTATGCTACTATTTTGCAAGTGTCAGTCCCGCAATTAGGAATTCGTTTTGCAGTAATAGTGGATGATTCATGCAAAATGAGCAAATCGGCTGTGGCTGACATATCACCGATTTTAATGAAAATCAGTTTTAAAATAGGTCACATGTAGTAATGAGCAACTGCAAAATATTAGGTTTCAGAAATCTAAATTTTGTTACTTATTGACATTTAAAGTTCAAGGTCACACAAATTTAGATTTTCTAGCACTAAAAGTGACCAGTTTGCGACCCTATATTTCAATAAGTTATATTGACACAAATTTAAAATTTTTATATCGTTACATTCTTCAGAAAAAGGTCTCTTAGGAAATGTCAGAATATAATTTAATAGCCTTCATTGTTGAATCTGAGAGATCGACGAAAATATAATTTTGCCAATTTGATAAAATTTCAAATTGCTCTGTTATCTAGAAATGGAAAGACAATATTAAAAATTATTCTTAATGAAGAGCTTTTCCTAACAAATAGCGTGGTGTAATTTAGTGACCTTGTTACTACTCTTTCATAAAGAAAAAACATTTAAAAGTAAAATTATGAAAAAATATGATTTTTAATTTTTTTTAAAATGCATATTTGACTGTGAGAGAACGCTCCGAAACATCAAACTGTTCAACATGAAAGAACAAGATGTTTATTATATGTCCTGAAATTTTCATTATTGTAATTATTATTTTTGCCTCGAACATTTTTAACTAGATGTAAACTTTACTCTTTTTTATCATATCTGATAATGAGTTATAAGCTTGACACTATAAAAAAGGCGATATAAGATTGAAATAACTGTTATTATGGTACACGTACAAAATTTCACATGAAATTTCGTTTCAAACTTTTTTTGCAAGGAGTGTTCCACCAGTGAAATAATTAGGTGAAAAGAGTTTATTTTGTTACAGAAGTCTTTTTGATTTGCTTTTTCCTTAGGAAACGTAAGTATAAAAATATTATTACTTGTGAATATTAAATACATTTTGTAAATATTAAGCATTATTAGACCTTATAAATACTAATTTTGAGAGTAAAAATAATTTAAACATCGTTGTTATACCCGATTGTCCCAAATGTACATAACTCACGAATTCTTGTCCCATATTTCTCACAATCACTAGTGAAATATGTAGATTTCAAGAATTCGGCAGCACTAGGAAAAATTTCAATTTAAGCAACTACAAAATTGCACAAGAGACCTTTATCAGATTGAAAGTGAATTTGAAAAGACAATCAAGTAAAAGTTATAAATGTTTAAACTTTTTCAATTGTGTCTTGATGTCCTGCTTTTATAATTTGCTTCAAAAGTTGAAAATAAATTGGAATTCATTATTAAATTTGAAAAGTGTTATATTCATAGAATGTGAAGGAAATGCTATGATTGTCGATAATAAACATTGCCAGTTATGGCGATAGTTATAGAATATGGTAACTCGTCGTAGGCCTATCCGTTTGACGACGACAATTTCAGTCGTCAATTGATCTATGTTCAAGAACGTGTTTTTGTGTGTTATCAATTTTGTTATTGTTGCTTTGAAACTCAAAATACAATTCTGAATTTTTTTTACAAGTAATAGACATATTGAACTATATTCCTCCAAAATATAGTTTTCGTCAGAACATATTCCTTCATTTGATTTTGAGTGCCTATTTTAAGTGGAGAACCGTCATTATATAATTTTACTTTGCTGTTTGGACGATGAAGGAAATAAATGCCGACTTCCAAACTTCAGTAATAGTTTTATCATACCAAGCAATGTATGAATTTCAAAGATGTCTTTAAATTCCTTTAGCCCATAGAACCTCTTTAATTCTAACAAAATTGACTATTTTCCATTTTTCGCTACTTATTTTTTATCTTAAATATGATGTTTAAAATTGTTGTTTCCGAATAGATAAAAAGAAAATTCTCCATAGATTACAAAACTATAAAATATTGTTATCTACGTAAAGCAGTTTCTGAGAAAGATATTTTCAAATATGCAGCATCAAGCGATTTCACAAATGCTCTTCCAAGTTGTAAGTCCTTAAAATGCCTGAAGTCTCCAAAATATTTAATTTTGAGTCAAAATATTTTGGATATCGTTATTTATGCTTGAACTAAAACCCTGTAGAAAATTTCCTGAAAATCCGTCATCCTACGGTCACAGGTTTTTTCTGATTTTTGCTCATTTCACATGGAATGACCCTGGATAGAAATATTTTTATAAACGGGATGATACTTCTGAAATGAATGACTTATTTTTAATATTTTCAGAACCTTCCATCAAAATGAGCAGCACAGTCAGTATAGACGACTATCGATTATCCGCTGGTGGTGTACTCACTGATGAGCAAGAGACGATGTGCCTCATCAAGGAAGTTGCCTCCAACGAGTACTTGCTCCCAAAAGGAGGTAAAGAGTCCTCCGAAACTCTGGTTGAGGCTGCTCGAAGAGAAGTGTCCGAGGAGACAGGTTTTGAGAACAAAATAACACTCGAAAGGCATTTGAGGATTCGCTTCCGACCACATGTTGAAGGAAGACCAGGAGAACATAAAGTCATTTACTAGTACTATTCAGAAATGACGAATAGGATATGGCAAACAGGAACACAACAGGAGTATGAAGCCTTCTGCAATGAGTGGCTATCTTTGGAGGAAGCGGTCGAGAAGCTCAACTTCGACGACGACAAAGTTCTTGTGAATAGAGCATTCCGGTCTCCTATCGACTCAAGAGAGGTTGACAGAATTGAATTGGTGTGGTCACAGAGACAGAATTGAATTGGTGTGGTTTGGAAAAGAAATGCATCCAATTTTTAACGACACAGTCCACTAAAGTTGTCAAGGGATTTGCAGCCATGGACGCAGCTGAGAAAAGAATTCTCTTGTCACTGGATCGCGTCTCTCAGTCTTGGAATCTGCCAACCTAAAAGGATGCGAAATTATCTGAAATCCTTGGAAGCAAATTAAAGGATGAATGGGCATCTTTCTTGTTTCAGTTGACGTGGGGTTCCTCGTGTATGACCGTGCTAGAGTGTTATCTTTTGGAAGTAGCTGAAAATAGTATGGAAGATTCACTGCTATTTGATGAAAACGAAGCACTCGCCAAGTTGAAAAACAATCTATATGAATTACACATCGTAAAAAGTGCCTTTCCAAAGTTGGAACTGTCTAATTAGTCCTCGTGTGGCAAAAAATGATCATAGAGCGATCATAGAGGAAATATAAAAGTAGAATGAGCCAGGAATGGTAGTCTTTTCATGTGACAAATCATGTGACCAAAACTAGTAGTAACGTGACCATCGGACTATTTCGTCTGCTGGGAGGAAACGAACATTCATCCAAGGATTGGTCCAAGGAGTTTGAAGATGCCCACCCATTGTATCATCATCTGATTCGT
Source organism: Meta bourneti (assembly GCA_933210815.1). NCBI lineage: Eukaryota > Metazoa > Arthropoda > Arachnida > Araneae > Tetragnathidae > Meta > Meta bourneti. Next base: position 101,624,966 of record OW119925.1, read on the forward strand.
CCGCGCGATATAGTAGTAGACTGGCGATATCAAAATTTCTGTCGCCTTTCTATAGAAATGCGCATTCCCACACCTACCCTGTCATAAGATGTTACATCGCCAAACGAGGCGATAAGATGCCGAATTGGCCAACCAAATCAAAGTATTTTTCAGAGCAGTCACGTTACTACTAGTCGACACACATTTCACATTTTTTGAAGCTCCTCTCAATAGCCATGCTGGCGCAGCATGGCCAAATATGGCCTTTGCGCCATAAAACCTCCAAACCAATCATTGTCTCAATAGCAATGCATAGTCTACTTATGTTTCACGTCTACGAGAGTGATAAGCCACCCAATCAAAGTTGGAGCCTTTGCAGAAAAATAAAGCATAATATTATTGTCTGCATATTAAGCCATTACAAGCTAATGAAATCGGAAAATAATGGTTGATTACATAGAACTGTGCTTGTGAGTACATGTAAACTTAATAATTACCAGTAAAGAAGGATAAAAAATTGAATCAGTGAATTTACGATCTTGTGTTACTTATCAGTCACTATTATCGGCGGTTACCTTATCAAATTGAGTTTTTTGCATGCGAGATTTCTTAGGCACACAAGAATTTTCCAATACTTTGCTATTGGCCATTTCCATGGCAACGGCAAAATTTGTGTGGTAACTCACCCAAATACTTGTTTCATCCCTGTTTTTAGTTGAGAGAAACGGCATTTTTGACCACAGGAATAATATGAGAGTTGATTGGAAAGTAAATTGGCGTGATGTGGAATTGTGAGTAATGGGGTGACAGCCCAGGTGCCGATTTCGTCATCTGACCGTGGTTCAAAACTACGATATGTTGTCTTCGGATCTTTCCCTCCGGGATGGATACAGGAGCGTCGCTATCAACCCGTTGTATTGCACCAGTGTGACGTAAATTAATTTACTACTCACCTAAGTGCATGCACCATAATTGAATCTATTACCCAAGAGAAAATGGGGCCTGTGGTTTAGTGGGTATGTCCACTGCTCTAGCATTCTTCGAGTTGTAGGCGGCGCAGGTTCGATTCCTGTCAGGTGCATTCCTCGCTATGCTCTCTTCTGAGTCAATAAAACTTTCATTGCGTGTGTATTTCTATTACTTGATACTGTATGTCTTGTGACTTGCGCAGCCATGACCAAGAATGGCCCTTGCGCCATAAAAACCCGAAATCAACCAACCCCAAAAAATACACTAATAATTATTTATATAATATGGTATGTCGTTTTAATAATAAAGTACAATTATTAAAACGACATACCATATTATATAAATAAAGATATACATAATTCGTAATGTAATCAGAACGATGTAGATTAATTTTCACTGCGCCAATATTCAAAATATAATTATATTATAATAGCAATCTATTTATCCAACATATGAATTAGCATAGTATATATTACAATTACATTACATGGATTAATTGATATTATACTACAAAATAACCTGACTTAATCTTTATGCTCGGAGCATAAACAATAAATTCCCATTTGCAAAATACTTAGACACAATAACCTCTACAAATACCTTTAATTTTAACATAGATAATTTACACTAAAGAGAATCCAAAACGCGCACCAGCATTTAATAAATCTATATTTGACTCCTGCCACTACTTATCTTTTTATGCAAGGAAATAGGGTATGATTTCTTTATATGAACATGATAAAAAATAATAATTTACTGACTTTTTCTTATAAATTATTTGGGCTCTTGTTATCTTGATCCTATAATGTACTTGTAACATTCCATGTCCTAAACATATGACACAATTTTTTAGCTGGTTCTCCAATCATGTTAGGACATATATCATGTTTATTCCCCATTCGCATAGTGGTAAGAACTTTTTTCTGCCACCCAGTTGGTCCCGGGTTCGAATCTGGGTTTGAAAGCGAACGGATGTTGATGATTATCCCTGTATCTTTGGCTTTCCATTAGTGTTGCCAATACTGGTCAAATCTATTCACCAAGAAAATATCCTACCAAGTTCTTCACTGATCACGATTAGTAGAGGACGGTAAAGTCCCGAGATAGTATTAGACAGTCGAAGGTTGCCACCAAAATAGAAAAACCCTTCTGTGATGATGACCACCTTCGGCTGCCCAATACTATCTCGGGACTTACCGTCCTCTACTAATCATGATTAGTGAAGAACTAGTTCTTAGAACTTGGCGAATAGACAACCAAAGTCTTGGGAACACTATCAATAACCAATGAAAAATAGAATCAAAAATAGTTTTTGGTGTTCGGTCTGTTGTATCAAGTCCTCGTGCATGTTGATGCACACAGGCGTGGACCAGTTCTCAGTGTACACAAATAAATACTGGAAATGTAACTAAAGTAATGCGAGGGAGATTTCACTAAAATAATGGCACTAGATTGATTAAGCTAACATTTTTATTCTTACCTAGTAATTTACATCTTTGTCTACAGCATTCAACCGAACTTCCAGAAATAAGAATGGCTCGTCTTCAAATCACATTTGATATCCTTTCACCTGTACGAGTAGAATCTAATATCGTCACACAAAAAGATCTTACTCTAAACTATTCCTAAAATCCTTCTTTTCCTACTGGTCCTTCCCCCTCCAGTTATCCATAATACAATTCCCTTAACACCAGGATATGTGACTAGGCGCTTTACACCATCATGAGCAGGTAAAGTCCACTTGTCAGTGGAGGGCAGCAGTAGCCCGGTTGGAAGAGTAACGGATCAGCAACCGGATGGTTGTGAGTTCGAATACAACCAAAGACCGTCGTGTACAAAGGAGGCTGGGGAGCGTTAAATCTGTCTTGGCCTCAAATGTCCTCACGTTGGCGTGGTGTGGAAGTTTGGAGAGTGGGTGCCAGCTCAGGTGTGACGTCATTTGACCATGATTCACAATTACGTGGTGTTATCCTCGGATCTTTCCCTTCGGGTTTGATCCCGAACCGTCACCAATAGTCCGTTGTGTCGCTCCAGTGCGACTTTAATTAAATACCTACCTGCCATTTGTCAGTGAAAGGTTGGATTGCAAACTTTGGAAAAAACTGGGCTCGGAAGGTTGTGTCTGGCCATGGTAAAGTAAAAGTCTAGTTCAGTGACAGACTTCCGCATTTGAGGCACCCTGGAGCCACTGAAGTGATGAAATACTCTCCTACAACCATGGCGTATTTGTCACGATCGTCTACTTGTGGTGAAAAGAATAAGCAATTTAGCCAAAAATTGAGTTAAATATTTTGCATAAATTAATACATAAATTAGAAAACATAACAAAGATGGTTTTCAAATTGCTGCATTCTTAATATTGCCAAAAATATCAACGTTTCTCTTCTAATACACAACCGAAATATATTTAAAATCTTTAACTTCCAATATCCTTTAACTCCCCGTTGTTCTAAATAGCGAATTGTGTTGCCCCAGTGCGACGTTAATTAAAATACCATACCATACCCCGTTGTTCTAATGGAAATCGAAAATAAAAGTAATAATAGTATTAGGATGATATACTCCAAATATAACCTACAATTTTAAATGCAGTTCAAAATTGAGCTATTTCTGATCACGTATTTCTCAGTTTTCAAACTTCGTGTTTCATTTTTGAATAAAAAATTAATCAAATCTGAGCAATCAAAAATCATTTTAAACGTTTTCATATTTCTAGAGATGAGACTAGTGACTTAAAAATTAATTTTTGCAAGGTTGGTTAGTTGTTTCGGTGTTCTATGGCACTAAGGCCATATTTGACCAAGCGGCGCCAATCACAAGACATCAAGTAAAAAAAGTCGTGAAAGGGGAAAGAAAAGAGGGCTTGTGGTATAGAGTAGTGGGATGAAAGCAAAAAAAGATCGCTTGGGTATCCCGGCAGCGCGACCCCGTGTTTACTAAAGGCAGTAAGCCCCTTGTGAATACAAAAGATCACTAGAGTACCTCGGGTCCGTAAAGCCCGTACACACCAAAAAGAGATATGCCCCTCAGGGCAATTTTTGCCCTCCGAGACAAAATATCGACAATTTTTATGCAAATTTTATTTCTCAACATGACATTTCCAGAATTCGTTTCTCTTTATTATATATTTATAGACTAGAGCTATTTTTTAAATTGTTTGATCCCTTGAACCCATTATCGAAAGGTAAATCTCAGTGGTTCTTTTGCATAAAAAAATTGCTTTCGTATAATTTTCATTTTAAATATAAATTAAATATTTACATTTAAATTAAATTTCATGTTACAATTAATTTTATTTAATTAGTTGCATTAAACTGATTGCATTTAATTTTCCCAATATTCCCATTAATTAGATTATTATGATTATTCCCATGATTAGATTTTATTTAGTAGTTTTAAAAATTACATGTTTTAGAGCTCACGATAAATTTTGTCGTTTTCTATTCTTAGCATAAAAATTTATATTTTCCCTTAATTTTGTACCACGTGACACCTAACCTATCTCACTAAGAACTGAGATTATCAGATCAAACTGTTTCACGAATTCATAAATTTCGTTTTTGATTACGGAATGAATTAGATGTTAATTTAAATGTTTGACGAATATTTTAAGGTAGATAGATACCCAATATAATTGGTTAAAATTTATAAATTCAAATATTTAACTCGAATAATTTTGACATGGTTATCGTATAGAATGTCATTTGGCATAAGGGGCGTGCACGCAAGATTTTCGAATTTCCAACACATTTCAACCCATTCTTAAATAAAAATCGTACCACCTTATAAAACGTATTTTGCAAGTCATGATTTGGCCTTATAATAGTACATTAAATACCGGCACATGATGGCGAAATGTCATTCAATGTGTTTGCATCAATATCACGTGAAAGAATTAGCTTGTATTACACATGAATGTATTTAAAAAATTCAAAATTCGAAATCAAAAAGTATTTGCACACTTGCTACTGGGTCATTCCATATGGGGACATCTGGTGGGTGTTGCACTATAGTCATGGATTCTTGTCAAATTTTTACCATAGATAGACATAGCAGTGAAACACATAGATCTCAATTATTTAAATATTTTGTCCAGTATTAGTTGAGATACGGGAATTTAAAAATTGGTCAATTTTACAAAATGGCGGTCATTTTGGATTGCCTCACTGTCTATAAATGACCCTAACTTGAGAACTAATAAATCAAATGTAATAATTTTGGTACCAAACGGTAGCCATTTATTTCAGGAGTGTAAACCACAAAAAGAATGGAAATTTTTAATTTTAGGGGATTTTTTTTATAAAGTGAAAAATCACTTTTAAAAACAGTCGACTTTAAAGGGCTATAGAAAACATGTACCCTCTTATTTTTTTCTGAATCTTTGTAGAAGTATTAACTAACATATGTACTCGAATCTGACATAAATTCAGAGAAGTGAAATTCTTCGTTTCTGAATAAAAGCTATTTAAATGATAGCATATGTATTTCAAAACGGTGGTCATCTACAGTGCAAAAATTTCCATAGCTTAAAAAAAGTCAAATTTCAGATTTTATGAAGAACTAATTAAAAGCAGGCTCACATTAAATATAAAAATATCAATAGAACATCAAATTACAGTCCTATGTATTTTTAAATTTATTTTAGCACATGGTGTCTTTGGAAAAGTACACTAAGTACTATTGAAAAAAATTGTTTTTTATTTATTTAAATTATTTTTTTAAATACTTTACGAAATGTTATATGTTTTATAATATTCAATTACTACACTTTTGTTAAATATATTTACATTATTCTTAGGGTATATTGTTTTGAAATTACTCAGGGAAATTTGTATACTTCTCAGTTTTTTAACTTAATTATAAATACAAAAGTACTTATAATAGACCCAAATATATAATACATATATCCATTGTTATACATAACTAAATATAGGCTCAATATAATACAAAATATATTACAGTTGACATTACTGAAATATTTTAAGCTGATCTAATATTTTTTAGAAACTTTGTAGAAAATGTTAGTACACATGTACTTAACATTGATAAAATAAAATTAAAATTTCTGTGCACTGGAAATTGTTTTAAACATAAGTCTTTAAAGATCAAAGAAATATGTGAAAAACACACATTGATAGTATTATCAAGAAATTTTTAAAAGAAAAATATTAAGCACAAATAAAAAAGGCCACCACATTAATATTAATGGTAAAGTTAAAAGTATGTTTTTTAGTTTTTGAACAATAGATTATCACTAGTAGCTACATACGTTCGTCCAGTTGTAGTTATGGGAAAATATAGGATTTTCATTATGTATTCATAAGGAATTCGACATGCGTCTAAAAGCTCTGACCATATATGTAGAATGCACTTGGTACATGATAAAGCATGAACATAATTTTGTAATCATATTCCTCACAATAATCCCAAATTTTGTCCTTATCCACCTATTAATTCCATACAAACATGCATGATATTGTTCATTATGGAATGTTGGTAATTCGATGGTTTTCTCTAATCCCATGGTAACAACAAATTTTGTTGAGGAACCAGAAACTGGAAATCTATATCTTACTTTTTTTATTGGTGTAAAACAGTGATTAGTTCTTGCTCCTGTTATTGTATTTCCATTGCGTGCCTATCTGCAAATTGATTATTAAAAATTACAATTTCGCTACGAAAAAATGTATCTATTTCTTTAATTAACTCTTGTACAGTTGTTAAAAAGTATTTAATATTACATCCTTGCACGTACGCTCAAGGCTTCTTAAAGTGGCCACACATTTTAAGGTTCCACCAATATCGTCACAAACTCCTATTCCCATGACAAGAGGCAAAAAGTACGACTCAGCTTTTACACCATGACATTTTATGACAAAAATAATAGTTTTAAAATTTATTTTGTATTGGTCTGAGTTCCCATCACTGAAAACTTTGTATTTTGGGATTAAATATTTGATAATTATTTTTTGAAGAGTCCAAAATGTTGAAGTGTCATGCACTGGATTGTCACGTATAACACACGTAGAAACAGATTTCACACGAACAAGATCCTTAAGACTGCTTGTAATATGGATGAATGTTTTTAATAGCATCTTATATAAAGCAGGTATTATTTTCAAAAAAATCTGCCACTATGATAGCAGTATCCAGACACAATTCATACTTTTTTTAATAATGATATTGAGATTTTGTGAAAAAGAGTGATGCGTACGTACATAAAGCAATGAGTTTATCAAGCAAATTAGCAATGATAAAATGCAATATTGAAAATATGATAATTTTACTAACAAAAGTAGCTCCTAAGTAATGTAAATTTGTTTAAACGTAACTTTTTTAACGGAAATATTGAAATTAAATATTATAAAACACAAAACATTTTTAAAAAACACAAGTTTTCTTTTATAGTACTTAATGTACTTTTCCAAAGACACCACGTGATAAAATAAATTAAAAAATACATAGGACTGTAATTTGTTGTTCTATTGATATTTTTACATTTAATGTGAGCCTGGTTTTAATTAGTACTTCATAAAAACTGAAATTTGATTTTTTTTAAGCTATGGTAATTTTTGCACTGTAGATGATCACCGTTTTGAAATACATATGCTGTCATTAGAATAGCTTTTATTCAGAAACGAAGAATTTACTTCTCTGAATTTATGTCGGATTCAAGAACATATGTTAGTTAATACTTCCACAAAGTTTCAGAAAAAATAAGAGGGTACATGTTTTCTATAGCCCTTTAAAGTCGACTGTTTTTAAAAGCGATTTTTTTTCACTTTACATGTAAAAAAATCCTCTAAAATTTGAATTTTCCACTGTTTTTGTGGTTTATATACACTCCTGAAATAAATGGCTACCGTTTGGTGCCAAAATTATTACATTTGATTTATTAATTCTCAAGTTAGGGTCATTTATAGACAGTGAGGCAAATCCAAAATGACCGCCATTTTGTAAAATTGACCAATATTTAAATTCCCGTATCTCAGCTAATATTGGACAAAATATTTAAGTAATTGAGATCTATGGATTTCACTGCTATGTCTATCAATTGTAAAAATTTGGGGAAATAATCCGTTATTACGGTGCACCAACTTTTTCTCAAAATGGATGCTTTCATATGTAATGGCCCCACAACATATCATCATGATTTTATTATGAATTAATTTCTATTCTGTTCTCAAATAAACAAAAATTATCCTGACTTAGAATCATATAATTCGGTTGAAAGACTGAAATCTGTTGATTTCAAGTTTTCGGTTACGATTCGGTTACCAAGAAACGCGACACCGATTTTGGCAAGATTAAATAATTTTTTGATTCAAAGTGGTTGTAGTATAATATATATACTGCTCCTTCAAAAACCCCACCTTGAGGAAAACAGGCGCAAGGTTCACGAGGTCAGAGAAAGAGACCACATGACGATGAGAGGTTTCACTTGTGATAGATTGGTAGGTAGGTAATTAAGGAACGTCGCACTGGAGCAACACAACGGGTTATTGGCGAAGGTCCGGGAAAGGAAAGAACCGAGGACAACACCACGTAATTTTGAACCACGGTCAAATGACGAGGTCACACCTCCTGGCACCCCACTCTCCAAACTTCCACACCACGCCAACGTGAGGACATTTGTGGCCACGATAGATTTAACGTGCACCAGCCCCCCTTTGTACACGATGGTCTTTGGTTGAATTTGAACTCGCAGTCCTCCGGTTGCTAATCCGTTACTCTTCCAACCGGGCTACCGCCGCCCTGGGAGTGATCGGAATAGAAAAAGGAGGTCTGAGGATGAGACAGGGAACGAGAGAGCGAGGAAGACAGTCGGGTATTGCAGATAGTGAGGCTCTTCCTTTGAGACAAAGATTGCCGCTGTTGTTTTTACGTTTATAGAACAAACATTTTTTAAGTTCGAAGCGTTCTATTTATTTCGCCAAAAAAGAATCACACGAATACTTACAGTAATAAGATGGATAAATAAAAATAAGAAATATTTGCTTCTCGACTGTTCGTTGTTATTTAAAAGCTATGTGCATAGAGGAGATGCTGCAAATATTTCCTCTATAGGAATGTAAGAGCATTTTCCACTTGACAAAAAGAGAATAGCGAGAAAAGTATCAAAGTAGCCATTTACAATCGCAGTGACATTTGCCGCTTTTGTCATGTCAACATCAGGGGAGATTCGTTTGTGTGCATAAACTTTAAAAAATGTTCTGTACTATGTGCCGATTTCTAGAAGACACAGAAATAGCCCATCTTAAACGAGCTAACAGATGAAAGAACAAGACCTTATAAGAAGCCAATGGAATTCGGACAATGTATAAGGTTTTCTGATGAAATCTCAATAGCTTCAAGTCAGATGGTGAAAAATAATTGGAATAAATGCTGCTCTCTGTCCTTCACTCTTAGAACCTGATGGTTGTCTCGATGAGGTATCTCGTCTTTTGCAAAAGTGACCTGATCTTGCTGGACGAGATATCACGTCATTAGAAGAAAACTGACATATTGATTTCGTCATCAAAAACTGAAACGATTTCGTCATCCTCAAACAATTCGGCAATACTTTGATGACGAAATATCTCGTCATTACCGAAATTGGTCAGGTATTTATGGACGAGATATCACGTCGAAACCTTTTGGAGGGTTAAGACACATTAAAAATTCAAGTCGATGATGGTTTATGGTATGAATAAAAAATAAGAGATGTTACCATTTTCACGACACAAATCTGCGAGATTGCACCATATTAGACAGTGTCTATGTAAACATGCGGCTACTGTAACGTCCATAACAGCTTTATGGTCAGGAATCAACACCGGCAGGTCTTCCACTGACCGCCGGTCGTAAATCTGTCAACATACCTATCTGAAAGTCCTCCTTCATTGTCCAAATGGTTTTAGCGGCTGTCGTGGCTCTTGGGGTATGTCGATTGCGCTAGCCACCTTCGAGTTGTAGGCGGCGTAGGTTTGATTCCTGTTAGGTGCATTCCTCCCTTGGTGTATTTCTCCCTTCTGTGTCGCTAAAACTTTCATTGTGTATGTCTATTAGTTGATATTGTATGTATTGTGTCTGGCGCAGCATGGTCAAATATGGCCCTTGTTCAGTAAAAACCCCAAAACAACCAACCAAATGGTTTTAAGTATTCGACTGCCCCCCTTTTAATTAAATGTCCCTCGGTGTCAACAAGAAAGGAGATTTCGAACTCTAGAACAGAAAGGAGGTTTTTTGAACGCGCTATCGTCGGCCCTTGAGTTGATTCCAGCAAATCCGTTTTCACAGCGTCCACAGCCGAAGGACCCAAATCCCTATTGTTTCATAGACCAATACTTAAAATTCCAATCAAAATAGTGCAAATTCCTATCCAATAAGTGATTATATTAATTGTACTGCGGCTGTATCGTTTTAAGTTAACCAATTGACCCAGTATATACTTGATCACTTACACCCTATCGACAAAACCCAATCAAAAAAGGGTCGCTGGATACTTAATTTACTGAACTTTTACTGAATACTTAACTGAACTAAATACTTTACTGAATACTTAATTTTAGTATTTAAAATAAGAGTTAAATATGCAGTTGCATTTTGTTATAGCTTATAATTTAATTGATAACAGAAGGTAGAGTAGGATTTCTTTTTTATTTTTCCGATTTAACACAATCTCATACCCGAATAATTCGGCAAAGATGGACCCGTGTTCTTTAATGCATTTGTCTGATGTCTTACGAAAAATATTTTGTGATTAATTATCCTGTATAAAATACAATCCGTTTATGCATACAAATCTTGTGTACATGACTATTAGAAATATTTAGTTTTGGAACATAGATATTAGTTTGAAGCATCTCATATCATTACACGTGTAAATGTCACTTATTCGGCGGTTAAGAAACATCTACTAGTTGAAATGAATTCCATTAAATACGTAAGTATAAAAGTAATAAAATTAGTTATTTTTTGTAAAACAAACTAAAATATATAGTATGGTTACACCTTTATAATATCTGTGTGAAAATTACATTATATTCCCGTAAAATTTTTAAATGATGAATTTTCAAAACAATACTCTTAAACAATGTTCAAATTAAAATAATCATTTCCAAACAGAGTGCTTCATACGTCATCACGTATTGTACGGAAAACTAACAATGTACAACAATGTCTGTTTTGCATAGTTTCATAATTTCATTCGTTTCTACGTCACTCAATTTCTTGCTTTGGTGCCTATTTGACTAATTTTCAAAGCGCTCTGAAATTACTTGATTTATCGAAGTTTTTTGCTTCAAACTCTATTTGAGAAACTATTTAGTGTCTCAAGAAGTCAACTATCATCTATAGACTTCCTGTTTCTATTTCATTCTTTTCGATTAAAGTACAGAAAAGGATGGCTCCTCGTCTTTGGAAGCGGTTGTCTCGAGCCTTGTAAGTACACCATTCTTTGTTAATCTTTTGCTTTAATAACGATTTGCATCTCCTTTTCGCAGTTTTCTTAGATAAATTCAGTATATTTTTAAATTATCTTGAAAGATTACTGCGAATAATGATGTATCTCAATTCGTTTCTATCAAAACAAGGCAAAGAAATGGGAAATTAAATGGTTTGCTTTTACCTTTTCGTCTATATTCAATGATATTAAATGAAATATTTGCCAAGGTGTGCTGCACAATTTTGTTAATTTAACTCTCAACAAAATGATTTTATTTACAAACATTATGTTTGGCACTTTTGAAGGTTTAATAAATGTCCACATTAATGTTGCACTTATGTTACAGATTTGGAACTTATGACCGCCATTCATATATGATGGACGCAATTAAAATTTCTCCGAAACGTTATGCTGTAAGTATAACATTTATAAAATACAAGTCAATTATACTTTCAATGTTACATTATAGTCAAGACATTACTTAACAACGATTGCGTTTTTAATAGGAACAGCTAACTAGGATGGATGTGGAAGCATTCAAGAAAATAAAACTCAAGGTAGGTTTTACAAATAGCAATTAGTACCCATAAATTTATATCTGTCGGATTGAATTTTTGGGGCATAATATATTTTATATTTAATATTGTGCCTTTTTTGGCCAAGCATAAATTTAGATGTTATAGTTAAATATGTGAGCATAGATTATGCAAAATTTCATTATTCGTGTTATTTCAACAAAAATGAACTTCATTTTTCTTCTAGGAGTTTTTGCATCCACCATTCCACATGTTCAAGTCTTTTGGAATTACTGAATACATGGATGTATTCAGTTATGTAAGTATCAACTAAACTGATATAACATTGAACTTGAAAAATATCCAATCAGAAAAACACATTTAATAGCAACTGAATACATCTTTTTATCTTTCTTTTAAAATGTATGAATTCCAAATGTTTTTTACAGACCACTTACTGGACAGCAGTGGAAATTCTGAAACCTTTGACTGCAAAGAAAAGGACTGAGACCCTAGAGCATTTTATTAAAATCGCCAAAGAACTCCACAAATTGAACAATCTCCACTCGGAGTTTGCGATTATAGCTGCTCTCAACAGCGCCCCGATTCTCAGACTGGATGAGACATGGAAGGTAGGTTCAACTGATTCCCTTATCAGAAGGTTTAAGCATATATTTTACATACTTAAGTTGAATCCTAGCTTGCTAACCTGTACATTTGACTACTTTCAGAATGTGTCCCAGAAACACTTGCTCATTTTAGAAAAGCTGGAACACCTGTGCTCCACTGATAACAATTTTAAAAATCTGAGGGAGTACTACGCCAATTGCAAAGAACACTGCATTCCATTTATTGGTAAATATGCATTTTTTCGACTCATATCTTTTTCACTTACATCCATACATGGTGGTCAGGATCGACCGTACAATAATCATAGAACGTGATTCCTTGTAGAAAAACCAACCCGAAAAATATCGTCCGTCTTTCGATTGGACGTGGCATTCTGAAGATGCGTAACTGAATTAACGTCCGTACGTGTAAACGTCGGAGAAACACAACGGGCTATTGGTGATGGTACGGGAACAATCCCGAAGGGAACGATCGAGGACAACACCTCGTCATTTTGAACCAGATGACGAGGTCAACACCTGAGCTGGCAATCCCTGAACTTCCCCACCACATGTGAGGATATTTGAGACAACGAGAGATTTAGCGTGCACCATCCTCCACGTACACGACTGTCTTTGGTTGGATCGAGTTTCGAACCTTCGGTTGCCATGCAACTACAACAAATAATTTAAAGCTCGCATTCGGATTTGCATAACCATTGGATGCTTCATTTGTCTCGATTGATTCTCAGGTACTGGGAACATCAGGGATGCCAAAAGGATAGCTTGTTTAGTGTCCTAGCGCTGAAATTTAGAATGACAGAAAGGGATGTTATAAAACTTTCGACTCGAATGTCTCCCGAATCGAAAATCGAACTTTTTCGGTTGGTATCGCGTTGTAAGATTGTACGGTTGATTGTGACCACTCTGTAGATACACTATTATCATTTTTTAAATAGATTAGAATTCCATGTTACTTCTAAGAAGTTTTCTTTTTCAAGCTATACCATTTTTTATGTACAGAAATCTGATTGTTCGTGGACTTACTAAATTATCAAAAATAATTTGTATTGTCATATTCACATACCGTATTGCTCTCATTAAAGCTGGCTGGCATCAAAATTTTATGTGCACAAACGTTCGCGTATCATGAACAAAGTAATTTTGGCCAACAAATACTAAGTTGATAATTGTAATTCTAAGTGTATCATGTTTCAATTTTGAATTGTCAAGTCCATTGTGTAAGCTAGTGTTATAAGTGAATAAAAGTACTTAATTATGAAAATCGTTTTATTATCCGAAAATCTATAGTATAAAAAAGTCTATCGAATTTTGCTTATTACTTAAATTTATAAATACGTAGCGAAATGTTCATATTTTATACATTCATCCATAGGATTGTTCTTGAAAGATATCAAAGCAATTGATGCCGTTTATCCCGACAACGGAACTGTGGACACCGAGTACCGGCAAGTGATGATTGCGAAAACCGTTGGTCTCATCGAGAAATTTCAAGAATCCAACTATGGTGAGTGTCATATCAATGGAGTTCCAAACGTTGCTTTTATACTTCGCTTATCCCCCAGAGTTTTATTACTTAACTTTTTAAAACATTTTAAGAGCAGGAGGATGGTTTACTATGTAATATTTCGCAATAAATACTGTGCTAGATATCAAGGAGTACTAATCTTATTTCGTCGAAAAGACGAAATGTGCAAAAAAGTATGGTGTAAGTTTAGATACACGTCTATGATTTTATGTGCGTATTTGTTCTCAATTCTATAACTTGTTTCAGATTTTCTTCCGCCGGCTGTGCCCAGAATCGAGGATACTTTAAAACGCATCGAGTTTACTGAAATCTTTAAGAAGCATCTTCGAAATGCCAATTACTTGTAAGTCAACTTTTTTGTTATGAATCGAAATAACATTCTTCACATCACGTCTTTTAAATCATTTTTATGAGTGTAAATCAATCAGTACATTTCTGTTTATTTCTATAGAATGTCTTTGGAGCGCGAACCTCATCCTAGGAAATCCGTTGCCGAATCTAGATATGAACTACTGAGGAAACATGGAAGGTAATACGATGCATATTTCAGCTTCTTTATTATTCAACAAATAATCAATAACTGATTTAACAAAAGAAATCTTTGAATACATATGTTCTTCCGATTAAGAAATAAACATAATTTTCATTTCGTTGATCTCTGAAAAAAGTATTCCGTGTTTACTTATGTGAACTTCGAAATAAATTACTTTAAATTTGTTTTCAGGTATAAAAAGGACGGTGAAGTGAACCCATCAATGGGTGATGGACTTGAATCCCGAGGATCCATCGCTTCCTGCCAAGGAGCATTTATTTTAATGCCGGCACAATCAGAAGATAGTGGGGAGTGAAGATGGCAAAGATCTAAGAAAGAAAGCTGCTTGGAAGAACATCTTTGGAGAACAGCAGCACTGGAATGGGAGAAATGGGTGGGATGACATATTTGTAGAACACCTGTCGACGGCCATGCTGAATTGAAAATCGTCGTTCTGATGATGCAGTTGGTGAAATGAACAATAGAATTAAATCATCCGACATCGATAAACCAGCTTTTGGAATTTCGGCGAAACATTTTTATAAACTGTATAAGAGCACCTACATTTTAAAAATAGCAAAAAGAAATATATTGAAAATAAGTACCGATCATTGTTAAACTATTTTGGACTTATTTGCAATAAAATATTTTCAAATTTCTTTTCTGGTGATTTATTTTTAAAATATGTTGACTCAAAAATATAATTTCATTCTGTAATGATTGGGGAATCGATGTCTTCCAGACACAAGAAAGTCACCACGGAACACTGGAGGGGAAATTTTTGCTACAAAATAGATTTTTAAATGTTTTTATGATGCTTGAATGCTCATACAAACATGGATTTAAATTTATCAAGAATAGGGATTTCATATTTACCATGTCCCCAAAATTAGAATTCTATATACTTCCGAAGAAAAGTATTGAATTACATTTGAACCTTACTTGAAATTCCTTTTTCAAAAACCTAAAATATCATTGCTTCATTGTCATTTTATTCTTATATATCATACAGGCTGTCAAACAGATTAATCCAATTACATGACAGATCAGAAGTACAGTACATGCAACAGGCGAACAATAAAACAGTACAATTAAACAGCAACGTAAACTACATTATATAAACACAAAGCTATCATTACATAGGAAAAAATGATAATGAAAATAACATCATGATAGAACGTTCAATCGCAGAAAAAAGCAGTTAAAATATCAGTTTTTAAACGTTAAATTTGTGAAATTAGTGAAATCTAAATCGTTATAAGAAAAACATCAATGGTTGGGGTAAACTACTGATAGTTCGATAAATTGGGAAATTGGGGTTGATTTCTCTAATAATTTTTGCTAAATAAAGGAAAAACATATATTATTATTTAGCACTTATAAATTTCAGGTATTTTTAATGTTTCGTCAAGAATATTTAACTTCATGCGTGTAGGAAACATAATCAAATTAATCGTATGTATTCGAAGCATTTTTTAATAGAATTACATGAAAACGAGACCACAAATATATAAATTTCTTTGCAAGGCTGCAATAAATAATTTTCAATTAAATGAAATAAACAAAAATTGACACGAAATCTGTAACACACGGCTGTTTACAGCGCCCACGAACTAGGGATACAATTCCTTGATTGTATATAGTGTAGATACTATACGTTTAACGTAAATAAATGCTAGTTATTTGTAATTTAGGTTCTGACGTTTTTATTGGCACACCACTCGGTCCACTACGTTACAATCACACAACAGTATCAAATAATTTAAGATTGGAAACTGTGTAGATTTCCTAATTCATAGACTCATCAAAAGCTGAAATTCGCAGCTTTGCTTACGAGGCTGAAAATGTAAATGTTTACAAATGAATAAAGTAAGTTGGCAAAGAGAATCGCGTGCAAGCAAATCTTTCCATCAGCAGCGTAACATGACATGTACAAATTGATTGAATTTATTCCACCATAAACGATGCTCGAGTACAACGGGATGCTTAGATTTTTTTTCCGCAGCTGTACATTTTTAACGCATCGTTTAAACAAAAGTTTACAGAACTTTTGGGAATAATACATTTTCTTTCGGTATCAAAATAGCACATTTGATGAAAAATTACAACACTAACAAATCCTTTCGATCAAAAATACTAAAATAATTACCGGGACTTAGCGTGGTGATCCTAGTCTAATTTACCTTCGAGATGAAAACTCGCTCAGTTCACTTTTTAGATGACCAGAATATCAGCTCGATTGCACTAAATAGTTTTAGATAAGCTTTTCTGTTGCATATTTGGAGAGGAACGCTATTTTAAAAAAATTAAACACTTATTAAGAAAACTGAAGACGATACAAAATTACAAAGAACAACGATCAACTCTCTTTCTCACTCCGTCTCGAATTCGACATTCCATATCATGGTTACAGTTTGCGCGTGCATAATTAAAAAATTCGTTCACAACATCATCGTTTGGCATGCATAATAATTATAATATAGTATTTCTCAGATCGTTGCAAGTTCACACAATAATAAAGTCTGCAACTCGACAACGAAATATATAGTAAAAGAGCATGCATTATATCTTGAAGTGCACAGCGTAGTAGATTGAAGACAGTTGTGTCCTGAAGGTAAGTTTGATAAATCATGCCCAAGAACTAATTGCTCATACCTGCTAGACAGACTAGCATCTTTAGGAGCCACGGGAATATAGGTTAGAGGTGGTGTTAGGGGTACCTATTGCGCCTGACAAATACCATTATAGCCATTCAAATACAGAAATAAACCAACAGGATAAAAAAAATATCTGTCCAGTGAGCTTCACATCTATTTAAATCCATACATACACAAAATAGTACTTTGTTTTCATATTGTTAGATAGTTGACACTTTACAGAGTAGATGGCGCCACTATTATTCTTAAATCCATTCGTAAACAAACTGAATGTATAATTTATCGTTATGGACAAAAAATGTTAAGAAACTTCACGCTCATATCACACATAAATATTCACATTTTGACAAACAAGTTGTGGTGTGCACTTTCAGATGTTAAATCTATCAGAAATCATTTTATATCAAATTAATTGTTAACGTAATTGTTTAGAAATTAATATCAAACATTTAAAAATGTGTTTTAAAATTTCAGTTTTAGACGGTGTAAATGAAATCAAAACAGTAAATAATAGAAAATATTTTTCTGCTAGGTTAATACATGAGTATAGTAATAGAACACAGTGCCAGAAAAGTAATTATCTCATGAGTCAAAAACAATGGAAGGCTCCCACAGCAGATAATCTGAGATTACATTTGGGTTAATTCAAGAATTATTTGATGCTATCGTCTGTTGACTGCTCGTGACAGAATTCATAGATGTGGCAATGGACTTGCTGACTCTCCATCGTGCAATCATTGGTGACATAAATTAAATTCTAACAATTATCCTTGATGAATGAGGCAGACTTGTCAGATCGGACTGGGAAATGTAAACTATCAAGCGGCCTAACAGCGTAATGTCAAATGGCTAGCATTTGATAGCACCATTTCATTATCAGAAGAAAGACTCAGGTAACAACAGTTAGGGATCACAATTCTTCACATGCAGTATATGTAAAGACACAGGCTTTCCTGTAAACATAAGTATAGAGGGAACTAGTGTTTTGTGGCATGACGTACTTCCGGTTTTACTCTGAAAGTGACGTATCTTGAAGGTTATAAGAATGCAATTTCAGCGCGTCGGTAAAAGAATAACCGTAAATTTAATATGGCGCTACGAATATGAGTGTTCTTTATTATTCAATTGTAAATCTACTTTGTATATGTTTTTCATATGGGCAGCTCTATGAAGTGAAGTCGAAACTATAATTGTTGCACAAGAATAATTAATGTCAGAGGGACTCAACGCCAAATGCAGGCAAAATCAAAATTTAAAGACAATCAAAGACAAATCAGCATACTTAAAGATACCGGCTTTTCTTTAAAGATAAGCATAGAGGGCGCTTGTGTTTTGTGGGATGACGTACTTCAGGGTTTTACTTTGAAAGCAACGCATCTTGGAATTTATAAGAAAGCAATTTCAGCACGTCGGTTTTTTAATAATCATAAATTTGATAGTATTGCACTAGGAATATGAGTGTTCTTTACTATTCAATTGTAAATGTGCCTTGTACATGTTTTGCATATGGGTTGTCCATGAAGCCAAAGTCAAACAGTTCCGTAAGAATAGTTTAGTGTAGGAGGGGACTCAACGACAAATTTCGATAATTATCAAAATTTAAAGCTAATTAAAGACAAATCATCTATCGTAAATCGCAATTCATGGTAAATACTGAGGAAGGAGTAGTTCTCAACTGAACGTTTCAGTGTGTATAGCTGACGCCATTCTGAAACTCGATTTCGGGGGCCAGGGGAGAGAGGGGAGGAGTTGATTTCCTTCCGTTCCGGCATTCGAATGTTTCTCCTCTCCATCCTCCGCGCGAGGGGGAGGGACACACTCATTCCGATAAATTCCCCCTCTACACCTCCCCCTGGCATGCCGTCACCGAATTTCCCCCTCCCCTCTTTCCCTGGCTGACGAGGAAATACAATGGATAGTTCTCTTGGATTTTTGAACTGCAGCGACATTATCGAAGAATCATCTGCTTTAATACCACTTGAGGAAGGTCGAGGGCTCAATACTAATGTTAATTTAATAATTAATGTTAATTTCTGTACTCTTTTCTGAGAACATAGCAAGATAGTGGTTTGAATTTTTCTGTTTGCTCAATAAACACTCATCTGTTGTTTACTTGTTTGAGCTTCTACATTGACTCTTGGGCAGAGTTAGCCTTGTTGGAAGAGTAGAGGATTAGCAATCGGAGGGTTGCGAGTTGGAAACTCGATCCAACCAAAGACAGTAGGTTCAGTGGGGGCTGGTACATTTTAAATCTGTCGTGGCTTCAAATGACTAACGTTGGTAGTGGTATGGAAGTTTGGAGAGGAGTGTCAGCTCAGGTGTGACCTCGTCATCTGACTGTGGTTCAAAATGTTGAGGTGTTGTTCTTGATCTTTCCCTTCGGGATTGATTCGGAACCGTTGCCAATAGCCCGTTATGTTATATTCCAGTGCAACATTAATTCAAATACCTACCTACCTCTACATTGACTCCTTACTAATCAGAATTAAAGCAAAGCGTAGGTACCGTTTTATTTATTTTTTAAATAATAAAGTTTAATAAAGTAATATTTAACAAGAAAAGAGTACATTTGTGCACAAGTAAGAATTGACATCAATCGTATAAAATACGGACATATTAGAATCAGTCATTCTCTACTAGAGCATGATTGAGTGGTATTTATACCACTTAATAAATTATGCGTATTACTGTGTTGAAAACAAAAAATGAACTTCGATATGCTAATTTTGATGCAGAAATGAGAGTAACTGCTTTCCCAAGGTGTTGCCAACTAGTCGCTACACATTTATATACTGAAGTGATGATTTAGTATATAACAGAAAAATTATATTTTATAAAATTAACCAGAAAATCACAAATTTCGTTTTCCTTTCTTAAAAATTTGTAAAAAAATGATTACTCTGCCTATAACAAAAAGATACTACTACAGTAAAATCAATACTTGTAGAAAATGTTTGGCAAATTTTACTTAGAAGGTTGAATGGAATGAAACAAATGCCAGGCACTTGAGTTTACGTCATTCGCCATCTGGCTTCCCAATATGTCTGCACTCTATTACTAAAATTAAGTGCAGTGCAAGTGTCTAGGTGTTGAGCCATCATAGATTGTCTACTATTACATAAAATATAGTCAGGAGAGTCAACAATATTGCACTAAAATAAGTGTGCATGCAGACAGTCATGCCAAGTCAGAAAACGAAACTCAGCGACTGAAGCCTTCATTGGAGAGTCTGGGATGATATCACTGAAGGAAAGGAGGTATTGCCAAGATTTATCCTTGGCAGCATTGACAAGTCTTTCTTTTAGGCAGTGTTTGAACAACTTTTTTATCCAAAATTTCTAAATGTGAAGACAGACGATTTAAAGGCTTTTGGGTGATCTTGGTTTCCTTTTTGGAGAGACAGTCCACTCTCATTTTCAGGTACGTCACAATGAGCTGGGATCCATCGAAGCACCAGCACATCATAATAAAAATTATTAATTAGTAGCGATGCTGGGATAACTACAAGTCCAATAATGCTTTCATATGCCCCTCAAAGTGTTAATTAGGTGTGTATGATTTTACTGGCATATTTTTCTTTTCCTAAAATTTTATGAATGATTGCCTTTATGTCATGAAATCTGTCAGTGAAAACTAAATTCAAAAGAATCTCGTGTAGCTGTATTTTTAAAGATCGTTCAACCTAACCAAATCTGTCTTTGGCCGGCCTGCAAAGCAATGCCACCCCATCAGTGTTTGGACAAGTGTTGAGCCTCCAAAGGTTGTCTACTATTACATAAAATACAGTCAGGAGAGTCAACAATATTAACATTAAATAAGTCTGCACGCAGATAGTCAATGCCTAGTCAGGAAACGAAACTCAGCAACTGGAGACTTCCTTGGAGAGATTGGGACGACGTCGCTAGAGAAAAGAAGGTATTCCCAAGATTTATCCTTGGCAGCATTGACAAGTCTTTCTTTTAGGTGGTGTTTGAACAACTCTTTTATCCAAGTTTCGAAATGTGAAAAGATAGACCGTTTAACGGCTTTTGAGAGATCTTGGTTCCTTTTTGGCGAGATAGTTCGCTCTCTCATTTCAAGTACGTCACAATGAGCCGGGACCCATTGAAGCACCAACATATCAGCTAGCTTATCAAGGAGGTGTCTGCATATTGTTGTTGCAAGGAGGAGTTGAGAAAATGATTGAAAATCGGTACCCTCAAAACCAATTGTTGCATTGCCGATTTTCAATCATTTCCAATGTCAAGATTCGGATTTCATGATTATCCGCATTTTTGTTACAAATGTTTTGTCCTATATCTATGTGGACCTCAACTTCTGAATAATTTAATGGACAATAAGGATTTGATAATATAGCTAGCTTATCAGACTTATCTAGGTTTTCAGCGATCTCTAAGCTATGCTGCATAAATCCTATTTGAGTCTTTAAGTTTCTATTTTATGAGATGTACTCTCCAGAAGTAGTTGGAAGCCGCGACAAAGATTTTGCAGTAAAGTAACAGCACTTTTTTCCCCATATCATGTTTAATAGGGGGATATTTGTTAGAGTGTGCAGCAACGGGCGTGGAGTTTACAGCTCCAGTTATTAAGCGGAGGGCCTGATTTGAACATCTAATTTCTTCAAGGTGTTGTCTGGTCGAGATATCTCGTCATCAGAAGAAAACTGACCAGATCTTGTCATCATAAAAAATTCAGCGATATCTTGATGAGATATTTCATCTTTAGCAAAATTGGCCAGTTCATAATGGACGAGATATTTCGTCGAAACCGCTTGGAGGGTTAATGGCATTATATATCCTGGAGGGAGCAGAAAAAAAATTTCGAAATTGGTTAAGTCCTTGTGCAGAAAAGTTGGCTATAAGTAATACATAGATTTGATAAAAATATTTCAGTAATCTATTTTTATACATACGAGACAATTTATAATATGTTTTCTATTAAAAATGTAATACAAAAAGGTGGTCCATTTAACATTTCCTCCCGCTTTTCTTTCTACTGCAGCTGTATTCGACCTACGACTTGCTCCACCAAATTAAAACTAACAGTTTATGAGTCTGAGACCCACAATTTCATTTATCGTAAGAAAAATTAATTTTCTGGCAATAAGGTTACTTTTGCTTAGATCATTAAAAAAATTTGTGTTTCAATTTTTTCATAAAAGTTTTAAATGCTACTATTTGGAGCCAATTATATTTGCTAACTAATTATTACAAAAATAAAAATTTTGAAAGTTTAGTTTCAATACATATAAATGAGTACATACATATTACAAATTAATAAATACATATTACAATATGGAATAAAACAAATCAGTCTTTGGAATAAAAAGTAATTTTTGTCGGAAGACTAACTTGTTTTTTTAATTGTGTTTGATTTCATCTCTGACCCCCCTCCAATTGATTCATATGATAGGTTTATTACAATATGGAATAAAACAAATCAGTCTTTGGAATAAAAAGTAATTTTTGTAGGAAGACTAACTTGATTTTTTAATTGTGTTTGATTTCATCCCTGACCCCTCTCCAGTTGATTCATATGATAGGTTTTGATTTGCATCACTGGTCTTCAAACCGTTCATAATAGTTAATAGGTAGGTAGGTATTTGAATTAACATTGGCACTTGAACAACACAACGGGCTATTAGTGACGGTCCGGGATCAATCCCACAAGTTCTGGTCAGGTTTCTTAAAATGGCGAGATATCTCATCTATCGAGATCTGTTAATATTTTTCTAATTACGAGATACCTCGTCGAGACAACCACCAGGAAGATTAGTTCAACTACCTACCTATCTTTGGAAACAAGCTTTTGAATTGTGATTATTGTTTGTTTATAAAATGTGTATTAAATTACCATTTAAAAGTATTTATTTGTTAAAATCCTTACATTTATAGGCTTCAGTTCATTTTGAAATGCGGTCCTGACCACAGTCACGAAAGCTAAATTTACCCCTGGTTTCGATACCCCCAAAGTATCCATAACCTAGTCGCTTCCATTTTTCACTTTTTGAATGAAAGCAGTTGCCCACCTCATCCAACTTCATTTTCATGTGTGTTCATGTTTCCCAGGAACGGTGGAAAATGAGAGGGGGAGGACATCCCCTGGAGTAGTTATCACTAGCATATGCGTTCCGTGGAGCATATTCCCCACTGCCTGCTGCCGCATGATTCAGGCGATTTTCTCCGCGATTTCATCGACACGGGGGGATATTTTTAACTTGATAGCCTCCCCGGCGCTCTTACTCAATACTCTGCATCCCCCCACATGAGTCAAAAAGGGATGCAACGGTATCCCCTCGTTCCAATAATCAACGCTCCCCCTTCCCCACCGTAACACTGCGTGTGAGTTGTTTTACAAATGGAAAAAAGACCTCATTTGGAAAGTCCCATTCTTTACATGTCCGCCATCTATGACCACGGCAGTGCATGTCATCAATTGAGACATGGATGCTTCTATTTCCTTAATGCTTTGAGGGGCCGTCGTGGCTAAACCGACTCTGCGCTAGCAATCTGTGAATTGTAGGCGGCACAGGTTCAATTCCTGTCAGGTGCATTCCTCCCTGGGTGTATTTCTCTCTTCTGTGTCAGTAAAACTTTCATTGTGTGTGTATGCCTTCTACTCGATATTGCATGTCTTGTGTCTGACGCAATGGCCAAATATGGCCCTTGCGCCATAAAACACCAAAGCCAATCAACCTTAATTATTCGATCGTGATCTTTAGTAATATGGAAGAGGGTATTTTTTCTTTCGTTCAAATGGTTTGTTGAAAGAAAACGTATCATTACGCATGGGTCTATGTTATTTAGCAATTATAGTGTTAGAACAAAGTGTTCTATAACAAAAGAGGCTTAATCGCGGACAACTGATATGTTGTCACAATTTTTACTCTGAAACATCATCTTTTGGAGGTAAATTAAATCGACGTTTGATGTAACACAAGATTTTCAAAATTCAGAGCCAAAAAGCCAACAATTTTTAATTAATCGTTTGCTGTGCTCTGATTGGTCAATAGATAGTATCCAATCTACGCCTCTATCTAATTAGAGTAAGAATTATTTGCACACTAGAAACAAAAACAATAGCTTTTGATTTAACGATCAAAATTCATTACAAAACTACATTTATATTTTGTGTGTATTAAAGTGACGGGAACAAGTATCTGGCAGGTCCGTACTTCTTTGGCGAAATAGCAATTTTTTATTGTACAATGCAACTCTTTATTGCGTTATTTATTTGTTAAATCTAGCTTAAAGAATACAGGTTATTAGCAATTGCTATATTAAAAGCTACGTCTAGTTCTCGTGTCTACAGGTTCAGGGTTTGAATCCGTGTCTAGGCATGGATATTCGTAGTGGTTCTGAACCTATTTTACGTAGATTTAGCCCTCTTGTAGCTAAAAAAAGGCCGTAAAGTGACGAACCGAAAGCTAAGAACTCATAGCAGAATGGAAAATAAAACAACGTTGTTTTAAGGTTGAAATAAAAATTCGGTGACATCGGTATTAAAATTCTTTTTTGTATTCCTTCTACAAATACACGCATAGAAACAGATTTATTCATAGAACAAATCATTAAACTTTGTCTGAATATACTTACTCTATATTTCTAATTAGCCCTAGTGTAGAGAAAAATCCCCGTAAAGCAACAAGACGAATCGAAGTGATAAGCAAATGTAGTGTCGACAGCACTCTGGATTTGTTTGACACTCTTGACTTTTCAATAAGTCTTGCAAGTTAACTTGAAATAAAAAGAAGCGAATTTTTAAAACCCATGTATAGGAAACCAACCATAAAGAAAATGCACAACGGTTTGAGATGAAGTAGGCTATCGAAAGTGAACAAAAATGGCTACTCTTGGATTTTTGGAATTTCGATTCGCACTCCCATGACGTCAGTCACAGGGCTTCAATATTAATGATATGGCTAATGAATCATTTGTAGGGGGATCAGACTCCCTTTTTTAATCTCTAACAGGGAACATTTTTAAAAAAAAGCGTAAATTATCTGGATTTCAAATGATAGATTTGGTCCCGAATGTATTTTGGCAAATTCAAATGTGTCATTCTTAATTGCGGATATTATCGTAATATCCATGTTCTCTAACCTACCTTACGTTTTTAACAGGAAACGAATTTGTTCTTTATTTTTAACATATTTAAGATCAAATTATTAGGCGCAAAAATTCATACTGCATTTAAAATAAACAATTTTCCTTCTAATTCCGATTTACTTCATTTCTTCAGAACTAAATAACGAATACGTTAAACAAATGAACAAATTAATCATTTCCCCTATTGTAGAAGATATCTTTAAGAAGATGAATTTCAAAATACTATTACTATGACTTCCAATGTGAAAGTACTTAAATTTACTGCAAAGCTTGGAAAAGAAAAAAAAATCACATTTTATTACATAAAACTCAACGAAGAATTAAAATGAACGTGAAAGAAAATGTATTTTTAATGCTTTTAATAGTCAATATCTTTCTTCGTTTTTCTTTGTGCCAATTTCGGAATTGTAATGGCAAGATAGAATTATAAATAGTTAATATTTATTCATTAATATTTATTATGTAGTTTAATTTTTTCATCCCATTCATATACAAAAAATATTTTAGTTAATTTTATTCAATTTCCCCTTGAAATGCAACTAATGAATTTCGTATATTAATTATATTCAATCTTCACTTCGATGTTATGAAATTTCCTACTAATAAAATTCCTTAGTACATAATTAATAAAGGATTCTCATTCGATTAAAATCTTTTCGAAATGAGCGAAACGTTGGTTTTTAAACAGCTTTGTTTACTGTGAAAATAACTTTCACAATAGAAGATCTTAAACTTTGAAACGAAATTTTCAAACTCTAAAATGAAAATTGCAACCTGTTGCATCCTTGTTAAAGAAATTGAAATCATGCTTATCCCAGCAAAAATCTAATACCATTAGGTATGGTGAAATGTTCGTCAAATAGCCTTTTGTGTCTGTTTTCTGTGTTTTCCGCTGCAGTTCTATATAGAATTTTTTAATCATTCACATTCATATTCCATGAATATCGAGGAATAAAGTAAAGAAGCATACTGATTCTCGTTTGCCTTCTGAAGTGGAGGTCAGTCAATTTTGACCATTAATTCACAAAGGTTTGTATAAAATGAAAAAGAATAATTTATTTATTTTAGATTGAAATTTTACTTCCGTAAAAATAAAATAAACGTAAAATTCACATAAAATTTACTTGGAATTTTTTTAAAAATGTAAATACCGTCTCCAAGACTAACAAGGCCAAATGACTGGATTTGTGACGTCACACGATTAAGTAAGCTCTCTCCCTCCTGAAACTATCTTATTTTGGTGTAGGATTCGTATTAAATCTTTTCGTAGAGAGATATTCACGTTGCAAAATACTCTTAAAACATTTTATGAATTAATTATTTCCCAGGTACTATTATCTTGATAAACGTTACAAACTTAAAAAAATAGTTATTAATTTGTACTGAAGGTTATCACTTTTCCTTAAAATTTATTATCTCTAGGTGTGTGTTAATTAGTTGGTGGTGAAGTAACGCTATAAAAATAGCATACAATAACGCGATCTGTAATGACTAAAGTAAACTATATCAAAGTGAATAGAAAATATCGGAAAGTGAAGACTAGACAATTCAGCTTTGTCACTACGTTCTTCTCCAAAATCTTTAAAATGCATAAACAAAATGAAACATTAAAGGTAATGCACAATTAAACAATTAAGCTCAGAATACATGCTTTCAATCCTAGTATAAGTGTGTTCTAAGATTGAAAGTTTTCTTAGTTATTTTAATACATTATAGAATTTACTTCTGTAGCTATATTGCTAAATTTTCAATTTGACGCGAATTAAGTCGTAGTAGAGGTAAATTTATTGTAAAATGGTGTTCTGTGGATGATAAAAGGGGATGAAATTTTACAAACAGGAACTCAGAATTTGTAATTGAACTTTTACTTGAATAGGCGAAAAAGAAGGAAATGGTATTTAATTATTTTAAAGGAATATTGTGTCTACTGCCCTCAATAGCTTTTCTCTAAATTTTTATTCATTTCTTTTAAATATTGGCATGGCTATACAGAGGCTGTTCGGACATTTTTTGAACGATTTTAATGGAATGAAGATCAATATTTTACATGAAATTTTTGCGTTTTAAATGTTCTATTTGATAGCCCTTATTGTTAACTATCTTTCTATACCTTAATTTCCATGATAATAATAACTTTTGTAGTATCGACAGTGGTATTTTGTCCCATTCTTGCTCCACAGTTTTCCAGTCCTTGAACGGTTTTCGGTCAACGTTTCGATAACGCTCTTTTTAAAAGTCCAAAAGCACAAAAGTCCATGGGTGAGACATCTGGAGATTTAGCAGGAATATCAGTAAAGGGCTTGATACCAGTTTCTTGTTCGATTTATTCCAAGAATTTATTAGTCGATTTTGATGTGTGGTTGCTTGCTTTACCCTGATGTAGTTCTACTGATTGTTGGCACTGTGGGTAAAGATATGGTATTTCTTTTTTAATATTGGGGATAAAATATGGTCTTGATAATATGTGGGAGTTGATTTTTACATTTTCCCCCTCTTTTTACTTTTAATTTTTCATTATATGTAAAACCGGCAACAATCATAAATCTTTTAGAGAAAGTTCTCACGTTCACTTTGCTATAGTCTTTTGACTTGGTGGATTCTCTTTTGAAATTAAAAATCTTACCTTACAAATATTCTCAGAATTTTTTTTCTTTTTTGGATACTTTTTTGGAAGTATTTTTCCACTTTTACGTTTTTTTCCTTTCTCATCAACAATATTACTTATCGTATCTTAGATATCGACAAATCATGACTACAGCGTTTTTGAATAATTGAATAAGCATAATTCTCTTCGGAAAGAGAGGAGTATAGCCTTCCATCCATTGCTTATTTAAAAGCGCCATTTTGAAAGTAAACAAAACGATGAGATAGCAGACAATAAGTTTTACTTTAACTATTCAACTGCTGTGAAAATAAAATTCTTTCGTAGGGCATACAATTTTTTACAGCTTATCAAAATCGTTCAAAAAATGTCCGAAAAGCCTCTGTAGTTCCATGCGATTGTTGGTTACATGCAAATTTCAAAATAATTTATTGATAATTTTTTAATCATAAGCACCTTTTCATGAAAACTGCTATGAAATAAATTGTTTAGAATATGTCCCACGCGATTCACAATTTAAATCAATATTCCAATTTCTAGTAATATACTGCATAATTAGCATACAGTGGTATAGACAACATCTAGAGATATAGCATAATTGGGACAGAGGACAACTCTTACCCTTAGGGAATTGATTTCACGTTTATATTGGAATTAATTTATCATATTTCATTGAAATCAATGCAAAAAGAAATCCTTAAAAATTAGAACCAATTTATCTAGCTTTAGTGTTAAAGTTTTTTGAATGGCTTGTGGTTTTCGCAATGCCCACACATTCATTCAACTCTACAGTTAAGAGAGACTCTTGTCTTTTGTCAATGTCTTTTTGAGTTTATATTCTTTGAATTTTTTATTGTGATTCATAACAAAATACAGAAAAATAGAAAATCTAATCAAATGGAAACTTATAATCGTATTTTTGAAAGCAGAAAAATTCGAAAAATTTCGTTTTAAATTCCCTCAAAATAAGTTATCCAGCACAGCAGTGCTACTGGTACGTGGAAGAAAGGCAGTAGAGCCATCTTAATCCCCCAAGTGGTTCCGTCGAGATATTTCGTCCATCAAGATATGATCAATTTTGATAATGACGAGATATCTCATCATCAAGATATTAGTTTCTTTTATGACGAGATCCAGTTCTGGTCAGTTTTCAATTTCACCCTGTGTATTTCCCTTCTATGTCAGTAAAACGTTCATTGTGTGTATGTCTATTACTTGATATTGTATGTCTTTTGTCTGGTACAGCATGACCAAATATGGCCCTTGCGCCATAAAACCGCAAAAAACGAAATACAAACAACCAAAATCTGACTAATTTTGTTAATGACGAGATATCTTGCCATCAAGATTTTACCGATTGTTTTGGTGATGGCGATTTCAAGATCTGGTCAGTTTTCTTCTCATGACGAGGTATCTCGTCCATCAAGATCTGGTCAGCTTTGCTAATGACAAGAGATACCTCGTCGAGACAGTCACCAGAGTCGAAATATTTTTGGCAAAGCTATGCATTGGGACCATACTCACATATTTAGGAATGCAAAGGTAAACCATGATTCAAATAAAACCTTAGTTCTTTATCATTTCAATACAAACCCAAATATTTCAACATATGAATGGAAGAAATTGGCTACTTTTTTACTATGAAACACAAATGTTTGCAAAATTTTAATGTTGATAAATGCTTTACTAATTTGATTATCTTAAGTTATCATTTATTAGCTTGAAATAATGGGTCATCAGGTTCACACCTTTGACTGTTACTTTTTGCTCTCTGAGGCCATGCTCAGCCATTAGTTTTAATTCTCGAGTTTCCCTCCGCGAATAGCAAAACAGAAATAAAATTGTGAAGGAGCAGGAGTTGCATTTCTGTTCTTGTAAATTCGTCACACTGCATTGTTACTCGGCGGATAGAAACTAGTAATCAATATTGCTTAGTTGGTGATAGATCGGTCACTGGGCCTGTAAATCGCCGGGCCCCTGGGCAACTAACTGCCCAGTTCCTAAATGCGTC
Organism: Meta bourneti; assembly: GCA_933210815.1. Taxonomy (NCBI): domain Eukaryota; kingdom Metazoa; phylum Arthropoda; class Arachnida; order Araneae; family Tetragnathidae; genus Meta; species Meta bourneti. The sequence continues at coordinate 101,654,922 of OW119925.1, forward strand.
GAGGTGAAGTGTGGTAATGGAGATGTTTGCAGAGGAAGTGTTGCAAAATGTCCGAAAAACAAAAAACGAAACGAAAACACACGTATCTAGGAAATAGGCAAAAGTGGCGTGAGACGGGTTCACGCACTAAAATGTCTTCCGAATATCCACTGAAAAACGAAGCAAATGCCCTTTTCTCCTCTTCCCCAATTCGATCGATTACCCCCGCCGTTCCCATGGCGACGAGGAACATGGGCAGAACCCATCGATCCGAAATACCCATGCTCGTGCGCAGCGGCGGCAGACGCCAGCAGCATTCCGATCGAGTCAGGTGCGCGCTCGGGACACACCGACACCGATGCCGCTCGCAGGGACCACCGTGGTCCCCACTCGCTGAAGCACACAGGGACCACCGACACCCGGGACTCTGGATCCGGACGATTGCAGCGTCTGCAGCCGAGCAGTCGTCATGGGAACGGTCCTGAGCTTCTCGCCGCGGGAGCGGAAACCAGCCTACAATCTCAACAACTACAGCTACGCATCCTCCAAGGGCAGCAACAAGGAAAAGGCTGGCAGCCACGCCATAACCACCACCACCACGACTACGACATCCACCACAGCCTCCAACAACAACAACAATAGCCACCACCTCAAGAAGCACTCCCTCTTCATCAATGCCCTCAGCTGGAAGCACTTCACCACCTCCAGCAAGAAGAAGCAACAGCAGCAGCTGGAGAAGAACCGGACCAACATCCGACAACCGCTGGACACCATCCACTCCATTGTAGACAACAACAGGAACATCCAGAACTCGCACCTCTCCTGCTTCAAGCAGCTGGATGTGGTGGTCCGGCCGGACAATGGCAAGCCCCTGCCACCCCCCTTGCCACCCAAGCCAGCCATCCTCACAGCTCACAACCTGGTGCGGCCTGCCAACCAGGGGGCTGTGGTGGGGCCCCTGGCCTTCACCTCCTCGTGCGGGGTGGCCACCGCCACTGCCACCAAGACCATCCTCACCAACAGCGCCGTCAGCCCGCACCGGAAGACGGTCATCCAGGCCTCCACCTCCGAGCTCCTGCGGTGTCTGGGGGAGTTCCTGGGCAGGCGGTGCAGGAAGCTGAAGGACTTCCACCCGACGGACGCCGTGATGTGGTTGCGGACGGTGGACCGCAGCCTCCTGATGCAAGGCTGGCAGGACATCGCCTTCATCAATCCTGCCAACGTCGTCTTCCTGTACATGCTGGTGAGGGAGCTGGTGGCAGAGGATATGGAGTCCGAGAGGGAACTCCAGGCGGTCGTGCTCACCTGCCTCTACCTGAGCTACTCGTATATGGGGAACGAGATCTCGTACCCCCTCAAGCCGTTCCTAGTTGAGGACAACAAGGACAAGTTCTGGGACAGGTGTTTGTTCGTCATCAATCTGCTGAGCGGCAAGATGCTGCGCATCAACAGCGAGCCAAGCTTCTTCACCGAGGTCTTTACTGAGCTGAAAGGATGTTGCTCTGTAGCGGCGTAACCCAGCCGAGTTTCTCTATGGAGGTCGTCAATCGAAACAGCCCTGTTTCAGAGTCAAGTTTCCGAAATAGGACCTTCAAGCAACTCGAAGATTGCTGCGCTCTCTCCTTCTTTCAGACTATATCCACTCTCAGCAAAGTTTCCTTATGAAGGGCTTCATCGTGCTGGATGGATGCAGCAAAAACGTCAAGCATTCTTCAACGAGGTCTCTACCAGTTAGCTGATCAGCCACAGTGTATGCACTCTCAGCCAAGCTACTTCAAAGTAGTATTTATTTAGCTGAAAAGTGTTCGCCTCCTCATTCCAAGCCGAGTTTCCTTACGAGATTTTCATCCAGTGCTCCGTAGACAGCGTAGCCACTCTCAGCTAAGTTTCTTGATCGAGTCTTTAACATCAAGCTGAAAGAATACTGTGCCTGCTGCAACATTGTCCTCAGCTCTTTCACTCGAACGAGCTGAAATGGTGTTGCCTGACCCTTCTCGGCTAAGTTTCTCCTAAGAGGTTTTACCAGCTTGTGAAGGATACTGTTTTTTATGTCTGAGTGTACAACCACAAAACTTCTAGCAATCCTAGTATCAGCAATCGTATGGGAAGAATAAAGAGGTATTGTATATTTTTTCATAGATCAACAATCGACCGCGACTTCAACAAATCTTACTCAAACTCTTAACTCAAAAATTAAAAGGACCGTATAGAAGGTTCTAGAAGAAAATTGTTTGTTACTTTTCTTTTCCGTATTTGGTGTTGTTTGGAAAAGCTTTAACGGATAATGTAATCGATAAAAAAATAATGGAATATGCAGGATTAATTTATAGGGATCATTGTAGGAAAACATTCCGAATGCATACGTATTTATCTTTTCTTATTCATTTAATATATTTTTAAAAAGTCAGATGGCTCTAATATACTTTCAAGGTCGAAAACAGTGCCATTGGAATACTAAAGTATATTATAAGGAATAAATTATCACATACTACATAAAATTGAACTCGTAGTATTAGTGTGATTGGCTTACGATTATGTTAAAATCAGATAAACGTCTTGTATTTATCAAACAAACATCATCCAAAAATTTCTAATGCAGAGAGAAAAGAAGCTAAATACAAAAATATTATAAATTCTAAAATGTTTGCTAAAACAATTAGCAGATTTTCGTACGGTTACATTCTATCAAATATAAACAAAAGCAACACAAATAAAACACAGTTTTGCTTGAATCTCATATTAGTTCCATTGACTTATTACTTTTTTACTACAATTGCAAACAAAAATTGGAAATAGACTATTAGTTATAATTAATTAAGCATTTCTTGTAAAAGAAAGAATATCTGAATTGAAAGCATTTTGATATGCAAAGCTGAGATAAAATTTACATTGGATGGTAAAGCCATGGAATGTAAAATTCCTTTATGACAATAATATTTGTATTACAAAAAGTTTAGCTAATGACTCATAAAACTAAAGGTTTGTGCTTTAACATACAAAAATGGTATGGGGTGCAAGTAGAAATGCTTTTGTTTGCTTGATCATTTTACGAAATGTGTATTTTTAAAACATTGTAACTCTCATTGAATTGGTTTTTCATTATTTTTCGATAAACCTACAGTCACTTCTCTAACAAATTTTTGACGCTTTCACATTTCTATTTTATTTGTTGATATTCTAAAACTGTATCCATTGCAATACTCTTCCCCTCGTAACTGAGAATAATCTTATTTCAAAGGTCAAAAATGATTTTTAACACTCAGTGGTTGTCTAGTCGAGGTATCGCGTCGTTAGCAAAACTTACCAGATTTGGATGAACGAGATATCTCGCTTCTCAAGATCTCGTCGTCTCACGTCTTTAGAAGAAAACTGATAGATCGTCAGACTTGTCATAAAAAAATCGGCAATACTGATGACGAGATATCTCTTCATCAAGCATTGTCCAAGCATATCTCGCATTATCCAAAATTCTCATACGGTCTTAATGCCCTCAAATCCAATCCAACGAAATAAAAAATATAATTTAATCTTACTTCATAAAAATATATTATAATTAAATCATTTACTATGTACGTGTACTCTGAATCTCTTTGATAATTCATTATCCAAAAATATACACCTTTACCTAGAGAACATTAGTTTTTATTTCCTATACAGCTTTCATCTTCCTGAAGGCCTCTATAAAAAGAAGCCCTTGAGGTAACTCTAATGGATAATCGATCTCGTAAGTGTTCTTCGATCGAATTTTCAACATCTGACATTTAATGAGATAGTCAAATTATTTTTTAGAGTTCAAAACAAATTAATACCTTTTATTATAGCTTTTATTCAGAATAATCTCATAAAAATTGAGAATACATTTGACTACATAAATTCTATTATTATTCGAAAGCAAACGCTCAAATGCAAAATGTAATCAAACATATTAAGTTGTTGACTTCTGTTTACATTACGTTACATATTATTTATTGCCTTTATATAACAGTAACATAAATTATTATACTTACCATAAAATTATTCTAATTAACATGACGTTATTATAATTAACAAAATTGTTGTAATTAACATAAATTATTATAATCAGTAACATGAAAATAACCATTAATTATGAATTTGACTCGGTTTTAAAATTATTTTGATAAACTGTGAAGGACTGTTTTTCTCTTTACAATTATAAATGAGTAAAAGAAAATGTAGAATGTTCCTTGAAGAAGTTTTTAGTGAATACAGAATTTTCTAGAATCACTGACGACTGTTCTGATATTGCATTATATTTTAATGCATTGGATAAAGGTTAAGTTTATTTTACCATTTTCCCTATAATTGATACGCTATTATCTACATAGAACCAGTTGATTTTGACTGGTTTTTTTCTGTAATTTAACAATAAAGAAAATTCCCTCAAATCGTTTTAGAAAGATAATGATGACGTCTGGTTTTATCAGACTTGTCAACGTTTTTTAACCTATATGGGTTATATTTTAGTAGTTTTCTGGAATTGAGCAAGCTTATAAAATTCTCTCTAGACGTTTGAAAAATATAATTTAAGAACTGGAATTTTTAAGAACTGCCTTGTTAACATCTTGCTACATAGCAGACCCAGATATATTTTAAGCGTTAAAAACAATTATAAACAGGTACCGAAGTGTAGTTTCAACGTCGTGTCAATATTTCGTAAATCCCACAAGTTAGAGCAATTCGAACGAAATAGGGATCTAAGAAGACTGGGTTATTCGAATTTATTTGGGATACGGTGTCTGCTACGTGGCGTACATTCCTGACAATATTTCCAGATCGTGGAGAGATATGAGTTTTTCGCATAGCCTGTCTGGAGGCCTGAAAAAAAGATCGATTCTTGAGTCGCAGAAAAGCTGACGGAGTAATGGCGTCTAATATCGATTTTCCTCGAGTCGATCGCGTGGCGTCTAGCTCCTCCCTCTCCCCTTTATTTGGAACCAGTGGTATTCAACCTTTTTGTGATTCACGTACTCCTTCTTCTTGAGACTGTATTTTTATCACCAACCACTACACTAGGTTATAGGGATAGGAGAATAACCACTAGTCCAAAGACAGAGGAAGAGAGAAGTTGCGGAGATTTACTTCCTAGTAAAAATATTATTTCCTGAATATTTTGATTCGTTTTTAGATCGAGTATGGGAGACATTTTCTGTCAAGCTAAATGTAGGGGGCGATACGTGTTTCCCCTAGACATATTCTGAATATAACGTCACTTGTTTTTCGAATAAGAGATTAAGCACTTCTCCAATAAGACTTCAAAAAATTAATTCCGAATTGATATGTGATAGTTGATTGGTCAACAGTAATTAGATTTCAGTCCAAACATCGGCAAAATGGTGATAAACTGATTTTTAAGGTACCCCGATATGCTTTAAGCGAGAGCATTTGGACAGAAATAAAATCTTTACAGACCTTCTGGTGTATTTACTCTGAAATCCCTCATAAAACCTTCCCATAATACTCGACTCAAATCGCATGAATGCGGCAAAGTACTTATGCGAGAATATTTATAAAATGAGCTTAGATATATATATATAAAGTTTGTTCCATTGTTTGTATACTTTGACTCAGCTCAACAATTTTCGGTCAAATATGGATAGCTTGTTATTTTTGGCTGTAGTTGTTATATTCCTTTTATTCAGCGATAAACTCTAAAATTGTGATTATTTCGCGTTAGATTAAAAGATTCTAGTGGATTAAATATGGTATTACTCTTTAATTTAGTTTTTAATGCGCATCTAAAGTCCGTTTCGAATGACACCTGATTAATCATAAACTAAATACTGGGACAAATTTGGTCAAAGCTATGGAGAAAAAATTGTATTTTCCCTTCATTTCATTAACATGGATGATTAAATGTCAATTCGATTTTCCATAAATTCAAATTTTCTTCCTCGCCAAATTTTTGAAAATCGCATTTATTCAGAACTAGTTTTTCTCGGAAAATTGGGAAGATTTTCAACCCTTTTCATATATTTGTTCCTTATATACCTAGATATATATAACATATTTTTTACCAATTACTTTATAGCAAAAACTTGTTTTCAGGTATATACGTAAAAACTTCTTTTAACTACATGAACTTTATAAACTAAAACATTACTACCATTGATTACCTTTTTTGCAATAATTTTATATCCGAGTGTATCTTGTCATGTGTAGTTTATTTTAAATACGCAATTCCATAATAACCATAATAAAAACAGGCAAGATGATTACATAAAATGAGTAGGGTTGGTTGGTTGAGTTTTATGGGTTTTACGGCCATGTGCCGTTTGAAGAAATATACCCAGGGAGGAATCGAACCTGCATCGCCTACAACTCGCAGAAGGAAAATGAGTAAGGAAATCTTAATATTTCTCGTAGCTCAATTAAACAACATTCAGTTTCGATTACTTAAAATAACTACCCTATCCAAGGAATAAATTTTCCTTGGTTTAGATATTAAAGGTCTTAAAATAAACCCCACTTAAGCGATATTGAGGATCAACTACGAAACTAATAAAATTCTTAACAATTCCTTAAAATAATACCTTAGAGTATTTACCGCTGCCTTTGGTAAGTTGCTCTAAAAATGATGTGGAACTTGATGACTATTTCTGAGGAAATAATCAGGGGGAGACTGAACCTCGTGTAGTGAGGGAGCAAGGCCTTCCAGAAGAGTTTACACGCAAAACAGCCATATTGAGTCTTGTTACAAGACCTATTTCAAGCCGTGCAGAGACTTTTAAGGCTGTCCGATATGAGCTGTAGCACGAGAGACTTTTGAAACGGCACCTCATCAATCGGTATGTCACGTACTGCAAGCGTGACTCAAATCGTGTCACATGAAAAGATTTTCCCAGAACAGCCCCCTTGCAGTTCGCATGTGAGAACCGTTTGAAAACAAGACCATTTTTGAAACACCACAATTCAATTAGTGTCGGAAATAAATCTAGCACAGCGTTTCAAAAATCATAGCTATTCTTTTTTGAGGGGATATACTCGCTCTTAGTGTTTCATTACGTAAATTTGGGAAAATGCTATACGTTGTTTAAATGAGATTTTAAATCAATTCTGACGAACCCAAGTAAAGTCATTAAACATATTGAGAAGAAACACTTTCCAATAACATTGTTTTTACCCTTAACGTTTTGTGGATAAAGCTGTATTGGTTGAAAAATCTTGTATGTTTTCGATTGAACAAGGAGGCTAAAGCTAATTAAGAACCATATACAGAAAGCCGCAGATTGAAAAGTGGTGTAATAAATCCCACACACACAACATCCAGAAGGTACCTAAACCAAAATTTTAATTATTTTTGGTTTTCATAGACAATCAACTTTCGACGTTTATGCATAGTCGAAATTTGCCTTAGCTAACACTATTTCAATGGATTTTTAGTTGGAGTCGTTACCATGAAACTTGCAAAGGTTTTAGACTGTAATTGCGTGTACACTTGCAAGAAAAAAATTTCAATTTCTTTCAGCCATTCTTACGCTGTAACTTTCAATATTTTTCCTTGCATGGCGAAGCAGTACCATACTGAAACTGGCCTTGAAATATACTTCCTATTTAAGAAATTTTATACAAACTGCTGAAGCTAAAACATTTTGATGATTTTCAATCGTCTTTCCTGAATTCGACTAATCACTGGAATTTCTGAGTTTTCATGTAAATGCAGAAAAAATTCATTTTTGACTTGTTTTTTCAATTCCTTCTCTTATTGCATCTCGAAGTATTAATTTTCCACGTGTACGTTTATATATCAGTAATTAGTTCAGTAACAGTATTGGTTGATTAAATTCACGGAAGATTTCTATTCTAAGAAGCTATGAAATGAACACTGCAGGTTGCAGTGGGGAGTAACCTCCTAAAACGATAATACTATTTTCACTCGAATATACTTACTTCCCCAAATTAATCACGAAGAACAAAAACGGTATGATTACGCAAGATTTTAATTTCTTTGAATAATGTAACTGAGCTCAGCAAATCGCTTTGGTATCTCGAGGACTAAAGCGCTGTATACTGTGATTTGATGCGACAGAATCGAATCTAGGTATTGGACACAGGTGGAACAGAACTGAAAGGAATATTTATAACCATGAAAACAATCTCTTCGTCCCCGTGAACAACCCCCGAGTGACCTTCAAACTCTTTGTCCTCCGTCGATGTATAGAATTATAAATATGTAAGCATGTGGCGATGTTTTATCTGTTGTGTATAGCGCGCGTTTTATATATATAAAAAAATATTGTGAATGTGTATGTTTCGTCTTAAAAGAATACTCCTGATGGAATTGAGTGCCGGCAACACGTGCAATATAAAACCGGATTCCGAAGACTCCCACGAGCCGGATGACCGGACCTATTTGTGAATAGAAACCGAGTCCTATAAATCAACTCGCATGTTTTTTGTAGATGAATATAGAATTAGGCAGGGGACACAGCGTTTGAAATTTATTTTAAAGATAACCGTTACCATTTAAATATCTACAGTTTTTAATTTATATTTACAAATTTAGCATATTTGTTTTTTAACCCATTTGCTCCAAGATTTCTTTTTGTAAATACATGGTAATTAGAGAATACATATGCATTTTGTCCTATGATGACACAGGCTTATGTTTTTTATTTCATATTTATTATATTTGTATAAATTAATAGTCAACTATTTATAGTATATTTTAAAGTATTAAAAATATGTATTTATTTCTCTGCTCGTTGTCTGACTGTTTTAAAATGCTCATTAATTATTAAATACAGTATAGTATAAGAGCATTAAACTAATTTGAGTTTTTAAAATTTTGTTCTTTTATTTATTACTTCTATTCTTTTATGTAGACTTGACACTTTTTTGTATTGTGATATTATTTATAAAATTATGCCATGCACTTCTTTCTGGAAATTATGAATTTACTTTTAAATTCGTATAATTTATCTATATATTCTCAAATAAATAACTATAATATAAAATTAATGCCTTCATTAAAAAGCTTCAGGATTAGTACACATATTTAATAGAATATTATATTTTTATGTATTTATAAATTTTATTTATGATGTGATAATATATTAGATTTTTGTTTAACTCTCTTTACTACTTATTATCATATGATTGTTTTCATACGATAATTTGTTATCATACGATATACAGTTAAAATTACAAGTTATTTAACGTGTTATAGCATAATTTGTTTGATAACTTTTCATTTCTCAATTTCATTTAAAGCTATTTTACTAATTACATAATTATTCATGATACTAAGCTTAAAATTTCAGACAAAATCTTTCATCTATCTTTTACATTATTTGGCAAACTAAATTTTATTGTTTCAGCCCTAAGAAACTTTTTTTAAAACTTCCATCTAATATAGAAAAGATAGTATGCAGAATTCACAGTATTTTTATTATTAACAGCTGAAGTTTTGCTCAAAAACTTTTATTTCTAAAGCTCAAAACTCTCTACCTTTTTTAATGGATGAAACCCATTGATTTTGCATTAGTATTCAGTGCCCTTAATTGGGCTGCTCCAACGCTTCCCCTGCCTTCTTTCATCATATTAAATTATATAAACTGACGTCCCTTGTATAGCATGTAAATATCATTACTAGAATTTAGGAACTGTAAATGCCATGTCTGTAAAAAAATCTTTCTAGAGTACAAAGTGTAATATAAAAAAGAATGATTGGAAAATTCTAGATTAATTTTATTTTGATGCCGAATTACAGTTCTTTCTAGCTTTGTTAGCTAAAGCATTAAAGCTGCAATGTATTACGACTGAGACTCGAGTCCGGACCAAACTAAAATTTCAAATGGAGCACTTTTCAGTGTTCTGTTCAAGATTTTATTTACTTTACGTTACTTATTGTTTTACTACAGTGAAATAATTCGGTTGCTTGTGAAATTGTTTAAGCCACAATCTTAAAGTTTGCTTTTGGTTGTAAGATATATAATTTTAAAAGAATTGAGGTATGTCGTTTTAGTACGAATAAATTCTTTATGCCATAATTTAGTTAGGAGGTCTATGGGAAGGGTAAATTACAGCGAATTGCATTTTTATACACTTTGTTATGATGCGATATATTTAGACGTCGCGTGATGTGTATTTCAAGTCATAAATCAATGAAATATCTAGTTTTTCGGGATTTATTGAGGAAGTTAATACATATTCGAGTGTGTGAACATGAAATGTGCTGGTTTGAATGAGCGAAATATCATGGATATTATGTTTAACTGTATATATTTTAATAGAAGCACCGCTTTCAGTTTGTATACCTGAACGTATACTGCAGTTTCAAAGTTTCTCGGCTCCTATCTCGAATAAAAATATGTAGATTGCGAAGGGCAATCCTTACATAGTTTGAAATGCAAATACAGAAAAGTTTAGAATTGCATTACTACAGAAAACATTTGGAATTTAAAAAAATCACTTTCTATACATAAAATTTGATGAGGGGGTTTGGAAATTTAATGGAAGCGTTTTACTTATATAAAATTGGGCTTTCTTTACACTTTTTAGTTCATATTTCAATCCAGAGAGTTACAAATCATTTCAAGATCAAAATTGATAAAAACAAAACGCTGATAACCATTAACTTGAGTAAGGCAACATAACTGAGTACGGATAATTAATGTGGATAAGTTTCATAAACGCATTGAAAAGGAGAATGAAAGGGAAATACGAAGAGAAGTTTCGAAATTACTCGTTTCGAAGGATAGGAAAGATAAAGTTACAGTTAAGCTCTTCCATACAATACCTGCGTTAGTGTCTAGATGTTTCTCACACAGGTTCTCTCACTCCCACCAAACAGATGTGATTCTCAAACAGGAGAGAAATATTTAAAAAAAGAGTATTTTCATGCCACTGTGATACATTTGATTTTGTAAATAGTGTTTGATATATTTTTACAAGAGTTTCTCCATTTCTGTTCTTATTCAATTCGTTATGTGGTGAACGTCAAGAACAGGGTGCCGAATGGGAGCCAACTTGGCGTGTTTTGAACAGAAAAGTCGCCTGGTCAACAAATGTGTCAATTTAAAACTATAACAAGTCGTCAAGTTGACGGGCTTTCAAAAAATGTAACTAACACACACTAAATTATTTTTATCTTAGTCTTCTACTCAGGAAGTAAATAGAAATGCCAAGGAATAAAAATGCCAAAGACACAGCTTTGTTAAAACACGTTAGGCGTCAACTTGGCGTCGGGCACCCTATTCTTGAGTTTAACCGATTTTATAGTATATATATATGAGAATTCTTTATGAATCTGAAGCCAACAAAGTATTTGCTCTCTTAATGTTTTGTTCACTGAAATGTTTTCATGTTTTGTCTGATGAAATGTGTTAGTAGTACTTTTGTGTTATATTTTCAAAAACGGAATCACTGATAAAATTCATCTGGCGAATTCTTTGTTATAAAGAGTCAAATCTATTAAAAATGTATCAGATTTTGTTTTAAAATTTAAATATTAAGCAATGAATATATTGAGGAATTAAATAGTGAAAAGTTTCCTCTTTTCAAAAACTTAAACCCCAAATCGATACTATTCAAAACGACCAATTGGGTGTGAATGTATATGCATCATGTCGTTGATAACATTTATCGAAAGGAAAGTCGGAATTCAATTCGTTTTCGATGTTTATTAAAAGTGATATCCCCTTGTTGTGTTGGACAGACAAACGTGACAGGAATCATTTATACTAGGTGAGAAGATTTCTAGGAAATTTGAAATTACTCGTGTTTCACAAAAGGGGGAGCTGTTCAAATTTAATAGAGGGGTTTATTTATATTTGAGTTTTTAATAGAAAATCTCAAGTACTAATTAAATTGCTTAACTATACTGCGACAAACTTAAAAATTGAAAGAAAATTTTAATCTTAGCACATCGCAAAACAGTGATGCTTAATTTCAGTTGTGAATTATATTTATTCGGTTTACGTGTATTTTCTTCCTTACCAGCTCTTTTATAAGCGGGTGTTATATGTGTTCATTTTATGGCATCGTTTTACCTATTTTATTTATCTATGTATATTGTGTGTGTTTCGCATTTAGATGTTGAAAAGTGTTATACCTTTAAATTTCAACTCAGTTTTTTAGTGATATTAATAGTAGAAAGCTTGTTAGATACATTTCATTGTTGCCTCCTCTATTCTATAAACATTTGTTCTCTATTTTGTAAAAAAAGGTAAAGAATTCTCTGAATTGTATTTACAAGGTCCTTCCAAGGACACCAAGACATGTCGTCCACTTGTGGCCAGTTTGCTCAATAACTTCCACAAACAGTGTACATATTAAAAAGTTAAGAAAGCTGTTGTGTTTTAAGGTAACGAAAGGAAGCATTTTTATTTGTATTCTTTTTGTTAAGCTTAAATCACATCCTCAATGGTTCGCGTTCTTTTCTATTAAATTTATTATTAAACTATGATTTAACTGGGTCCCCAAATGTAGGGAAATAAAATATTCTATATGTTCAAGATTTCCGTACTATGACATGGAAAGCTGTTTGAAAAATGATTGTTGTGAAAATCAACGAAAACTGATTTACGCATACATATAAAACGTCATTTTAATACGAAGCCCAAATTTTATTTTATTTTGAATAAACAAGATATATTAAAACGAAAGCTACTCATTTGACAATTCTGGCATTATTCTATCAATCCATAAATTGAGAATGTTATTAACTTTCCCACACCCTTCCTTCAAGTCAATAATTGAAATCAAAATGTAGAATTTAGATTTGGGAAAATATATTAGGGGAGGGCAGAAAAGGACGAGAGAAAGTTTACGTGTATTTCAACTACAAATATGATTAATCGTTTATTTGCATTAGTTAATGTTCTAGTATTCATTTTAGTTTATGATAAAAAATATATAATGTATAAAAAAGTATAAACAAAATAATTCAAATTTTGAAATAAAATCTCAAAAACATGCAACGAATAGAGTAGGAAAAGATTGAATTTCAAAATAGGCGTTTGAAAGAATCATTTTAACATGCAACGAAAAAATGTGGAGTAGGAAAAACTAACTTCAAAAATAAATATTTCATATGTACTTAAGGAATGACTATATTTTCCCGAACTAGATTAATTATTTAAATAATACTATTGGCTATAGATATCATGAGTCCAACGATTGTTACATGTTCTAATAACTTGTTCCATAAAACATCTATAAAATAAAATGATATTTCTTCAAATTAAGTTTAAATTTTAAAAAGAGCTGATTCAATCCTAACTGTCAAAAATACGCTTAAACTTTATTCTTTCTGAAATAGTCTATTAAACAATTATTTAATTATTGCTTCCATATTACATATATATCTATTGGTTCCGACGAAATTTCATCTGTATTTTATGTATTCATCATAGTTAAAATTATTTATTATAGTCATGAGAAACTAAACAAAAACTAGTTATTAGTCTTCAAGTTATACAGATTGTGAAGTTGTACTTCTAAATATTGTATAAATATATTTTTACTGCAAAAAATACTCTGTGTATAACAATGTGAAAACTCAATATAGCAGTAGATTGTATAAGTAAATGTTAAAAATTTCATACGAAAGTAAAGAATACCACGTCCCTTACAAGTAGAGAGTTGCTTTCTTTCACAGTTACACATATAATAGAATTTAGAAACACATTCCGTAATATTTATTTCATTAATTATCATTTAATTTTTTAAAATCACTCTCTGGTACTTCCTTACACTTACAAATAACGCAGTATATTATCCAAATGAAACGGAAAGAAAGGTATGAAAATAAATTAACAACGCGCAACTTTCAATAGTGGAATAAGGCTACTTAAAATTATATACAAACCTAAATGCGAAACAAATTTCGAATTATATAGTTACTTTCCTCATGTAGTACTGTATCTATATTTCGTGCAGCGATAAGAATTTAATTATTTGAACTTTTAATTATTTAATCTAAATGCATTATATATACAAATTATAACCGGGTAAAGTATGACAGTAAAGGGGGAAAAGCATTTCTATTTCTACTTTTTTACAAGTATTATCAAATATTTGCAGAAATGTGTTCATCGGTTTTGTCCGTCTTTTCTTTTTGTTAGGATGCGCTTTTAAAAAAATGTCTCTTCCATAAAAGAAAAACAAGGACCGTTATTATTCATGCACTCCTGCTAGAAACAAAATACTTTCACTTTTAAGTAAAAATAATAAATTTTACCAGATTTATCGAGATAACTCTTACTATGTATATATATAATAACCTGAAATCCTTTTTAATTGCTAAAATTTAAAATTCTTGGTTAAAATTTGAATGCGTTAACCAGAAAAACATTTTATTCCAAAATTTTTAAAAATCTGTTCGTTTAATATGATAGTCTATCAAAGTATTTTAATTCAATAGAAATTCCACAGTTATATTAATTAAAGTTGATAGGAAAACATAAAGATGCTAACCGAGGTAATTATATGCATTATCCTGAACGGATCTTGGATCGTTCCTTCGGGTTTGATTCCGGACAATAACCCGCTGAATTGCTCCATTGTGGCGTTAATTAAATACCTACCTGAACGGTTGAATGGCGTAATTTAATTGCACTATCTCTGTATTTATTGGTTGGTTCAAAATATTAAAATAACTTTCTCAAAATTTATAATATCAATATAGTAACAATTTGGTGAGCTTTTTCATATCTTCACCAGTTGCTCAATATAACAACCCATCTCAACCCAAAAGCCTAAATAAATATTTTCGTTGGGTTGAAGGCCTGACCTGCGATAATTTTTAGATTTTTTTTTCCTTTGAATTATCAGAGTATGCATGTCTCTTAATATGAAAATTTAACCATAACATGTGAAAGGGGAAATTCTGGTCATTTTCGTGAAAATTTTAAATTCGATTGTTTAAAGATACATTGATTTAGAAAGTCTGAAAGCAGTTAATTAATTACGAAAATTTTATTTCTTTGTTCAGATTGTTTTTCTTCATTGCTAATTTTCGATTTATTATTATAGGATTACGAAAATCAATTCAGCTAACCAGATAAAAAAAAATTATCGTTTATGATAAATTTCAGAAAAATAATTAACATTCACATGCGAGGTATTTACTAATCTTGCATACAATCAAAATTATAAATTGTTTGCTTAAAAATGTTAACTTTAAGCAATGACGGATAGCCAGTCATCCAAATAAAATAATCTTTTTAAAGGTTTAAATTTTTATGTTTTGCAGAATTAAAATTACTAGTTTCTTTAATTTTATGCATACACTGAATTAATGTTTGGTTTTATAGCCAATACAAATTATTTTTATTTGGATCTTGCAACGAAAAGTTTGTAGATCTTTGGAAACTGTTCAAGTAATTTTTATGTTTTTGAAAAATGCTCCTTTTTGATAATCTCCTTTGTATATCACGGGATATACAGAATTTTTTTTAATTGCCTCATAAAATCAAATGGATAGAAGAAATTTTTTAGTTTTGTGCCTAGGGGCGCCATCTATTACTAAAAGGTAAAAGCAGTTCCTATTTCAAAATGTGAGTGCTGACTGCTGTCCAGTTATTTTGTTTTTCATGGAACTAATTTCTAAAACTATGCATCCATTTCTTTTATCTGTTATATTATTATTCAATTCCATATTTTTTGTTATAACAGTATTCATTCGGATAATTTTGTTTTATTAGAATTCAATTCCAACTGTCGATATAGGTATTCCTGAATATTTAAGAAAATTATCTCGTTTTTTAAATAGCGATTTTCGAAACAGTAACACACAAAATTTTGAAAATCAGTCATACTAAAATATTTTAACAGTCAAAAGTTTATTTTCATTGAGAAACATTTTAAATTAAGTAATAAAACTATTCACTAATTCATTTAATTTCTTTATTAAACTATTACTATTAGCAGAAAGGACAGCTTATTCAAAATGGTTACTAAAACTGAAAACTAATACCTGCAGTTTTTTATTCGTACAATTTGTGTCTATCGTTCTCATAGATCTCTATTGTTTTATGTTCGACACTTTATAATTTCCCCCAATATACAATATAATCTCTCATCAGTTTGCCCCTGCTCTGTATTCTTACTATAGAATAGCATTGTACGTATTCGGAACTCTTAAGTTCCAATTTAATGTTCCCGAATGAATACGAGTTTATGTATAAGGGTAACGAAAATAAATTATTTATATAGAAACTTAATTTCCGAATGAACATTTTTGTTGCCTACTGTATACATCTGATATTTTGATTGAAATTAAGCAATATAACAAAAATTAGCTCCGACAAAAAAATTGTGTTTTTTTTTTGGAATATTTAAAATCGAAAGTTATTACATGCACGAATGGTACCAAATTTCGATAAAATGAACATTCCCTGCCCCAAAATAAGTGTCATTTGCACATTTTTGGTTTGAATGCTTTTCTTCAATTTAGAAGTGAATAGTATCAACAAAGACATTTTTTAACGATATAAGGCAACCTAAGAATGCTACTCGATTGCTATTTTTACTGTAACCAAAGGCTGGTAAAAATGTAAAAAAAGCACCTTTTAAAAGTACACCCGTTAGAAAACATTTCAAGTTAGAAAATATTTTCTTAACGCTACAAACATATATAAAATTTGTGATGTCATCTGGAAGTAATGGAACTAAATTGAACATTACGAATTGAGAAGCAAAAATCACTTTCCAAGCAATATCTCATCAATTGTCATCCTAAAGCTATATTAAAACCCCAAAACACTGTTAACGTGTAATATTTAATTATTTTATACAAAAATAAACCTTTTAATATACGAAATTCTTCTCTTACTTTTTTTACAAATGTGACAATTATTTCGGAAGTAGAAAATACAAGTGTTAAAATGTGGCACTTATTTTGGGACAGAGGGAGAAAAACGTTTTTTTACTTCTTGGTTCGGAGATATAGTAGGTATCCAAAGGTAAGAGTTTACATTTTCCCTAACATTCCGATTCCAGAACATACACATCATTCTCGACAAGAATGGACAAATGTAACAATTTGCATCCAGATTCAAGTAAGCGGTAACAGTAACTTATTAAATGCGCATATTAGCGTCAACAAATCAAGTTTTGGAGATTCTGCTAAATTGTAATCGAACGTATCGTAAACGATGAAGTTAATCAATCTACCAACTAGTCTCATCGTTTGCAAGAAAAGAAATGTTAACTATATAACGCGTTCTTAAAAAAAATACGTAATAATTTTGTTTATCGTGTGCGTAGCTGACTGAATCACTTAAAAAATTGTCACACGTTTATAACAAAACTTTCAAAATATTTTTTCCTAATCGACGACGGTTAACTTGGATACCATCAGGACCAGAGTTAATAGCTAAGCGTAGCTATTTACTGTAATCAGGACTGTAATTGTCAAATAGGGAAATTTTCGATTGTTTTAAATTTTTTTTGATTATACAAGAATGCTCAATTTTCAGTACTGATATAAAATCTAAATTGTTTATTAACTGAAATGATCAATTATTAACGTCCTGGAAGACATTTCAGTATAATTTGTAAGTTACGAACGATTCATTGGACAGAAACAGGTTTTTATCTTATTTAACTGTAACTATGTAGAACAGAACTCAAAAATAATTCTATATTTGATGAACCATGCTTTTTGGATGAAAGAATTTATATTGGAGGAAAGTCAGCACCTATGATAAAGAAAGCTAAAAAACATGAAATATAAGATTAAATACAATTGTTTCAGAAAATAATGCATTAATTATTCCCATTTGCTTTCAACATGCATTATTAAAAAAATATTTTCTACAAAAATTTTTGGTTTGTCAGTTTTTAGATTTTCTTAAAAGTGCAATGCACACTACATCTAATGAATACAATTTTTTCAGATTTAATCTATGGGCCACCTCATAGTAGTACCACAGTAACATTCAGCACAGTGCATTTTTAAAAACCAATCAAATGGAAAACAATGGACACCCAGCAGGAAAGTTTTACTGACACAGATGAGAGAAATACTGAGAAGAATCAAATCTGCACTGCCCACAACCCGAAAGTTGCTAGAGCAGTAGGCGAACCCACTGAGTTACCATTCACTTACTGATTTCCAGTCAACTAAGCAGTAATTCCCTGATATGAATATATACTTTTTCTCTAATAATTTACTCCTTATTCCTAACTAGGATTCCATTTCGTATAACACATCTCCACTAAATTGTTTTGTTAGGATTAGATGATTTAAAAACAGTTAGATTCTATCACCTCTTAGGAAAATAAATATAAATATTCCAATATATCAGCAAAGTATATCAGTTTACATAAAATCAGATTTGCCTTCATCTCTTGAATATTTCAATAGTTTATAATTACCACCTAATATTGACTGAATATCCAAATAAAAATTCATGGAAATGAAATAAACATTAGTATGTGAATTTTTCTTTCAGATTATAACCTTGTAGTCAAGTGGTTAAAGCTCTGGTCATCTGAAATTATACATTTAAGTTTTATACTTAAGAAGTTTGAAATAATCTGACAAAATTTACAAATACAATAAAGACATTTGTTGAGTAATATTGTGGGTGCATTTATTGGAAGCATTGCAATCATTTATATCTTGAAAGAAAATTATGTTTAATATCTAATTTTTTAAGAAATGATAAAAGTAATAAAATTATCAAATAATTCGAATTTATTCAATGAGAATAGGTATGAAAATAAAAGCGAAATTACGCATTTTGCACATTCTATCAAGTAAATCTTAATTGTGGTAATTTCTTGTAGATACACATTATATCTAATTGTTTTTCTTTTGTCCCAAACAGGATTTCAATCCATTATTTTTAGGGATGGTGAAAAAATTTGTAATACTGCACACAAATCCAGGTAATAAATAAAAATAAGTTATATACAATAAATTTTTATTAAACATGCATATATACAATTTATGGAACATACAAAACTATTCAACATTAGATGCAGTATATAATTCAAAATGGCGTTGCAACAATGTGACATATTTTTATGAATATATTTTAAACACAATAAATAGGAATCATATCCTTTACAGTAAAATTTATGCACAGGAGAAATATTTCATTATTTAGACGTGTTAGGAAGTTTCTAACGTTGAAAATGGAAATACTAAACCATTTATATCAACTGATCTTAATCGACTTTAGATAAATATGTATATACAGTGGTAATTCACTCCATGACCGAGCTCGTAAGCCAAAATGCTCGTATCTCAAATCAATTCTCCCCATTGAAATGAGATTAATTCGTACCACCCCCCCAAAAACCACTCCAATTTTTTTATAATAATGTATTTATAACGAATAAATATTGTAGCTGGAGTTATAGCCTTCATTGAGTCCTGCTTCAGAATAGTACATATCATAGAAATAGTGCGATCGTACTGCATTGCCAAGTCTATTACTCTTACGCCTTGCTCATGTTTGTCTATTATCTCACTCTTTAATTCCATGGATATTACCTTTTTCCTTTTCTCACCACTGTTCTTTACACTCACCTTCTTTGGACTCATGGTTATACGAAAAAAAGTTAGCTAAATAACTGTACATACACCCCTTTTTCCATTTTTAGAATCGAAGCATCTGGTCAGAGAAAAGAAAAAAAAAATAAAATAAGAAAGGGACTCGGGCATCCCGGTGGCAGTTGACAATAAATGTCAAACCAAATTAAGAAATTGATTGATTTTGTGACAGACGTTAACTGTCATCAGGTGAGGCAAACATGTGAACGGAACGACGCGCAAGCTTGTAATTCAAGGCAAAAAAAATCGACCTAGTGACGGCTCGTTTCTAAAAAAACTCGTATATTGGGACACTCGTATCTCAAGGTACCACTTTACTTAAAAAAAGCAAAATATATAACCACTTCGTTCAATGAACTATTCATACATGTATTGGAATAACATATCAAACTGAAATCAATGATAATTTATTTCACTGATTGAAAATAAAAAGGAATTGGCTTATAAAATAAAATACAAGAAACTATTCTAAGTAATATAATGCAAACTTATTTATTAATTAAAATGCATTAAAATCAAAAGGCTCAAGTTGTAAAGCATTATATTAATGACATCAAAATACATACTTTAATCATAAAGCAAACAATAAAGCTGCTTTTTAGTTCAGCAATGTTTGGTTTAATGTCTGATTATTCTAATATTAAGTCATTCTTAAGTCTGACTCAAATCAATAAACACTGAAATATCCTTCTAATTGTATTGATTCAAAAATTTAGATTTTAGAACGTAAGGGAAAATAATGGAATATTTTATTTTTCTTGGAAGTTCTCTATTTTGGCTAGAGAAAAATATTGCATGCTTTTCATAGAACGAAAATCTTCTCGCAGATTTCTGGGGATGCATAGACCACACTTTGGGAACCACTGTTCCATATTTATTAGAAAAACTTCAAAGTAATTTTATGAATTATCTATGAAATGAATAAAACTAAACAAGATATTCATTGAAAGAGTAATATACATTTTGTTTGTTCAATAGTTTTTGGAATGATTTTCATAGAAAAATCTGCAGCAGGTGACAGGAATGATTAAATTTTGAAATCATAATTTTACTGCTACTTCCGAGTCCATTTTAAGACAATTCTAACCAAATGTTACAGAAATCTTTAAGAACAGTGTTTCATCATTAGAAATTATAATTTACTGGACATAATAAACAAGTCAAGCATAAGTAAATGCAGCAGTATCAGGGCTGCCACAGTCAAAGCACTTGTGAAATAGTAGCAAAAGTCTCCTCTTAAACTCTATTATAGTAGCTCAGACACAAAATATGCTAATTGGGTATGAAACATGTTGAAATTCTCCCCAAGTTTAAATTTAAAAATTAAATATTATCTTAATTAGGTTTTCATGACAATCTACCAACTACAGATTCTGATGTTTTTCTTTCATTTCTGTCGCGACTTGGCACCAAAATTTAGAAATTGCCATCCCTTGGAAAAAATTTCCCTGAAAAAAAAATCGTCAAATATTCCCCCCCCCCCGACACTATTAGATAAAAAGGGACAAAACTTTTGAAAATGGGAGCTTTTGAGACGATTTTACTTCAAAAGATACCCTTAGTCACCAAGGTTGAAAAATAGTAGCAAAGTCACCTGTGGCAGACCTCTGGTACCGGGAGAAGGCAGTGCAGTCACATTGTATGGAATGAGTCTATTAGTAAAATTAGGGGACTGGTGGTAACATAAACAAATCACTTCCACAATTGTGGTCTTTAACACACATACAAGTTTTATCATTCAATGTTGAAAGCGATAGGAGTTATGAGAGTTGGGAGGACCATCATCGTTGGTATAGCAGATCTAACATTCATACCAATTCAAAAATCGACTGATCCAAGGTCAACTGCCGAGTCTGATCAATTGCAGCATTGATGATTGCTTTTAGTTACTGGATTGTCTATTACAGACCTTTCTGATTATCTATTGTCACGAAATGATGACTTCTGTGTCACATTTAGTGTTTCCATTCTTCGAGCGAAAGAAAAATTAAGGCATTTTTAAGGCTACATTTCACATAGATCATAACCCATGAACCACTCTTAGGGCCTCATGGATCCAGTTTTAAAAACATTAAGTTCCTCTAAATATTATACCAGTGATATATGATGACACTTGACCTTGAATGAGCATCAATGACCTTGGTTTTTGAATGCAGGTGAAATATAACATGTAGTGTTCTTGTATAAACTAAGACTTTTTAAGAGCCCTTAAAAACCAAAGTGGAAAATCAAGCCATATTAAGATTCATGGTACCCTGATTTAAATATATCCTACGTATGTGTGTGGTACTATTCCCAGTTTCAAATATCTTGTTTATAAATATGTCTAGTAAATGATAACTGAAAGCTAGTTATCAGTGAAATACTCTGTACTAGTTCACAGTACACTAGCAAATCATTTGCACTATAACCACTTCATTCCCAGGGAACACATTTAAAACAAAGACCTTTCTACTCTTAAAATGTGAAAACATTTATTAATTCCTGCTTGTTTGGACCCATGAAAGCAATGTGCCTATTTAGCAACATTCCTCCATGGGCCACCCATTATTAAAAAAATATTAAATATTTCATCATTTCCAAGACTTAAAGTACTTTGAATAGCTGATAAAATAATTTTTTGTGGGGAGGGTTTTCTCGATACTGAAGAGGTTAAGCATGTTTCTTTCATTCAATCACCCACCTAAGTCAAAAATTGGCAGTCACTACTTATTCACCGGGTTCGTCTGTTTCAACTCCAGAAGTTTAAATTCGCTGATGCAGGTAATCAGCCACATAACCTGCGTTGTGGCGATGTGGCTGGAGAGCACGTGGAGGTCTCTCGGAGGTTTGTCTTGAAAGAGAATCACGTGACTGGTGTCTTCCAATGCCGTATCAGACGCATGGTACGGTATCAGGAAGCCATCAGAAGTGACGGTGTCCGGTCGAGGTTCTCTGGACAGAATTTTACCGCCCCCGAAGTGAACAAGATTGCAGATTTCCTCTCTTCCAGGAGTAGGTTTGTTAAAGGTGCCGTGGAGATAGAAGAAGAAACCATCGAACAATGGTGGAAACTGGAATGGAAGAAAATCTTAGCAAAAATTATAGATTTAAAGTGTACATATTGCATCATGGGCTTTTTGATTTTCCTTGGGTGACATATACTTGAGATAATGAAAATGTATAATGTGTGTAATACTTCACAATGTGACTATGGAAATAAAGTCATACGTTTAAAGTGAAACATCTCCATTCTCAAAATGGAAGAGTAAATAGCTGTATGTTACAACCCCTATTATGAAATACAAAGTCTAATGTAGAAATGAAAGCCTGTTATAGAATTGAATTGTTCATTTAAAGTCATTCAATGGTCTTGCATTCTGAAGTTGGTGAGGGTCATTTTTGGGACCGCTAATGCACAATTCGGAAGTAGGTTTTATCTTTGGTTTATCACTTTTTATCAAAAATTAAAATATTAAAAATATGCAACAATACAATATAAAAAACATAAAATGTAGAAAATACAATCAGATATAAAAATATATTAGATGTTCCCATATCTTATTCTCAGTATTTTGATTTTAGACACTATAACCAAGCCTCATGTTCAAACGTATTAGACACGAGACATGCAAATCACGTTTATTTTGGTTTATGTTAAACATGATTGATTATGAAAGTTTAAGAAATATAGCAGAACAAATGTTTGAAACAATAAATTAAAATTATTCTTTGGCCTTATTTCTGATTTTATACTTTCATTTGAATTCTATTTTATGATATAAATCCCTACTACTTAAAATTCTTCATTAGAAAACAAACATTTTAATAAGGAGAGAAAATTTAATTTAAAATTCATAAATATATTTTATAAATCAATTGTTATGTCCTAACCTTTTCATTACCCAACCTTTTTCAAGTGTAAAAAGTTGTTAAGCTGTTCAGTTAAAAATATTTTTTACAAATATAGGAGTAGTAGTGGTGGTAAGGACTTTTTAATAGCTTTCTTTACTTCTATGCAAACACTAAATGAGTTCCCCCATTCTGAAGGAGATATCTGTGATGCAATGTTTTTACCAAAGAGGAAATCAGAAATAAAAAAAAATTATCAGCTTTCTCAGGAATTTTCATTATTACAGGTATGATTCTTGATGAAAATTTTACTTTTGCAAAAAAAGCTATTCCTACTATTTACTCAGTTTATTTTCTTTTGGAGGGTTTTTAAATAAGCTAGGAAGTGAAAGGCATCCAGTACTCGTTTGTAACATACTGAAAACAGATGTTAAACTGCTGATTCCTTTATCAGAAATACAAAATTCCCTCATGAAAGGGCATTAGTTCAAGATAATCCAACCTTTTTATGAGGAAGAGTATATCAGAATTAACCAAAAACACTGCAATGTAGACTGGCACCATATGTATAAAACTCAGCCTCTGCTGACAAACAGATTTATAAGAGACACTTGTTTTCAGTGAACAAAAAGATAAATATTTGTTCATCGTTGTCATTGTCATCCCAAAATGGGCACCAACTTCTATATAAATATATCGACAATATTGGTAATGATTTATTTTAAAAAACAAACAGTTTTGAAACACACTTATATATGAGGTAAGTGGTGTATTACATAGGCCCTCCAATAATTTCTCCAAGTTGATGCCACTGCATCCTGATCAATACTTTTATCTATAGAGATCCTCAAAGTAGAGAAGCCAGTTATTTCCAATTAAAAAAGGGTCAATCTTGGAATGTTGAATAGAAGCAATTTTTAAAATTTATTCGTTTAAATGAAATTAATCCTGTCCCAAAAGTTATTTCATTATCATTATTATTCAACTTTAATTACGAAAATTATATTTTTAAGTCTGATTTGAACTACGATTTTTTTATGATTTAAAAAGCAAACCCTGTCTATAACAGTTGGGCATTGGATTAGTGCTACAAAGGACTCATGATGGATTTTGAGTCTTTTAAAAAAAAAACTTGTATTAATTGAGCGAACGAATAAAGTAGACAAAATACATCATATGAAACTAAAAAGTACTCATTTTACCAAATCAATTTTTGTTACATAATGGAGTATACTTCCTGAAATACTTAAACTTTCTGGATCATTTTGTAAGAAAAAGCTACTTATAAGTGATAAAAAAATTTACAAAAATAGAATATGCAATTAGATCATACTTTGCAATCACAAGATAATTTTATGGATGAAACGAAAGTTTATATAAGGGATATGACCAAGAAAAGCTCATTAAACTAGAATGTTCAAGTTACAAGTTAAAAGGATCAACAAATTTTATTTCTTCTACCTTGCAAAAAGCAGCAAATAGCCTCCCTGAAAATACTTTATAGAAACACAGCTCTAACAAGAACAGGAAACTTAAAAGTCAAACCTTTCGTTCACAATTTTGACGACCTCGTTTTGGTCCTTGCGTGTTAGGTTGGTGTCTTGTGCCTTGAACTTCAAAGACCTCCTCTTCTATTTTCTTTTTATATTCTAGGCACACTTCTATCCCTGAAGGGAAAGAAAGAGATGAAATATAATGAATAGAAAACAATGAAAACATTTGAAACTGCCTCCATCTCCATGGACTCAAACCATCTAATATGGTAGGTAGGTATTTGTGTTTTTATGGCACATTTGAGACTCCAAACAGTCTCCATTAACTCATTCATTCTTGGATATCTCAAAACATAAAAGTATATTTATGCTGTCCCTGTTCAGTTACATCTGATGTTTTGACTCATGCCCATTTGGAGACATTTCCCCCATGAGGAAAAATATTTTTTTAATAATTTCTGAGTCTCACTGTACTTTAACTGGACAATAAAATAGCTTTCTGAAGAGAGGGGTTTTCTCGGGTTGTTTTTTGGGTTTTATTGCGCAAGCACCACATTCAACCAAGCTGAGCCAAACATTAGACAGATAACATCAAGTAATGGAGACACAAGAAAAGTTTACACAGAAGAGGGATTTTCACCCAGGGAGGAATCGAACTTGCACCGCCTACAACTCACAGGTTGCTAGCAGTGGGATAGGGTAGTTGAATTAATGTGGCACTGGAGCAACACAACGCTAGCACAGTGGGCAAATCCACTGACCCATAGCGTGCTAAAATTATAATGGTTAATTAACCATGGTTTTTAATATAATATAATCTTCACTGAACTTTATTTTTAATACCATTTTTGGCATTGAAAACTCCTTGAAACTAAATCCATTATTAACTCTGAGCACTATGGACACATTTCCCTGACACTGCAACCTGCAAGTTCCTCTGTACAACTCAAAAGTTTTAGCCTTCTTGATCAATCAAGAGTTTTTAGATTCTTTCAATCTGTTTAGTCATCAAATAGATCTGATATAGAGTACAAATAATAGCACTCATCCACACAGCCAGAGGGTTAAAATTTAATCATTGAAAAAATTTCGATAGTATCCAACAAGCACAGTAGGCAAGGTAACATTGGGAAACTCGTCCAAAAGGTTACTGACTTATAGATTGAGTAAACTTAAGTAGTCACAGAATTTTTTTGATATTTTGAGGAAAATTATTATTCTCCCATTTAAATGTTCTTTATGCTCCCATCTTCAGATATTCCAAAAATTGTTTTTATATTATATTATAAAAACTTTTGAGATCCTACACCTCCACACACATTTTCACAACCTCTATGCACATTTAACTTTTTAATTATTTTGGATTTCAGTTTCAATTTACTGTCCCAAAATGTTTTAAGAACACAGAAGGAAGCTAGAAAATGTAGTGACAATAATCTATTTTTTTACCATGAAGCTACTTTAAGGAGAAAACGAAAATAGCAAAATCTTGAAACCTACATTGGTGGTTCATTATCCATTTTCCAGATAAAATGCCAAGCAAAATTTTCATAGTTCGCACGCAGTTCCCCATTTTGTCACAGCTTGTCACAATATGGGTAACTAAAAATAAAATACATCTATCAATAACAAACATTTCACAAATAATAAATAAGCAATTCTAATTACACCAATGATAACAAGATAGACTATTTACATCAAATTTCTTTACATTTACAAAATTTCACCATTAACCTCATATGATATGAAATTATCTTTTAAATACATATTATGATTTACCAGAAGGCTATGGTCTAGTAAATACATCTTAATATAATTTGAGAAATGACATTTTATTTATGTTATGATACTTATTTATGTCTTAAATAAAATTCCCTGTGGGAGCAAATTCAATATATGTAACTTTTTATCATAATTCCTTATTTAATCAAAGAAAATTTTATCCATCAATTGAAAGGATTGATATTTGAAATTGTGCTTAGGTAAAAATATAAATTTAATTGATAAAATGATGAAAAATATTTTAAAATAAAGATGGAAGCATAAGATTCAACAAGTTGCATTCAGTTTCCAAGGCAAGCAACTTTTGCTATAGAGTGAATAAAAAATTCCATTTTCTTTCCTACTTTTTAGATGTGAATACGTCTTTAAATTTGATCTGGTATAGATGTTTCTACGAAACCCTAACAAAAGAAAAGGTCAAATTTGTCATGCTTATATCTTGTAAACTATAAATGATAATCTATTTAAAATTTGTTGGTTAGAGGATTTATGTCTGTATCTAAAATGATGAGTAAATGATGGGCAGAGTTGAGGGGTAGAGCTTGAATGTGGACATTGAAAGTAGAAGCCAAGCGGTATTCGGGCAATGTTACTTGGGATTACAAAGATAGGACATTGAAATTGATGTCAATCTGTAGAGAATAACAGGATCTACAATATTATTTAGCAATAATAAACGACAAACTAAGATTTGCAGTTATAAGCCTATAAGTGTGCTGAGTTGAAGAAAATTTTCATAATGCCGAAAATATTGCAAAGGAAATGTGAATAGAAATGTTAGAAACATATATCATTGGAAAGAAAACTTCAAAAGGAATCAGAAAAGCCAGAAATGACTAATGCGGATGGTACAGACGCTGGCATGAGTACTTAGAGTACGCTTCTGCCTGAAACGATGGATATTAACTTGGATGGCAGCAGCATTAGACTGTTTGCATGCAAAATTGGTGTCAAAGCCTGCAAGGATGCAATGTAATCAAATGGGAATTTTCACATAGTATGGCAGCTGGCACAGATATCAAACTCTGCAAATAGGATGCCAGAATGTCCTCATTGGTGATCGGAACATCTAACTTCTTGCTATGGGCTTACCCTGCAGTTACTTATGTTTGTTTACTTTTAACTGTTACCAGTGTGTTTATTTCATTTTTGAAGATTTTTGTAATGTAGTTAAGCAAAACTTTTCACTTATTTTATTGTTCTTGCGATAATTTCTTTAGAGGAATACACGTTCTCATTATAGTATCCTAGTGCTCAATACTATTTTCTAGAAAACTCGTACGAAATTAGTTGAAGAATTTGGATGATTCCTTTCAAATAGCTTGTAAATTTTGCCTTCCAAGTACCTCATAGTTAAAAGAAAATGTACCCAGTATTGTCTTTCGTTTTTGCCCCTTCAACATTTCCTCCTAAGGTACAATTATAATAATGTCTGATGACAGCAGCAAACATTTTTTTCAATCCAGCCAAAAATAAACTAGTCATAGTCACAGGCATACATGTGAAATATGGTAACGAAACGAGGTGGTGTCAGCTCAGGCACCTGTATTGCCTGTGTGTGTGAAAAATACCTTCCTGTCAGTTGAAGCGATGTGTGTTAAATTAAGAAAATAACAGTATAAATTTCAAACAATGATCTTACAATCTCATCATTTTAATGGGAGTTACCTTCAGGCTTGAAATCCTCCACAATGTCGGCTTTTAACATCTGCGCACATTTCTGCAGTTTCTGTTTCCGATTCTCGTCCAGGTTGGAGGCGAGAAAAATAAGTTTATCTGGTTGTTTTGCAGACACCTAAAAGAAGAGGGGAAATTAATGTAGACCTATACATTTAACTTATGTGCAGTCTCTGATCACGCTACAGCAAACATACGTTTTTCAAATTAGTCAGATTGAACATACTGTTTAAGAATACCACATTCCTTAACACTTGAATGGTGCTGTTTGGATAGTTTGTGAACTGTTTTACTACTGTTAGAATTTACTCATTTACAGGGAGGTCAGAATCGCAACCATACAGTAATCATAGTATGCAATTCCTTCTCAAAGCTAATCTGGAATGGTGTTGACCATTTTGAATAGAAAATAATCAGAAATGAACAGCCATTGTTATAAGATTTTTGTTTGACAAATCAAGTTTTTTAAAACTTATGCATATAAATAATGTATGCAAAATCATATTTCCTAAAAATATGATTTAATATGTTAGTCTTAGTTTAGTCTAAAAGAATTAGGGGATTTATTTATTCACAAGGGAATCAAATAAAGTTGATTCATGGATTTATAACATTCACAAATTTGGGAAAACTTAAGATTTATTACTAAATTTAGCATACTTCTGACTCTTGCTGTTTTAAATCATAAGTCATTGTCTTAAGATCCTTTGTTCTTTCTAAGCAGATGGTAATAAAATAATATCCTGAGAAACTCATGTGGTAGAAAACCTATTCTTGGCCAGAGATAAGAAATTCATCATACATTCGTTTCTTTGACAGCATTGCAATGTTATGGTGAATTTATATTGATGAAACCAAGATGTATTTTAAACTGTATATTAAATTAGTGCAATAAAAATTAATAATTACAAAGCAATTTTTAAAATGTTAACGCAATTTCTAGGTTAAATTAGAATAAACTTTCACCAATGCTTTCATTAGTTTCAGTAGTCTAAAATTCAAGTTTTGTTCAGTTTGTCTCTAGTTATTTCTTTGCTACACAAACACTACAAACATCCAGGCCAAACTGGGATTCGAACCCAGAACCTTTGAACTTGAGATAATACAGGGCACAACTGAAGTAATTAGGATATATCAAATTTTTAATTTACTTTCTTGTCTTAAAATAAGGAAAGCCAAGAAGTTATAGCACAAATACATACAGTTTATTCAATCAATATATATCTGAAAAATTGGCTGTTAACTATTCAAATACAAACAAAAATTTTCGAAATTTCTTCATTTTACCAAGGGTCAAAGAGAATTTGTTGGTTGAACAGAAGCATTGTGAATAAAGCAAGGTTTGTCAAATGGTGGTTTAAAAATGAAAGTTCCAAGGCATAAGCAAGCACTCACATAAACTCGATTGATAATTATTTCTACTCAACATACCTTGGAATCAGGTATTAAAGTATTTGCATCAATAAAAGGAGAACAGGCTTCAGTTAGATTTCTGCGATCCTCATCTGTTTTGCACAAATCCAATGCAGTGTATCCGAAAGAAGTTCTGAAAAAAGGTTTGTTGTCATATGATGGACTTAACTAACAAATGCAAATTGAAGCAAAATATCTTAGGTAAAGGCTTAATTGAATGCAAATAAATAACCCCAAGATTACCAAGCATTCTGAAGATGATTAATTGTACAAACAAGTGATAGCTTGTTTATGTAAAAGGGCTGCCAAAGCAAAAGCACTTGTGAAATATAAGCGAGAGAGTAAAGAGTTTTGAAGTGAAAAATATGGCCTTTAAAACACTATCAACAGTATTTGCAATTATAGTGTAAGGAATTTTGGGGAAGTCCTTAAGGTGGTCTTCAGTCATTCTGTCTAGTTTTCAAAGGGTACAGATAGCTGATCTCACTACTCCCAAACGGTGTCATTTTAGGTAAAATCTATAGGAACTAGCAGGTGTGAATTATACGATCTCTCTGAGGTAAAGAACAATAGAAAATAATTCAGGAATATAAAAAGCCATGGTACACAGACGAAAAAAGTAACAAGAGACAGATGGAACGAACAAAAATGCTGTCTCACTTCGCATGCAGGTCTGCACCCCGAGACACCAGGAGAATGGCCATCGGTATCTGGTAGTTGAGAAGAGAGTCGTGGAGAGGAGTAATATTGTCTTTGAGAGAGGGTACGTTCACCAGAGCTCCATGATCCAACAATAGTTTTGCGATCTCCACAAAACCGTGGTTGCTCGCTTCATGCTGAAATGAAATGTATAAAAATCAAAACATGTATCTGCAAACATGAAATTTACAGAGCAATTCATGGAAATGAATGCGATTTAACATTAATAAATACATAAGGAAGGTGTAAGAAATATGGCTGGACAAAATTTTATACATTATATTTACACCAAAACATAAAAAATACTTTTAAAAATAAAAATGTTTTGGCTGTGACTTATGTCCTTTGCTACTAGAATGACCAACTCTGCCAGAAACTCTCATATTATCTGTAGATTCTTTTGGATTCTCCCAGTTGCCAAATTGCATTCTATTTCTTTTGTATATTTCATTAACAATTAAGATAATGAAATTTAAATATTATTCTCGGCGAATACGTTCTAATACAAATTGTCATTATTACCGACAGTTTAGACTGTATGCATCCATAAATATCTAAAAATTACCTATAAGAATCGATAGAAAGTTTAGCGTATGTTAATCGATAGTGGAATGTTTCCAGGAAGTAAAATAGGAAAGATATATAAACAGGAAGAATAGAGCAAAGTTGGTTCAATATTTCAGTGATTTAAGAAACAAAGTGATGTGACAAGCCTTACTAAAATCTTAGGTTGTTTAAAGCAATTAATTATGACTATATCACCAATTAATTATGACTAATTGTAAAAAGTTTTTGAAATTTGCAAAAGATAAAAAAGCTTAGTTCTGCAGTATCAGAGGACAAACACATATGTCAGGACTAAGAAACTTTTATATTATAGTATAATGTGTAAATTTTTAATCTACATTATGACTAGTAAATTTAGTTTTCGTTCATTTTATCCATTTCATGAACACTTGTTGGAGCAATGTCACACCTCTAAAAATACGCAAAATTTGTCATGAATTCATGGCCGATAGTTGATATCCAAATACTAGAATCTAAATTAGATATTTATCTTCCCAAAGGCAGTATCTAACTTATTTTCCTCAAAAAAGAAATCATAAGAGATCTGTATTTGCTAGAAATTAATTAACGAAAAAATCTAGCACTCCCATCAAGATGCAAAATAACTCCCCCCAATAAAAGATGTAAGCATCTTTTCATACCTGAGAGCAACAATAAACAAAAATGGTGGTACTGATGAAAATATTGATCTTAGGATTTCAAAAGTTCACAACAGTTTTAAAAATCTTAATAAATTGTGGAGAGTAACTAATACACATGTAAAAACCAAATTAAATCTGTACAAATCATTAGTACTTTCGGTTCTCTTATACGGTTCTGAAACATGGAAAACTACCAAAAACACAGTGCAATAAACTAAATGTTTTTCAAAATAAATGTTTAAGAATTATTTTAAAGATTTTTTGGCCATACTACATTTCAAATGAAGAATTTTTAAATAAAACACAATTTAATGAAATAGGAAATTAAATGAAATTTAGACGTTGGAAGTTTACAGGACACATTTTACGAATGAACAGGGATAGTATTCCTAATATAGCATTGACCTGGACCCCTGATGGAAAGAGAAAGCATGGATGTTTGAGCTGGCAACGTATGATGGAACAAGAGAAGTAAGGCGGGATGGGTGAGCTGGTATGAAGCTACACTTGCTGCATCGGACAGCAAACTTTGGCAATCTAGATTGAAGGCCTTATGTGCCCCTAGGCACTAAAGAATTTGATGATTTGCTAGAAATTGCATTATGACAGGAATGATACAAGATGAATATTTCTCTATGGCAAATATTAGAGTTTCTTTATTTTCATCCTCAGTGAATTTGCTCTCACCAAAACAAAGGTCACATTAAATGAGCTATGAAATAAAGAACACTCAGTACTAGAATTTAACAAGTTAAAAAATTTAATTTATCTTATTAAATTTTTTCATGTATCTTGTCTGTAGTTCAAACTTAACAAGTAACAAAAATTACAGTTGGGCCCACATAATTTTAAAAATATCCAACTCTGAGATCTACATCTATTGAGCACTTAATTTTTTACACTGAACAAGATTGATAATGGTTTTCGAATGTAGGGGAAATAATGCAGTATTCTTGAAAAATTGTGGCTTTTTTTATTTTATGAACTCAGCAAATATTAAGGCTTTTTAACTAAACTAAAAGGAAATATCAGACCTGTGGGGAACTTGTTTCACAGATAAGTTCGTATAATATATTCAATATTATTTTAGCAAACACATATATTTGAATAATTTACCAAAGGTGTCCATCCATTATTGTCTTGTGTGTTTACCAGTGCTCCTTCCGTCAAGAAATCTGTCACTTTGGTGATATCACCCTGAAACAACCAATGAAAGATGAGTTTGGTTTCAATGGACACCTATGATGGTTGAGAACTGTAACGAAAAATCAAATGATACAGTTTTTTTATTCAATTTAGTCTTTAAACATGTAAAAATGAAGGATCAGATAACTAAAAATATTAACTCGGTTGTTTGTAGCTATACCGAGACCATTAACTAAAAGTAACACAAATGGATGGTTAGTTTGCAAAAATATTTGTTCCAATTATAACACAAGCTTTTTTATTTGAAGTCTTTTCCCACATATTTGAACACATTTACATTTTTTATGTTTTATGATTTCATCAGCCATTTCGTTTATTACTACTTTGCATGGTTTTAAAAATGCCCCAAAAAACAGAAACGGAAGTAGGTGTGTTTGAATAATTCAATTCATTTAGAAAGGGGCCTCTGGAGGGTCTACCCCCTGTGCTAGCAGCCCGTGTGCTGTAGTGGCACTAGTTTCATTCCTGTAACTTATCCTGGGTGTATTTTTCAGTAAAATTTTCCCTCTTCCATTACTTGATGACAATTTAAGCAGATATTTTAGATCAAGTACACACGTCAGAATATATGTGTACACAGAGGTGCACCCAGAATATCAATCTGGAGGGGCTACATTTTTATCATGAGCTCTTTATTTAAAGGGTGATTTAAAAATTAAAAAATTTCTTTGACATAGACAAGCTAAAGAGTGGCCTAGAAACTAGTTTCAGAGTGTGTGACCTAGAGACCAGTTTTAAAATGACTATTCCAAGATGAATAGAAGCTGTATTGAAGGGAAAAGATGTCAACGTTTCAAAGAAATATTAAAATTTTCAATTATTTTATCCAGCCAGATTAAAAAGAAATAGAATGCTTTTGTAAATGGGCTAACGGCAATGAAAATATTAGTTGACTGCAAGGAGAAAGTATCAAAACATCTTTATGATTTTTAAAGAAGCAATCACTAAATTAAATAAGGGTATTTTTTGCTTTTTATACCATCTGAGAAGAGCTTAAGCCCCATAGCCTCCTCTGTAGGTGTACCCCTCTTTGAAACTTATTTCAAGTTTTGGAGAAATATTCGAAGTATCACTCACCCCATCAAAATTCTTTGGATTACTCCTTGTATCAAGATTTTTTGGGAACATTTTCTGGTATTTTAGGTAATATATAAAAGACACCTACTAGTAATTTGATATGTATAATTAATAATGTAACTGTATATAATGAAAATATGTGTATGGCCTATTTCAAGTAGCGTAAAGCAATTTAAATAGAAACCCAAAATATTTTTAAATACAGTAAAACTCAACAAGTCGTCTCCTGGATAACTTGTCACTCTTGATAAGTCATCAATTTTCTTGAGACCTGTCCACCCACATAGACCGACAATGACATCAAGCCGTCGTTTACTTGTTGTGAATTCGAATAACTCATAACTGTGGAAAGATCTTAAAACGTGCAAGATGCATCTTAAAATAAGCAGTTTCTGCCTGATGGCAAACAAAATGAAATTGAAAATGAGGAGTCTCATTCTTTATTGAATTTATTTGAAATCATAAGTAAAAGTGCATAACTACATTGCAGTATGTTCTCAAGTGACCATAAAAGATTTAACTATGGAATTTTTAGAAGAAAAGCGTGACAGTATGAGCAATGAAAGTGAAAATGAGGAATTTCTTTCACCACCTAATGAAACAAGTTCTTGAAGTCTTAGAAACAATTAGAAATTATCTTACATCAGTTTAACGTTCTGAATTTACAAGGTTATGAACACAGTGATAAATTTTTAATTTACATGACCATGACAGAAATGCATATTGAATACATTCTGCGATTAAGTTGTCAAAATTTCTCAGCCCCAAAAGTAAAGGTAGGTAGGTATTTTAATTAACGTCACACTGGAGCAACACAAAGGGCTATTGGGTACGTTCTGTGATCAACCTCCAAAGGGAAAGATCCGAGAACACCACGTAATTTTGAACCATGGTCAGATGATGAGGTCACACCTGAGCTGGCACCCCACTCTCCACATCAAAAGTAAAGATTTATTGAGGTTTTAATTGTATACTAAAAACATGAAAAGGGAAAATACAACATTCAAACCAACCTTTATAACAGCACGATGCAATAATGTTTCTCCCTTGTGATTCTTTTTATTAATATTGCCAATGGGAGACTGAGTTGAAGTGTTTGTGCTGGATGTGCTTGTCAACAGTTTCTTATTTATAGATTTCCTTGCCTCATTGGCAGGAGCTGGTGTTTTGAAAACCCTATTTTCAGGAGTTTCCTGTAATCATAAAAGTAAAAATTCTCATAAGTTCCTAGAACATAAAAGCTATTGATTTCTCAAATACTCTCTAGGGTAAAACATAAAATAAAAATGAAATTGGAAATAATTGGATTTCCCATCAGTCTAAACATGATGTCCCTTACATGTGTTTTATGTAACACATATGTAAAGGAATTGAGATAATGGTTTTAACCTTCATTCCAACTGCCTTAATTGTGATTATCAATGCTAGTGCATATGCACTAACTACACAAACCAAACAGTGAAATTGGGTTGCTGATTTGTTAGATAGTTTTGTTACAATAAAGAGCAATAGGTACATTGGTAAATATGTACATGCCAAACATAAAAATTGAGCATGTGTAAAAAATTTAATAACTTTTTGAAATGTAACACAATTCTCAACATTATACACAAATTTACTTTCATGATATATTCATTTGAGCTAAGGAAAACAATATACAAATTGCAATATTCATACAATAAACAATATTTGTACAAATCGTAGAATACACTTCTAAACCTGTTGCAATTGACCTTAGTGCAAAAGGATAGGGATTAAAATTTTCTTATAATTTTTAAAGAAAGGTTCATGATATACTTCTTAATAAGAACTTGATTGTTGGGATTTGTTTACCTGCGATGATCAAATAGTTTTTTATATATGTGATATAGCTCAGATCTCAATATTTGGTACAGAGATCTTTCCTTCTCTTCCACCCAAACATATTTATTTTCTCAATAACATGGAGAACATTCGTTGTTCATAAAAAAAGTACAATAAAAACAATGCCACCAAAAGCAGAATCTAGTTGTGATTACTTTCTATTTCTTAAATTGGGGGAAAACAAAATTGTAAAAATTTATAAAACTTGTGACACACAAGTAAACTTGTAAGAGCATAAAAATGCGTAAAAGTTGGCAGGTATGTGAACCTATCGTTTCAAAAAGAGGAAATTAATATGCATCAGTGGTTTAACATAAAAAACTGGCTTTTTTACGTTTCATTAAACAATTAAATTCTTCTCCCCTAAGCAGGGTCCCAGTCTTCAAGCAAAAGAAAACTTACGACTCTTCCAAGGGTATATTTCATTTTCAAGGCTACACGACACACAGATCAGAATAGATTAACCCATTAAGTGCACAGATAAAGAAGTTTACACAAGTATAAGGGTCTCACTGACCCAGTTTTAAAAACATCAATTTTTAGTTAACTTATAAATATTATGCCTTTGATTTTCAATACTTGAAATTGGACAAGTATACTTGATCTTGGTTTCTGATTGGTTGGCTGTTTTAGGGTTTTATGACAGAAGGGCCATAATTGGCCAAGCTGCACCAAAGTCAACATCAAGTAAAAAATGTAGTGAAAGGAAAAAGAGGGATTGGGAACAGAGAAGTGGGATGAAAGCAGATAAAGTTTGCTTGGATGTATCCCAGAAGAACGACCCCAGTGTTTACTGAAGACAGTCTACCCCATGGGGAAAAAAGATCGCTCAGGTACCTCGGGTCTGTGAAACCCGTATACACCCTAGGGAGATGTGCCCCTGAGGGCTTTAGTTTTTGAATACATGTAAAATAAAATATGTATTCTTGAAAAGACTGAGGCTTTAAAAATATTTTAAGGACTTTCAGGAAATATTAAGGCCTTTTAAGGGCCTTAAAAACTGAAATGAAAAATCAGGCTTTCTTAAGGCCCATGGGAACCCTGCTAATGAAAGGGGAAATATCTACCATTTCATAGCAGATCAAGATTTCTATAAGCCCAAACTTTATTTTAAGCAATGTTTACACATCCATGTATTCATGGATGTGTAATCCATGTATTCATGGATGTGTAATCCATGTATTCAAAGGCATACAAGATCAATATGAGACCAATATCTGAAACACTGGGAAAACTCTCATGGTTTCCAAATGCATGAGATTCATGCACTGGAGCTAATCACATCTGTTGTTGAACAGTAGTTTAAAACTCTTTTGGATTAAAGCTCATATTGGTTGGTTTATTGAATTTTAATGGCCAGATATTGTCTAGGCTGTGCCATAAAGTCCAAATTGGAATAGCAGATATTGAAAGAACAGATAGTAAGCAAGAATTCCTCAATAAAAGACAATATCGACGTTGAAGAAAAATTATCCAAGATACAAATGGAAAAGATTCTCGAGTATATTTCGGAGGAATGGCATGAAAGACGAACAAACTCAGCAAAAGGTAGGTACCCATTTAATTTTTCAAACTGGCAATAAAACAGAACTTTGACAAATGTTTCTGGAAACCAGATTTTAACAAAGCATGTAGTCTTTGGTCAATATCAAAATAGATTTCATTTAAATTGCAGCCTCTGTCAGCATGAAGTCATGAGTACTGCTGAACAAACAATTCTTCAATGCAGTCTTGGGACAGAGCTTAGAACAAGATTTCTCAAAACTAGAGAGGGTGATGAATGGGAAAAGATCACTCAGGTACCTTGGGACCATGAAGCCCGTACACACCTAAAGGAGATGTGCCCCTGAGGGATATCAACTGTGATTAAAAACAACTCTTAAATTTAAACTTGGAAAGAAAATTTGTAGCATAAAATATACAAATGTTCCCTGAATGCCCAGACAGTTAAATATATAAATATCATAATCACTATATATAATTACAATATAATAGAGCTGACATTCTTAAGTATTTTATTTGAAACATATTTTTTGTTTGAAACGAATTGATACTTTAAATATAAACTCACAAATGCCACATCCCTGGTTTGTATTCAAAATCAATTTTCACATATTTGTACTAAACAATAACTCACTTGCACGATGCTGTCATCACAACTGAACAAGGGTGTGGGAGAAAGTTTGGTCAGGGACTTTGTTTTTGAAACTTTTGGAGTGGAGCAAATTGGCCCCATCTCCCGCTCCTTGCTGTTGTTACTTTTCTCTTCACCAACACTGCTCTTTGTGTTTGGGTTGACGGACAAACCGCTTCCTGTTTCATTTTGCAAGACACTCTTCAAGCCTTTCAGATGCAGAAGCAGGTCCTTTAGCTGCTTGTCTTCCAAAGAGCCTCGGTTTTTCACGAGAGCATTACAAACCGGACAGGTCATGAACGACTGCTCAACAAAGCACTGCCTTTAGAAACAAGAGAATAGGAAAACATTTGTCAGTATCAATTCCAAAGCACAAAATTTGCATGCTGATGTTTATAAATTATTTCACTGCAGTGGAAATTTTGGTAGCTTTGATATAAAGACTTGGCAGGCAAAGGCAACCTTGCTTTATAAGGATTATGGAAACCTCGGAAAGTTTAAATTTTCATTTTGGAATGTTCTTTTCATTGCCTTTAGACTTCATTCGCCCTTTGAATTTTTTTCAGTTCTTGTAAATTTGAAGAATTAAAATTGTCAGATTGTGTTTTAAACATGGCATAATATGGTTGCATCAGGTTGTATCGTTTCTTGCTTTTATTTGAATCTTATCATTTTTTATTTCATCATGCCTTTTGTATTTAGTGTTATAGATAAGTTTCAAGGTGTTCTTTTGTGAAGTTTGAATTTTTTGGTGGGCAACTTTAGGAAATAAGGGAGTTGCTAGTTTGGATTTTATTCTATTTTAAAAATTATTATTGTTATTTTTAAATTATTTTCCGAAGTCTAAAACAGTGTTTTTTCTTTGAAATTCTTCCTTGATGGCATAAAAAGCAGGACAAAAATACGTGCCTAAAAGCAATGTCACAAAAAGTCTTTATATCAAAGCTATACCAAACTGTTCATATCTATCTAGGAAGAAAATGATTAAGCAGTGAATTCAGCATTCATTTTTGACATAGTGTGTTGTGAGACACGAGCATATATCGGACCGATGATTGAAAGTTCTCACGACGCTGTGGGCATGCAAAGTAGTAGCGGAATTACTAGCATGCAACAACATAACGATAGGACTTTTTCCCATTGCTAAGAAACTGCATTTATTTTATCTTGAGAATCTATCGGCAGCAAGCTTGCTACATTTATACATCTGATTAATGTTTTGTTATGTGCTTTCTTGTAAAAAGTAAATACATTTATTTAGAAAAATGGATGTTATTTTTTAAACAATTTACCTCTTGAAGATATGGATCACTGACTTGGTGCCATAACAATCATTCATTTATACCTTCAAATGTTTGTAAGTTCTTTTCTTTACTAAACAAGTAATTTATAAATGTTCCATCATTTGAAATCCAATCACACCACAGTAATAATAGTAATTTGAATTGATGGCAATTTCTGTTGAAATGAAGGCAACTATACAATTTGAGTTGAAATTTTACATAGGTAGGTATTTAATTAACATCGCACTGAAGCAACACAATGGATTATTGGCAACGTCTCGGGATAAACTCCAAAAGGAGGGATTGAGAACACCACGTAATTTTGAACCAAACGAAATTTTGGAGTTAAGAAATATTTGAATTAAATTTCAATATTTACATGATGCTATAGAAACCACTAAAAAATTCTATTAATGAACTCTAAATGGTGGAGATGTCGGAAATATTTTATTACATATCATTACAGAAAAATCGTTAATTACAGGGTCTCGTCGACTTACGACCGAGTTCCGTTCCAACTGAAAGGTCATAAGTCAGATTTATATTTTTCAACACTATTTTCATTCAAACGGGTTACAAAAATTGTACATAAAACACAAAATTCAATCTATGTACATATAGTTATTGTACATGTGAAAAATGCATAATATGTACTCTGTTGTATCTTTTCGACCCTATCAATGTAGTTATTTTTATTTACTATTTTTTGTGGTCGTAAGTACGGATGGTCGTAAGTCGAGGAGACCCTGTAAATTGAAATCTTCAAGCACATAAACTGCATTACAAATCCTTTACAGCTGAGACATTTAAAAGGCATTATTTTGTTAGCCCTGTGTGATTTTATATTTCTTAAAGAATGAAATAGATTCCTTCTACAGCCAATTTTCTGTAACATTTGTTCAAAAACTTTTTAATTTGACTGTTAAAAATTCTGTAAATTAAAAAATAAATAAAACTTAACTTTTTGCTTAGTTTTGGATCTTATCTATATATTTAACAATAAGAAACAATTTATATATTATTTTCACCTTTTCTACAAAATTTTTATCTCATGAAGTTCTTTATTATAAAACATTGATATTGTATTAGCTATGAATTTTCTATGTTTAACTTTTAGAAGCAAGTTTTAAATTGTAATCATGCTTGATAGAATTCTTGGAAAAATACAATTTTATAGAATTCAGTAAAATTCTACAGATTCCAATTCCCATGTACGAAATCGAAACCACAAAAACTCAATAAAAAATTTTTGTACGAGAAAGTTAAAAACAGTTAATGTAGTTTTAAAAACGTAACATATACTGAGGGGTAATTCTCGTAGATATGCATAAAACGCATCAAGATGGAAAATAATCAAAGAATTGAAATATTTCTTTAAATTAAAAACAATAAGAATGAGCAGATGACACACTACTATTTAGCCAAACATAAGTTAAAAACATGAAAAAATATTTCTTTTTTGCAAACATTCATAACTTGAATGCAAGGATAAAAATATTTTTCTCAATTTTTATTGAAAAGAATACACAACTCTACAAATCGATAAAAATAAACTTCAACTTTTTGTTTTTCCAAGGAATTACATCTTTCGAATTTTCCTTTAGATAACTATACAGTAAAAATATGATGTTTCTTACTTGCAAATTGTGTGGCCGCATTTCCTTAATAGGAGGGGATCCACAAGAATTTGCGAACTAAATAAAAAGACAAGAGAAAGTTTTTTAACACCAAAAAGTTTAATAATCACATGAAAACAATTAAATTCGTAAGAAATGGGGAAATTACCAAACTTTGCACTTTAACGCTTTTTCCAAAGTCTCAACTTTCTTCAGAATTTCCAGGTAAGACATTTTCGATACAAATACTATTTACAATTAGTCGCTGATTATCTGATTTCCAAAAACAATAAACAAATTTAATACAATTTAAAGAAAGTGTACAGGGTGAAGCATTTCGTTGATTTACGATCGCTCAATATTGTTTGCAAACTTTCGTTTGCGAAATTGCGAATTAATTCTCAGTTTCTTATTTGAGCGCGAAATCTATGCCTTTTGAATTAAATTTTTTTCTCCGATTCAGAAAACAGTTATCAAA
This sequence comes from Meta bourneti, assembly GCA_933210815.1. Classification (NCBI taxonomy): domain Eukaryota; kingdom Metazoa; phylum Arthropoda; class Arachnida; order Araneae; family Tetragnathidae; genus Meta; species Meta bourneti. Next base: position 101,696,192 of record OW119925.1, read on the forward strand.
AATCAAAAAATTCTGTCGCCAGGTGTCCTAAACCATTGGCTGAACGAACTGAATAGATGTATTATTTACTTATTTGATCTTAATAATCAGCTTATAAATAGTAAAGTGGCAAATTGATACAATATAAATATTTTTACTGGCGCATAAGAGAAAATATAAGCAGTAAATCATTTGGGAATTGAACTTCCTACCTCCTATTTCTTAACTCCTTTTCCCACATCCCTTGTGATGCTACTTCAAAGCCACAGGAACTCAATAATGAAATTTATAAACTACTACTTTAACTTTAATTTTGCATGGTTCTGTTTTGTTTATAAGAATTCTATTTTTTTTCCAAACAGCGGAGAGAAACAAGAGGCTCTTGTCACAAACTCCTGCTGATGTTTCTTTTGTTGTTTGAAAATTAATTCGTAATAAATATCGAAAAAAATTTTAGGAATTCGAATTTTTTTCCTACTATCTCGACTAGAACACAAATAAATAGAGATAATGCACATTTTCTTTCTCATTAGCAACATCGAAATCTACGTTATTAACTATTACTAACCTGTCGTTGGCTTTTATGCAAATCTCAATAAAGTTTAAAATAGTGAAGTTTATTTCCTGGAGGGCGCAAATCAAAGCCATCTAGAAGAGATGGCCTTGCTCAAGTACCCTATGATAACAATCTGTGCGATATATGATCTCAAATCTATGTACCATTTCTCACATATATGAAGATGTTGTGAAAATTTTGTTTTGCTTAAATATTTGTGCTTGGATATTAAAACAATGTCATTAAGCGTTGACATTTCGCTCTAGAATGTATGCTACATTATGACAGAACTTCAAATGTTCTATTTCCAAATTTTATCACTAGATGGCAGCACGAAAACTTAGTTTAAGAAAAATTTATTACAATTTTGTGATATTTATTTTCTGTGTTTATGTCAACAACCCTAAGAAAAATCAAACATTTGATTAGCATTAATAAAATAAAGGAAAACCTTTTTCCAGAAAATTTTGAAAAGAAAGTCACAAGACAAAACTTGTGTATTATTTGAGACCAAGTACGTTTTCTTGAACAGTATTGACAGTAAGCGCGAATTATGAAATATTTAATCTAATGCTTTATTTTTCTTTTTCTCTTTGTATTTATAAGCTTACAATTTTTGCCAATTTTGTAACCTCCCTAGTGTTATTTTATTACCCAATTACTTATTAAAATTTAATATATATATTTAAGAATTATGTTCTTACTTAGATTTTTATGGCATATTCAATCAGACATTTTACGACATAATTTATTGCTACTGAATCAGTTTTATTAAATAGTTACATTAAAACTATTCTCTAGACTTCATAATTAAATAGCGTTTCTACATTCCATGCATGATACATTTTAATTGCATTAAACATTTATGGGACAAACTGGCAGAGATCTTTCATTGTATCACTACGGTCCGGGATCAATCTCGAAGGCAAAGATCTGAGAACATTGCCTTATCATTTTGAACCCCAGTCAGATGACGAGGTCAGCACCTGAGCTGGCACCCCAAACTTCCACATCACGCCAATAGGGGGCATTTGAGGCAGCGAGATTTAACGTGAACCAATCCTCACGTACACGACAGTCCTTGATTGGAGTTTCAAACTTGCAACCTTCTGGTTGCTAATACACTTCGCTTCCAACCGAGCTACCACGGCGCTCCCTAATCTGTTAGACCATGAAGTAATAAAAACATAGCAGAAGTTCCCTATTCCCACTATATGAGCCATGAAAGACACTAATTTATCAAAACTATAAAAGTAGGTAGGTAAGTAGTTAATAAACATTACACTGGAGAACTACAACTGACTATTCCAGACGGTCCGGGATCCCTCCCAAACGGAAAGATCCAAGGACGTTACCCAATGACAAACTTTGTACGTTAAATCTGTCCTGGCCTCAAATGTCTTTACGTTGGCATGGTGTGGAAGTTTGGAGAGTGGGGTACCAGCTCAGGTGTTGCCTTGTCATCTGACCATGGTTCAAAATTACGTAGTGTTGTCCTCGATTCTTTCCCTTTGGGATTCATCCCGGACCGTAACCAGTAGCTCCAGTGTGTTGCTCGAGTGTGACGTTAATTAAAAAATACCAAGGACAATGCCTCAACACCGCGTAATTTTGAACCACGGTCAGATGACGAGACCAACAGCTGAGCTGGCACACCGCTCTCCAAACTTCCACACCACGTCATCGTGAGGACATTTGAGGCCACGATAGATTTAACGTGAATCAGCCCCCGTGTACACGACGGTCTTTGGTTGGACCGAGCTTCGAACTCGCAACACTCCGGTTGCTCATCCAACCCGCGGTCCTAATAAAAAATGGATACCTATATGAATGAAACAAGTGCTAGGCACTTGACTTTAAGTCATTCGCCATCTGGCTTCTCAATACTTCTGTTACTAAAATTATAAATTGCAGTGCACGTGCACAAGTGATGAACCATCATAGGTTGTCTACTATTACATAAAATACAGTCAGGAGAGTTAACAATATTGCACTAAAATACACTCTATAACATAAAAATCGACGCACCAAGAAGGAGTTATCCGAATGGGACGAAATTGCGTATGCACATACCTTACGATAGAATATGAAAATGATTAACTTTTGGCGGCCAATGACTGAATAGATGGAGTTCCAGTGCATTGCAACGAAGCATCCGAATCGTGTATAAAACAGAGGACATTCCAATGCTAGGGCATAACTTCCATGCGAATGTGGTTCCGTCGACTTATATGGACTGTATCAATGCCTCTCAGATGGGTTCGCGAGCAGTATGAGCAGATGTCACCATTTGAGAGTGGACGTGCAATTGGACTAAATGAAGCAGGATGGTCAAATCGCAGGATCGCTCGACATTTGGGTCGAAGCGATGCTACCATTCGACCATGTTGGCAGGAATGGGTGAACCATGGCCGTACAGAGCGTCAAGAAAGTAGCGGTAGACCAAGAGCGACGGCAGAACGCGAGGACAGAGTAATCGTCCGATCAGCGATCACAGCACCTGATGCGTCCTTATCAACGATCCGACGTGTAACCGGGACACTATGACCATTGATAGGCGAATCAGCGAACGGGGGCTGAGGCCACAGAGGCCATTGCGCCGACTGCCCCTCATCGTTGCACACCGCCAGGCGCGTTTGCAGTGGTGCCGGGTGCATTCGACCTGGAATCTCACAGACTGGAGCAGAATTATTTTCAGCGATGAGCCCCGATTCGAATTGAGCCCCGACGACCAGCGAAACGTGTCTGGAGACGTCCAGGACAGCGGTGGGATACTCATCTGACTGTCGTCCGCCACACAGCCCGACAACCAGGAGTTATGATATGGGGTGCCATTTCATTTGATAGCCGGACCCCTTTTGTTGTCACCCGTGACACCCTTACAGCACGGCGGTACGTCGACGAGATTCTACGCCCCGTTTTGTTGCACTTCCTTTCACGACCCCTGGACTTATATTCCAACAGGATAATGCCCGGCCGCACACGGCACGCCTTTCTACAGACTGTCTTCGTGCTTCTCCAACACTTCCCTGGCCGGCGCGATCGCCATATCTCTCCCCAATAGAGCACGTTTGGGCTCTGATGAGCAGACGTTTACGACCGTCCCTGGATCGCGCCGATTAACTCGCCAATTGGAACGTGTATGCCAAGCAATCCCGCAGGAGGACATCCGCCAACTCTACGAGTCAATGCCCAGCCGGATAACAGCTTACATCAGGGCCAGAGGTGGGTCAACACATTATTGATTTCTTTTGTTCTTGTAGCTGTATTTCCTGAATAAAACATTCAATTCCTATGATACTGTTATCGTTTCGTTTTCAATACATGTACATCACATCTACCGATTTTCAACCCATTCGGATAACTCCTTCATGGTGCGTCGATTTTTATGTTATAGGGTGTAAGTGTGCACGGACAGTCAAGAAGCGAAACTCAGCAAATGCAGCCTTCCTTGGAGAGTCTGGGCATCATTTGAGGAAAGAAGGCATTCCAGAGATGTATAGATTCCCAAGACCGGGGTAAAATGTGGTAGGCCTCCTCGACGTGCACCCTGGATTACTCTACATCGGTAGTTCTTAAACTGGGGGGTGTGCACCCCTGGGGGTGCGAGAAAGCATTTCCAGGGGTGCGAGAGAAGTTTCGATGGACGGCAGTGATTTAATAAAATACAATCTTATTGAAATACGAGCCAATGCACGTTTTCGAATGGAATTTGAAAACTGGACTTGGAGCAATTCTTGTGTGTACAGTTAGAGCTTTAACCACAGCTGGCCAAAGCAGCATTGCATACACTTTTACTATTTGCAAACCACCTACCTGTATGAAATGGGATTTTCATCACTTTTGCACATAAAAACAAAAGCCAGAAATCGCTTAAATGCAAGTGATTATTTACGCATGGCTCTTTCAAAAAGGAACCTTGCTTCAAAAGTATTAATAAACTAGCTGTACCCGTTCACACGTTGCTGTGTTTGAACAAAAAGGCAGTTTTGATACCTCAAACATAATTTATTAATGATCAAATGTATACAATACATCAAAATGAAAATCAACAATAAAATTATCCCTACATATATGTCATTTGAATATAACATATGTACAAAACATAGATATACATAGTTGATGGTAGAATAAACATGCTTCTTCACTTGTGATATTAAACAATATTGCAAACGAATTTCAATTGAACAATAATTTTGTAATTATTAAATATCATCATGAAATGAATGATATTTGATGATTGATGGTGAACTTTATATTAGTAGTGCTTGTAAATATACAACATTTTTTGTTTTCCTATCTGGTGCAAGAACAAATAAATTTGATGGTTTTCCAACTCGTGAACACGCAACGTACAGCTGTCCATGTGAGAAGCATGGATTTATCAAATTTAATCCACATACTTGCAATGATTGTCCCTGTGCTTTGTTAATGGTCATTGCAAAGGCTAGTCGTACAGGAAACTGTAGACGTTTGAATTCAAATGGAGTATCCGTTGGTATCATGGGAATGCGTGGTAGTAGTTCATGTTCCCCTTGGTGTTTTCCATTTAAAATGGTTGCCTCAATTATGTTATTCATTAATTTTTTTACTGATAGCCTAGTCCCATTGCATAGACGCGGTGGATTTATATTTCGTAGAAGGATGATTGGGGAACCAATTTTCAAAGATAAAATATGCGGTGGCATTCCTGGTAGATCCAATGAATTTAAAAATTCTATTGGATAATTAACTGATTCATCTTGATTGACAACAGTATCTATGGATTTATATGTTGTTTCTTCATCAGGTATTTCATTTTGAATTTTGCAGTTTATTAAATTCACATCAATGTTTTTGGCTGCCAATATAGCACGCTCACTAACCCATTGATTATTTTTATAATTCTGCGATAAATTTGGAAAAACTTTGGCAATCAATTCATCAGTGGATTTTACAATGTGACAAAAGTTTTCTGGTAATGTAATACAGTGTGTGGATTCGTCCATTTCCATTTTACCATTCCCAATATCTAACAATTGTTTTGCAAATCGTTCAGAAGATTCATCTTGTTGTAATTGAACACGCATATTGGTCTTTAAAGATATTTTCTCCACATACCGCCATAACACTGATGATTTGAGACATGCATTCAATTCATCTGCAGGTGTTGAACGTGGTATAACTGGTAGAGTTTGTCTAAAATCACCAGCTAGCAAAATGAGTGCACCACCAAAGAGTTGCTCATTTCCTCTCAAATCTTTTAATGTGCGATTGAGTGCTTCCAATGATTTCTTGTGTGCCATGGTGCATTCATCCCATATTATAAGCTGACATGATCTTAGTACTTTTCCCATCCCAGAATCTTTGCTAATATTACATGTTGGAGTTTCAATTACCTGCATATTTAATGGCAATTTCAATGCTGAATGTGCTGTTCGACCACCGTCCAAAAGAGTTGCTGCAATACCAGATGATGCAATAGCAAGTGCAATATTATTTTGTGATCTTATAGTTGCCAGAATAATTGAAATAAGAAAAGTTTTGCCAGTACCTCCAGGTGCATCTAAGAAATATAAACCACAACTCTTGTTAGATATTGCATTTATAATTGTGTCATATGCTGTTCGCTGTTCTAATACCAATTTCGGCAGATTAATTCGAACAAATGTTTGTAATTCATTAACATCGAAGTGCGTTTCTCGTTGTATATCACGATCGAAAATGTCATTACCAGATCTATTTGGAGCAATCATTCCCAATTCTGTCAGTGATTTGTTGGCTATTGTCAAACATACATTCTCAATTAAAATTAATGCTTCATTGTATATATTTGATGTAAATTGAATGTTGGGATTAGCATTTATTCTACGCATGCGATGTAAAATGGTCTTCACTCATATAGTCTTTATATTTTTCCCAAAGATCCTTTGGATTAGCCGGAAAACATGTAGTTAGTATGATGGAAAATAGTGTACGTATCTGCTGTGGTTGAGCTGTATTAGAAGCATCAGCGAGTGAAATATCCCAATGAGCATCGTTTTCTAAGAGACTTAATTTCTGGCAAGCCTCACGAAATGTAGCACACACATGGCCATTGACTGTTTTTAATTCTTGGAAAGATGTTGGTCCACGAACATTGATTAATAATAATCTTAGGTAAAAGCATTCTGCGTTATTTGGATGTACAGTACCTAAATTTATATTCCACAGACGACCCAATGCATCTGTGGAATATAAATTTAGGTGTCCTTGTACTGCTCTACCTTGTTTACGACGCTGAAATTTTCTTGTTGATGTATTCCACGTAAAATAAGTTGGTACTTCAGAGTACAGTAGTGTCCTTGCAAAGGTATCATTTCTACATAATGTGAAAAATTCAGTTAATATTGTTGGCGGTGGTGACATTGCTCTTGCACGTACATTTTCTGATGTAAAATACACACGCTGTCCATTTTCAAGATGTACTGCTAAATGAACAACCGTTGGATATCGCTCATGAATGGAAAATGATAAAATACGCCATACAGCCTCATTGCTACTTATGTAGCGTCCCAGTTTATATTGGGTGACTTCATCGTTAGAAGCAGTTGTATTTTCCACTGCATACACTGCCATATCGCTTCCTTTGTTCACATATTTGCAAATATATTTTATAGCTTTCACAGAATTGCAGTACTCAACATTTATGTGTGCGTTATACGTTTTTAGTAGTAATGGAGAATATGGTACTACCCAACGATTATCAACATCAATAGTATTGTTGAGTACTTTTAGTTTAATGGATTTTCCACCATCTTCGGTAGATCGTCGTCGATAGAGTGGATATCCATCATTGCCTGTAATAGTTTCAGCAAGTAAGTCTCTAGGATACCGCTTTGTGCACTTTCCATCTGACATGCATGGTGAATTATTATTTAGTGAGCCACATGGACCATGAATCATATTTTTTGAGACAATATCGTGCAAGTCTTTATCAATTTCAATGTCTGGTATTTCTGCAGAGATGATTTCATCAATTCTGTTTGGTGTTATCTTTTCCATCATCCATATTAAAATATGCGCATGTGGTAAACCTCTTTTTTTGCCATTCAATGGAATACATCCAACAGCGCGTCTCTCCAAATACATGGTGTTTGACAATAAAATCTATTAAAGATTTTAATTTTTGTTTAAATACACGTGCAGAAATATCATGACGATCTGATGGTGATTGTCCAGTTAATAAAAGCTCCTTTATTTCATCCCATGCTGGGTTGCATGTAAATGTGATGAAAAAATCTGGACGACCATATGCACGAACATACGTCATTGTATCTTGTGCATATTCATGCATGTGTCTTGGGCTGCCTGTAAATGTGGATGGTAAAATGACCATTTTTCCAAATTCACTGAGATTGCCATCATTTACAACTGCATCACGTAAATGGATGTACTAACGCAATTTGACTTGATTTAGTCGTATGTAGAGGAGTCTTTCACTTTCTATTTTTGCATGCATGTCAACAATGTATTGATGAAATAATTGTCTACATTTCAATATATGATTATCAGCATTCTCACGAATCATCGTTCGATATGCATAATAATGCATAGCACTGACCTTTTTGTTGATGTCCACATTAGTTGTAGGATTTCTCATATTAATATTAAAATGATATCCATCCTCTCCTTGCCAAAATAGAATGGGATATTGTAATACATCATATGAACGATGCGTTTCTGATACTTTCTGGACGTCACCATTTCTACGATGAAGAATTATGTCGCGAGAATTAAATTCTTCACCAACTATGACAATTGCCACTTCATCGATCGTTGGTGCGTTGAATTGTCTTCGATGTTGACCAATAGGTGTTTTATCTGCCTTTATTATTACTTTGTAATCGTCAGATGGCATTTGTTCAATGGCGGTTTTAAATAATTTAATTAATTCATTATGTTGTTCAAACAAATTTTGTAATTCAGCGACAATCTCTCGTTTAGTACTCATATTCAGTTGACACCGTCTGTTGATTTGTTCGTCAGTATTTCCCATAAAATATATCTGAAGATATTTGTGATCAGCATTTGGCAAGGGTAGTAGTGATCCAGCATGGTGATAAATTTGCCCTTGTACTTTAAATGTTGGCATATAATTTGCGCTAACGATATTCGTTGCTCCGAACGATGTCATTTGGAAGCATGAATTGTACTTGCGTATATTTTTCAAAAAAAATTTTGATTGACTTGTTTCACCTGATACTAAAGTTAATAATGGTTCAGGTGGTGAACGCAAGTCTGGTAACTTTACTTTTCCACCTGCACAGCACATACCTGGTGTTTCATTTTTAAATTTTTGAGCACCACAATACACGTACACTTTTTATCCATTTTTCCAATAATTACACTTGGATGAAGACTGTAATTGTAAAGGGGATTGTAATTGAAACCACATAAATTCAAATCAGTATGTATCGTTCGTCTTGTCTGTGTCCTGCGAATTCGATTCCTTTGCTGCCTTGCTTGCCTCTGTTCACTCGTTTCTAATGATCGAGCAAGAGCAATGTGAACTCGATCTCTTTCTTGCCTTGCTTGCCTCTGTTCACTCGTTTCTAATGATCGAGCAAGAGCAGTGTGAACTCGATCTCTTTCTTGCCTAGCTTGTCTCTGCTCACTTGTTTCTAATGATCGAGCAAAATCAGTGTGATCTCGATCTCTTTCTTGCCTAGCTTGTCTCTGCTCACTTGTTTCTGAAGCTCGAGCAAGAGCAGTGTGATCTCGATCACTTTCTTGCTTAGTTTTTCTCTGCTCACTTGTTTCTGAAGCTCGTTCTTCTCTTCTCCTTTTTGCTTGATTTGTAGATCGACCAATGGCACTTCGCTTTGGTGGCATAATTGAGGGGTTAAATAAAACGTATTTCCAAAAAATATTAATAATTTTCACGTATTAATAATTTATTCTCGTATTAATAATTGCAAAAGTTTTTTGACATCTTAAAAAACAACCTACAAACGTATTACATCCTATAAAAAATAATAGAAGTTGCCATCTTCAGTCATTGTAAAGTAGGAATAATACAGAATATGATATCACGCGAATAATACAAATTATAACAATACAAACAATCTCAGGTGCAGGAATCTAGCAAATATTACATTACGTCATACTGCTAGGCTGAATTTCAAACATCATTACTAATTAAATGTTATTTTGATATTTTTGGGATATTTGTTCGGGAGCACCTAGAACCCAAACTCTGATTTTTAAAAAAATTTTCAAAAACCTTCCTAGGGATATACCTAATAATTTCCCAAATTTTCACGGCGATTGGATGTATGGTTTTTGAATCTATCGAGTACAGACAGACAGACAGACACGCATTCATTTTTATATATATAGATAACGTAGCCATTAAAAATTGAGATATTGTTTCGTACGTATATGTAAATGTATGTGTATTTTTCAATAAATGAATTACCTTATACTAGAAGTAATTTCCTAAATAAAGATATAGAAACGCATTTTTCAAGGGGTTGCCGATTATTAAAAAGGTAAAGAACACTGCTCTAAATCTACCACGGATCTTTCTGCTTCCTAATACTAGATATCCATATAAAATGGGGCCGCGGTGGCCCGGTTGGAAGAGTAACGGACTACGGATCCAGTCAAACACCGTCGTGTACAAAGGGGGCTGGTGCACGTTAAATCTGTCGTGGCCTCAAATGTCCTCACGTTGGCGTGGTGCGGAAGTTTGGAGAGTGGGATGCCAACTCAGGTGTTGCCTCGTCATCTGACCTTGGTTCAAAATTACGTGGTGTTGTCCTCAGATCTTTCCCTTTGGGATTGATCCCGGACAGTCACCAATAGCCCGTTGTGTTGCTCTAGTGTGACGTTAATTGAAATACCCCCCATATAAAATGAGATATAATTGAAAGATTTTCTTCCAAGAGAGCAAACCTTTATCTTAAGAGCTTCTACGATCAGAGGCCATTCATCCATTCCATAGATGTTGCCCGAATGTGTGGTTTCTGATTCGTGATTCAACGAGTTCGGGTTCGAATCCCGGTCAAGGCATAATTATTCTCGTAGTTGTTCGCAATTCACTTTAAGCCGTAGGTCACGTTATAATTAGCACTCGTGTTGCAAAAAGATGACGGCATAGTGCCAAATCCATCGACCTTCTAATAAAACACATGGAGCATGTGGGCGGAGTCGCTGTCGTAAGATCTCTGAAGGGTAAATCACGTGGACATACGAATCGACTTAGCCCATTGGCTGTCGAATCGCAGACTAGTATTTTTGCTCACGGTGGATAATCACTTTAATCAATCAATGATTTAGAATTTGCCTTTACCCACAACCACGTGACAGGTCTTCAAACCAGCAACTAGAAGAAATGACATTAGGTAGATATTTTAATTAACATCGCACTGGAGCAACACAACTTTGGTTGGATTCGAACTCGCAACTTTACGGTTGTTAATCCGTTACTCTTCCAACCGGGCTACCGCTTCCCAGAAATGATATGAAGCTGCAGCAAATGCTGGCTTTCATTATAAAGTCGATGCACAAATCAAACCTTCGTGTGCAGCAAGCTTAAGCAATCTTAGCACAATTTTTAATATTAACCCATCAATGTTATCCAAGCTTATAAATGGTAGAAAATTGAGTTTTTCGCAAGTACTTTAAATCAATAAAATTGAGAAAATTGTTTAGCTGTATAATTTTTGTTCCTATTAATACACGTCGATCCAGTAGCCGAATGGTTAGCGCTCTAATCCTCAGTTCAACACAGGGTCTTGGTTCAAATCTCGGACTTGGCATGGATATTTGTAGTGCCTCTGAATCCACTCTACGCCGCAAGCCTCCGTCTAATTAGTCCCTGTATAGCAAAAGATGACCGTAGTGACAAACCAACCAAACCATACACAATTAAATATTTTGTAATGAAATTAATTACTCGTATTAGTGTGAGCCAATTTCAGTCTCTTCTGTCAATTAACGTTAATTTTTTATTTAAACGTAATTCTGTGTACTTTGTATACTTTAATTGCTATAAAATAAAATTATTTTGTTGCACACAACTTAGGAGAAATTTGAATAAAATTGGGTATTGTTAATGTACATCAATTTTTATTATTTTATTAAGGCATATTTTTCAGAAGTGTTTCGGTGTCTAGAGCGGACCTTGCTTCCGTGAGTTATCATTAACAGGAATACTCAAAAATCCAAACCCTCGTATTAAGTCTTATCGGAAAACGTGTCGAAATTTTTAACCCTTTAAAATCTTGAACAAAACAGGTATGTGAAAAAAGGACATTCATACAACACATTAAAAATAACTGATAATGTATTATTTATAGTATTTACAATATAGAAAAAAAAAGTATACATCTCTTATAAACATGGTCGTATTACAACAAAAATCTGTCATGGGGTTCGATTACAACTCCGTGCTTATTTCACGACCCCTGGTGGGAGTTGGAAGCGAAAGGTCGTTCCTCTTCCTCCTGTGGTGCTTTCCGCCGTTTTTTCGCAAATCTTCCTGAAACAGAATTTAAAGATATTTTTAATGCAGTCTGCACGTGTATTTAGATTTGTATACCTGCTGAGTTAATATCATTGGTGGAGGCAAAAAGAGCAATTCACAGATAAGGTAGGTAGGAAGAAATTAACTTCGCACTGGAACAAAACAACGGGCTATTGGCCCGAGATAAACCCTGATGGGAAAGATTCGAGGACACCTCGTCGTTTGTACCACGGTCAAGTGACGAGGTCAACACCTGAGCTGCCACTCCACTCTTCAAACTTCCACACCACGCCAACTTGAAGACATTTGAGGTCACGACAGATTTAAAGTACACCAGCCCTGTTGTAAGCGACGGTCTTTGGTTGGACCAAGTTTCCAACTCGCAACCCTCCGATTACTCATCCGTTACTCTTCCAACTGAGCTACCACGGCCCTCACGCAGAACTAAGTCCGCCTCCTTTGGCCCCTTGTGACGGCCGATTGAATAGCGCTCTTTTTCATTAAAGCATCTGTCTATCACGAGGTAGGTATTTAGGTAGGTAGTTGAATTAAAGTCACACTGGAACAACACAACGAGCTATTAGCGACGGTCTGGGATCAACCCCCGGAAGGGAAAGATCAGAGAACAACACCACGTAATTTTGAGCCACGGTCAGTTGACGAGATCACACCTGAGCATCCCACTCTCTCCAATCTCAAAACTGGCACCCCACTCTCAAAACTTCCACACCACACCAACTTGAGGACATTTGAGGCCACCACAGATTAAACGTGCACCTTGCCCCCACGACGGTCTTTGGTTGGATTCGAACTTGCAGCCCTCAGATTGCTAGTCCGTTACTCTTCCCACTGGACTACCGCGACCCCTGTATATCACGAGAACTGCCCTCAACACAAAATCTGGGTAATGGCGGTCACTATAGCAATAGGGCTCATTCATTTTGAGTAAAGGGTGAGACTGGTGCCTGCTTCAATTGTACTTTGTTTCGGGGGAGTGTGGACGGCTGAAAATGGTAGTATAGATTTTCTTGGCACAAGTAAAAATAACGAATGAACTTCTAATTTGCCATTAAATGCGCCAATGTGGCAAACTTGGATACATTTTGTTGGAATCAGTCTCCACCTCTGCAGAGGACTTGAAATTATAGTGCCGTATGGTGTATATGAAAGTAGAAAGTTATTATGTTAATCTTGAGTGTATATAAAAGATAGCAGAAGGAATAGTCTAATAGATGAGACGATTTTGAATGCGTGTTATGTTTGTAAATACGAGTTGGTTTCAATTAAATTAATTTTTAATAATGTCTCGTAAACTTTAATGTCCTTTGTCCCCAATCGATCAAAGCCAACATGTTTCTTGAAGCAGTTACTTGCGCTTAATGGCGCAAGGGCCATATTTGGGGGGGGGGTTGCTCCAAACACAAGACAGACAACGTCAAGTAATGAACATACACACACAAGGAAAGTTTTATAAACACAGAAGAGAGAAAGAAATACACCCAGAGAAAAATCGAATCTGTGCCTCCTGCAACTCGCAGGTTTTTAGAGCAGTGGGCTTACCCACTGAGCCACGATGGTCGCTTTCAAGCGTGAAAAATGCAATAAGGCATGCGGCGCATGCGTTGTGGGCGTGGCAATTCTAGGTGGACAGACAGTACCCAGTTCGAATCCAAAACCAGGAAGGGTTGTTTATAATAGCGCGTAATCGACTTTAACGGGAAGATTTCAGACTAATTAACACTCCTGGAGGAAAAAAATATTGTTGAGCCAGTCAAACTGTCATTTAAATTATTTTTCTCAATTTTTTAAACGAATTCAGAAAGGTTTTTTAATAAGAAAAAGTGGGGGATGCAAGTGTCTACTGCATATAACGTTGGCGTGATGTGCAAATTTGGAGGGGGGTTGTTAGTTCAAGTGTTGCCTCGTCATCTGACCATGGTTCAAAATTACGTGGTGTTGTCCTCGATTCTTTCCCTTTGGTAATTAATCCCGGACCGCCACCAATAGCCCGAGGTGTTGCTCCATGTAACGTTAATTAAAATACCTACATACGCACCTACCCTCCACTGAATATAAATTTAAATTATCTTTTCATTTGAATTCCTTCAATAAAACATGCTATATATGAATTTTCGCTTCTTAAATTAACAGTAAATTTAACATTTAAAAGATTTACCAGTTCATATCTCCTATATTTTCACATTTTAAGAGGTATTTTAATTAACGTCGCACTGGAGCAACACATCGGGATATAGGCAATGGTTCTGGATGAATCCCGAAGGGAAAGTTTCGATGACGACATCACGTCATTTTGAATCACGGTCAGATGACGAGGTCACACCTCAGCTGGCACCCCACTCTCCAAACTTCCACACCAACGTGAGGACATTTTGAGGTCACGGCAGATTTAACGCGCAACGTATTTTAGGAAGGAAAAATCCTGATGCCCCCCTAATATTAGCCATACTACTATTTTGTCTCATTCAAATTTAATTTACACATTCATTATCGATAGTTTACAGATATTTGTACAAACTCGATTTTCAACTGACACATCTACAAGTGCAAGTAGAAAGTTTTGATATATGTACCGCAAAATATTGTCACAAAATCTCTTGAAAACGTTTAAAATATTGCTTACTTGCGATTTGGTTAATTGCGGAGGTATGTCGTTGCTGTCTGCATTGATCCGTTGATTACTTGACTGAGACTTGCCATTTCCTAGTCTGAAAACAAACGAGACATTTGTGATAATTTTTATTTCTACGCAGAATTTAAATGAATTAGTACGTGGAGACATATCTAGGGTATATACATATTTTGAATATTTGTTATGGTAGCAAAGAGTGCAAGATGTGCATCCTTTAGCTAGCTGTATTTTTACTCTGTACTCGAAGCTTTTTACGCTCTTTTAATAAATTGTGTTAACGGTTCACTCTATTATTTAAATGTGTAACAAAATTAAGAATGAGATAAAAATCTACTGATACACTAAATATCGTGAAAGTCTTATAACTCTTATAAACGAATCCCCATAAGTGATGAGGGCCGCGGTGGTCCGGTTGGAAGGGTAACGGACTAGCAACCAGATGATAGAGAGTTCGAATCCAACCAAAAGAGCGTCGTCTACAAAGGGGGCGGGTGTACGTTAAATCTCTCGTGGTTTCAAATTTCCTCACGTTGGCGTGGTGTGGAAGTTTGGAGAGTGGGGTGTCAGCTCAGGTGTTGACCTCGTCATCTGACCGTGGTTCAAAATTACGTGTTGTCCTCGACCTTTCCCTTCGGGATTGATCCCGGACCGTCGTCAATAGCCCGTTGTAATGCTCTATAGCGCGACGACAACAAATTACCATGATAAAAAGTGATGACCCAGACACAATGAAATAGCAACCTTTTGACGTAATAAGTTAAAAATTTTGGTGTACGAAAAACATTTTGAAAGGTGTTCGACGCAAGGACATACATTCAAGTATTAATTAAATATCTGTCGATTCCCAAAATTGCAACCAAGTCAAAAAGGCCGGGTGGGTAGGTAGTTAATTAACGTCGCACTGGAGAAACACAACGGAATGTTGGCAAAGGTTCTGGATCTATCCCGAAGAGAAATATTCAAGGACAACACCACGTCATTTTGAACCACGGTCAGATGACGAGGTCAATACCTGAACTGACACTCCCACTCTCCAAACTTCCACATCACGCCAACGTGAGGGCATTTGAAGCAACGACATATTTAACGCGCACTTGTCCCAGCGTACATGACGGTCTCTGGTTGGACCGAGTTTCGAACTCCCAACTCTCCGATTGCTAATCCGTCACCTTTCCAACTGGGCTACCTTGGCCCTCAAAAAAGCCGGGAGAAAAAGGGGATGACATAACAACTAGACACCATTAAGAATCAATATAAAGGTCTTTTCCGGATCACAGATGCCAAGGACTTCAAAGGGCTGCGTAACTAAATGAAGAGACTCTGACAGGGAGGTATACAGGATTAAGGCCCATGGGGCTCCAAACTTCCTCGAAATATTTTCTGTATAACAAAAACCAAACAAAAATTCACGTCGAAGCTACAGTGAGTGTAGAAAGTATTCGTACACCCTTAGCGTATGTTTAAAAAATGCCTGTAACTTAAAATCTATGCAACTAAATTTCTCAATAATTAATGAATAATATATACCAAGTATTTATTTAGTATTCTACAAAATTTTACATTAAAAAAGGCAACTATACATATATTTATAACAAAAAAACATAAACTTCCATTTGTCTAGTGATGCAAAAACTATTCGTACAGTTAAAAAAATGTCCAGTTTTTCATCAAATATTTTGTATTTAATACCTGGTTGGTTATCCGTTTGCCTTAATAACTGCTTGGAGCCTTCTTTGCATAGACTCGACCAGTTTTGAAGTTACAGAGCTGGATATGGAATGCCATTATATTTGAAGAACTTTTTTAAGATCATCTTTGTTGGAAATTGATCTTAGTCGTACTTTTTTATCCAGAATATCCCACAGGTGCTCAATTTGGTTGATATCCGAAGACTGGGGAGGAAATTTCATGAATTTTGGTGTATTATACAGCACCCAGAGCCGTGTATTTAAGGCTGTGTGCTTCGGATCATTATCGTGCATAAAAACATAACCACGATTAAGTCCCATTTTCATGGCACTGGACTGCAAATTATTTTTAAATTGTCTATGTACATCTTATGGTCCATGATTATTCCGTCAATTACTACTAAATTTCCTACACCAGACGCACTCATACATCCCCAAACAAGCACAGAGCCCCCTCCATGCTTCACTGTTGGAAAAAGATTCTTTGGATCCATCTCTGCATTTGCTTTTCTCCACACCATTCTTGCACCATTGGACCCAAAAAGGTTAAATTTACTTTCATCTGAGAATATAAATTTTTTCCAAAATTCTGGGTTTTCTTGCAGATGTTTTTGTGCAAATGCCAAGAGCAGTTTACGGTTCTCATTTACGAAGAATTTTCTCCGAGCAACTCGACCGTGAAATCCTGCTTTTCTGCATGCATTTCGTACAGCAGAAAAGCATTTACTCCGGTATTTTTCAGTTCAACTGCAAGTTCGGGAGCACTTATTCTCGGATCTTCTTTCTTCAATTGCCGAACGATGAATCGACGGTCCGAAGAGCTGAGAATTGATGGTCGACCAGAGTGGGCCTGATTACGAAAGCTTGAAGAGGCACCAAATCTTTTAATTATGAACTGTATAGTAGAACGGGGTCTCCCAATAACATACGAAAATTTGATTTAAAGTTTTACCGTCTTTACGAAGCTTTAAAATTCTTTCTCTTTCAAAAAGAGAGGTCTCAGTACCTTTCCGTCCCATTTCGACAATTTATACTTCGAAAACAAATTTCAAATTAACTTTTTACTGAATATATATACTATCTATCATTCCAATTCATTTACCTGCCTTGTACTTCTGAAACCAATCACGAAACGCGAAAATAAATTTGCATTTTTCGCGTGTACGAATACGTTTTAAGCGGGAGAAACAAATTTCTATTTCTTGCATTTAAATTTTAAAAAATAATTTTCAGTATCTTTTGGTTATTGGATACAAAATACACTCTGTAAAAGATTTTTCGAACATGTAATAATTATTTTAATGATTTTCATCGAGTCTAAATGTTAAAACCGCGTTTTTCACTTTAAAATTCGCACTGTACGAATACTTTCTGCACTCACTGTGGCTTAATCGACGTAAATCAAAGTCCGTTAATCACTCGAGCAAAATACACATAGACCGCGTTCAACAGTTGTCATATCGCGACGCTCGTGTTTACAAAAGTAAACACCATGGGAAAAGGAAAGATCACTAGAATACATTGGTCCGTGCAGCCTGAACACACCTAAGTGCCCCTGAGAGCTTATGAAAGGTTTTCACGCATGTAAGGGACTAAAAACAGAATATGTATAAAACAGTAAAACATCTTAAACATACATGAAATACTAGGGGTGTTCAAATGAAAAGGTACGAAACGACACTGTGGGTATAATTGAAGTCTTTATTCAAAAGTAATCACCAGAGGACTGAGCACAACTATCCTACTGTTTCACGAGCCGAAGGATTCCCTGTTCCCAGAATTCCTGTGGCTGTGACAAGAGCCAGTCCTCCACTGTGTCTTTCAGTTCGTCGTCCGAGTTGAAGCGCTTCCCTTTGAGATGTTTTTTAGCGGACAAAACAGATGGAAGTTGTAGGGCGATATGTCCGGGCTGCAGGGCGGATGCTCAAGCTGCTCCCTCTTGAACTTGGCCAGTACACTTTGTGTGACCCTGGAGACGTGTGGACGCGCGTCATCGTGGAGCAGAATCACTCCCTCCGTGAGCAGCCCAGGCCGTTTGCTCTTGATGGACTTGCGTAGGCTACGGAGTGTCTCACCTACCGGTTTAACACCTTCCGCAATCAGAAATCTGATAACACCTCGCTGCTCCTCAATCGTCGAATTTTGCAATGTGAACGCCATGATGTCCTCACACGCACTGCCGCGTCAATTGGACGGAACACACAACTGCATGCTTCTCTTCTGCGTCATGTGCGGGCGCCCGCGCATGCGCACAACCACGCCGGTACTCGTACATTCGCTTCCTTAGATGTCTCACTACATTATCCCAAAGCGGCATATTCAAATTTCAACCGGTTTGGTTTTTACGACGGTTCGTACCTTTTCATTTGAACACTCCTCGTATTTGTTACATTTAGTAGTGTCAGCAATTCCCTTACTGTTGCATGCAAAGACTATGGCCAATTTTAAATACCACAAAAGTAAACTAAAATGCAGATGAAACTTACCTGGTTATATTGGATTTGCACACATCGGGATCATTTCGCGTGCTCGAAGAATTCCTGAAGCTTTCTGCGTTCGAAGAGGACTTGCTATCACTCGGACAATAGGGTGGAGGGGGGTCGTCCTCATAACCAGATCTTCTGCTCACGGTGTCTAAAGAAGTTCTGAAAAGAACAATAGTATGGGATGCAGTATTCCTGTGATTTATACCTTTTAAACCCATTTCAGAGGCGGTGGGACACATCCTTGAAACGGGAAAGGCAGCAGTCAGAATCGACTTCACACTAATCATACGATCGTTATCGAAAACCATCGGGTTTGTGGGGGCGTGTTAAATCTGTCGTGGTTTCAATGTACTCACGTTGGCTTCATGTAGAAGTTGGGAAGGTAGGTATTTTAATTAGCGTCACACTGGAGCAACACAACGGGATATTGGCGACGGTCATGGATCAACCCCTGAAAGGAAAATTCCGAGGACAACACCACGAAATTTTGAACCACGGTCAGATGACGAGGTTACACCTGAGCTGGCACCCCCACTCTCTGAATTTCCACACCACGCCAAAATGAGGACATTTTAGGCCACGCCAGATTTAACGAGCACCAGCTTCCTTTATACACGACATTTTTTGGTTGGATTCAAACTCATGTAGAAGTTGGGAGTGATCTGATCGTGGTTCAAAATGACTGTGTTGTCCTCGGTTCTTTTTCTTTGGGATTGATCCCGAACCGTCATCAATAGCCAGTTGTGTTGCTCCAGTGTGACGTTAATTAAAATACCTACCTACCGTACCGGCGCCAATATAGCTTGTTGTGTTGATCCAGTGCGACATTAATTCAACTACCTACTTATCTTATCGAAAACCAACCCGAAAAGGTGTTGTCAGTTTGTAGTTAGATTGCGATCGAATTTACGTCGCACTGGAGCAACACAAGGGGCTACTTGGTGACGATCCGGGATCCATCGAGAAGGGAAAGAGTGAGGACAACACCTCGTCATTTTGAACCACGATCAGATGACAAGGTCAACACCAGAACTGGTTCTCCACTCTCCAAACTTCCATACCACGCCAAGATGAGGACATTTGATGTCACGATGGATTTAGCGTGCCCCCATGTAAACGACGGTCTTTGGTTGGATCGAGTTTCGAACTCGCAGCCGTCCGGTTGCTAATCTTCCAGCTGGGCTCCAAACACTGGACAGACAACTTCATGTGAAAGGATCGAAAAAGAGGGATTAAGGAAAAGAATAATGCAGAATTAATGATGAAAGCAGAAAAAGATCACATGGGTATCCGGGAAGCGCGACTGCCGTGTTTGCTAAAAACAGTAAACCCCATGGGAGAAGAAAAGGTCACCTCGGGTACGTGAAGCCCGTACACACATAACGGAGGTGTGGGCCTCAGGACTTAAAAGAAAAGAAACTTTTTACTTTCTTACCTGGATGAGACTTTGGCCACCTTGTATCGGTGGGGTCGACCGGAAGATGGAGAGTGACGAACTCTGAAAACGCTGTTTTCGGATCTGCAGAGAAACAATTCAAATTATATAATTTCAAAATCATTATACGTATTGAAATGTTATGTATGGTTTTTGATATAGGTTTCGACTACTCGGCAAACTATGTTAGCATATAAAAGACTACTTACTCTACTTTCGTATATTTGATATCTCTCTTTTCTTCTTCCGTTAGGTTGGTTGGATCCACCAGGTTATATCTGAATAAATCAAACGTGTCAGACTTTAAATCACAAAATACACTGGTAATATATTAAGTAAAAAAATCAGAAAATTAATTAGGTTATTTGGTGAACATTTTTGGCTTGAATACGTATTGCTACGGCTGTATTATTCGCCTCGTTTGGTAGCAACGCTCTTGGCGCGTTTTTTGGCCCACTTTTTATGTCGCCAAGGAAATAATTCTTAGAAAAGTGTTTTTTAACGGAAAATAATAAGCTTTAGCGGAAAGTAACAAACGGGAAAAAATACAAAACTTTGAAAAACATGATTTTTAAACGGAAAATAATTAGCAGAACGAGTTGGAAAATAGCAGTTAAAATATCTTTTTATTTTGCCATAAAAAAGGGAATGATCCTAATAATGATGTGTTGGCTTCACCTGCCATAACTCGCTACTAAAAGTGCGCCAAGAGAGTTGTCACCAAACGAGGCGTATAATACAGCTGTGCCACGTATTTAAAACCATTAAAATGAATTTTGAGGTACATGCATGACTTTACAACTCATCGGCGATCACTGTTGTTGTAACAGTGATCATCGTGTTATCGTGTGACGTGAATCGAGTGTTACACAAAACAGTTGTAACACTCGATTCATCATCACATGAATCGATTCATGTGATGATTCGCATGAATGATCATGTGATGATTCGATGATTCACATTCATCATCACATGAATCGAGTGTGACAAAGGATGTCCGCACCTGACATGACCGAGTGCGCTGGCGCACTGAGTGCGTGGAATGTGGATGTTGCCACTCATTATATGAGTTACGTACTTCTGCTAGAATAGTCTGTAAGTTTAACAGTGCGGAAACTGGCAACGTTAATAAAAGATTGCATAATAACAGTTTGGGTTCGTCTTCGAACATACGTTATATGAATAGCTACGTTAATATAAGAATTATCTTGTTTTCCCTATGTATATAGTCTTATTTTCATGTTGTGATGTCTGCGTTATGTCAATAAAGAAGTGTTAAAGCCAAATCTACGTTCTGATTCCAAAAGTGACTACAAAATGTTGAAATTCTACTGTGCTGGTCAAGTTTTGGGCCAGTGTCACTTCGTATTGCGTAGAATGAGGACTGTGTAAGTGATGTTCTTCGAAAGCTACCAAACTACGCTACAATTGCAGGCATTTAATCAATAAAATTATCCTTCAATATTAATATCAAACTGCACTTTAATCGGTCAAACTGTAAATTAATTGTTGAATATTCACACACGCAATAAACAATCGTTCAACCTTAGACGTATCGAATGTTAAATTTCAGACAAACGCTGAAGAGCAGCTTACAGGTACCAGTACTACAATTCTAATACATATCGGAATATGGTGGGGAGTGTAGTTGAATCAACGTCACACTGGAGCAACACAACGAGCTATTACCGACGGTTCGGGATCCATCCCGAAGGGAAAGATCCAAGGACAACATTTCATTCTACACTCTAAAAACTTCTAAGTTCTCATATCACGTAAAAGTGTGCTGTGTCTTAAATATTTATTGACAAATTTCCTTACAATTTGGAGTGGGGTGCCAGCTCAGGTGTTGCCTCGTCATCTGACCGTGGTTCAAAATTATGTGGTATTGTCCTCGAATCTTTCCCTTTGGGATTGATCCCGGACCGTCACCAATAGCCCGTTGTGTTGCTCCAGTGTGACGTTAATTGAAATACCCCCCCTTACAATTTGTATTCACGTTATTTAGACACAACGCTAAAATAAATTCAAACTAGCTGTTACAGAAATAACAAAAATCTTATGAATTAAGTTAATTAAACTTAAACACTTTCGTAAGTTATATCTTCAAAGCGAAACCCTTGGCTAAGCATCAAAAAATAATCACTAAAAGAAGCTAATTCAGGTTTACACAAAGCAACAATTTTTTAGAGGAAGGTAGTTCATTAACGTCGCACTGGAGCAACACAGCGGGCTATTGGTGATGGTCCGGGATCAATCCCACAGGGAAAGATCTGAGGACAAATCGTCATTTTAAACCACGGTCAGATGACGAGGTCAACACCTGAATTGGCAACCCACCCGTATTTACCCCAAATCTATTTTTTAAACTTAGAGCCTTTTTCTTATAAGTCCAGGGGTCGCGGTAGCCCGGTTGGAAGAGTAACGGATTGGGAGGGTTGCGAATTCGAATCCAACCAAAGACCATCGTGTGCAAAGGGGGCTGATGTATGTTAAATCAGTCGTGACCTCCATTGTCCTCACGTTGGCGTGGTGTGGAAGTTCAGGTATGACCTCGTCATCTGACCTTGGTTAAAAATTGCGTGTTGTTGTCCTTCGGGTTTGATCCCGGACCGTCGCCACTAGACCGCTGTGTTGTTCCAGTGCGACGTTTCTTAAAATACCTACCTACCAACCAGAGTATTTCAAATCCACAAATCACATAAAGAATTTATAATTTTTTGTGATTTGCAACACTTACTGCAAGTGCTTCTTCACTTCATGAGAGATGACAGGGTTCGCGTCAGGTGACCTCGATCGTGATCGACTGTGCCTGGAAAAGAAGAACGGGAAACGCGTTAGATATTCAGAAGAAATTAAATAAAAAATAAACTGAAACTGGTATTTGAAGCTATGGTGGATATATTACCTTCTGTGCTTCTTCCTATGCTTGGAAGGAGCTTCCGATTCGGTATCTACACCCGAATTTACATACCTGAAAGAGACCATTATATTAGTCTAATATATTTATCAGATAATTCAAAATAATTAGAAATTCACCAAAAATTAAAATTATATTTTCTAGTTAATTTGGCTTCAATCTGAACGAAATAAAAATAGTAGCACATTTGGGTGAAGTTAAAAGTTTTTTTAATACACATTGCTTAACCCTTTTGGTGGTTTATTTTCGCGTCGATAACTGCCCAGTAGCGTCCAGTCTCTCGTGCAAAGCTTGTTCCAAACTGTCCCCATTTCTGGTCAAGGGACAATTTGTTTTTCCTACTTGAATCTTCATTCCCCATGGAGTAATAGGGCAGATTTGTCTCGAGGGGAAATATCGGCTTTAGAAAAATTGACCAAATCTTGAACAAGATATCTTGTCAAAACACACCGGTCGACAACTGCACAATAGCGTCCAGTCCTCTCGTGCAAAGCTTATTCCAAACTGTCCCCATTTCTGGTCAAAGGACAATTTGTTTTTCCTACTTGAATCTTCATTCCCCGTGGAGTAATAGAGCAGATTTGTCTCGAGGGGAAATATCGGCTATAGAAAAATTGACCAAATCTTGAACAAGATATCTTGTCAAAACACACCAGTCGACAACTGCACAATAGCGTCCAGTCTCTCGTGCAAAGCTTATTCCAAACTGTCCCCATTTCTGGTCAAAGGACAATTTGTTTTTCCTACTTGAATCTTCATTCCCCGTGGAGTAATAGGGCAGATTTGTCTCGAGGAAAAATCTCGGCTTTTGAAAAATTGACCAAATCTTGAACAAGATATCTTGTCAAAACACACCGGTCGACAACTGCACAATAGCGTCCAGTCTCTCGTGCAAAGCTTATTCCAAACTGTCCCCATTTCTGGTCGAAGGACAATTTGTTTTTCCTACTTGAATCTTCATTTCCGTGGAGTAATAGGGCAGATTTGTCTCGAGGAAAAATCTCGGCTTTTGAAAAATTGACCAAATCTTGAACAAGATATCTTGTCAAAACACACCGGTCGACAACTGCACAATAGCGTCCAGTCTCTCGTGCAAAGCTTATTCCAAACTGTCCCCATTTCTGGTCAAATGACAATTTGTTTTTTCTACTTGAATCTTCATTCCCCGTGGAGTAATAGGGCAGATTTGTCTCGAGGAAAAATCTCGGCTTTAGAGAAATTTACCAAATCTTGGACAAGATATCTCGTCGAAACTCTCAGAGGGTTCAAAAACAATTAAAATTTTCCAAATTTGAAAACAACCTATTCCTCTCTCGCGATTGAAAGCTCAGAAAGATTTTTAAAATGATAATAAAATTTAGTTCATAGTTTTCCCAATAAGTGAAGTAACATGAGCTATGACTAAGACATAATCTGAAAAGGGATACGTCTGAATCAAGTCAATTTAGTAGTGTAGGGTAGTTGAATTAACGTCCGTAGTGGAGCAACACAACGGGTATTGGCGACGGCCCGGGATCTATCTCGAAGGGAAAGATCGAGGACAACACCACATTTTAAAAAACGGTCAACACCTGAGCTGGGACCCCACTCTCCAAACTTCCACACCACTCCAGCGTGAGGATATTTGAGGCCACGACAGATTTAACGTAACGTCCACCATCCCCACCAACACGACTGTGTTTGGTTGGATCAAGTTTTGAACTAGCAACCGTCCGGTTGCTCATCCGGTACTCTACCAACCGGGTTATCATGTCCCCAGTCAATTTAGTAGTTAATCCCCATCTTCATTCGAGATGAACATGAGATTACATATATCTGGAACACACTGCAGAATCTGTAAACTCTAGTAACAATTGTTTACAAAGGAGCACCACCCTCTTCTCTCAACACACTGTTCTAAAATCTTAGGGGTGGCCCGGTTGGAAGAGTAACGGATTAGCAACCGGAGGGTTGCGAGTTCGAATTCAACCAAAAGACCGTCGTGTGCAAAGGGGGCTGGTCCCCTTTAAATCCGTCGTGGCCTCAAATGTCCTCACATTGGCGGGTTGTGGAAGTTTGGAGAGGATTCCAACTCAGGTGTGATCTCGTCATCTGACCGTGGTTCAAAATTACGTGGTGTTGTCCTCGGTCTTTCCCCTTGGGATTGATCCCGGACCGTCACCAATAACCCATTGTGTTGCTCCAGTGTGACGTTAATTAAGATACCTACCTACCTTTCTTCTAAAACCTTAGATAGGTAATCTCATATTGTATGTCTATTACAGACGCAATGCTATTAAAGATAACTGTATTTGTTATAGATACTCACCCACTTTTCCTACTGGAAAGATCGCGCACAACAGCACTTTGATATCTGAAAGAGAAAGAAATCCAACAATTAACACAACTGTTTTACAGTGTTAAAAATAGAAAATAAGATGTATTGGCTCTTGAAACAACAGCCATTCAATCGCACATTGGAATTTGCGATTTGCTCAAACTCCAACGAAACCTATTTTGAATAGTTCCATTGCTTCTCAGTGTTGGATGTTGCTGTAGTTAGCAAAATCAAATTCGCCAGTCTAAATGTATGTTTCTTTCCTCTTTGTGACATGCAAACTAACATTATCTAAGAGGTTCTCCAGAGGACTTTGTCTCACTTTAGTACAATTGAATAAAAAATCGAGTAGGCTGTGTCGGTTTATCTTCATTCTCTGTCCTTTCTTTAATGGAATTCTTTCATTGGAGAGTCAATTTCGAGACTCAGATTTAGTTATGATGGATAGTGAACCTTTGGGCTGTGCAGTACTCTATTGACGATTAGTGTTTACTTTTAAAAGAAGTGACCATGTTTCGATTAATCTATTGAATGAAGTAGATAAAATCATAAGCAAGTTTAGATAGTTTGAGGTTTAATGAAACTGAATTTTGGGCGTGGTAATTTTCATTGGTTGGTTGTTTTCGGGTTTTATGGTGCAAGGCCATATTTGGCCAAACCGCGCGAAACACAAGACAGGCAACACAATGGGGGAGGAAGAAAAAGCAGAAGGGTAGGATGGAAATGAAAGGGAGGAAAGATCACACAAGGGACCTTGAGGTTGTAATATCCGTACACGCCTAAAGATCTGCCTCTAAGGGCAATTTTCGTAGGATTGAAAGTTTAAGAATGATATTGTTACCACCACGCCTGAGGCACCAATCTGCATTTTGGCAATTTTCACCTAACTGCATTTTTTAAGTCACCATTTCATGTTTCATACTATGACTAGCTTAATTACCCGGCGTTGAATTAATTAAATGTTGATTGAAAAGTGATTACACTAATCTCTTTCATAAAAGAATGCAAGCATCATTTAAGTGTACGGAAAATAATTTCTTGACATCGCTTTAATCTTTTCATAGCTTCTACAATTTACTTCGGGCGCAAATATTTATACACAATATATCCATCCATATAAACAATTTCATATTCATCGCACTTCTGCTGTAACACAAAGTTCTTTTCTAAGGTGACTACTACAGAAGTCGATTTTGAGTTTTGGAGTGATTACAAATATCCCTGTACGTTTATTTTCAATAAAAATGGCGTATTTTTGGCGTATAGTCTTGCACTTTGTGTTTTCTTATGAATATGTTTTACTTGTGGCATTCTTATACCTGGCATGCGATGGTTTCGAATTTCATCAATATGAAAGGATGGTAAATTAAATTGTTACGGCATTTGTGATTAATTTATTTTGAAGTAAACACATTTTTTACTTGAAAATTCCATTCAGCGGCACATGGAATAACGGAGCTTGTTTTAAAAATAAATGTCATCAGTGTAGAGACAAAGCGAACTGAATCGATCACAATTTTTCAAAACACAGATGGTCGATATTTTACAGCGTTTTTTAAAAAAGAAAATCACTGCTTTAAACGAATGTTTCACATGTATCTAAGTTGCATTAGAACAGCTTTAATTTGTAGAGTAAGCAACCTCGACCTTCTGTCACTTAAGACAAAAAATTTCAATTTTTCAAAATTCCTCACTGATATTATTCCAAGATCAGTAAAGTATTATTTAAAATTCTCTTTACTCCAACAGCCCTTCAGTTTTAAATCGAATCCTTATGGTACTTTTTTAAATTTAGATTCAGTTTCTAAATAGAAACCAGGTACCTATTTAGAATGATAGATGTAGTTACTTGACTATGAAGTACAGCTTTCAATAACGCCCATGAAACATGAAAAACAAATGTAAATTTAATTGATTTTAATCGTCTTGTAATGAAAATCTGTCAATATTTTGAAATATATTTGAACTACAATGTATGACTACTGGTTTTAATTTAACGTAACCCATCTTATTTTAAAGCGATCTTTTTTACTTTACCGGTCATTATAAAATAAGAAATTACACACTTTACTTAAAAATGTTTTTTTTTTGCATTTTATTTACTTTTATGGGGAAACAGCATTATGCAAACCATTACGCATTCAAAGACAAAGAAAGTTGGTCGAAATATACATATACCGCGCCAAGAAATTACCCATGTCTGATATTTTGCAGAAAATAAATAAATCATTACAATTTAACTCCTAACTGACATATCTGCAATATGTAAAATACTGGAAGACAAATACAAATAAAATCGAAATTCTAATTCTTGAAAAACTGCAGAATTCTGAAGAAAATAAAAGATATGTGCAAGAGTAACGCATTTAGACTTTCTGAATATATTCTGAAATAGAACAATTCGGCGAAAGCCTTTTGAACGATATTGATAAAGACAATAATGATTTGTTTAAAAAACATATTTATAATACTTGGAAATGCTTAAAAAAGACCTGTCAAGATTCATGATTGTTGAGTGCTTTGAGGTTTATGGTTGCGACGTTGTCGACCTTCACCTCTATTGCTCGAGTCTTATTTTGTTTATTGGTAATCAGAAAAGTGGAGTTGTTGAGTTTAGAATTTGTTCGTAGAGATTAGAAATCGGATTAGCCCTTTAGTTGTTGCTTTGTTTTCAAATGATCGGGTCATCAGATTGCAGAAGTTATCAGTATATGCTGTTTGGAGTTTTAAGGATTGGAAAATTTTTTTTCGTTCTTTATTGTATTTTGTGCAATCTAGTAAAACGTGCTCTAATAAATCTTCCTTTTTACAAGTAGAACATTCCGCTGATTCTTCGAAATTGAATCGGAATAATAAGGAGTGTGATTGACATTTTAATCCTCCATCTTGTTAATAAAACATCTTCTCTTCTGTTCTGTTTGACCATTTGCAAATATTTGGTAAATCGGGAATATTTCTTAAAGTCGAGTGATATTTGCTTGTTATCCATTCTTTAATTAGTTCTTTATCGATTTCAATTATTCGTCTTGTCAGATCTTCGGGAGATATCCAATCTAAAAAGATGTCTTGATGATTGACAGCTTTTGCAAGTTTATCCGCTTTTTCATTAATATCTATGTTCCGGTGGCCTGGCATCCAAAATAAAATTATGTTAATTGATTTTAATTGTGATTTAACTAATTTATTTCTTAAGCGAAGAATTACTTTGGGAGATTTAATGTTAATGTTGGTCAACGCTGTTAGAACTGATTTACTATCAGAGAAAATCGCGTATTTTTTGTTCGGGATTGTTAAGTCGTCTATTGCTTGACAAATTGCTAAAGCTTCTGCAGTGAAAATGGTATTAATGTTATTAATTCTGAAACTAAAGGAACTTTCTTCTGACCAACCAGCACTTGAGGTGAATGCAACCGATTTTGAAGCATCTGTGGCAATTATATGGTAATCATTAAGTGTTCTGTCTGAATTCTTGGAAAAGTGGATTGATTGTTTCGGGAATAAGATTTTTATTTTGGAAATTATAATCTGAGATTTTAATCTGGATATCGTAGTATTCAAGATTAGTTGGAAAAACAAACGGGAGGCGAAGGCAGACGCTCGTGTGATCGGTTCAAGTGGAGAACATTAAAACGTTTGAAGACTATCTCTGCTTTTTCGTTTGACATGTCGGGAGCCATATATAAGTTTCTACTATTAAATTATTTTTGATATAAATTAGCTGTACTTTACTCTCTCCAAAAAGTAACCATAGGAAACAAATTCCAAGATTAAGAAGCAGATAAAAAAGACTGGTAGTTTTTTAACGTTGACGATCTGCTATAGTAATAGCTTTGTTGTCAAGATTAAGTAAATTTTGTGAGGTTTGCATTGTAAACGATCTATTTGAAATATTTTGAAAAGTAGTTTTGAATCGTTTGAATTTGAACAGGTTTTATCCCAATATTGTCTTGATGCATTTTTCATTTCCATTTTAAGTTTAGCAGATGATCTTTTATATTAAATCCAGTGTTCTTTTGATATGTATATTTTCTTTTGCAAAGAGCACTGCATTTGGAAGTCCACCAAATCGGAAAATCTTTGAGTGGAAAATGTTGAACTTTTTTATTTTGAAATATTGATTGTTCCCAGATCTTTTGAAAGGTTTGGTAAGTTAGATTTTCAATTTTCTAGATTTTATCATTGATTTCCTTGGAAATCAAGTTCCATCTGTATCTTAATCTAGTTTGGTATTTTCTATTGGATTTTCCAATTGTGATGATAATCGGGTAGTGGTCGCTTCCCAAAGTATCTTTTGCTACTTCATATTTAATTTGAGGGAAGACGTCTGGTGAGCATATCGAAAGGTCGATAAGAGAGGTGGATCCTTTGGAAGAGATGTGAGTGGGGAATGATTATTGATGAGGCAAAAATCATTTATGAAAATCCCATTTGCAAGATTTTCTTCTCTTGTGTTGGTTTGAGCATTTCAAAAGTTGTGGTGGTCATTGAAATCACCAAGAATGAGGGTAGGATTAGAAGTGCTACTACAAAATGGATCTAGCTCTTTTGTTGACAATTTCCCTTTGGGACAATAAATATTGATGATGTTTAAGCATTGAGTGTTTGAGTCGTGGACGGTAATTCCTAAAATTTCTTCATTAATTGATAAGGGCGGAAAATTTATAACATTCGTTGATAATTTTTTATTAATTGCGATAAGTCCTACTTTGTTAGGTCTGTCTTTTCTGAATATTGTTTTATTTTTAAGATGAAATTTATGATCGGGTCTTAGATGTGTTTCTTGAAATACGCATATATCTGTTGAGTTAAAGAGTGAGTTCTATAGCCATAGATTCTTATTACGAACGCTTCTTGCGTTCCACTGAACAATGTTTAGATTGAAAGCAATATAAAGGAAAATAAATGAAAGACCTACTTGGTAGAAATGAAAACCCATGACTACAATTTTCTGACTATTTCTTTCAATTTGATTGAATTGTTCTGTTTCTTCGTTTTATCGAGTCGAATAGGTCAGTTTCGCTTTCTGTTTCCAAGTCAGCTTCAATTTTATCTTTATGTTGATCACTTTTTTTTGGACTGGGATAATTTGGGGTTTGATTTTTCTTTCTCTTTCTGAACCTGTAACGGTTGTGGATATTTGGGAATAATCTATAGATTGCGTGTTTCCTTGGATGATGGTTTGGATCAATGATTTGCCGAATTCGTTCAAGGTTTCGATGAATTGTTGTGCTTGTTCTTTTAATGCATTAGTTAGGATTGTTTTGAAATTTGTTAGTTTCTTGAATTACTTTTTTATATTCTAAGTTAGTTGGTTTGTTTTCTTGATTATTGTGTAGAATTTGTGATATTAGTGGTTTGGGAGTTGTTGATTTATATGTTCTTGCTTCAGTGAATGAAAGATGATTATATGCTTTGAATTCCAGAAATTTTCGTTCTTCATGGCGTTTCGGGCAATTTGGATAGTCTGCTGGATGGTCTTGTGGCAATTGCAGCATCGTATTGGATTGTTACAGTTCGGGTTCTCATGGTTTTGATCGCATATTACGCATTTTGCTTCGTTTCTACAATTTTTTGTTGCTTGATCAAATTTAAAACATTTTTGACATTGTCTTGGTTTATCGATGAAAATTGATATCTTTTGTATGGTGTACCACATTTTAATTTCAGGGGGTATTTTCGTTCCTATTATTACAAGGACAGTGGGGGTTGGTACTCTGTTGTTTCCTATTCTTTTATGAAACCTTCTAATTTCTAGTACTTTTAAGTCGTTTCTGTTTCTAGTTCTACAATTTCTTCTGCTGGGGCATCAATCGGAATATCAAATAAGAGAAATCGTGTAACATTTTCTGTTTTTATTTCTGTTGTAAAAGGGATGTTCAGTATTTTTTCTAATTTGGCTATTTCAGAGGCACATTTTCCGTCTTTACTCATAATGATTTTGTTGCGTGTGAAACGTAGTTTCAATTTGCTTGTGGGAGTGAATTTTTTGAGTTAGCTCTGAGTTTTCTTGGGTATTGTTGAGGTATTCCATTTCTATAATCTTTTGAGCTGAGGAATAAACAATATTTTTCAGTTCCGTAGTCAGAGGCTAAGTCGATGAGTTTCGATGTTAAATTCTTTTTCCACCAAGAATTGTTATCTGTTTCCATGTTGTGACTTGTTTCGGATCCAAAATCATTTCTTGGCTCTGTCAGTTCTGTCATCTTCGAAGGTGTTGAATAGCCAGCTTGGCCAAGTTAAAATACTGCCGAATAATCTTTTATTAAAATATTTACTTGCTTGCGTAAATAGAAAAAGAATAGAAAATAATTGAAAATCGAGAAAAAAAAAAGTTAATGAGGGGGGGGGAATTTCAATTAACGTCACACTGGAGCAACACAATGGGCTATTGGTGACGGTCCGGGATCAATCCCAAAGGGAAAGATCCGAGGACAACACCACGTAATTTTGAACCACGGTCAGATGACGAGGCAACACCTGAGCTGGCACCCCACTCTCCAAAAAAAGTTAATGAGATAAGTTTTTAAATTTTAACTCAATTTTTCGCCGATTTCAAACAATTCGATTTTCTGCTTCACCGTTTCAGAACTTTTCGAAATCGCAATTTTTTCATAAAAAAAGACCTGTCATTTCGCTGTCAACTCAAATACAAACACAGAATTTTAAATCAAATTACATAAAAAATTAATTTCTGGTGTTGCCAGATACCAAGAAGGGAAATTACGCTTTTATGATCGATGAGTTTTTTGTTTGGGCTTTTCGTGTTCCATTACAAAATGTAAGTTATGCAAAATTAAATATTTTAAATATTCGTTTTTCATCAATCAAATATTCATAAATTATTTGTATCATGGGAAGAAATAAAATGTCAAATCAAACATAAATACTATAATTTAATTGTTTTGGAAAAAAATTGCTTTTCGAGCAATACTGAGTAAAACAATTTTATTGGAAAATTTGATTTTCGATCAATATTGATAAAACAAACTGAGCTGCGTACCGCAATCATTTTATTCTCAATGTTATTTCTATGGCAATTTCTAATTGTTTTTAGCCCATTCTGCACACCTAGGACAAATAGAACGGGGTTAATAGGTAGCCTAGGTTGCTCTCAGGGTTCTGAAGTATAAGTGTACCAAATTTGGTGTAGATTGGTCAAACGGTGTAGATTTGTATTGAGAACATATTTACATCCATTTATATATCTACATAAATAAAAATGTGATGTTCGTTTGTTCCAAACGCAAAATCTCACAAAATTTTTCACCGATTGCCTTGAAATTTTGCCACAACGTTGCATTCGAATACGCACATGTTTTAGTCTACTTAGCTATATAAATAAAAATGCAACGCCAGGAGGAACTGGTAAAACGTTCCTAATTAAATTGATTCTGGCCGCAATCAGATCCCAAAATCACATTGCCTTAGCACTTGCATCGTCCGGAATAGCTGCGACTTTGATACCAGGTGGAAGAACTGCTCATTCCGCTTTGAAATTGCCATTTGACATTCAATTCATTGAATCCCCACGTGTAACATTTCCAAAGCATCCAGCATGGGAAAAGTATTGCAAAAATGCAAACTTATCGTTTGGGATGAATGCACAATCACAATCTTTCTTTTCAATTTAACCAGATGAGCCACAGCAACACGTGGCCCGGTACAGCTAGTGCATAAATAGAGCTACACATCGTCTTGATTCTTAGGGGAAATGCCTATTATCATGAAAAAACAACTTTTGAGTCGTAACTCGATTTTTCCCGAAGCAGCAAAACTTCGACCGCGTTTTTGTAGAAACGTCAATTTTGCAGATTCGTGCCTTTGGCATGGTGGTAACGATACGTATAACTGCGCAGGTACACTATGTTCAGGTTCTACATGGATTCAGATATTATCTATGCAGTAGCGAAGATAATTTAAGGTTTATTATTAGGCTCTGTGCTTTATTGTAATATTTGCACACAAAGCCGTTAAGGAAGTATAGAAGTGATCTTACGCAGCACATTCCTTTTCCTTCTGCTGCCTCTGGACCAATTTCCACTGGGATTCGGAGTCCACGAGATTGTAATTGCCGCCGCTGGATCTGCGACTGCTGAAAGAGTTGGAAATCCGTGACTTTTCTGCATCGAAGTGCCAAATAATGAAATTGAAGAAACACTAAGAGTCGCTTTTACCTGTGCTTTCTTCGTCTGCTTCGGTGGTGGGAATCAGACTCACTGCCGCTGTCCCGACTTCTAAAATAAAAGGAAAGGCGTCATTTTTTACGCGACTTCTCTCAAATATCCCTGATTCACTTTTGCACAAAGAATTACGAAACAACAGTTGCAAATGACAACATACCAAGTCGAAACTATCATGAACTTTGCAACGAAAGCGATGATGATTAACCCTCCAAGCGGCTTCGACGAGATATCTCGTCCATCAAGATTTCATAAATTTTGTTAATGACCAGATATATCGTCCATCAAGATCTGGTCAGTTTTGCTAATGACAGGACACCTCGTCGATACAACCACCAGAAGGTGTGTGTTATGTAAGGTTTATGGCTTAAAAGTATTCACACATCAAAACTTCGATCAATGTATATTCAATTTTTAATTTCAAATTACTGTCCTCAAAAAGAGGCATAAATTTAAATATAATATAATTTTGGTCTAGACAATTTGATACTTAGAAACACGAAAAACCTAATGTAGCTAAATTAGAATAATCAAACTAAGAATTGTGCACTACTTAAAACTACTACCCCTTTTAATAGACGCGTATTTCAGTCAAATCAGCAATTTATTTTGAGATACAGATCACAGATTTCAATTTAAATGCAATACATATCCCAAACCGTTACCTGATAAGTAATGGTATTGTCATTACAAATCAGTCTTAGAAAGGAGCGAAATTCCAATCAAAAACTAAAGGCCATGTATTGCAATTACTGATTCGCAATACACTACTGCAGCGATTCTCAACCTGTGGGGCGCGCCCCCCTAGGGGGGCGCGAGCACACTAGAGGGGAGGCGCGAGAATATCCAAGAGAAAATATTATTTAAAAAAATTGATTAGCTGACTGAAAGGAAAGCACACATACACATAGAAAACAAAATATATTTCGACATATTTAACAAATAAAGTAAAACAACTTACTAAATCAAAACTTACTTAATCAAAACATACTAAATTAAAAACAAATTTAATAATTATTAGTGACTTCCTTGGGCCTGTCTTGCAGAGCAAAGTTTTTCGAAGGAAGGCTTAATATTAGAAATAGCCACTCTCAGTTCTGTTTCCATATTTAGCCGAGATCTATATTTTGTCTTCAAAGAAGCCACAGCAGAAAATCCAGTTTCACAAAGGTAGGATGTTGAAAATGGTAATAGAATGCGAAATGCCCTTGTTTTTAGTGCAGAAAAATCATCCTCTATTCCTGCCCAAAATTCAAATAGTGATTTATTACTAAATTGTCTTTAGGTTTCGCCACTTGTCGTGAAGTCTATGAATTTTTCTTCCTCATCAATTGAGAGTCCTTCGGGAGTCTTATGAAATGGATCCCTAACCCACTCGTAACTTGCTATCGGTTTGTCGTCAGCACGAAAATACTTTTTAAAATTCTTTGCCAGCTTGGCTAAATGATTTTCACACACACAATGGTTACAAAAACAACTTTTACATGTTCTTCTTCAGCCTTGAAAGTTTTAGTACAATCATCCACATTTGCAAACATTGTTAGGTTTTTTTGCTTTATATTTCTGCTCCACAATTCCAATTTTCTACAAAAAGCATTAACTTTATCACTCGTATCCAACATATGTGCATTTGCTCCTTGGAGTTGAAGATTCAAGTTATTTAATTTCTCGAATATGTCGACCAAGTAGCTCAATTTCATCACAAATAAACCATCGCGAAAATTCTCGGCTTCCGGCTGTTTTCTTCTAGGAAAATGGCGATTTCTTCTCTTAATTCATAAACACGTCGCAAAAATTTCCCACGTGATAACCATCTTGCCTCGCAATAAAATAGTAACGCTGAATGTACTGAACCCATGTCTTTACAAAGTGCGGAAAGATTCTCGATTTCAGGGGTCTCATTTTTATATAATTTACTACGGTTACAACCGAGTTAACACAATATTCAGACCAGGACTCATTTCTTTCGAAGCCAAAGCTTCTCTGTGGATCATGCAATGTGTCCAGACGCACTGACGCGATTTTTGTTTTACAAGTGCTTGTATATTTGGAATCTTCCTGACATTGAACGAGCACCATCGGTGCATATTCCGACGCAATTTTTCCATTCTATGTTTGCCTCGTTCATAAAATCATTTAAAATAGCAAATAATGCGAGCGCTGTTGTTTTGAGTTCAATTGGTTTGCAGAAAAGTAGTTCTACTACTGACATATTATCACAAAATTGAACATAGGCAATTAAATGAGCATCTTTATTACTATCTGTTGCTTCATCAAGCTGTATTGAAAACAATTTGTCCCGCAACTTCGAGAAAAGCTGACACTGTACATATTCAGCTATATCACCAATTCGACGAGCAACAGTATCATTTGAAAGAGGTATGGACTGCAATTGTTTTGAAAAATTATCTCCAAATATAGTTTCTACAATCTCAATTGCTGCTGGCAAAATAAGCTCTTCACCAATGGTGTGAGGTTTTTTACATCTGGCTATTTTATATGAAACTTTGTAAGATGCAATTAAAGCTTTTTTATTCACAGACAAAGTTTCTTTTAAAAAATGATTTTTGCTTTTTTATATGATTTTAATTTTAATTCGAAGAATTCTCTGGGTTTGTTGACGTACTCACTATGAAGCGTTTCCAAATGTCGTTTAAGTTTATTAGGTTTCATGCTGTCTGCGGCCAATATTTTTGAGCAAATGATACACAGGGGCCTTTCTTCATTTACTTCAGTACTGGTAAACCCAAAATTTAAGTATTCTTGAGAATATTTTCTTGATTTTATTTTCGGAACCACGCTCGTCTGTGTACTTGTTGATGCTTGACTATCGTCTAATGCTCGCTTACTTCCGCTTAAAAATTTATCCATGAGTCTGCATAAATCTTCTGCCGTGAATATTTAATATGGTGAATTGCAATTAACACGAAAACATATATAACATACACATTCACGATAGATTCGATAGCGATAGAAGGATCGACTCGAATGAGACTGGCTGGAATTGAAACTTGTGTTATCGAACATTTTCCTGCTTCCTATGAGAAAACATTTGCTCTGCGCATGCTCGAGACAGCATCGGTCTCGTGTGGATTCCCTTCCACAAACATTACTTATTTTTTCTCTTTTGTTTAGTCATGCTTCTGTTTTATTTCTTTTATTATTCGAAAAAATGTATTCCCAGTTTCTAAATTTAGCTCATCCCGTCTAGGTTAACTTTCATTAACGAATTTTTCTACTTTCATATTCTTTTAACGTTATCTCCCTGTTTGGCTTTCATTTCAAATATAATATTTAAATTTTCCCCGCTTTCATTTGCTTCATCTGTTCACCGCCCGCTTGCCAAAATGCCAGATGTGGTTTCTCGCCAACGTTGGCTCACTTTTACTCTTGTTTTTTGGCAGTTAGTTAAAAATAATTTAAAAACAGAATACAAAATACTCAATATACATTATTGTTGTATACATTTTATTGTAAGCGGGGGGCGCGATGAAAATTATGATTGAAAACTGGGCCGCGAATACTGAAAGGTTGAGAAACGCTGCACTACTGGGAAAACTCACCTCGACTTTCGATGGGAACTTCCATTCCTCGACGATTTGGATCCTTTGGATGATTTCGATATTTCGCTTTCGTTGTCTGAATTCTTTCTACTACGATGATGGTGCCTGTAAAAAACAATACATTCACAGAGTGTAACCCGATTTTGCGGAACCGTTATATTCACTTAAAACATTACAACAAAGCTCATTTTTTGCCCTGATATAAGGAGAAACGTATTTATTGTACATCTGAACTCACTCTAATAATCAATTTTCAATGTCTTCAATATTCTTGGCAGAAAAAACAGAAAAATCTCCAGACATCTGATCAGGAGGAACACTGTTCTAAGATTTAGCACGATTCTTCAGAACTGGTGCTGTTACACAAACTCTCCTTCAAACTATTTTCATTTCGCCAAGAGAATTGAAAAGCCTGGCTAAACAGTCTCAATAAATTGTATCCTTGCAGATGGACCAGTTACCATAAAATTGAATTTCCGATATTAATTGAACTAGTGATCTCAATCACATTAGCTTCTCGGTAGGTAGTTGAATTAACGTCGTATTGAAGCAACACAACGGGCTATTGGCGACGGTCCGGGACCATCCCGAAGCGAGAGTTCCAAGGACACCTCGTCATTTTGAACCATGGTCAGATGACGAGGTCACACCTGAGCTGGCACCCCACTCTCCAAACTTTCACACCACGCCAACGTGAGGCCAGATTTAACATGCACCGGTCCCTCATATACACGGCGGTTTTTGATTGGATCGAGTTTCGAACTCGCAACCCTCCTGTTCCTAATCCACTACTCTTCCAACCGGGCTACCGCGACCCCATTAACTCCTCGGAACACATTAACCCTCCAAGTAGTTTCGACAAGATATCTCGTCCATCAAGATCTGACCACTTTTGGTAATGAAGAGATATCGCGTCATCAAGATATTGTGGTTCTTTGATGGCGACCAGATCAAGATCTGGTCAGTTTTCCTCTAATGACTATGTATCGTCGATCAAGATCTGATCAATTTTCAAGACCTGACGTGATATCTCAGTCCATCAAGATATTGCCGATTTTTTATGATAACGAGACCAAGATTTCTTCCTGTTTCTTCTAGTATCGAGATATCTCGTCCATCAAATTCTGGTCAACTTTCTTCTATTGGTGAGATATCTCGTCCATCAAGATCTGGTCAACTTTCTTCTATTGGTGAGATATCTCGTCCATCAAGATCTGATCAATTTTGGTAATGAAGAGATATCGCGTCATCAAGATATTGCGGTTCTTTGGTGACGACCAGATCAAGATCTGGTCAGTTTTCTTCTAATGACTATGTATCGTCGATCAAGATCTGACCAATTTAAGACCTGACGTGATATCTCCGTCCATCGAGACATAGCCGATTTTTTATGATGACAAGACCAAGATTTGTTTCAGTTTCTTCTAGTATCGAGATATCTCATCCATCAAATTCTGCTAATGGGTTTGCTAATGACGAGATACCTCGTCGATACAACCACTAGGAGGGTTAAAACACTACTCTATCTTGCACTGATTTCTTAACTATGTTTACAGTTCAATTTCTCACGCTTGAGTTCAAGTTACCTCCTCCTCCTGGAGTCAGTGCTCGTGTGACTATCAATGGAACTGGACCTCTTCCGGTGCCCGGCAGATCTCCGGTCGCTGTTCCGGGACGAGGCGAGGGAAGTGCGGCTGGAAAAGAGGCCTCTGTGGGAAAAAAACGAAAGACAATCTTGAAACACAAATACAACATAGATAGTGTTATAAATAGTCATTCTCACATTGTCAATTATTGGGTTGATGCAAAAATTCGTCCCGCAATAAGGTAAATCACACATTGGTGCAACATAAACCTGGGACACCAAATAGGATGAAACACGCATGCGTACCGATATGTTGTGTACAGAAACGGAGTGCGATGCGCATGTCGGATCAATGTGCTACTTGTCTAAGATTAATCCGCAGACTTACCGTTGATTGGGATCTTCCCATGGAGCTAAATCCGTTGGAGGTTCTGGAGGTTCGATTTCTGCCAATCCTGCGGGTGTAGACACTGATCTGTACAAAGGAACTCTGAAACGAAAAAAATCCGGACAGTAATTATTTTCTACCATTTTCAATAGATCCTTTTCGTACCATCATTTGTACACTTTCCTCAGTATGACGGCTTTAATGAGTAGTTTCTGTCTATTTATTATCTCCCGCCACAAAGTCTGTTGCCATAGAAACGGATATTCCATTTTCTATAGATGTTTGAACAACTGTATACAAGTTTGTCGCATTGGCGCACGAAATGAAAAATTGGAATGCATTTGTTATGCTTTTCCATTTCCAATGTTTCCTTTCTGATGTCCAGATTATTTATACCTGTAAACTATCTCTTTTTGGCGCGACTTTCGCCAAAAATAAAACAAAGACAGCCACCAGTCACCCCTACTCAAAATGAACGAGCTCTGTTTCTATAACGATCGCCACCATCCAGACTTTGGCGAGCGCAGTTCGCGTGGTAGACAGAACATTCCTAACTAGTCAGAATTGTGAAAATGTTTATCATTCTCATTAGAATTACTATCTTCCAGTTTTCGAGGAACACTCAAATTACGCACACCATTTTCGTGATCCTTTCAGAGCATATATATTATAATTTATTTTCATGATAGAAAACGTTATTTTAAGCGTGCAGCTTGATGGATAAAGCACGTTGAAATGCGACAATATTAACAATAAGAACTTACGATGAGTTATTTTGGGGGACAGCCAGGTCATCCTTGGATTGGATGCTTTTCTTGAATACTTCCTTCTCTTGAGTGTCTGCTGTTGGGAGGAAGAAAAAGTAAAAATCTGAAGCATGTTTTCATATCATTACTTAAAAAGTACCACAATATTTTCACCCTCCAAGTGTTTCGACGAGATATCTCGTCTCAGGTCTGGTCAATTTTGCTCAGTACGAGGTACCTTGTCGAAACGAAACTGCCCTATTACTCCAAGGGGAATGAAAGTCCAAGTAGGAAAAACAAGTTGTTCCTTGCCCAGACCTGGTGACAGTTTGGAACAGGTTTTTGCACCAGATTCTGGTCATTACGGGGCAGTTTTCGACGCGAAAATAAACCAACAGGAGGGTTAATGCATGGAGGGGTCGCCGTATCTCAGTGGTTTTGTCCACCCAGCGAGTTACAGTCGGCGCGGGTTCAATTCCTCCTTGGTGTATTCCTCTCGCAATGCAATTCAACTCCACTCTTTAGGACGAA
This sequence comes from Meta bourneti, assembly GCA_933210815.1. Classification (NCBI taxonomy): domain Eukaryota; kingdom Metazoa; phylum Arthropoda; class Arachnida; order Araneae; family Tetragnathidae; genus Meta; species Meta bourneti. The sequence goes on from OW119925.1 coordinate 101,736,707, forward strand.
GTCTGACAAAGGTAGTGCGGAAAATTAAGTCAACGGAAAATGACAGCGAATGCAATAGCATTTGGAAATAATTACGAATTGATGTGTAGTATAGACTCTCTTGAAAAACCCAATAAAATATTACAAAAACAATTAACATTTCTATACATCACGTGAATACATATTTAGATATTTTTATGACAGTTGTCAATAGCGATGAAATGATGAGCAATTGCGTGCGATAGATTGACAAGGATCATTGACGAAAACACCGATCTAACCACTGGACCGTTCTTGACGCACTAACAACAAACTTGCAGGCTTTAACCCTCGAAGTGGTTTCGACGACACATCTCGTCCAACAAGATGACATTTTTGTTAATGACGAGATATCTCGTCGAGATAAAAACTGCTCTTTTACTCTAAAGGAATGAAGATCCAAGTGGAAAAACAAAGTCCCATTGCCCAGAACTGGTGACAGTATGGAACAGGTTTCTGCATCATAAGATGGTCACTACGGGGTAGTTTTCGACGCGAATATAAACCAAGAGGGTTTAGCCAGCCAGAATATAAACCACCAGCCTGATCCTTCACAAAAACAGTTTATTTAACAGATTGCTTTGTGTGTGCAGATGAGTGTCATTTTAATTCTCTAATGTAAATTAATACATGGAGAGATATTTACAAGTATCCGTTGTTATAATCACAAAAATGACATGAATTACTGATGAATAAGCACGAAAAGTAACACAAATATCGGTACATTTACTATTAGACATTTTAATTTCAAGTTGGAGGTATACCACGGCTGTCTTTCACACGCGACGTGCAATCTATTTTATTAGATATTTTATCATTATTGTTAAGTGCATAGTACAGCACTAGGAACGACCAAGGAGCAAATATAGATTGAATTATTATTGATTGCTAATTAAGTTCAACTCTCTCCAGTGACGTTGACTTTCCTCTTTACCAATTGATTACGAACTACTTTAAATGTTTGACTCTCAAGCATCAATTGTTTCGTCGTATTAGCAAAACGAATCATTAAAAAGTTAAGATTTATAACTTATAACTAAAAACCACTGCTATTTGAAATGCTTAATTGACGAGGTGAAACGTGCTTTTAAAGAATTCGGTGCGTTCTGTGTGATTGGAATCTCAAAAAAAAAATTGAAATGAAACAAATGAAGAAAATTACCGTCTGCTCCATCCGGCTCCCCGGTTCTTTTCTGGAATCTTTTGCTCGGAACTCTAACGATCGGGGGTGGAGGTCGCTTGATCTGCTTCATGTCGTTCCTGATTTGCTGTTCTGTCCTGCCGCTGCGAATGAGTGCACTTACATCAACGAGCAAGCATGACTAATACAACTAATATAAGATCATTCTCTGTGGTTGCTTGATGTAAAAGGAAAGAACTAAGTGAGGAATGCTTTTTTGTTCTATAATTAAAAGGAATTGTTTCTCATTCCACATTAACTCTATTAATTGCATGTTGTAATTGCTCTATTGTTGCTCCAAGTGGTTTCGATGACATATCTCGCCCTTCAATATCTGACCAACTTCATAACATCTCGTTATAAGATATTGCCGAATTTTTGATGATGACGATATCAAGATCTGGTCAGTGTTTTTTTCTAATGACGAGATATCTCGTCCATCAAGATCTGGTCAGTTTTGCTAATGACGAGATACTTCATCGAGACAACCACCAGGAGGGTGAAGGATCAGTAAATTCATATTTTTTTCTAATACCCGGCCAATTGAACTTAATCATTATGGCACTACAAAGGATATTTGAACCACTTTTCGTTACTTTGGTGCACCATGGGGTGGATTCACGTTATGCACCTCACATACATTCCACACATTCTAGGCACAGCTCGTTTATAGAGGCCACATGTTCATTCTAGACGGAAACATCCATTCCTTAACCCCGGAATCGAATCAGGAACCTTTGATCCCGAAGTCAGCACCCTGAACACTATCGATTGGTCGACTCAGTAACTTCATACAAACCTCTTCATTTCTGGTCCAATTTGGGCACATTAAAATAATAGCGCAATTTTTACTTCAAAACTTTATAGCATATTCATTAATTCCTATTGTATGAGTAATGTACCCATTAGGGGACATTATCCCTGGAGAAATATTTAAAATAACAATTTTTTTTATAATTCCTGAGTCTTAAGGAACCTTACTCCACAATTAAACAATTTTTTTAACATTTCTGAGTGTCAAAGTACCTTAAATAGCCGATATATTTTTTCAAAAAGTAAAATAATTTCTTCATTATTTCTGAGTGTTAAAGTACCTTAAATAGTCGATAAATATTTTTCAAAAAATAAAATGATTTTCTTTATTATTTCTGTGTTTTAAAATACCTTAAATAGCAAATAAAATGTATTTTCAAAAAATAAAATAATTTTCTTTATTATTCTGTCTCAAAGTACCTTAAACAGCTTATAAAATAATTTGAAGCGATGTTTTTTTTTCGGGACTGAAGTTAAAAATCATTCATGACCCAATGTTTTTGTGCATTCGCCAGTTCATTTCATTATGAAAAATAAGCATTCTACTGTGAAAAGCATAATTGGGCTAATAAGAGTACTTTGTTGGCTAATAGAGTATACTTGTTGCACTATAGATCAAAATTTCATTTTCCTTTGAAAATTCAGTAATACGAATGCTGGAAACAAGTTTAACTATTAATAGGTTTGTTTTTTCTTTGATTAAAAACTATTGAATAACCCTTATTGTTCGATAGTTATATATATATATATATATATAGTAAATTTAATACTTCAAACGTGAAAAGTCGTAAGTATAGTAACTTCATCGTGAATCGGAATTATACATAGAATAGTAACGTCTTAAAATAGACAACTTACCTATATCTATACTTAGAACCAAGTCGGAATATTTGCATAGGATTTCCAGATATGTCTTTGACTTGGGTTAACCTAGAATTGGAACAGAAAAAATTTGAATTAACAATACTTAAGGAAATTTTTAACGTAGTTTTAAAATGTAAGTACTGTTAATAGAACAATATAGATAGTGAAAAGTTCTTTAAAGTATATTAGGTAAGACACAATGAAGAGAAACCATTTTTAATTTTAAATATTTTTATGTTGACGAAATATATCCATTAACCCTCAAATAGTTTTGATGAGTTATATTGTCCATTAAGATCTGACCAATTTTTCTAATGACGAGATATCTAGTCCAATCAAGATGTGGTCAGTTTTGTTAATGACGAGATACCTCGTCGAGACAACCACCAGGAGAGTTGAAACATACATGTGTACCACTAAAAATGCAAATTTCTGCTCAAATTTAATGGTTCTACACTCTAAAAGACTTCGAACTAAGAAATCGTATCGCGAAAAAGAGTTTTTAGTGTCCTGAATATTTCTTGACGAATTTGCTTATAATTTATATTCAAGTTATTTATAGACGCAAAGCTAAAATCTCAATTCAAACTAGCTGTTATAGAAATAACATAAATCTTATGAATTAAGTTAATTAAACTTAAACACTTTTGCAAGTTATATCTTCAAAGCTAAACCCTAGGCTAAGCATCAAAAGACAATCACTAGAAGAAAGCTAATTCAGGTTTACACAAAGTAACCACTTTTATATAGAGGCAGGTAGTTCTTTAACGTCGCACTGGAGCAATACAACGGGCTATTGGCGACGGTCAGGGATCAAACCCGAAGGGAAAGATCGAGGACACCTCGTCATTTTGAATCACGGATTGATGACGAGATCAACACCTGAGAAGATATCCGACTCTCTCCAAACGTCATCAACAAGAGGACATTTGAGAACACGACGTTCTGTTGAATCCATTGTAAATTGCTGTTTATCAAGAAGCATGATTTTATGTAGATACCTTCATGGGAGGGAAACTAACTATGGGGTCCGATGGTAGGTAATTGAATTAACATCGCACTGGAGTAACACAACGGGATATTGGCGATGGTCCGGGAACAATCCCCGAAGATCCAAGGACTACGCCTCGTAATTTTGAATCCCGGTCAGATGACGGGGTCAACAAATGAGCTGAACCTCACTCGCCAAACTTTCACGTCAACGTGAGGACATTTGAGGCCACGAGAGATTTAACGTGCATCAGCCCCCATGTACACGATGGTTTTTGGCTGGACCGAGTTTCTAACTCGCAATCCTCCAGTTGCTAATCCATTGCTTTTCCAACTGATCTACCGCGGTTCTTTTTATTATAGAAACCTAAAGCATAGAGGCGATACTAATCAATGTTCAGCAAGGAATATATCCGGACGGAAGCATACAAGACATCACGTCCGAAGTCCGACTCTTCATTCTGCTCTAATGCATGGTTTGGAACCATTCGACCGAACAGTTAAAAGCATTTGACGACATGCTAAATGAGTTTTCGTCGCTTTGGAGGCAGTCATTTATGCATTGACAACTTCATATTTTATTCAAATGTACGTTTTTATGTTTTATTTGTTGATTAATATGACAAATGCGTTGAACAGAAGTTGCAGAACCATTTTCTTCAATGATTAAAACTACCATTTTCCTAAATTGGAGGACCGCGGTGGCCCGGTAGAAAGAGTAACGGATTAGCAACCAGAGGGTTGCGAGTTCGAAATCAACCAAACACCGTCGTGTACAAAGGGGGCTGGTGCACGTTAAATCTATCGTGACCTCAAATGTCCTCACGTTAGCGTGGTGTGGAAGTTTGGAGAGTGGGGTGCCAGCTCAGGTGTGACCTCGTCATCTGACCGCGGTTCAAAATTTCGTGGTGTTGTCCTCGGATATTTCCCTTCGGGGATGATTTCAGACTGTCTCCAATAGCCCGTTGTGCTGCTCCAGTGCGACGTTAATTAAATACCTACCTACCTAAATTGGATGCGAGTTAAATTTTTTACAGGTATATTTCAATTTGCATAGTAAACTACACAACCGTTTAGGGTAGGTATTTTAATTAACGTCCCACTGGAGCAGCACAACGGGCTATTGGTGACGGTCCTGGATCAATCCCAAAGGGAAAGATCCGAGGACAACACCACGTAATTTTGAATCACGGTCAGATGAAAATTCAGATAAAGTGCCATTTGCAATTTTTTTCGCAAGAGTATTTTATTTCTCTAGAACAAAATGTTGTATATTATACGTCTGGTTCTCTTATCTACTAGCGAATATTCTCGTTCTGGTAAAATAAGATCGGATACAAGTTCGGTTGGTTTTTATTACGCAAGGGCCACATTTGGCCATGCTGCAAGAAACGAGACATACAATATCAAGTAATGGATATATACAAAAGGAAAGTTTTCACTGGCACAGAAAAGAGAAATATATCCCGGGAGGAATCGAACCTGTGCCGCCTACAACTCGCAGGTTGCTAGCATAGTGGGCTTATCTACTGACCCACGACGACTCCAGGATACAAGTTTGATTTCACCTCTGTTGGGTGGATGATTAAAAGCTGAAAACTCTAATTAGCAAAACTGTATCAACCCTAAGGCAAAAGATTATGATCCAACGATTGTGATCCGACGATTGTAATCCAAACGATTGTGATTCAAACGATTGTGATCCATTCCCAAAGTTCATCGGGGTTTTACGTTCCCACCTCTCTTTTGGTACTAAAAAGCAATCGGTGTGTTGAATTAATTGTTCTTAGGTTTTATGGCGCATGGGCCATATTTGGCCAAGCTGCGCGCCAAGCATAAGATAACTTCAAGTAAAAAATGTAAAAAGAGAAAAATAGGAATTGGGGAATAGAGTAGTAGGATGAAAGCATAAAAATATCGCTTGGGTATTCCGGGAGCGCGACCCCCTTGTCTACTAGAGACAGAAAACCCCATGGGAAAAGAAGATCACTAGAGTAGTTCAAGTCCATGAAGCCCGTACATACCTAAATGAGATGCGCCCCTGAGGGCATCGGTGAGCTGGAAAGTTTGGATTATAAAACATTTCAACGGTTTGGATTCAAGTTTCAACTCGGTGGTTCAAATTCGCAACGAATGTGATCCAAGGTCGAATTCAACAGATATGGTTGAAGTTCAAATAAAATGTTTGCAATCCAAGTTCAATTTGAGCGTTGAGTATGCAGTCTTCCTTACCTGAAGAAAGCATGGTGTTCCACGCAGCATTTCCACAGGTACTCACAGGCTTCTTTGGAACTGAGCAGGAAGCCGTAAGTCATCTCATCGTTCTGCGGCAAAAAGGTTTCAAATGTAAGAATTAGTACATATAAAATTCTAAATTGTATTGAAGTTGTAGACATTTACATTTAGTGGTGCGAGAAAGCAAGGTAAAAATGCCAACTTTGTTAGGATTCGTACAACACACTCGTACACTTACCGTCTTATCTTTGACTCTGATCATGAAGTATTTGCCTTTAAAGAATACCTTGCTGATTCGGGGCCTGCAAGATAAAATGTTTTATGCATATAATATTTAATTAGTAATAATTCGCTAATAATATCAACTGATATATTATAAAATTTGACCGTAGAAGTGTAAAGGAAAACTGAAAAGAGTAGCTATCGCAATTTAGCTACGAAACAAAAATTGAAGTAATTATGAGAGCTTTACTAAAGTGAGTTAGGAACTGAAAGTCGAATTGAAAACTTCACTTGAACAAAACAAACCATTGCAAAGACCAATTGTCGGAAGAGATTATCAGGACTTCTAAAGAGTGATTTTAAATATATCACCGGTTTAGAGCAGAAACTTATGGTGGTAAAACGAATGTTTTACGGTACAGCTGTTTAAAGATTAGCACGCTACTAATTTTTAGGTAAAAAAATAAAAAAGTATAAGCATTTTGATAGTATTAAGTATCTTTTAAACAGGTTTTGTATGGCTATATATTTCTCTCACCATGAAAATAAGCATTTACTTTCTTCTAAAAATGTCAGTTAATGTTTCTGCTCTAAGCAGACTTCAAGTCGCTTGCTTCATCGCATAAGCATATATAATAAAAATGTAACAATAAATACCCACGTGGCCAACTTAAAAATAATTGAGTTTATACATGCGTAAATTTCGATAATTAGTTAAGCAATTACAATTGTGATTTTGAATAATTGGTTGGTTATTATGGTGCAAGGGCCATATTTGGCCATGCTGCGCCAAACACAAGACAAACATTAAGTAATGGACATACACACACAAGGAAAAGTTTTACTAACACAGATGAGGAATACACCAAGGGTGGAATCGAATCTGCACTGCGTAAAACTCGCAGTTTACTAGCGCAGTGGGCATACCCACTGAACCACGACGGCGCCGTGATTTTGAAGTAAAAGGGTAAAGGCAGAAAGGTTTACCAGAAGTAATTGCTAATTTTCTTTTTGTTTTTCATGACCACAGCTCCACTGGGGGTTAATCCAAGGAAATATTCCACGTGATCATCTCCCTGGAAAGAAAAAAGCTTTATTACTTAGAAAGAAAATTAAACGTTTTTTATATTTCATTGATTGCATCGAATCGTATTCAGACCATTGATTAATTACTGATTCAAAATACGTTTTTGAATTTTTAACAGTCAATCGTGTTAACAGTTAATAGTGTCAATTTTTAACCTTCAAATCGGATTACTTTTTTGTTTCTTATACGTAATTTAAAACAAAACAATCAATTATACTTGAATAATTTTAGTAACAAAAGACTTTAAAAACACTGTTTATTCACCAAGAGATAATAGTACGAACCCAATGGCGAATACATTTTTTAATTCTACTTATATTAAGAGCAGAATTGTCCTGGTCTTCCACAGAATTTGGTGGAAATTGAAGATTTGACGCGATCTACGATACAAAACTTTTAGGGAGGTAGTTGAATTAAAGTCGTACTGGAGCAACACAAAGGACTATTGGCGACGGTCCGGGATCCATCCCCAAGGAAAAGATCTAGGACCAACACCACGTCATTCTGCTCTGTCAGATGACAAGACCAACACCTGAGCTGGCACCTCTCTCCAAACTTCCACATCACTCCAACTTGAGGACATTTGAAACCACGGCAGATTAAACGGGCACGAGCCTCTGCGTACACGACGATCTTTGGTTAGACCTAGATTCGAACTTGCAATCCTCCGGTTTTTAATCCACTATTCCAATCGGACTACCGCGACCCTTGCAAAATATCAAACCAGTCGGTGGCATAGCATTACGGGAAACGGTGGCCCAGTTGGAAGAGTAACGGATTAGCAACCGGAGAATTGCGAGTTCGAAACTAGGTCTAACCAAAGACCGTCGTGTAAGCGGGGGCTGGTGCACGTTAAATATGCCGTGGCCTTAATGTCTCACGTTGGCGTGGTGTGGAAGCTTGGAGAGTGGGGTGCTAGCTCATTTGTTGACCTCGTCATTTGAACCGTAGTTCAAAATTACGTGTAGTTGTCCTCGGATCCGGATTGATCCCGGACCGTCTCCAATAACCCGTTGAGTCGCTGTAGTGCGACGTGAATTAACTACCTACTTACCGTCATTGCAGTACGTGAATGCAACACCTACTAAAGAGATGCCAATCACGTGTTCCTTCCGAAAGACGGCCTATACATTATGCCACAAAGTGAAAACGTGCAACAGAAACGTTCATTTAGACCACCTAAGAGAGTAGATAATGTAGAGTAGTAAAACAGGAAATCTTACTATGACGGGATGAAGGTCCACGCCGTACATGTCCAACCACTTCACCCTCTCCAGAAACGTCATCTCCACTGTAGAGGGGACTTTTCCACTGCATAAAAACAAAACGAAAAAGCATTTAGTTACCACTTGACATGTGACAAGATTTCATATGCTTAACAAAACGAAAGACAGAAATTTTAAAACAGACAAATTTCTATGAGCGGACATTTTTGAATTACTTGTTGAGAATATATTTTGTTTTTTTAGAATTTTGTAATGAGATTTCGGTGATTTGAATACCTGAAGTGTATATAATTGAAATTGGATATACATCATAATACCAAATGAAACGTCATTTGGTGATTAAGGTACAGTGCGTCATCTGATGGCTAGGTCGATACATTATCTGGTCGTTAAGGTACAGTACATTATCTGGTCGTTAAGGTACAGTACCATATCTTGTGGTTAAGGTACAGTACGTCATCTGATGGCTAGGTACAGTATGTTATCTGATGGCTAGGTACAGTGCGTTATCTGATGGCTAGGTACAGTGCGTCATCTGATGGTTAGGTACAGTACATTATCTGGTCGTTAAGGTACAGTACCATATCTTGTGGTTAAGGTACAGTACGTTATCTGATGGCTAGGTACAGTACGTTATCTGGTGGTTAAGGTACAATACGTTATCTGTTGGCCGAGGTACAGACAGTACTTTATCTGGTGGTTTAGGTTCAGTACGTTATCTGATGGCTAGGTACAATAGGTTATCTGGTGGTTAACGTACAGTACGTTATCTGATGGCTAGGTACAGGTGCGTTATCTGATGGCTAGGTACAGTACATTATCTGGTCGTTAAGGTACAGTACCATATCTTGTGGTTAAGGTACAGTACGTTATCTGGTGGTTAAGATACAGTATGTTATCTGATGGCTAAGGTACAGTACTTTGACAGGTGGCTAAGGTACAGTACGTTATCTGGTGTTTAAGTTACAGTACGTTAAGGCTTTTAAGGTACTGTACGGTATTAACGTGACCCCTAGACTGCTTTCGTCTGCAGGGCGAAATCTAACATTCATCATCTGATTGGTCCATGGGACGGGAGGAGGCGCTCAACCATTGATTGATAATTTGATTGGTCTATTGATTGAGACCATCTTATAGTAGTAGCCTTTGAGACGATTTCACCACTTTTGTCGCCACTCCATAGAAATACGCATTGACACACCTACCCTGTCATAAGATGTTACATCGCCAAACGAGGCGATCAGATAGCAAATCGCCCAACCAAGTCAATTTTTACCAGAGAAGTCACGTGACTATAGACGACATGGTCGCATTTTTTGAAGCTCAATAGCCAATTATCAGTCTACTTATATTTCATGTCTATGGTTGCTCCAGCTCAACTACCTACCAACACAAAATCCTATTTCCTGAGTTGTGCCACTATTACAGCGCATGAGAAATGTAATGGTTCAAATATTCAAGTTCAAAACCAGAAAAATATTTAAGAATCATCAGAGTTAAATCGGAAGGCATTGAGATATTTGAAAAGTATTTTTCTTCCAGTTACTTTTAGGCAAATCATTTTCAGTGACTGCTGACTTTGGCGTCTTCCAGATTATGAATTACTTACATGAGCGTCTTGTGTATCTGTTCGACTCGATTTTCCAGATCCTGGCTTTGGTTGGGTAGGAAACGGAATTCGGACACGTAGCCCTCGTGGTGCTTTCGTGGGTCGTAGTCTCCGAGTTCGGCTGGAATAAAAAAAAACTTAGAATTAAACATCACTCGCATAAAAGGTTGAACAACGTCTCGTGTTCTTATACTTTCCGAAAGAACTGTTATACTTTATTTAGCTTCGCAAAGAAGTTTGTTTCTTGCCAAAGGGTTTTCTACACCTCCAAGTTGATAATCTCGCCTAATTCATCCGAGCAAATATTGTTAAATTGAGTTGATAGTCAAATACATAAAATTATAAAGCCTCGGTCAGATCATCGACCTTCTAATGGACTAGACGGAGCATGTACGCGCAGCTTAATGTTATTTCTTCCGCTCGGTTTGAAGATGTCACGTGGTTGTGGGAAAAAGCACGAATCCTAAATTATTGATTAGTTAAAGTGATTATCCACCCTGATCAAAAACACTAGTTTGTGCTTCGATAGCCAATCGGCTAAGACGACTCGTAAGTCCACGTGAGATCGTACGACACGACACCTCCCACACGCTTTCTCTATTTCACTAGAAGGTCGATGAGTCAAACAGGAAGTGAAAGGCGCAAAGCGACACGCGCACACCAATCAGAGGTGTCGGCGTGAGCGGTGAAGACGCTCTGATTGGTCTGCGCGAGTCGCCTTGCGCTTCCTATTTGAACATGGCTTAACACAACATATAGCAAGAGCGAAAAGGCGATCTATGACCTTTTCATTAGAACTTCACGCCCAGCCATCGCTAAAAACATTTTTTGATCTGTTGCGCTAGTGGAAACACCCGTTTTCCACTAGCGCAACAAATCAAAAAAAAGGTTGCCTCTAGTGGAAAACTGGTGTTTATGAATAAGTAAACTCAGTCTTTACCTATACCCACTTCCATGGCAGTGTTAAATTGAAGGACACTAAATTGTTTAACAAGTATCAGATCAGGTGAAAATCGGTATGGTTGGTTGGGTTTTATGGTGCAAGGGTCATATTTGGCCAAGCTGCACCAAAAATAAGACAGACAATTTCAAGTAAAAAATGTCGGAAAAGGGAAAAAAGAGGAATTGGGAATAGAATAGTAGGTGAAAGCAGATAAAGATAATTTGGTATCCCGAAAATCGGTATGGCTACCTTAAAATTTAATTCAAAAATATATTTCAGATATTAGAATATTTTAGCGTATTCAAAATTAAAATGACGAGACTGTTCCTAGCAGTTTGAGGCACACAGATTTGTTAATTTAGATAGGTCTTATCTATAAAAAAATTTCGAAAAAACGTTTTCAGCGTAGTGTCCTTCAAAGATTTCAACTGAACTGGTTTTTAAATATTTAATTTTGGTCCCGTTTTATAATGTGGGTTCTCAGTTGCTATCGCATCGCTCTAAAGACAGCCGTAATTCGGTGAACTGACATGACGAGTCACTTGTTAAAATTATGTAAAGTATAACAAATAGTGAAACAAGAATCCGTCATTAATCACACAGAGGGTTCACTTACCTTGCAAAGATAAAGCAAAGAGCTCCGCAGCCATATCAAACGTCAAGGGCAGCCTGCCTTGCAGAATGTCCTGCTTCAGTTGAAGGACGAGCTGATACCTGTAAGCAAAACGCCCAGACGCTAGAGCAAAAATCAGATGAACATGCGCTTATTTGGTCAGAATCGAAACGAAGTTGCTGAACCGACAAACTATGCGAATTGAATCGTCAATCGGATAACTTAGGTCGAGAAAAGTTCTCGATCTTTTAATAACATTAAGTTGAATATTTCACTCTCACGGATTTCATTCGGATAGAAAAAAAGCATGCCATGATACAAATAATTATTTTAGATTCGTAGATTCATTTAGTTTCGATTTCAAGCATATTATATTTTTAAATTAATGATGCACTTGACTCCTTCCGACCTTACAGAAGGTATATACTTGCAGGCCGCGGTAGCCTGGTTGCTTGAGTAGCGGATTAGCAACCGGAGGGTTGCAATTTCGAAACTCGATCCAACCGAAGACCATCGTGTATGTTAAACCTGTCGTGGCCTCAAATGTTTGACCGTGGTTCAAAATGACGAGGTGTTATCCTCTTCGGATGAATCCCGGATGGTCACCAATAGTCCATAGTGACATTGGTGCGATTATTGATTCTAGTGCGACGTTAATTCAACTACCCAAGGAAAATCCTTTCGCTTAGTTTAAAAATGCTTGATTTGAGGTATGGGGCTGCATTTTATTGCTGAAACAACATAGGGGAGTTTCCCATTCTAATGAAATTCAGGGCCGCTGTAGCCTGGTTGGAAGAGTAACGGATTAGGAACCGGAGACTTGCGAGTTCGAATCCAACCAAAGACCGTCGTGTACAAAGGAGTCTGGTGCACGTTAAATCTGTCGTGGCCTCCTGACCGTGGTTCAGAATTACGTGGTGTTGTCCTTGGATCTTCCTCTTCGTTTTGATCCCGGACCGATGCTAATAGCCCGTTGTCTTGCTCCAGCGCGACGTTAATTAAAAATGCCAATGCCTAATGAAATTATTCAGCTGTCGTATGATGGAAAGGAAGGAAATAAGAATTAATACCAGTAAGATACAAGAAACGCTGTTGTGTATTTTTGGATAATTTTATTCGATTTGAATGTATGAAAGTTGAAAACGGATGCTATATTCATTACAAATGGATTTAAATAAGATCTGAAATGTGAATAAAGACACTGCCATGAATAGATATGAGGAATTAAGAAAGTTTAGCTCGATGCTTAGTGCACTGTTAGTTAATTTAAAATACCAACATACCGCGCACAGCATATGCGCTAAATTTATATTTCATACCTATGGTCGTTGTCCCAGTTTCTTTTTGGATGTAAAGATAAAAACTCGGCGCCAGCAGATTTGATATTTCAAATCTACGTTTATTGATAATTTTCCACATAAACGAACGGAATATTTAGGACAAGACGCACATAATTTAAAAAAACAGACAGTACCCAAATCGGCACGTCTTCATGGATCCGTTGCTCTATATCAGAGGTTCCCAACCTTTATGACTTGCGTACCCCTTTTAGAGTCAATTTCTATAGTCCCTTAGGCCTACTCTGTTTTTATAAGTTAATGGTATTGTGATTAGTGTTGAAAGAATCAACATTAAAGATCTAATTGAGGGGAAATTTTCTGGGGTGCAAAACTGCATAGCCTGGTTAAGGGGTTTGTTTGCATCTTCCCTTTTCCACTTTGCCACCCACAGCTTGATTTCTGCCTTCAGATTAGAAATGCAGTCACTTTCATCCTCTCCAACTCCAATTACTCTGTAGTACTTTTTAGACAGTGTTTCTGCATCCCTAATCACTGACTCCATGGACGTTGTTGAAGATGAGCAGACTTTTGGTAGAAGTGAGTTGAGCTTGTAAAGATTGAGAACTTCTTTTGAGAACCTGTTTTCAAGATCACTGTTTATTGAATCAAGAATAGGGATAAAGACATTCACCCTAAAGTAACTTTCTGTGCTTGATAGAGCAGTGTTAGGTCTGTAAACTTGTCTAGATGTGATCCTGGGTGTTTTAATAGTGCTTCCTACAGTTTCTGCCACTTTTTTGGCTTGATCATACAGTTGAAGTTTGGCTTGATCATACAGTTGAAGTTTGGCTTGATCATACAGTTGACTGAATTCTGCATCAGCTTTTTCTTGCTTTTTTAAGACTGAGAAAGTATCGGTCAAGACTTCAGTTGCTTTGGTAACTTCAATAGTCTCCTTTTGAAAAACCTACTGAGAGGCAATGTTTGGCTAACTACATTGCCAAGGCACGCGTGAGTTAAGAAGAATTTTCCATTATTGATTGCACATAAAAGGGTCCTAGCTGTTACGCTAGAGTTGTCACTTGAGAAATGTGACCATTGTAAAATTTCCTCAAGGCACGTCACGATTTTTTTCAATGCTTTTTATAAAAGACGCTACAGACAGATGCCTTTCTACCCATCTTGTTTCACACATGGAAACAAGCTGACTGTCTGCATGCTTAATGAGTACAGCATTTCTTTTCGGTGAAGCTTTAAAGAAAGATACCTCTTTAATGATTCCAATTGTGTTTCGCACTGATTGCACATCAGAACACTTAGAAATAGAAAAATTCAAAGAATGATTCAAACAAGGCGCTCGTTCGGCGTTATTACTCTTTTTTTTTATTGTAGTGACTGCTCCCACAATCCCTGAAGTCATCACAGAGCATCCATCTGTTGCAACACCGATGCATTAACCAAGATCGAGATTAAGGCTTCTCATAGTGTTTAACACAGTTTTACCAAATTTTTTTCCAGTCATTCGGGGATCTTTATTGTCTTCATCTGGTTTATCTTTGTCACACATATTGGCATCTTCTTCATCTTCAAAAGAATCGTGTTCATCACTGTCACTTTCAGAAGCTGAAGAGAAATCTTCATTTTCATTACATTTGAGGTCAACTTTGAGATTTTGTTCCCATAGATTTTTTTCAGGCTCACGAGGATTGATAAAACCTATGAAATCTCATCTGATCATTTCTTGATAAACATATTTTTTTGCTCCCGGGGGGGGGCAATATCGCCCCCCCGCCCCCCCTTTAATCCTGGGGTTTGTGAAACCCGTAAACACCTAAAGATGTGCCCCTGAGGGTAGGTTTGGAATCACCTTGGAAAGGAAAAGAAAGCTGCTTTTAAATTTTCTCGAGTTTCTCTTAAAACAATGCCTAATTGACCAAATTATGATTTATTTACTTTTAAGCATAAAATTTCCAGCAATCCAAAGTTTGTTTATATCAGTGGTTTCAACCAGTGATATATGAGGTATTGTTCAGTAGTATGCGACTTATTTTACTTAGCAGTTATACCTACAGTATCATTCCCACTCCGACTGTTTGTAGGGCCGCGGTAGCCCGGTTGGAAGAGTAACGAACTAGTAACTGGAGGGTTGCGAGTTCGAATTCGACCAAAGACCGTCGTGTGTACAAAGAGGGCTGGTGCAGGTTAAATCTGTTGGGCTTCAAATGTCCTCGCATTGGCGTGGTGTGGAAGTTTGGAGAGTGGGTGCCAGCTCAGGTGTGACCTCGTCATCTGACCGTGGTTCAAAATTACGTGGTATTGTCTCGGACCTTTCCCTTCCGCTTTGATCCCGGACCGTAGCCAATAGCCTGTTGTGTTGCTCCAGTGCGATGTTAATTAAAATACCTACCTACCGTTGTTTTACACTGGAGCAACATAACGGACTATTGGCGACGGTCTGGGATCCATCCCGAAGGGAAAGATCCGAGGACAACGCCACGTAATTTTGAATCACAGTCAGGTGACGAGATCGACACCTAAGCTATATTAGGTAAGTAGTTAATTAACGTCGCACTCGTGCAACACAACGGGCTATTAGTGACGGTCAGAGATCCATCCTGAATTGAAAGATCCAAGGATGACTAGTAATTTTGAACCATGGTCAGATGACGAGAACAACGCCTGAGATGCATTAGGTAGGTAGGTATTTTAATTCACGTCGCAATGTAGCAACACAAAGGGCTATTGGCGACGGTCCAGGAACAAACCCGAAGGGAAATATCCGAGGACAACACGTAATTTTTGAACCATGGTCAGATGACGAGGTCACACCTAAGCTGGCACCCCACTCTCCAAACTTCCACACAGCGCCAACGTGAGGACATTTTAGGCCACGACAAATTTAACGTGCTCCAGACCCGTTTGTACACGATGGTTCTTGGTTGGATTTGAACTAGCAACCGTCCGGTTGCTAGTCCGTTACTCTTCCAACCAGGCTGCCGCGGCCCTCGAGAAATGCATTAGGAAAGGTAGGTAGGTATTTAATTAACGTCGCACTGGTGCAACCCAACGGGCTATTGTCGACGGTCCGCTTCAAACCCGAAGGGAAATATCCGAGGACAACACTACGTAATTTTGAACAATGGTCAGATGACGGTATTAGGAAAGGAAGAGAATCACTTGCATAAATTAAATACTTGAAACGCATTGATTCCGTTAGACGCTCGTCAACTAATCGCTAGAAACCAGGGGGAGACAGACAGCACCAGGTTCTGGAGATTTACTATGTACTAGCTTCCATCGGATTCCATAGATAATTTTCATACTTTGAAGGTAACTATATTAAATCATGCTTCTTGACAAACAGCGATTTACAATGGATTCAACAGTCACCTGTAATGGCTCTTCCTTGAACAACTCCAATCATGAGTTCCAAAAACCAACCATTGGATAACAACTCGCATGTAAACAGTCCATCCAAGAGGCAGGCAAACCGAAAAAAAGGGCTCTGCGAAACAGGGTCCCACGTGACAGCCCTCGTCATTGTTGTCCTTGGTCCATCCAGCGGAATGACAAAGGACAATCGCGATTACGCGCTTCATTCCGTATTCCGAAAGCGACGGTTAACGGTTGAGCGACGTGAAGGTTCTCACGTCCAACGCGCAGCCCTTTTGGACTGATTGTCCCGTGGATTGCCGCTTCTGATTGCCCCCAGGTCTGTTGCTAGAGACCCACACGTGAGAACCGTTGATTTCAGTTGCGGAAGAGTGAAGTGTTACGAAATCGAACCTGGGTGGAAAATGTGTCAAAGCTTTATCAACCGTTTGATCTAGCGATGGGCAGAATCAAGTACTTTTAAGAATCGAATACTTGGTATTCGAGTATTTTCAAGTATTGAATAAGTATTTGAATCATCATCATAGTTAGCACAATAGCCCTTTGTGAGCATTGGCCTTCTTCAGAAGTTTTCCCCAGACTACCCTCTCTCCAGCCATGGATCTCCAGTTCTTGACTTTCATGGCACTAAAGTCCGAATCCAGATAGTCCCGACATCTCTTTTTTGGCCTACTCTTTGTCTTTCACCAAAAGGGATTGCATTAAAAACTTTCAATGGCGTTCTCTCTGGATCCATTCTCAAAAGATGACCTGCCCATCTCATTCTATTCAATTTTACAAATTTTACTGTTTTCATTTTCAAAAAGTTCGTATAATTCAAAATTATTAATTCCATTGTAAAATGCCATTATCAAGGACACCACCAAAGATGGCCCTCAAAACTCTCCTTTCAAAAATTTCCAAAGCTTTCTCTTCCTTTGCTGTCAATGACCATGTTTCAGAGGCATAGGTGAACACTGGTCTTATGAGAGTTTTTGTACAGCAGGATTTTTGTTTTTCTTTTGATGAGGTGAGATTTCAACTGGCTTCTTAGCCATAGAAATATTGATTAACCGTAATAATTATCTTCCTGATTACAGGGTCAATCTCATTCTGATGCCCAAGTAATTAAATTCTTTTACAGATTCAAATTTCTGTTTCTCAATTTCAAATATATTAACAGGGTTTCCTTTTTCCATAATACATATATTTTGTTTTTTTCCTTCATTTATTTTTAGTTTCATTTTTCTTGCAGCCTTTTCCAATGCTAGAAAAGATTTCTTCAGCGTATTTGCAGATCTTGCTATTATGCCTATATCGTCAGCATGTGCTAAAATTTGTAGACTTGTTAAAAATAGTTCCTCTTGTATTTATACAAGCATCCCTGATAACCCTAAGTATTCGAATACATATGCAAAAAAATGAATCGTTATGAAATGGATCACTGTGGAAAATGTGTCGAAGCTTTCTCAACAGTTAGATCTATCGATCGGCAGAATCGAGTACTTTTAAGAATCGAATACTTGGTGTTCGAGTACTTTCAAGTATTGAATAAGTATTCGAATGCATATGCAAAAAGTTTTATCGATAGTAAAAATCAGCTAATTGTGATATAAAACACTTTTGTATCTGAATACTTTCGATTTTGTATATGAATACTTTGGATAATACTTTTATGTCTGGATACTTTTATAACTGAATACTTTGGATGAATACTACTGTATTCGAATACAACGAGAAAGAATCAAGTACATCGAATACTTTTAAGAATCGAATACTTGGTATTCAAGTACCTTCAAGTATTGAATAAGTATTTGAAAACAGACAAAAAACATTTAATAGATAGTAAAAATCAGCTAATCACGATAGGGAGGGCAGGATAAGAGGATGAATAACTGGATAACTAGAGGATAGATTTTGGATTTTTATCTGAATACTTTGGATAACACTTTTGCAACTGAATACTTTGGATAATACTTTTGCAACTGAATACTTTGGTATTCGAATACGTTGGATGAATGCTACTGTATTCGAATACAATGAGAAAGAATCAAATACAACGAATACTTTTAAGAATCGAATACTTAGTATTCGATTCTTAAGTATTGAATAAGCATTTGAATACATATACAAAAAACATTTAATATGTATTAAAAATCAGCTAATCGCGATAGGGAGGGTAGGATAATAGGATAGACAACTGATTCCGTTTTCCAACACGGTGTAAGTGGTAGTCATGTCCGGTACGAAGTCGAAAAGAAGCGACTCCAACAGCTCTAGGCAAGGAATCTGGGATACATACTTTATCTCTCAATAAAGTATTCCAGTTCTTTCCTGTAGACATCACTTTGTAGCTCGAAAATCTATTAGTCTTGATAGACGAGCAAATAAGTCTCTTCATGTTGGGTAGAGCCAAAGGGGATAAGGTTGGGGCCACTGTGCTCCAACCTTAGTCTCAGTTCATTAACATTACCTTAGCATAGCATTTAAGAAAACAAATACAGTGGACTCCCTCTTAACCGGCCACCTTTTAACCGGCCTCCGCTTTAACCGGCCGCCACTGACCATTTATGTACTGTAAATACAGTAGCCTACAGTAACATCTGTTTAGTTTTCCAAAAAAGGAAGTTCTTCCAGGTTAAGTTTTCTTAATTATACATATCATATTACAATAAAGTAGGCTATATACTTAGTTTTATTCTAATAAAAACGATTTCGGGAGTGTATTTTAATGCTATTAAGGGAACGACGGTTTAACCCGCCAAATCGTTATTCGGTCTGGATCCGATACCGAAGTGGCCGTTTAAGAGGGAGTCCACTGTATAATGTGCTAGGGAACATTTTGAAATAGCACCAAGTCATGGGGACGTGGTGCGAACACGTGTCTTTTGGATTTTTATTAGAACTCCGATTATAATAACCTATAGCCCCTTAAATGGTTAACGGTAATGAAAAGTCGCATTCACTAATATCTAATATAGGTAGGTATTTTAATTAACGTCGCACTGTAGCAACTCAATGGGCTATTGGCGACGGTCCGGGATCCAAGGACAGCGCCTCGTAATTTTGAACCACTTTCAGATGACGAGGTCACACCTGAGCTGGCACCCCACTCTCCAAAATTCCACACCACCCCAACGTGAGGACATTTGAGGCCACGACAGATTTAACGTGCACCAGCCCCATTTGTACACGACGGTCTTTGGTTGGGTACGAACTCGCAAACCTCCGGTTGCGATAGCCCGTTCTCTTCTAACCGGGATACCGCGGGCCAATATCTAATATAGTGTGCGTGAATCATAAAAGTGACAAAATACCCTGAGTGAGAATCTTTTCGTAAGGTCAAGGATTTTAAAAGGAATAGCACATCAATCATAAATCTAATTATGGATCTTTTCCAGCTGGTTAAAACAACTTTGAAGCATGTTTTGAACTTTTAAACGCAGCATTTGTATAATATTGGATACATACCTCGTAATCTCTTCCAAGAGCCTACAAGGATCTGATGCATAGAATTTCACACCAAAGTATAGAGTGAACGGAGATAAACCTGAAAATTAAAATGATTTGTAGAATAATTTTATGATATGCCTACATAAATTAAAATGATAAGAAGCATGGATATAATTATATCTAAGATATTCAAACATTTTATGAAAAAAAATTGCAAAAGCAGTCATTGGATTTTTTTTATTTCCAATCCGTCGTTCTTGACCGTAATAGACCATGAAACAAAATATTATGAATATCTTATACAGGGGTGGTCTGGTAGGTAGGTAGTTAATTAAAGTTGCATTGAATCAGCACAATGGGCTATTGGCGACGGTCCGGTATCCAAGGACAACGCCTGGTAATTTTGAACCACAGTCAGATGATGAGGTCAACACCTCAGCTGGTACCCCACTCTCCAAACTTCCGCACTACGCCAACGTGAGAACATTTGAGGCCATGACAAATTTAACATGTACCAGCTCCCACGTATACGACGGCCTTTGTTTGAATCGTGTTTTGAACTCGCAACACTCCTGTTGCTAATACAGTACTCTTCCAAACTAGATGCCATGGCCCTCAATTTTCGACAAGAAATCGGGTATTATGATTCATCGACTTCCTAAGGAAATAGGCGGATCATGTGGGCGGAGTCTCTGTCGTAAGATCTCTGAAGGACAAATCACAAATCGACTTATGGAAGCTCAGACTATTGTTTTTGATCACGGTGGTTAATCGCTTTAACCAATCAATAATTTAGGATTCATACTTTTACCCACAACCACGTGACAGATCTTCAAACCGAGCTATTGGAAGAAATAATATGAAGCTGCAGACACATGTTCCGCCTATTTTATTTTAAGGTCGATGGTATGATTATTATGAGGCCATCTCTGATCACCCTTTATAGTAAGTTGAATGGAAGTCTTGAAAAGGATCATTTGGGAGACTTTTCCATCTATAGATTCTAAGGGGGAGAAAGTATTTCACCGTGTTTCTACCCTGTTTGAATCGCCTGGTAAGAAACGGAGAGCCTTCTCATGTGGAATATTATTGCACAACAGAAACTTTCTTTGTCAGCACGGAATTCCGCTTTCCCGAGAACCACAATGCATTACTAGCCATTTAATAATCTAACACTTTACCACAGAACAATACATGCAAGAAGCAGAAGATGATGATCGAGCAGAGAAAGAACACATCAATAGAATGCTCGAATGGAGTGACTCGAACGTTCGGAACTTGGCTTCGTTCGATTACTTCTCAATCGAATGATGGCGCTGAAATCATGAAGATTCCACCAGGGCACGTCGATAGAAGACGGGAAATTACGGCGTTTAATTGCCATTATATAAGGGAGTTAAAGTCAGAGTGGTGTAAGTCACATTTTCAACAATTCTGACTAAGTCCAGAAATGCAATCTAGAAGTGCTAAACTGTTGATAGAAAAAGTGAACTGGTCATAATGGTGTAAGTCTGACTTATACCATTGTGACTATAACCTGTTCTCATTCGTGGTTTGTTGCTGTGATTAGCAGAGTTCTTTGTTGCTTAAGAAAACTCCAGTTTTATTATTGTTTTAGTTTATTGTTTTTTTTGTTAATTGTAATGGAATTCCATGAAGACAGTGAGCCTGATCCACTGCAGGATTTTGAAAGTAGTATCTTCCCAGCGAGTCCGATGTTTCTGAAAGTTCATGTTAGTAATTCACATGGTTTTCACTTAATATTTTGCATATTTCAATCTACACTTACTCTTTTTTTTGTTTTTTATAAAATGATCTTGAAACAATAAAATTCATTTGACAGTATTTATTTTAGTTTCTTTAATGTAATGCTGGGCACAATATTTCAAATAAAATTAAAATGTTTTTCTTTTTAATAATATAAGAGAAATGAATAATACGTTTATTACAATTAATTTAACGTTTAGCAAATACCTACTTATTTTCCTCAATTTTGCTTGGATTGCTAGAAAGAACACCAAAATTTTTATTTAATTTTTCAAAATTCATTTTACTTAATTGTTTAAAAATATTTTTAATTCCCTATTATTCAACTATACTTTATGAAATAAACAGTAGAAAGCTTTAGAGCCCAACCTCTATGTTGCTTTGCTTTTAGGTGAGTTTGTTGGTGATAGGCGTAGGGAGAAAATCACCGAAGAAATTGAAGATACGGGATCTTTAGAGTTCGTTAAAGAAAATCCATGACAAAAATTGTTTCTGTGAGTGTTCAATATTAAATTGTATTTTCCCCATATCAATGTGTTCAAAATAAATTAAATACATGTTTTCATTGGCAGTTTTTCACTTTTTATCAACCTCAAAAACTGTAATTATTGACTTGCACTATGGTGTAAGTCATTTTTAGTTGTTGAAAATTAAAGAGCAAACATAAAATTTAGGGAATTGCTTTTAATCAAACCCCACATTAATATTCAATTGGTTCCCCGTACAAATTTGTGACTTGGGAATTTATTACAATTCTAATAAAACCTTTAGTTTCTCAAAATGAGGATTAATCGACTTACGCCACTCTGGCTTTAACCCTCTCATATGTACGCTTGGGGAGAGATTTCAAGCGTATATAAAAGGGAGTGTACGATCTGCAACTCAAGCAAGTAAAAACACTCTTCAGCGAGCTTCGTGTAGTGCGAACCACTCGACAAATCCGTTCTGCTCGATATGCATCTTCCGTGCCTCGGCTGACTACACGTGACCTTTAAGGCTGATCGTGTTATAATTATCCTCCCCATTCACTTGCCCAAGTGAAAACTGAATTGGTTTTATTAGGAAGCGTGCGGTCTAACCGAGAGAAGCCTGTTGGAGAGCACAGGCACCACGTTGTAACTTCCTTTTCATCTCAACATACAAGCGAATTAACGAAGGCAGCGAAGTAGGACAGGACCTATCGCTTTCGGAGCAACCGCTGCATAGCAACTCCATCTCCACATCATAATAAGAAAAGATCTATACATAAAAAGCAGAGTTGGCATCTGTCTGTTCTATACAAATCTACACCGTTTGACCAATCTACACCAAATTTGGTATACTTATTCTTTGGAATCCTGCGGGTAACGTAAGCTACATATTAACCACCGTTTTATTTGTCTTGGGTGTGCAGAGGGGTGTAACGTCCCGTCATCCTAGACAGAGCACTTGCTAGGGGGCGCTTTCTCCCGATCTGGCTGTGCAGATGACGTCAGATTAATGTAGCTATTAGTAATTAACATCTACAGGAGTCGCCTCTCAAGTTAACCTTGGAGGTTTTTAGAATCTCAGAATATGGTGCAATAGTCGTTGCGCTGAAAATCGCTCAGTATCATATCGTTTATGTATCCCGTATGTAAATTCTTAAACTGTAGCTTTATTATTGGAATGTAAATTTTTATGATAAAAGATTATTTTTGCAGAAAGTGGTCTTTTTTTATTGCCGATATGGTACAGGGGGCTAAAGCCAATTCGACATCCTCATAGGAATAACATTGCGTGTTGATTAATGTCAGACCAATTCTCACTAAATTTGGTACATTCATCCTGTAGAATTCTGCGGGACACTTAGGCTATCCAGTTCGATTTGTCCTGGGTCTGCAGGGGGCTAAAAATAATTAGAAATCTCCATAGGAATAATATTGAGTAATATTACGATGAATTATAAACATTTCAACCCGAGCAACGCCGGGTAATTCAGCTAGTAATTAAATAAATGCTAGTAACGCAAGAGTGGGTGAATTTAATAAAAATGTCGATCTAGGGTGCAGAAGAAACTTAAATGCTAATAAAACCATAAACTCCGCCCAGCCGCAAAAGAGATAGGTCACCCTCCCGTCTACTGACCGCGACTGATGGTGCTTAGGTTTTAGGTCAAAAAATTGGCTAGGGATGAATCCCCTAGACTGCTGCACGCTCGCACAGAAAAACGTTAGCATCAGATAAATAAAGGATAGACAATTAAACTTGAGAGAAATTACGATTTAATGTTAAAATTTAACTTTAAGAGTGATACAATTAGTTGTCCCATCGTGTCCATATACATCCCTAATTATTGGTGCACAGAAGAGTCAAAGCAGTAGGGGAAAATTAATCGGGGAGAGAATATATGGAATTGAAATCATAGACTTCAGGGTCCAAATGGAACATCCCAAAGCGTCGTTTAGGCTTTTGTGGGAAGGTGTTAAACTGTTGATGCAGAATAGCTCTAGGTCTTTTCTGCGAGCAGGCACAGCGAAGTACAATTTGTAGTTGCGTCGAGACTTGAGTGTTTGTAAAAGAAATGTGAGAACTATTGGGTTGATGCAAAAGTTCGTCTCGTTTTTGCGTTAGATGGCATTACATCGGAAAACCAAAGTGTTATCTACTTCGCACGTGTAAAGTTTTGATGTTTGAAAGAAGGTTGGTTGGTTTTAGGGTTTTATATGGCGCAAGGGCCATATTTGGCCATGCTGCGCCAGACACAAGATATACAACATCAATGTTTGAAAGAAGGAATTTCAGCGAGTACTTGGGGAAAAAATTGTGTTACTTGGTTGTTTTTTAAATTTTGTTAAGCATTAAAAATGGCAGAAAATAAAGAGCATTAATTTTCCCAAGTACAGTAGAGACCGCGGTAACGCAGTTGGTAGTAGAGTCGTGGATTAGCAACAGGAAGGTTGAGAGTTCGAAACTCGATCCAAGAAAAGACCGTCGTGTGCATGGGGGTTGATTTACGTTAAATCTGTTGATGCCTCAAGTGTCCTGACGTGGTGTGAAAGTTTGGAGAGTGGGGTGCCAGCTCAGGTGTTGAAGAGATCAACACCTGAGCTGGCACCTGAATGATATGTATTAACGCAATCGGCTTAATTGGTTGCGCCATTTATTGACGAAGTTCAGAACCTTTCTTATCTCGGGGTTTGTCGCCTCTTTCGCGCTGTAAATTATTGTCATCTGACCGTGGTACAAAACGACGAGATATCCTTGAATCTTTCCCTTCGGGACAGATGCCGGACCGTCGCCGATAGCCCGTTCCGTTGCTCCAGTGCGATGTAAATTAATTCAACTACCTACTGACCTACCAAGTACAGCAACCAGTGATTATTTTGCGTATTCGGTTGCATCGCTCTGTTTCACTTGTCCCACTATGAATTTTTGTTTTGAGAATATAGCACATAAAATATCAATCCGTTTCTCCAAAGTTGGGAGTTCAAAGGTCACTTGTTTCAATTAGTTATCCTGAACTGAATTGGTAAGATTTGCGTGTCTCAAAATTGTTAATGGAGAAAGAATGTTTATTTTCATAATCATCGAAAATACTTACAAACCCTTTTAAAAAAGGGGGTTTTGTTCAACTGGTAGTATTTAAGAACTTAGTGTGTGTGAATAAACTTTAATGAATTAAATAAAATAACTTTTTAAAATTTTTCTCGGCCCTCGCTTGGTATATCGCCCTTTATTCTTGTCCCCTCACAAGAAGCGCGATAGATCTAGGGATTACTATATAAGTATCTACTGGACATATAAGCAAAATTTATATGCAAGGATTCTAAAAATATCCATGAGATTTGACATGGAAAATGTGCGTGCTGTTATGTAGTTCAAACATTTTAATCGAATTATTGAATCAATTACCATTTTAAACCATCGTTTTAAGTGCAATTCATATGAAAATATAATGAATCAATATTACAAATCTTTTTCTATATTCGTTTCTTGTTTACTTATTGTTAGAGCAGATTCTTGTTTAGTTATTATTAGATTCTTGTTTATTTATTAGTTTAGATTCTTATTTACTTATTGTTAAATTATTGTTTACTTATTTAGATTCTTGTTTACTTATTATTAGATTAGATTCTTGTGTATACTTATTATTAGATTAGATTCTTGTTTCTTATTATTATAGTAGATTCTTGTGTGTGTGTATACACCTTATTATTAGATTAGATTCTTGTTTATACTTTTATTAGATTATATTATTGTTTACTTATTATTAGAGTAGATTCTTGCTTAATTATTGTTAGATTAGATTTTACTTATATTATTAGATTTGATTCTTGTTTAATTATTCTAGTTTATACTGTTTTCCTAATTCAAAAAACTATTGTTTAAAAAGTTTTTGGAGGCCAACTGTCCTAGCAACTGAAGAATTTCTGAAGCTTCTGAAGAATTTCCCAATTTCCTAGTGGACCTGTCCCACACTGAGAGTAATAAGTAACTAATTTCTCAAAGATGGAATAATTGAGAGACTTAAAAGTCTAATGAACAGAGTAAAGGATTTTTACGTGGTTCACCTTTTGCACACAAACCTTTCAAGCCATGAGTCAGCGTATATTTTAATTAAAATTCAGTCCATCCACAAAGTTCCTGTGATCACCGTGATGAAATATAATTAAGTTTCGTCAGAACCAGTCTAAAGCCTCGAGAATAGATTGTGGTGATAAGATTCAAGTTTTTATGTTAGTGTTCTTCAGCTAAGAAGTTTTGAAAGTACTTTAACTTTTGGGCTGCTTTTTCATGTTGGATAAAGTCATGGTTTTCAATATTATTTTTGAGGGAATCTATGGATGAAGTTCAAAGGTTTAAAAGCCAATGTTTTATAGAATAATTCGATGTATAACTTTCTCTCTGTTCTGTTATATCTTCGTGTCTTGCAAAGCCAATTATTACCATTAACTTCTTTTCACCTGTTACATCACGTTTAAAATTATAGATGTAACTAGGTGTGACAGGTGGGAACTCCATTTCTTTTTTTACAAGAAATGGAAATCGCTCAGTTCCTTGTAGAACAAGACACCGTTCACTTCCATAATTTGAAGGAAGTAAAGCTTCCTAACAGAACTAAAAGAAATGATTGTGCTGTTTCGATTTTTTTATTCTTAGAAAAGGAAATATGAGACGTATATCGAGTTATGTAAACTGATAAGAATATTTGCACCCAGAGTGTACAGAATTTTCATGGATGTATTTGAGAGTTCCTGCATTAACCCTCGAAGTGATTTCGACGAAATATCTCGTTCATCAAGATCTGACCAATTTTGATAATAACAAAATATCTCATCAAGATCTGACCAATTTTTATACTAACAAAATATCTCGTCAAGATCTGACCATTTTGATAATAACGAAATATCACGTCATCAAGATCTGACCAAGTTTGATAATAACAAAATATCTCGTCAAGATCTGACCAATTTTGATAATAACAAAATATCTCGTCAAGATCTGACCATTTTGATAATAACGAAATATCACGTCATCAAGATTTGACCAAGTTTGATAATAACGAGATATCTCATCCACCAAGATCTGACTAATTTTGATAATTTCGTCATCAAGATATTGCCGATTTTTTCATGAGATTGGTCAGTTTTCTACTGGCAGATCTCGTCCATCAGGTCATATTTCTTCTAATGACGAGATATCTCGTCGAGACAACCACCAGGAGGGGTAAGGCAAAAAATAAAAGTTGATCGATGGGTCGTATTTATTACCAATCAATCAATTCAATTTCATTGATTAGGGTCAGTCAGTCATCGTCAGAAGTCAATTTCGCATTGATTAGGGTTTATTATAAATGCAATTAAAGGTACTTACCTTTCATCTGCTTAGACACTTTCACCAGAGGATCCAGCCAACGCTGTAAACAAGAAAGAAAATGATTGAGTGTCAAATCTTGAGAAAGTAATAAATATAATTACACAGTGCTTGAATAATTCATGGAAACCTTGACAAATGGCAAAACAAGCTTTTTCTCTTTCAATGTAGAGCTCTTATTTGTTGATAAAGGGATGAGAGACGTTCTGCAATTACAATGGATAGGGGAAACTATGTGCAGGGGATCATCGTTACATCACGTGCTCCTCGTGCGTGGCTATATTCCACCTTCTTTAGAGATCTCCAGCGTCTCTTTTTCTCTCTGAGATCTGACGGTCTGCCTCGTCATCCTGGCGCTTGATCACTTCCTGGATCACAGGTGAGGAGAAGTGTTCTACTGATACTTCATACCCAAATATCTACATTCATATATGTGGGATACCAGAAATCCCTCGTCGCCCAGTGAACGCAGATGTCTGGTCGTGAAGACGCCATGCTCGAAACACCCCCTCATGACTCAGGCAGCAACAGCAGTTTCCCACCAAAATCGGCAGAAGGACGAAGACGTTGCAGCAGACGGCTGCTAAGATGTGAATTTTAATTGTTCGGGCATAGGACGGCCCAAAACCCTGTCAATTCATCTCATTTTGTACATAATCTGTATATAGCTCACATTAAATTCCTGTTCTTAATTTTAATTCATCTCTTCACGTACTTAATTATGGTCATTGTGCCCCACATGAGGCACGGCCCTGTCCCACATATATATCATAACGGAAATATTGTAGACCTAAATCCACGTGGTACGCCTGGAGAACGTATTAAAGAGGAAAGTTGTTTACAGTTTTGGCAATTAAGGACAGAAGTTGTTACAAGAACCCGACTTCTGGTGGGTCGCGATTTCTTAGCTAGACATCTCTTACGCCTAAAAATTCTGAAGAACCCCTGCTTCCCCTTTGTACTTAATTCCAAGAAATGGATGTATGCCATCTGAAATTTATACCGTACTCTCTAGTCAAGACTTGGGACCGTCGTGGCCCAGTGGGTTTGCCCAATGCGCTAGTAACCTGAGAGCTGTCCATCTAGTTTGCGTAGGTTCGATTCCCCCTCTGGGTGCATTTCTCTCTTGTGTGTCAGTAAAACTTTCCTTGTGTGCATGTCCATTATTTGATGTTGTTTTCCTTGTGTTTGGTTACGTATAGCCAAATATATCCCTTGCACCATAAAAACCAACCATTCAAACTAGTCAGGACCTCTGTAATAGATACTGGGAGGCTAGAGACGGATGGACAGATAACTATTCCTCTTTTACGTTTTACCTTTCTTTATCAGCTTAATGTATTGTTTGCGCTTACTTTTGTATACATTTTGTTTTCCCGCCTGCCCATTGGAAATTTAAGAAATCTTCCATAGCTCAATTTCTTAATTGTATAATGCTGCTGTTGCTATTAAACTCAAAATCTTACACATTGCATTAACGCCGCCATTGCAAGTTTATTTTTACGTTCCCAAGATTAACGAAAGTTATTTTAGCTACATGTATTTTCTTTCAAATGAATTAATAGCGTTAACCCTCCAAGACCGTCGAGATATGGTCAGTTTTGCTAATGACGAAATATCTCGTCCAGACAACCACCAGGAGGGTTAAAAGTAGGATTGTTCCGTGGTGAAATTCATTTTGTAGGAGTGTGGTGGCATTGCATATGCAGACCTATCAGAAGGTTCTTTGATGTAGTGGTCATCACATCTGGGTAGTCAATTTATGGCTATTTAGGCGCTACTTCTCTAAGTTACATAAACGTAATCTGGTTCAATGAACACCATAGGCAGAAAAAAAGTAACCTTAACTCATATTTTACAATGTTGGTTGGTTTGGGGGTTTTATGGCGCAAGGGCCATATTTGGAAATGCTGCGCCAGGCACAAGATATACATCAAGTAATATACAGACACACAATGAAAGTTTTACTGACACAGAAGAGATAAATACAGCCAAAGAGGAAATCAACTGACAGGAATCAAACCTGTGCCGCCTACGACATATTTTACAGAGACCGCAGTAGCACTGTTGAAAGAATCTGCCATGACCTCAAATGTCCTCATGTTGGCGTGGTGTGGAAGTTTGGAGAGTGTTCACCTTCTGTCCGTGGTTCAAAATGACGAGTTGTTGTTGTCCTTTTATCTTTTCCTTGAGATTGATCCCGGACCGTCTCCAATAGCGCGTCGTGTATTAACGTCGCATTGGAGCAAGAAAACGGGCTATTGGCAACGGTCAAGGATCTATCCCGAAGGGAAAGAACCGAGGACAACACCACGTAATTTTGAACCACGGTCAGATGACGAGGCAACACCTGAGTTGGCACCACACTCTCCAAACTTCCACACCACGCCAACGTGAGGACATTTGAGGCCTCGACAGATTTAACGTGCACCAGCCCCCTTTGTACACGACGGTGTTTGATCGAATTCGAACTCGCAATCCTCCGGTTGCTAATCCGTCACTCTTCCAACCGGGCCACCGAGGCCCCGAATAATGTTAGGAATAATTTCCAAAAGGAATTGTCTTTCTGAATAAATTAGAATTTGAGATATTACTTCTCAAAAAGCATGCTAATTAGCTAATTATATCTAAATCAGATAATTAATGAGTAGCTTAATCTGAATTTTTCACACTAAAATGAGTTTAAGCACAAACTAATGACATAATGTGAAAAAACTGGATTTTTAAAGTCAAAATTCGAAAACAAATGTTCTAGTGTATGGTACATCTTAATTCAAGATCAAACTTGCTCTGAGAAGTTGTTAAAAAAAGCTGAGCTAACTTTTTTTTCTCCCATAACCTGTAAACGATCGAGCGGTTTCCGAAATCCATAATTAATTTAATGGACCTCTTTTTATTTGCGTAAATTCTCGCGGCTCATTCGACAGAACCGGTCCTACTCGGGACAAGGAAGGCACTGTTTTGCGGGCATACTTTCGCTCCGAGGGCCCACTGCAATTTATGCACCCATAAAAACGGCAGTAGCCATAAATTGGATCCTCCTGGACAGCGTTGCCCAACTCCCGACCCCAGAGACTGCAACTGCTGTTCTTCAACAGGGAAGGAATAGCCATTTGGCTAATCGGGCGAATGCCAGAACAGCCACTGGAAATATATTTTAGCCATTAAACTGGGGTGTTATCGCCCCAATGTAATCTTAACCATCAAAATTCATATCATATGTAAATATCCATAGCATAAATTTTAAGAAACGACGAATCAAATTATCATGTCACCCTGTGAACCTTTCGACCCCTGAATTCTGTTGTTAAATTTTGTGTAGTCATTTCTTTGTATTCTGTTCATGTTTTAGCTGTTATGGTAATGGTAATTAATTAACGTCTCACTAGAGCAACACAACGGGCTACTGACGACGGTCCGGGATCAATCCCGAAGGGAAAGATCCAAGGAGAACACCACGTAATTTTGAACCACGGTCAGGCAACACCTGAGCTGGCAATCCACTCCAAACTTCCACACCACGCCAACGTGAGGACATTTTAGGTCACGACATATTTAACTTGCACCAGTCCCCTTTGTACACGACGGTGTTTAGCTGGATTCGAACTCGCAACCCTCCGGTTGCTATTCCGTTACTCTACCAATCGGGCCACCGCAGCCTTTGCTGTAATGTTCCAACTTTAATCTTTGACTATTGATGCCTTTGCGCACTTGTATATGTCCAAATGTTATATTATATGTGAAATCTTTGTCTCGTTATCTCTCTCCCCGTCCCTCCAATGAAAACTCTAAACCTCTGGTGAGTCGGAGGGTCGAGGTTATTTTAAATAGAACAGCCGCTAGGGCACATCAAAATTTTATGGGTAAGTAGGTAGTTGAATTAACCCTAAAAGGGGTTTCGATGAGATGCCTCATCCATCAATACTTGGTCAATTTTGATAATAATGGGATATATCGTCCATCAAGAGCAAGTCAATTTTACTAAGGACAACATACCACGGCGAGACCAAACAACCCTATTACTTTAAGGGGTAGTCAGTTAATTAACGTCGCACTGGAGCAACACAGCGGACTATTAGCGACGGTCTGGGATCAATCCCCAAAGGACATATCCGAGGACCACGCCTCGTAATTTTGAACCACGGTCAGATGACGAGGACACCTGAGCTGGAACTCCCTTCTCCAACCATCTACAGCATTTCAACTTGAGGACGTTTTAGACCACGACAGATCTAACGAGCAACAGCCCCAGAGATGGTCCTTGGCTGGACCTAGTTTCGAACTCGCAACCTTCCAGTTGCTATCTGTTGCTGGGCTATCACGGCCTGCTTACTACTGGTAGCTTACGACACGATAAACCACCAGGATGGTTGACGTCGCATTGGAGCAACACAATGACTATTGACGGGATTAATCCCGAAGGGAAAGACCTGGAGACAGCACCTCGTAATCTTGAACCACGGTCAGATGACGAAGAAATATCTTATCGGTTTCATAAAATTTTTCATCCTCCCTGTTATATTTTGATTCGTGTTCTGTTTTTCCCCATTTCACGCAATTAGTGAAAGAAGACCGATGATCCTGAGAGTGGAAAACCAAATATTTGTCCTCCTCGACAGCTGATCACTTTCAAATGCTGTTGAACCTCATTGACCCTGAGAGGTTCATACGCATATAATCACACTGCAGTCGTCCCTGCATGACTTCTAACCAATTTTGACCAATAGAATCATCCTGGAATTCTTTCAACCAATGGACGCAGTTATTCAGTCCTTATTTGAGGGGGCCGTCGTGACTCAGTGGGTATGCCCACTGCGCAAGCAACCTTCGAGTTGTATGCTGTGCAGCTTCAATTCATGTCAGCTGCATTCCTCCCTGGGTGTATTTCTCTCTTCTGTGTCAGTAAAAATTTTATTGTATACGTATTTGTGTATTACTTGATATTGTATGTCTTGTACGTAGCATGGCCACATATGGCCCTTGCACCATTAAACCCCAACAAACCAAACCAACCTAATTTTTTGTGGGGTAAAGGCAACAGTACACTTTTCGAAAATCTCATGACACTCTAAGGATTAACTATGCACAAGGTAAAACAAATTCCATACTCCCACTTTTAACATTTTAAAAATTACCAGCTGAAAAATATAAGAATGGGATATATTTAAAATGTATTGTAGATTTTGTTCCACCACAAAAGAATATAAATAAAAATAAATTATTGAGGTATTGTTCTATTTAATTTTTTGTATTGGGGCAGCAGAAGCTCATCCGCCACTGTAGTGGTCACAACGGAGTGTGAAGTCATATCAATTATGATTTGATACTTTAAGTGCACCTGAAAATGTTTAATTAGAAATAAGAGCTATTAACCCTAAAAGAGTATTGAGATCTCCGAGTAATGTAGTACTGATCTTACCCCATAACAACACACATAAGAACTGAATAACAGAAATATACAAAAATGGTCAAATCATCAAAGTATGCTATTATGTCGCTCGGACCAGAGGATCAATCACTGGATGTTCGCTCCCGTCCCGTGGACCAATCAGATAATGGATGTTCCTTTCCGACCGGCAGACGAGAGTCCAAGGGTCACGTCGCTACTAGTTTTGATCACATGATCACGGGCACATGAAAAGGTTACCATTGCTAATTAGTTTTATATTTCCTCTATGCTGAATGACCACAGGTATTGGTTGAAAAAATCATAAGAATTATTCTATTGGTCAAAACTAGTTATAAGTCATGCATGGTAGACTACGTTGCAGAAAGGATATATTCGTGAGGACCCTGAGATCTAGAGCCTTCAGGGGCACATGTCCTTTAGGTGTGTACGGGCTGCTTCAAAGACCCGAGGTCCTCTAGTGATCTTTTCTTTACCCAAAAGGTTTACTGTCTTTAATAAACAGTAAACACGTGGTGTCACGTTCCCGGAATACTCAAGCTATCTTTTTCTGCTTTCATCCTATTATATTCCACAATCTCTCTTTTCCCCCTTAACATTTTTAACTTGAAGTATCTGTCTTGTGTTTGGTGTAACTTGACCGAACATAGCCTTTGCGCCGTAAAACCCAAAACAACCAACCTCTGTGCTTTATAAGGGGAAATAAAGCTTACGGGTTTTTTTTGCAAACCATCTTATGCAAAAAAGTAAGATTTCTCGCTATTGAAAATGCAAATAAAAAACTCCAGATCAAAAGATTTAAGCACAGGTTCTACAAAGAATCTACTTGAAATTTCACTTCTCAGGGTAAGTCAATAATGTTTTTATAGTGCGTTTAGCATTCTCAAGTTCTATCACCACTTGTTGGATCGTACTCACCGATTCTGTGGATCTGTTGAGGTAGCGTAGGCCGAAATACGCCGTCTCCAGCAAGTTCAGGTGCTTGTACACTTTCTCCAGGAGGAACTCACCACGGGTGTTGTGCTAGGGAAAGAAAAAGGTCAAAGGTCAAATTTCTTACAGGACAATGCGTATTTATTGGATTGATGCAAAAGTTCGTCCCGCTTTTAGATGACATTGCATCGCAAAACCGAAGTGTTGTCTACTTCACACATGTAAAGCTTTGATGTTTGAAATAAAGAATTTCAGCGAGTACTTGGGAAAAAATTGTATTATTTGGTTGTGTTTTAAAATTTTGCTAAGCATTAAAAATGGCAGAAAATAAGCAGTATTTTCGACATATGCTTTTTTATTTCCGAAAAGGCAAGAATGCTTCGCAAACGTAAAAGATATGTGTTGTGTACGGTGAGGATGGCGTTGAACGACTTACTTGCTGTAAGTGCTTCAGAAAGTTTCAGTTCTTTAGCCAGAAACCTCAGAACTTCTATGAAAGCGGGATTATGCAGTACCGGAGAGAGAGAACGGCACATACTATATTGATTAAATGTAATTTTTAGTAAATAAAATTTTTCTTCAATTTTTGTCTAAAAAACGGGACGAATTTTTGCATCAGCCTTATACAATCATTTCAGTCAGTAGCAATGCGTTTTAACACGTATCTGTTACGCAGTATAAGGAACCTCGCAATTCTCAGATAAAAAAATTACAAATCGAAAATCTGTAGCAAAACCACGACTTTTTTCATATAAATCCGTGTGAAGTCAATTTATATTTTAACGTCCTAGCCGCTTTGCTGGTATAGAGGTCATGGCACTTGTCTGCCATTCAGTAGGACGCTTACTCGAATCCAAGTTGGTAAGCGCATGGATGATGGTTATTGTCCTTCTTAGATTGGCCTGTTGGGTTGCTCCAGTGTGACGTTAATTGAAATACCCCCTTCTTAGATTGGTAGTGGAATTAACGTCACACTAGAGCAACACAACGCGATATCAGCGACGGTCCGGGATTCATCCAGAAGGGAAAGAACCGAGAACACCACCATTTTGAACCACGTTCAGATGACGAGGTCAA
This sequence comes from Meta bourneti, assembly GCA_933210815.1. Taxonomy (NCBI): domain Eukaryota; kingdom Metazoa; phylum Arthropoda; class Arachnida; order Araneae; family Tetragnathidae; genus Meta; species Meta bourneti. The sequence goes on from OW119925.1 coordinate 101,771,631, forward strand.
CACCTGAGCCAGTACCCTACTCTCAAAACTTCCACGCCACGCCAACGTCAGGACATTTGACACCACGAGAGATTTAACATGCACCAGCCCCCAAGATGGACGATGGTCTTTGTGTGAATCGAGTTTCGAGCTCACTTCTAGAGTCCAATGGGCCACGGTAGCCTGGTTGCAAGAATAGCGGATTAACAACCGGACGGTTGCGAGTTCGAAACGCAATCCAATCAAAGACCGTCGTTTACGCGAGGGCTGGTGCATGTCAAATCTGTCGTGGCCTTATACGTTATCACGTTGGGCGTGGTGTGGAAGTTTGGAGAATGGAGTGCCAGTTCAGGTGTTGACCGAATGACCGTGGTTCAAAATGACGAGGTGTTGTCCTCGAATCTTTCTTTCGGGATGGATCCCGGACCGTCGCCAATAGCCCGTTGTGTTGCTCCAGTGCGACGTTAATTATCTACCTACCTAACGTCGAATGTACAATTCGTGGAAGTTCTATTTGTTCTATTTCCCCCAAAACCATTGGCGCAGCTTGTCCTTTTTTGGACCCTGCGCCATAAAACCCAATCAATCAATCCCCAAAACCAAATGAGTCGTTCCCTTTCAGGCCACTTTTCTTCAATCTCCAATCATCAATCAATCAAGTGAATGGATTCCGAATAAAAACGTGCGAAAAGCCAACCACACATGATAGAAATCTCAAAGGACGCTTATTTTTTAAAAATGGATTAAAAAAGGCATGCTTCAGCTGACCTCTGCCAGTCACGACCACCTGTTCGCGAAGCGGTCTATCAACTTTCCCCCTTTTTTGATGGAGTTTCCACATTGTAAACGTAGCAAGTTCAATCTCTGCATGAACCAGGAAAGACAAATCGGTTTTATGGAAGTACAAACAGGACGTGTAATTTTCTGGAAACAATTGCAATCGCTGGGTTTAATGTATGCACACACCAATGGAATTTCTGCGAAGAAATGATGTTGCTTATTTTATTTTGACCAACATCCTATGACGAAAAGACATTGTATTCGCGGCTATTAATGCCATTTTGGAAGCGCCATTTCCGCATGCAGCGGTGCGAGAGAACGTTTTTGTGTTTATTCTATATGTCGTTTGTTTTATAATGATGATTTATATAGGTAGATATTTTAATTAACGTCGCACTGGAGCAACACAACGAGCTATTGGCAACAGTCCGGATGAATTCCGAGGGGAAAGCCGAGGACAACACCACGTAATTTTGAATCACGGTCAGCTGACGAGGTCACACCTGAGCTGGCACCCCACTCTCCAATCTTCTATACCATGATAACGTAAGGACATTTGAGGCCACGACAGATTTAAAGTGCACCAGCCCCCTTTGCAGATTTATGTATGAATACTTAAATTAGAATAGGTTAGATAGGTAGTTAATTAACGTCGCAAAACGGGCTGTTGGCAACGATCAGGGATCAGTCCCCAAGAGTAGGATTCGAGGATATCAACTCGTAATTTTGTACCTCGGTCATATCACGAGATGAAAACCTGATCTGGCGCACCACTCTCCAAATTTCCACACCATGCCAACGCGATGATATTTGAGGCCCGACAGAATTAACATGCACCAGCCCCCGCGTACACGACGGTCTTTGGTTGGACAGAGTTTCGAACTCGCAACTCTACGGTTGCTAATCCGTTGATCTTCCAATTGGGCTACCACAGAAATTGGAATGCATGATTTAGAATTTCGCAAATCTTACATCTTGGTAGGGCCGTAGTAGCCCGGTTGGAAGAGCAACGGATTAGCAACCGGAGGATTGCGAGTTCGGATCCAGCCAAAGACCGTCGCGTACAAAGGGGGCTGGTGCGCGTTAAATCTGTCGTGGCCTCAAATGCCCTCACGTTGGCGTGGTGTGGAAGTTTGGAGAGTGAGGCGCCAGCTCAGGTGTTCATCTCGTGATCTGACCGAGGCTCAAAATTACATGGTATTGTCCTCGATCTTTCCCTTTTGGGAGTGATCCCGGACCGTCACCAAGATCACTAGAGTACCTCGGGTTCGTAAAGCCCGTACACATCTATGGCCCGGTGCACACATCCGATTTTTAAACGTGCGGTGCCGCTGCGGCACCGTAAGTGAAGTTCGAAACTCTGTCCAACCAAAGACCGTCGTGTACGCGGGGGCTGGTGCATGTTAATTCTGAGATACAGGAGATCAGACAGTGTAGTGCACACATACCTCCGGTGACGTTGCGGCGACGTACGTCCACCTTGCGTGCAATTTGTGCCACAGTTCTCCACGTCGCCGCACGTTTGCCGCGCATGCTTCTCCGGTCTTCCAGTACCTTGTTCAATATTGAGCTGTGTACACATCCGTTATTTTTAAATGAAATGCGGCGTATTATTTTACATAAATTATTAATATTTTTATAGTAATGGCGGTAAATTTCGATGATTTGGATATAGAATTGTTTATTGGCGAAGTTAAAAGGTATCCTGTGTGAAATACGGAATATCGCTGCAGAAAACTATCGTGACCGAACACAGAAAAGAGGAGTGTGGGTTGGTGTTTGTCGGGTTTTTGCTTCCAATGGAGGTATTGAGAGTCTCATCCAGGTATTTTGAGACATAATCTTGTCAGTAATTTTTCCCGCAAGCTCGTCAAATAATCGAACATTCATTCGGAAGTAATTAAAAAACTTATCTGGGTTTTTTCGTAAATCCGGAAAAGATGTGTTTGTTTCTACCTCTTGTAAGTCTTAAATCAATTAATGGATGTATCCAATAACGTCTATTTTATTTCAAAATATATTTTTTGTACACCAAGTAAGCGAAACAAACACGTTTCCTTCGATGGACATCCATTGTAACTGGCGGCCAAATTAGTATAGGCGTCATTTCACTGTTGCCGCGGCGCCGTACGTTTAAAAATCGGATGTGTTCACCGGGCCTAAAGGAGATGTGCCCCTGAGGGCTGTGATCCGCTCGAAGCATTGTATTCCAAAACAGCTGGTTTGTTATGAAAGATGAACCGAATTCCAAGCGGTTGACTGTGATTGTGACGGCATGACGCAAAGAATGCTTTGAATAATTGATGAGTTGCTTTCCAAAATATTGGTTTTCAAAGTTCATGTTATTATTTTGCATATGTAATGCTCTTCTTAATGCATATGTAATACGTACATTGCACGACGCACGCATTTTGAGAGGGATTTTCAGTGTAAACAGATTCATGGAGGTCTGAACGAGTCTATTAGTTGATCCTCCAAGTAGTTTGAACGAGATATCTCGTCCATCATCTTATCAATTTTGCTAATGACGAGATATCTCGTCGTCTCTCGATGATGAGGTAAGAAAGTACTTTCAAGTTAAGGAATGAAAATTGGGAGAACTCGCTTGACAAGTTAAATAATTTGCTACATATAATATATTGACTTTTGATGAAATTTAAGGCGCTCATTTCGGTTAAAAGATATTTGTATCTAAACTATTAAACCTCCCCGTGTCCCACAAAAGAAAAATTTTAGTTATCCTTTTAGAAATGTCATTTTCCGTAAATAAATTTTTTATTCGAAATAAATGAACCTTACTCTCTCGAATCGTTCAATGTTATTAACACTACACATGTATTGTCTCGTGCTTTTGTAGGAATCCTGGATTATTTTTTAGAATCACTTATTGTTCTTTTACTTTATAGAACAACCATGAAATGTAAATTATACCAATTACATTTGAGACTATGCATTTCCGAGTTCAAAACCAGTCTTTGGTGGGACGGGGGACATCGAATAAGATGCAATTTTCCGCAATGTAAACACGATAACTAGTACCAAAAATATTTTAAAAGAAAGTTGTGTGTTCTGTTGCTCAAGGGATTTTAGATCTGACAGATTACTTCCGCCATTACTTTTTCCTTGTCTAAATTGACACTTTAGAAAGTTTAGAGTTCGAAGTCTGAATGGTATACGAGCTTCCTCGAAGAACTTCCACCAAACTTCTTCCTTGCCTGAAGTCACTTATTCCTTATAAGAAGCTGCTGAATTCCAAGACTCGCATTCAAACCAATTGATTGTAATTGACGTCTATAGTTTAGTTTTAAAATAGATAGTCTCAAAGCAATACTTAATGGAATTGATTGGTTAAATAACAACGTTCTATCTCCCTATCTCAATCTCTCTCTCTCTCTGTCCGTCTCTCTAAATCTATCTTTGTCTCTCTCTCTCTCTCTCTCTCTCTTTAAATCTCCCTGTCTATCTCTCTAAATCTCTGTCTCTGTAAATCTCTCTTCGTCTCTTTCTTTATCTTTCTTTGTCCCTCTCTCTGTCTGTCTCTCTAAATCTCTCTTCGTCTCTTTCTTTGTCCCTCTCTTTGTCTGTCTCTCTAAATCTCTCTTTGTCTCTCTCTCTAAATATCCCTCTCTCTCTATCACTCTAAATATATCCCCTCTTTATATATCTCTAAATATCCCTCTCTTTCTAAATCTCCCTATCTCTCTCTAAGTCTCCCTCTCTATCTCTATCGCTCTCTAAATATATCCCTCTATATCTCTCTAAATATATCCGTCTCTTTGTATCTCTCTAAATATATCCCTCTCTTTATATCTCTCTAAATATTCCTCTCTTTCTAAAGCTCGCCCTCCCTATCTCTCTAAATTTCTATCGTCTCTGCCCAAATAGCATTTTAAAAATCATTCTTAATCTCACCCTAAATTCCTTTCTCACTCTATCAGTCGCTTTCATTTATAAATTTCTCTCTTTAAAAACTATCAGTGATCTCTAACTAAAAGCCTATGAGAAATTCGCATTCTTGTTCGTATTCGAAGTCAGTTATCTGATGAATTTTTCTATCGGGATCTTCTAAGGAACAAACAGTCACATTAGACTACTACCAGCGATAGCACCGACAAAGGAATTATCGGCATAACCAATCTGTGGGGTTGGATCAAAGAATCAAACCGTCGAATCGATTTGGAGTAAACCAGTTTACTGTTTACTCGGCACTTGGGCACTTACGAAACTACGCAAGTTCTGGAGTCCGGTTGGTTGACCTCTCCCTTAGAAATATGTGTATTCTACGCTTAAAGATATTTGCTTGAAATCGTGGCGATGACACGTAAGACATCCATCAAATGTTTCAATCAATGTCTAACTTCTAAAATTAGTTTTGGAATATGATGTATCCTAGCATTTGAAGGATATTGTTTAAAAACGAACAGAAAATGCATGCAATGTTTGAAAATTTCCATTTGCCGAGAAGGGATTTCGTTTGATTCGAGATCTTCCTTGATGATCTCCAATTTTCATCGTACGATTTTTAGTTCTATTACAAATCATTAGTTTAACTTTTTATATTATGAAATTAAAAGAAATGTTGATAGTAAAAAATATGAAAACGATAAAGGAGAACAAAGGTATTTCCATAGAAGTAATAATCGATAACCTTTCAACATTCGGTAATATTCCAACATCGATAATTCCAAGATGGATTCCAAGGAAGATGATTCCAAGACTATTATGCTGCTTTATGAAGAACTTCTTTCTTAAAATTTCATGAAACAGACAGATTATATAGAAAAGACACATAAGAGCAGATGTGCTGCAATGGTAGACAGTAACCATCTGTAACATTTGGAAGATTTGTTGACAGTTAAAAATGAATATCCTGTAGTATGGAAAGATGACGAAGCCCTTAAACAGGACCATTCATAAAATTATTGGACATTTTGATCCAGAGACTACCCTTTATTATCAAAACATCGTAAATATCTTGATGACTAGATATACATTTCAATTTATTTTCATATGATTCTTCGATAGACATGATTCTTTTCCACTTTGATTTTATTAATACCAACCTAAGTGCTGGCATATCGATTAACTTTTTTAAAGTTCTAAGCGTTTTGTACACGACAGATATGTTGGTCTTTCCTTTCTCTGCTATTAACTAAAGGAATCGCTCCTTGGTGTTGACATCATCACTGTACCGTCCATTCAATGCTTATCTACTTACACTGGATTCCTTTAAACCTCCAAGTGGTTTCGACGAGATATCTCGTTCGACCTTTTCAATTTTTCTAATGACAAGATACTTCGACGAGACAAAATCAAGGACTTACTTGACCTGTTAATAAATTTCCAAGTTGTTGAAACTCCGTCGTGGGTGGTCGTCAGAGTTGTTCCAGATTTAAGTTGGGTATGCAATTTTGTGCTACGTTTTTTCACACGAGTACAATTCCAATGGGGATTGTATTTGGGAACGTGTGCTGTTCTACTATAATTAATGCTAGCGTCCAATTTTGTTTTTACCCGATCCGTTTCGATGGAATCGCCGCAAAATCGAATGAGCACTTCCTTTATTTTTATCGAATTTTAAATGTTTTCAGGCATGTCTACTTTTTTCTGACCCATGTAATAATGCATTGTTTTTCTTCCCTGACTAAGCTAACTTAAGCATTTGTTTTTGATTGTCGTTTTAATACCAAAACTATTTCGGGTATAGTTTGAGGTAGGTATTTAATTAACGTCGCTCTGGAGCAACACAACGGACTACTATTGGCGAATAGTTTGAGATTCAGGCAGATCTGAAAGTTAAGCTTTTGTTTAATATTATTAGCTATTTTTAAAATGGCTATTGTCCTGATTGGTATGTATGTATTGTATGCATTTTTAATTAACGTCACACTGGAGCAACACAACGGGCTATTGGTGACGGTCCGGGATCAATCCCAAATGGAAAGATCGAGGACAACACCACGTAATTTTCAACCAGTCAGATGACGAGGTCACACCTGAGCTGGCACTCTCCAAACTTCCACACCACGCTCACGTGAGGACATTTGAGGCCACGACAGATTTAACGTGCATAAGCCCCCTTTGTACACGACGGTGTTTGGTTGGATTCGAACTCGCAACCCTCCAGTTGCTAATCCGTTACTCTTCCAACCGGACCACCGTGACCCTGTCCTGATTGGAGGTCAGCTAGCGTCCACAAAAACCGTATTGGAATGATAAAGGAGTTCTAGCGGTTCTAAGGGTTAGAACAGGTAAGGTCCTTTAAGTATTTTTATTAGGTGCACAGACCAGATACAACCCTCCGAATAGGTGTATACGACCAGCAGACCAAATATGGCCTTCTAAATAGGTTCATACGGCTATCAATAATCCAAAGGTAGAATGTGCGTTTGTTGATGCGTTGTATTTATACTCCTATACATCTTCTTTAGGTGTGTACGGATATCACAACACCAAGGTAGTCTTTCCTCGCTTTCATTTTCTCCTTCTGTTTTTTTGCTTTTCCTTGCTACCCCATTGTGTTGCCTGTCTTGTGTTTGGTGCAGTTTGGCCAAATATTGCCCTTGCGCCATAAACCCGAAAACAACCAACAATACTTTCTATTGTCTATTTATACCCGAGGGCCGCGGTATCTTGGTTGGATGAGTAACGGATTAGCAACCGAAGGGTTGCGAGTTCGAATCTAACCAAAGACAGTCGTGTACAAAGGGGGCTGCTGCACGTTAAATCTGTCGTGGCATCAAATGTTCTCACGTTGGCGTGGTGTGGAAGTTTGGAGAGTTTGGTGCCAGCTCAGGGGTGTGACCTCGTCATCTGGCCGTGGTTCAAAATTACGGGGTGTTGTGCTCGGATCTTTCCTTTCCCCTCGGGATTGATCCCGGATCGTCGCCAATAGCCCTACAGCAACCGCTGTAGTGCGACGCTAGTTAAATGCCTACCTACCCTCAGAAGTTCTTTAGGTGTGTACGGGTATCACAACCCTGAGGTTCTCGAGTGATCTTTCCTCTTTTTCATTTTTCTTTGTTTTTTCTTGCTCCCTCATTGTGTTGTCTCTCTTGTGTTTGGCGGAGCTTGGCCAAATATTGCCCTTGCGGAATTAAACCCGAACACAACGAACAATCCTCTCCTGTAGCAGTAAAACTTTCCTTATGTGTCTATTTATACCTGATGTCGTTTTTCGCAGGTTGGCGAAAAGTGGCTTTTGCGCCACAAAACCCAACCGACTTTAACTTATGGAAGCGAGGACAGATTAGCATAAGAAAGACATCATCTGATAAAGAGCGCAGTTCGCAACACATCCATCCGAAAGGCTTGGCCAGGATTATCTCCAATTCCTCGACGCTTCCATTTAATTACCCCAGCACTGAGAAGCCTCTAAGTGGACAGTAGACATTGTCCAATGTCAAATCGCGGCACCGCAGCAACTTTTCAGAAGAAACAGAAACCGCGAGAAAAAGAGACCACCTAAATTTATGGGCGTTGCGGACGGCGGCGTCTTTCCTTTATTTTGTTCTTCCTTCCCTTTTTTTCCTTCCAACTTCTGCCTCTCCGCGCTGTGATGTCGTCGAGCAGGTCAGAACTCAAGGCGAGCGGTAAAAGCCAATTAGCGGAAAGCCACTTATTTGTCGCGCGTACAGGTACGAGAAATAAGACGGAAAAAGAAGTAGAACGCAAGAAAGAACTTGTCAGTGGTGTTGTGGTGAAGAAAAGCGGGCCCTGCCCGTCGGGACGGCTTTTGCACTGAGATAAAATCTTCGTCGTGGAAAATACGAGTTCCTTGGGGCTGGGATACTTGAGAGATTCCTTTCCCGGTGTGGTATGTGGTGCGGTTTCGAGGCCTGACCCACACCGGGGCTATAATTAAGTCAAAGAGGAGCTGAAGTACGGTTTTTTACGGTTCTGGTAAAGCACGCTTATCTCAGAGTTTACGTAAGGCTGATGACAAGCGCAGATAGAAGGTATTTTTTATGTGGGTATATTCAGGAGGAAAGTATGGAGCCGAAATATTCGCTTTTGGGGGAAAATAGACATGCTGGGGGAGTTTTTAGACTTTTTGGTTTTTGGTTTGCCGCTTCATGGTCATATTTTCTATATGAAGGCTAAACCCTCATATAGAAATTTTGGGGCATTAGATGAAAACAAAAAGAAAATTCCTCAGTAAGTTCGGGCCGCGGTGGCCCGGTTGAAGAACAACGGATTAGGAACCGGAGGATTCAGAGTTCAATTCGTCAACCAAAGATCGTCGTGTACAAAAGGGGGAGGCTGATGCACGTTAAATCTGTCGTGTTCTCAAATGTCCTCTCGTTGGCGAGGTGTGGAAGTTTGGAGAATGGGGTGCCAGCTCAAGTATGATCACGTCATCTGACCGTGGTTCAAAATTACGTGGTGTTGTTCTCGGATCTTTCCTTTTGGTTTGATCCCGGACCGTCGCCAATAGCCCATTGTGTTGCTCCAGTGAAATGTTTATTAAAAATACCAAATACCAACACTTCAGTTCTATAACTTTTTTTAGATTCTGTATATTATAAAATGAATTCAAGACCACCGGCTTCAGCAATTGTTGCAAGGATTTCTGAAAGTCGAGAGGGCCGCGGTAGCTTGGTTAGAAGAGTAGTGGATTAGCAAGCAGAGGGTTTCAAATTCGAAACTCAATCGAACCCAAGACCGTCGCGTATGTACCCGTACACACCAGGAGAGAGGAATACACCCAGGGAGGAAATGAACCTGTAACTCTCAGGGTGTTAATGCAGTGGGCAAAAACACTGCCCATCATGACATCTTCATAAATTAAGAAAAACCTGCGGTATAAATCACCGAAAAAAATTGTTTTCACCTGTATCAAAAATATGTGATCAGTTAGTTTTACTTTATATATAGAAAGGCTGAGGTAGCCCAGTTGGTTAAGCTGCGGATTAGGTAGGTTGATAGGCAGTTAATTAACGTCACACTGGAGCGACACAACGGGCTATTGGTGACGGTCCGGGATCAATCCCGAACGGAAAGATCCAAGGACAACGTCGTAATTTTGAACCACGGTCAGATGACGAGGTCACACCTGAGATGGCACACCACTCTCCAAACTTCCACACCACGCCAACGTGAGGACATCTGAGGCCACGAAAGATTTAACGTGCTCCAGCCACCACGTACACAACGGTCTTTGAATGAATCGAGTTTTGAACTCGCAACCCTCCGGTTGCTAATCCGTCGCTCTTCCAACTGGACTACTACGACATCACTGAAGATTAGGAACCGTAGGATTACGAGTTCAAAATTCGATCCAACCAAAGACCGTTGTGTACGTGGGGGCTGGTACACGCTAAAGCTGTCGTGGACTCAAATGTCCTAACGTTGCCGTGGTGTGGATGTTTGGAGAGTGGGGTGCCATGTCAGATTTTGACCTCGTCATCTCGTTGCTCAAAATGATGAGGTGTTCTCCTCAGATCATTTCCTTCGGAATGGATCCCGGACAGTCACCAATAGCCCGCTATCTTGCTCCAGTGCGACCGTTAATTCAACTACCTACCTACTTTACTAGGTTTTACCTTTTCAGATGTCTAGGAAGCATTAAGTGTGAAGGTTATTTCTAATTCATAAGCTCGAGTTTTCCACTCTTGATTATTTTCGGTACGGAACGATGGTAAGCTCAGAGGTCATTGGCTTTCCTAATCACCAAACAATTAGTTGAAGTATGAACTTCCTATCAATAGACAGTGACTCCTCGTTATATCGCGCATTCGGATATATCGCTCTTTCTTCTTGTTCTCCCATAGTTTCGGTTCGCAAACAGCAATCCTTCGCTTTAGATGAAAAGGTAGTTTAATTTACATTGCACTGGAGTCACACTACAGGCTACTCGTGACGGTTCAGGCTCTATCCCGAAGGGAAAGTCCGAGGACAAAACCTCGTAATTTTTTAAACGTGGTCAGATGACAAGGTCAACATTTGAGCTGGCACATCACTCTCCATACTTACACCCCACGCCAATGGAAGGATGTTTGAGACTACGACAGATTTAACGTTCCCCAACACCCAAGTACACGATGGTCCTTGATTGAATCGAGTTTCGAACTAGCAACCCTCTGGTGGCTAATAACCTACTCTTCCAATCGGGGTACCTCTGCCCTGTAATATTAGGATATATTTCTGAAAACAAACGAAAAAAATCTTTTAACATTACTAAAATTCAAACTAAATAGTGATCATGTTAGATTAGGTACTGAATTAAGATCGCACTGGAGCAAAACGGACTATTGGTGGTGGTCCAGGATCCATCCCGAATAGAGAGATCTAAGGACAACACCACGTAATTTTGAATCACGGTCAGGTGAAGAGAACTGAGCTGGCACCCCACTCTCCAAACTTCCACACTACGCCAACATGAGTGCATTTGAAGGCTCGACACATTTAACGTGCACCAGCATCTGTGTGTACATAACGGTCTTTAACTAGACCGAGTCTCAAACTCACAACACTCCGGTTGCTAATCCGTTGCTCTTACAAATTGGTACCCCGTTGGAAGAGTAAAGGATTAGCAACCAGAGGTTTGCGAGTTTGAATCCAACCAAACACCCTCATGTACAAAGGGATTTGGTGTGTGTTAAATCTGTCGTGGCCTCAAATGTCCTCACGTTGACGTGGAAGTTTGGAGAGTGGAGTACCAGATCAGGTGTTCTCTCGTTATCTGATCTTGTTCAAAATTACGTCGTGTGGTCCTCAGATCTTTCCCTTCGGAGGTTGATCCCGAACCGTCACCAATAGCCCGTTGTGTTGCACCAGTGCAACGTTAATTAATGATCTAACCTAACATAATCTCTATTCAGGTTGAATTTAGTAATTTTAAGAGATTTTTTCTATTGTTTTCAGAAATACCTCCCAATATTACGGAGGCCGCGGTTGCCCGGTTGGAAGAGTAGATTATTAGCTACCGGAAGGTTGCTAGTTCGAAACTCGATTCAATCAGACCGTCTTGCACTTGGGTTTTGGGGAACGTTAAATCCTCTGTCGTATAGTCTCAAACATCCTCCCATTGGCGTGGTGTGGAAACTTGGAGAGTGGTATGCCAGCTCAGGAGTTGACCTCGTCATCTGACCGTGGCTGAAAAATTACGAGGTTTAGTCCTCGGATTGTGTCGCTCCAGTGCGACGTTAATTAAAATACCTACCATCCATTTTGGCTACCACGACCCAAACTGAATAGCGAACCGGGTGGTAGAAGAATGGACCAGTCCCAAAATTATAATCCAAACACTATCTCCTACTAGCGATTATCAGACACGCCATAGCAATTCCAACTTCCGAAAGAATCCATTAACAATTCCTCCGAGTATTGGCATAAATTTTCTTTCCTGCCACTTTCGACGCCTACCGCCCTTTGCCTTCCACCAGCGAGAGCAACAAAAGCTGCTCCAATCCGATGGCTGCGCCTCTCTCTCCATTGAAGAGGGTCCGAAAGAGCTCTTTTCGGTGTAGAGTTCAACGACTGCAGTCCCGAACTGAAAACGAAAGGCTTTCCCCATTCATTAACGCTGCGGCCGAACGGAGCGACCGGTCCTATGGGATTGCCCAAGGACAACCTGCGGTGGTGCCAGCCTCTTGTAGGCATGAAATCTACCAACAAAAATAATAAGGCGCTACGCAAAAGAAAACGCTCATCAAAAGTAGTAGCATTATAAAAGAGGGTATAACTCTCTTTCCCTGGTATTGCAAAGAGGTAGTTGAATTAACGTCGCACTGAAGCAACACAACGGGATATTGGAGATTCCGGGATCCAAGGACAACGCCTCGTAATTTTGAACCACGGTCAGATGACCGGAGCTGGTACCACACTCTCCAAACTTCCACGCTACGCCGACGTTAGGACATTCGAGGCTACGAGTTATAGTTTTTTCGAATTTCGATTTTGATGTGAATACGTCTTTAAAATCGGTCCGGGGTCTAAGACGCATGTTTGGGGGTCATCGGCAGAAACTTGCGCGTCACGAAAAGTGTTGATATCTCAAAGCCCTATAACTCCAGGGGAATCAGCCTATGGGTATAAATGACCTACCATGGTGTAGAGGAAGGTGGGCCACGTCGACCAGGTTGACCACTAATCCACTCCCCCCCCCCTCTGACCTTTGTACCGCGTGGGGGAAAATGAGCCACATTTCGGTAAAAAAATACACCGGCCTGTTTAACTACAGTAACTTCAGTTCTAATCGAAGGGTTGTGACGAGTGCGTGCTTAAATTGAAGAGAACGACGAATTCGACAATTCCATTTGACTAATTGACAGTTTAAACCGTTTGTATGAAAATTGTGTGCAGTGGAAAGTGACGATTTGGCGAAAGATTTCACTATGAAGCCAAAATATCACACTAAATTTCAATTGCGGCATAGGAAACGTAAACAGGTTGAAAGAGCAGTTCAAGACGAACAAAATGATACCAATAAGTCTAAATCTATGACAAGTGCGGAGAGACCTAGAGCTTACCGAAGACGCAAGTATTCACGAACCAAACCTTACGGTATAGTGGGGATTGTGCCTATTTCCTTTTTCGGTCCATCTTTATGTTGATCCCTGGTGTGGTCGACAGTTGATCCACACAAATCGCATCGTAGTTGTGTGGAAACGCATCGGAAACAAAAGCGCCGAGAAATACGGTCTACTACTGTCGCTTCCCAGACAGAAATAATTGGCTGCAGCGCATTAACATGAAAGAAGGCGTCGGTCAATTTTCTCCCGTCCCGCCCACGCTCCCTCAAAGGGCTTCTGTTGTGGGCAAGAAAGAAAGAACCCAAGTGGAACGGACAGCGACTTACAGAGGCCCCTTTTCGTAAGCAGTAAGCGCTGACTTCGATCCTTTATCCGAGAAGGATGAAAAAGAAAAACCAACCACCTGTGAGAAGAAAATGACTGATTAAAGAAGAAAAGGGAGCCACAGAAAGAGTGAAGCAGCAGCCAAAGAATGGGTGTTGAACTGAAGTGCCATTTACCTTTTTTCTTAATTTCAGCTTTTCGGTCGTTTGTTCTCAAAGGATGGGATGGAAAATTGGAATAGAAAAACTTAGCGTGGTTGGAAATAAGATATATTTTTTTTCTTTATGGAAGCGTCCTGTGACACAAAGAGTTTTTTCTCTTGCAGTTTGTACAAGTGTTTCAGTGTTCGCTTGAATGAAGTAATTTATGTAGCTTCGTCTTTTTTTCCAGATTGGAAGTCCTTTTTAGGTTACAAAAGAGGGCTCAGTAATAGAATCTTTTTAATTTAGGAGTCAGTTTATCTTAGAGGTATAGTATTTGTCATGAGTCTCGAAGTCGTGCCACAGTATGATTTTCATTGACGTTTAGCCCTCCAAGTGGTTTCGACGAGATATCTCGTCCATAAAGATCAAGTGAAGAGTAATGTGCTCAGCGAGCTGTGTAAAATCCGTGTGTTTTACACGGATTTATGTGTTTCTCCGAGGATTTCCACCAACTTCCTGATACTGAAAACCCGAAACCATGCACATGATTTTTGTGTTCAGTAATTTTGCTAAACAAACCTTAATGGAAGTTTTATAAATAAATTTTTGTCCGTTATCTGTTAGGTTGCTGTAATGGAAATTGATTTGTAGTATGAATTAATAAAATAATTATTTATTTTAGTGGTGATTATATTAATAAAATTAATATAATTTTAGTCGTACATGGGGACTTCAGGTCTCAACACTCAAATTCTTACAGCGAGATCAGCTCATGTAGGTCATTAGTAAGAGTGCTATTGAAGCAAAAATCACCGAAAACTCTTATAAGCGTGAAACAGTTGAACTGACTACCCAAATAGATATAGCCTCCGTAAAAACGTTGCTACGACTATACAAAATAGTCTTCAGGAGAGAGTAAAATCAAATTATAATCATTGCTGAATTGCGAGGTATTTAGATTTAGAATTGCGATATTTGTGTATAAGATAAACTTTTGTGATTCCTACAGATATACCAGACAAGCCTCCCGAAGGCTTAACATAAAATGAGCATATTTGGATCTGTAACATTTTCCCTAAAAGTATGTGTTTCGTTTTTCAAAATAAATTAGAAAAAGAGACAGGCTGAAGCGGGGCTCAAGTCCCCTTTCCATTGGATATCAAAGGACATTTTTCTTTGTGACTGCGTGGTTCGAAATTACTGGGTGTCCTCGGATCAGTCTACGGGATTGATCAAGAACCGTTGCCAATGGAGGTAGTAGCCTGGTTGGAAGAGTAGCAGCTTAGCAACCAGAGGGCTGCTTTCGAAACTCGACCCCGCCGAAGACCATCATGTGCGCGGAGGCTGTTGCACGTTAAATTTGTCGTGGCCTCAACGCTCCTCGTGTTGGCGTGGCATGGACGTTCGGAGAGTGGGATGGAAGCTAAGGTCATCATTTGACCGAGATTCAAAAAAACGAGGTGTTGTCCTCGATTCTTGATCCCGGACAGTCTCCAATAGCCCGTTGGAAGAAATCTCAATGTTGTTCCAGTGCGACGTTGATTACGTACCTCTTGGCAGAACTAGGGAAGAGAGTTTAAACTGTCTTTTATTATGCTAGTACGTTTGATGAATGCAGCTTCTTTTGCATAGCGTCTTTTATCTTTTATTGAGATTTCTTCCATACTAGGCTGGCAAGAGGTGCTGACCTCGTCACCTGACCGTGGTTCAAAATAATGAGGTGTTATCCTTGGGTAGGTATAATTAACTTCTCGCTGGAGCAACACAACGGGCTGTCGCCGGGATCAATCCCCAAAGAAACAGATCCGACGACATTACCACGTAATTTTGAACCCAGGTCAGATGACGTGAGAGTCACCCCACTCTCCAAACTTCCACACCATGCCAACATAAGGACGTTTGAGGTCATGAGATTGAATGGGTACCAGCTCCCTTTGTACACGCGGTCTTTGGTTGGATTCGAACTCACAACCCTCCGGTTGCTAATCCGTTACTCTTCCAACCTAGATACGGCGGCTCTACAACGTAGAGGATGTGGATACTCAAGGACAGACCGTGCTTGAGTCAGTAGACAGCTATTCCATCTTGAGATGGGACTGATTGTCTTTGTCTTCTCTGTGCTGTTTAAAGATTCGCCCAAAATATCTTTAATGGGTCGACCTCAACGACATAATATGGGATACTCCCAATGCAATACTTTACACCAGCCCACAGCAAGGACTTAATCCGTATTGGGGACAATATGGAATACATAAAGTGGAGGATGGCGATTATCCCTGTGTATGTATATTAAGATGTATTCTTAAATATTGCGTTGCGCGTGTAATTAATTATGTACATCATGCAGAAGCAATGAAAAACAATCGCTATAGGTTTGGCAGATCGGAAACGAAGCTAGAAGGTTACAGGGCACAATTATAATGAATGTGAACGGCGGACTTCAAAACGCATCGAACGAGCAGTCGCCACACTTTGATCTTCCTCGACCGAGAACGAACATCAATGAGCACTGTCATTGCTCATTAAGCGCACGCTACAACTGAAAACTCATGTCGTTGTGAAAAACACGGACAAGAGACGCGTAATCCCCGCAATCAGAGACGATTAGCGCGAGTGGTGAACAATCAGAATTGTCCGAACCCTTTTACATCAGCCACCGGTGTAATGAGCTTCCTGGAGGAGCAGAGACAAAGGCACGTCCGCCTACCAACCCCAAGAACATGTTGAACCTCACTTTAATTCTTTGTTTCTTTTCTCTGCATTCGGAAGTTCTATTGTGCGAAGGGCACATTGGGCACAATTTATTCTCTTGTGTAATTGATGGTATCGGTTTGCAACAGGCACACAACTGCCGAAGGTGTGCATAGCTATTCCATCTGAATATAGGACGAATAGGTGCGGTGAATCAGATTGGTTTTAAAATTATCTAAGGGGTCGCAAGATCGAATTATGCATGCGTAAACACGCATAATTCGATCTTGGAACCTGTTGTTTTCCATGAATGATTTCAAACTAATTTTGACCTTCTTGACCAATAGGATCTTTCCAAAGGACTGATTCCAGTGATGTGTAGTGACTAATCCAATAGAGATCCGATTGCACTAAAAGAACACAATATACCAAGTACATATACTCGGATGAATTGGTGAAATAAGGGAAACCCATGTATTAATCTGAATTGATGTCGATAATGTGTACGAAAAATATTTCCGTTCTGAATCATTTATGTCAATCGATAGAAAAGCATTGACCAAAATCTTCCAATATAATGAAGGGTAAAAATGGAGTAAATACAATTTCTTGGCTAGTCGGATTGCTCACGAAATTAGCAGCCAGCCCGCTGCAGGTAGGTAGATATGTAGTTGAATTTATGTCGCACTGGAGCAGCACAAAGGGCTATTAGCGACGTACTGGATCCACCCCGAAGGGAAAGATCCGAGGATACCTTGTAATTTTGAATCACGTTGCTTGCTGCAGGAAGTGCTGCAGAAGATTTTTTGGGTGTATTTCTTGGGCATATAAAACTTTTTCCTGTGTATGTTCGTTACTTGAAGACGTTTTACAAGCGGATCCTTGAAGTCAAACTATCACAGTATCACTCAAATACAACGCCGATCATTACTCAAAAAGATCCATTTTTGATTTATTGGCACAAATGATTTCAAAGAGTACTCTACTTTGCTAGGACAACATACCTGAGCTTATAAAAGTCACGACCAGTTTTAACCCCCAAGTTGTTTCGACGAGGTATCTCGTCCATCGAGATCTGATCGATTTTGCTAATGACGAGATATCTCGTCCATCAAGATATTGTCGATTTTTATGATGAGATAACTAGTCGAGACAACCATCAAGAGGTTTGGTTGGTTGGCTTTGGGTTTCATGGCGCAAGGCCCATATCTGACAAAGCCGCGCCAAACTCAAAACAGACAACTTCAAGTGTAAAATGTGAAAGGAGAAAAAGGGGGATTGGGGAAATGAAAATAGGATGAAAGCAGAAAAAGATCGCCTGGGTATCCCGGAGGAGCGCTACACCCACATTTAGGGCCAGATTCAGCTGCAACATTTTTCGATCATTTCGCATTGAAACTCGATTGGTCGTGGCTAAATGCCGATGTTTCGATGCATCTGAAACGATTCGATCGTGTATACTCGATTCACTTATCGAGAATATTCTACTCTCCGCGTCGCCAGTACGCTCGATGCGATCATTTTCTATTTACATTTCTTCTGGACAAGGCGAATATCATTCATCTTTCAGAAGAATTCCTCTATATTTACGATATCGAGGAAATTCTTTGGATTCGCCGAGACCAGCAAGCATTTAGCTCGACGGCCACTTCGTTCCATACCTGCGGCTGTTCGCCGAAAGTGGCATAAGCAAAGCCGAGTTTTCCGCTCAAGAGATCCGGGCGGACTTCTAAGGCAGCAACCAAAACTTCGCTTTCTTTACTCGTTCTATAATTGTTAAAGGAAGGTGGATTGAAATTAGGAGATTGTGAAAAGAAAGTTAATGCTTAATAGCGAGAGAGGGAAATTAAGGAATTGGATTTACCATTTTGCACAATGTCGTTCGTAGAATTTTGAGAGCGACAAACTGAACCGTCAAAACATAGGTAAGCAAACATGACGCAACTTCATGGTTCTCTTATTGGTCAATTGACAATCATGTGATGTCACAACCATTTGAGCAATCATCTTATTACTGTGGTAACCCTAACAGCCTCGATCGTATTTAAACGGGGTAGGTATTTAATTAACGTCGCACTGGAGCAACACAACGATTTAGAGTGGAAATTAATTTCAAAACAATACTCGAACATAGTGCTTTCGGTCGATCGAAGAGATCGATCACGTTTCAGTCGAATCTGGCTCTTACTAAAGACCGTAAGCCCCATGGGAAAGGAAGACCATTCAAGTACCTCGGGACCGTGAAGACAGTACACACCTAAAGGAGTTGTGCTCCTAATGGGGTTCAACAGATGGAATCCCATAGAGTACTGATTGATTACCTTACGATCATTTCTTGCCACGCAAGGGCCAATTAGACTGGGATTGAGTACAACTAAAATTCCGATGTAGCTGATAAGTGTGCCACCGAAAGAAAGGAATCCAGCCCACTCTTTGGCAGGGAAACAAGACGGCGAGACCAATTGAAAGTGACGCGTTTTGTTCCCTTCGGCTCATTGAGCGCTCCTCATCAATCGCGGGGAATTGTTTCGGGCAAGTCGATTCATTGAGCGGTCGTGGATAATGATATGATGGATGCTGCCGCGAATAGGGAATGGGCCATCCCAAGACGCCCACGTCACGACGGTCAATGAAGCCCGACCGATGAGCACTTTAAGCGCCTCACAAGAACACAATGTATTCAAGTCCCACGCTGCCTCGCAGACCGTGGAGAGTAGGATTCCTCTGGCAACGCACGCCCACCATTCGACATTTATGACCACGCTGACATGTGAGTGGGGGCACGCAAACCAGGATAGACGAAGGGCCTACGGAATAAATTAGAAATACGGGCTCCTAATGGGGAAATAAAACTGTCCCCAATTTAATTCGCAAAAATGCCTAACCTGAATGCATCTCTCTTCAGCGTCATAAAGCTTTCCTTGATTCACTTCATTTACTTGATGTTGTTTGGCGTAGTTTGGCTAAATATTGACCCCTTGCACCATGAAACCCAATTTCAAACTACCTAAATGTTTCACTTTTCCCTTGGTAGGTGGTCTATTACTTGATATTGTGTCTTGTGTCTGGCGCAGCATGGTCAAATATGGCCTTTGCGCCATAAAACCCCCAAACTCCAACTCCTTGATAGATGGGCCGCGGTGGAAGAGTAACGGAGTAGCAACCGGGGGTTGTGAGTTCGAATCCAACCACAAAAGAGCGTCGTGTACAAAGAGGGCTGGTGTATGTTAAATCTGTCGTGGCCTCAAATGCCCTCACGTTGGCGTGGTGTGGAAGTTTGGAGAGTGGGGTGCCAGCTCAGGTGTTGCCTCGTCATCTGACCGTGGTTCAAAATTACGTGGTGTTGTCCTCGGGCCTTTCCCTTTGGGATTGATACCGGACCGTCGTCAATAGCCCGTTGTGTTGCTCCAGTGCAACGTTAATTAATTGCCAGTACAATTACCACCTTTGGTAGGATGGTAGTTGAATTAACGTCGCACTGAAGCAACACAACGGGCGATATTAGCGACGGTCCGGGATCAATCCCGAACACCTCGTCATTTTGAATCATGGTCACGAACACCTGAGCAGGCACTCCACACCACGCCAAAGTCAGGACATTTGAGACCACGAAAGATTTAACGTGCTCCAGCCACCACGTACATAACGGTCTTTGGTTGGATTGCTAATCCTCTACTCTTCCAAACTGGTTACCTTTGCCCTTCGAAATATGGGCTTCTAGTGAAATAAAAATGTGTTCCAAATACTCTGCTTAATTTGCATAAATTCCTAAATGTTTCTCATTTCTCTCTGTTCTCTCTTCCTCGCTGTCTTTCTTCTGTGTCAGTAAAGCTTTCAGTGTATGCATATATTCATTTGACGTTGTTTGGGCAGCTTGGCTAAATATGCCCTCCCTTGCGCTATAAATCCCAAATTCAACCAACCAACCAACCTAGATGTTTCTCCTTTCCCTTGAATACATGTACAACTTATAACAAATACAATGTAAAAATTTATACTTTTTAAACTTAGAAAACAGACTATTTTACACAAACATTTCGCATAACCAGGTTTTCCGGTTAACGGTATTTGATGCGATTGCTGTCATATCGACTTCTGCATTCACCTTCTTGAAAGTAAATGAGCTAAAAAAACAAGCTAGTCTCGATTCATATGCTAGGTAGTTGAATTATAGTCGCACTGGAACAACATTGGCGACGATCCACGATCAATCCCGATGGGAAAGATCAGAGGATAACGTCTCGTCATTTTGATCCACGGTCAGACGACGAGGTCAACACCTGAGCTGGCACCCCACCCTCCAAACTTCCACGACCGAAGCCACGACATATTTAAAGTGCACCAGCCCCCACAACGGTCGCCGGTTGGATGGAGTTTTCAACGCAGAACTCTCCGATGGCTAATCCGCAACACTTCCAACCGGGCTTCCGCGACCCGTACGCTAGAAATCGAAGTCAATATGAAATATATTTGGGATTTTAAAAATAAGTTGTATCCTTAAATTTGCCACTCTAGCCTGCAGCCTACCCAGTTTGTTAAAAAATGCAGCAAAATGCTTCGAAAAACCACAAAAAAGGTATGTTCCTCTCCCACTTTCTTGACAAAACTGTCATATCATTTCAAAAGGAATAAAGATTCAAGTACGAAAAATAAATTGCTCCTTTCTGGTGACAGTTTGAAACAGCTTTTGCATCAGAGACTGTCCACGACAAGGTGGTTTTTGGCGCAAAGATAAATCAAGGGTTATAGGTTCAAAACTGCACTAGGAAGATTTAGAAGCGGACACGAAGATGTACGACTTTTATTAGAGGAGTTAAGAATATCCCAATATGGTCCATACTCCGCAACCCTAGCAGGTTCTTGTCATATTTGGAAGGGCCGCATGGCTCAGTGGGTATGTCCACTGCGCTAACAACTTGCGAGTTATAGGTGGCGAAGATTCGATTCCTCCCTGAGTGTATATCTCTCTTCTTAGTAAAACTTTCCTTATGCTTGCATGTCCATTACTTGATAGTTGTGTTGCTCCAGTGTGACGCTAATTAAAATACCTACCTACCTACCATTACTTGATGCTGTCTCTTGTGTTTGGCACAGCGTGGCCAAATATGACCCTTGCGCCATAGAAAAACTCAACCCATATATTAGATTATATCGGCATCTCTGCGGGAGAGCTCCTGAATTAACAGGTTGATTAGGTTTTTATGGCGTAAGAGCCATATTTGGCCATGCTGCTCCAAACACAAAACAAACTGCTTTAAGAAATGGACATATACACACACAAAGACAATTTTACTGATACATAAGTGAGACATACGCCCAGGGAGGAATGGAATTTTCTCCGCCTACAATTCACAGGTTTCTAGCGGAGTGGGCAAACCCATTGAGCCACAACGACACCCTGGTTGATAGACTGATTGATTGAATTTTTATGGCGCGAGGGCCAAGTTTGGCCAAGCTGCGTCAAACTATCGGTAATTAAATTAGTTTTATCATGGTAATGGTAATTAACGTCGCACTGGACCAACACAACTGGCTATTAAATTTTATCATGATTTAGATTCAAATTTCAAACAAATCATAAAAGTCCAACCGATATAAAATAGCACAAAAACATATTTTAAATTCAAATAAAATTATAAAACCTATATCCGATTTCAATAAAAACAGATATGGATGAGGAGGAATCGCTTAATAAATCAGTAAAACTTGGATTAATAGCACCAAACTGGTTGAGTCTAATGGTATCAAAATCAGGACTTAAAATGTGTCTAACGGATAAGATTGTATCACACGTCGGACATGTCAGAGCCGGTTCTGAATGTACAAATGCCTGAGTTAAATATGTGTCTAAGGCCCCCGAGATTAACAGGTATTGGTCTGTGCGACTTGTAAAACATGGTCTTTTGGACTTGATCTAGGTTATACCTTGACCAAGGGAATTAGCAACGATATAAGAACACCACTGTGGACAAACATGGCGGAGTGGGTCGACCTGGTCTGTCACGGAAGACCGGGTCTGTTCTTAAAGCCTGGAAGACTCGGTGAAAAGCGTCCATTTTTTTTCTTGGTCATGCAACAGGTAGTCGTCTCAGAAAGGGCGGAGGAGGCAGATGACCGAAGGAAGACTCCGTCCAAATCACCTCCTGATTGCGTCACAGCGAATGGCAACGATAAATAGTCGGTATCCCCTTCAGCCTTCCAAATGACTCCATCCAAATTGATCCCGCTGAAGGTCATTCTGCAAGAATTCTGGGGCCCTGGGATTCCATTCCGTTCTGATTACGCAGGTGATTGCTTCTGATATCGGCAAATTAATGCAGCTTTTCTTGTTCGGTTGCATCTGGAAAATTATTCTGCATCGCTGATTCGACGGACCGGACAGTGTCCCCAAAAACGTTCGATTCAACAATAGCCCTTATCGGGAAGAATTTAGTTGTGGGGTTTACAGTGGTGTGGGGTGTAACTGATAACTCTAGAGATTAGATCGAAAGCAAAAATTGGTAGGTCGTATCGAGGACACAAATCGTAGTTTTTACGTGAATACTTGGGCCTGATGTTGGATTGTGGAAAGAATGAAGTAGACATAGGAAGTTTGAACTATTGTTTAGTGTGGATATTCGACAATTAATTTATATTTTGAAGAGATTATAGTGCAGTTTGATATTAATATTGAAGAATAATTTTATTGATTAAAGTCCCGTGATTGTAGAGTAATTCGGTAGCTGTCGAATGACACCCCTTACACAGTCCTCACATTCCCTGCAATCCAAATGACACTGGCCCAAAGTTCGGCCAATAGAATTTCGATATTTTGCGGAGACCCTATGGCGCAAGGACCATATTTGGCCATGCTGCGTCAAAAACATGACAGACAACGTCAAGTAAATAAACATATACACAAGGAAAGTAACACTGACACAGGTAGGTAGTTGAATTAACGTCGCACTGAAAGTCGGGACGGTCCGGGATCAATCCCGGAGGGAAAGAACCGAGGATAACAACTCGTAATTTTGAACCACGGTCAGATGACAGTGCAACCTCAGTTTTCCCTGCATGACTTTCAACCAATAGAGATGTGACCAGTCATTATGCGTGCTGTATGGTAAAAACAATACTATGCTGTACGGACACCATTAGTACGGTTGTACGGACATTAGTGGTTCGGCTGTACGGACATTAGTGGTTCGGCTATAAGGACACCAGTGGTATGTGTTACTGACAATAATGGTGCGTAATACTGACAACAGTGGTACATTGGTATGGATACCAGTGGTATGGTTGTGCGAGGACCATTTATGCGATTAGTGAATGTTTAGAGTTTTCCAGTGACCAGCTATACGGTTGTATGACTAGAGATACCATGTAAAGGAAACTAATCGGCCCACAAGGTACAAGAGTTATCACACTTCTCGTAACAATTCATTGTACATACATTTCAAAACCTGGAAACTTTCTAGCAGAATTACGATAGGAAGAAACCAGTTGAAGGGATGGCATGACAACAAGACACCACTCACGTGCCCGACAAGAGACGTGTCAGAATGTTTCAATTACGAACGAAAGAGAACTAAAACACACGTCAACTGGGCCAGCGAAAACAAAGAGCCCCAATCCGAAGGCGACACACTTCTTTGTGCAAGGTGGCGGAAATAAAAACCTCCCGGTCTCATAAATTAAGTCTCCTGAAGACGTTCTCCCATGCGGTCCACGTTGCTGTAGAAAGTGCTCCAGACATTGGTATGCCGAAGCCTACTCCCACTGACTTCTTTCTTCTTGGGCAACAAGTGGGCACGAGTGGTGTCCTTCTCTCCAAAACCCTCAGCACGGTCCTTCAAAAAGTTTTGATATGATTATTAAAACGGGTTTGTACCTACCAGAGCCTCCAGGCTGTCTAAGGTAAGATTAAGCAAGAAACGCCTCACCCAAAAGGATGTATTAGTTAAGTCAAGCGTAGGGGAACGGTTAATCGAGACTTAATGGGAACTGGCACATCCGGAGGAGGGTGGAGACGGAGCGAAAATGGCGGAGCATACAGATCTGTGAGAAATAATTTATTATTCTAATGAGGCCTTGCACTCAATCATCATCGGTAATGAATTTCGATACGTTTCCAGCGGGCTAGTCGCGACCTGGATTTGTTCGACGGATTTGAAGTAATAGTTCAAGTTCGAATTTCCGTAACGCGGCGGCCTCACGTGTGTATCTTGTGACACTCCTCCTGAGGGTAACCTTATATAATTAGTATTTATAATAGGTAAGCTGAATTTGCTTAAACCTTAGAGTGACGTCGATCTTTCAGCGTCGACGACTTGGGGTTACTGGAAGTCCTTAGTTGTTTCAAATAAATATTTTTCGCAGCGATTTATTTTGTTTACAGGATGGCTAGGTAGGTAGGTAATCGAATTAATGTCTCACTGGAGAAACACGACGGGATATTGGCGACGGTCGCGGAACCCTCCCGAAGCGAAAGATCCGAGGACAGCACCTCGTCATTTTGAATTGCGGTTCGATGACGTGGTCAACACCCGAGATGGCTCGCCGACTAGAGGACTTTTGAGGCCACGACCGATTGAACGTGCACCAGTCACCACGTACACGACGGTCTCTGGTCGGACTCGCAACCGGCTACTCTTTCATCCGGGTTACCACGGCCCTGCAGGATGATTAGAATCGTCCACACAAAAATCATAACACGCGATTCCTTGTCGAAAACAGGGACGCGGTAACCCGGTTGGAAGAGTAGAGGATTTGGTTGGATCGAGTTACAAACTCGATCCAACCAACGACCGTCTTGGATGGGTTGGTTGGTGCCCGTTAAATCTGCCGTGGCCTCAAATGTGCTCATGTTGGCGTGGTGTGAAAGTTTGGAGAGTGGGATGCCAGCTCATGTGTTGTCAGTGTCATCTGACGGTGGTTCCAAACGGCTAGGTGTTGTCCTAGGATGATTCCCTTCGGGATGGATCCCGGACCGTCGCCAATAGCCCGTTGTTTTGCTCCAGTACGACGTAAATTCAACTACCATTTTCTGGTCGACCATGGTAGCTGAATTTACGTCGCACTGAGCTTCAACCATTTTCTGGTTTACCATGATTCAGTGTGTTAACACAAGCTGAACACTTTCCGCACACAAACGCCTCACTTGGTCGCTGGTGACCACCTGTTCCTAATTATCGAATTTTACTTGCCTCGTTAAGCAAAATATACTTTCTAGACTTCTAAGACTATAACATTTCATTGCAAGAAAGTATTACGAATGATGGATTTAACGAAGGTATTCCTGCGATAAGCAATTCATTCACGGCAAAGCAAATATACTTTCTAGGCTTCTAATACTATTTTCCATAGGTAAGGTGTGTCTAATATAGATCAAAACGAGTTTAACTCGAAGAACAGTATGTGTATTCCCTTCTTTCTGGTTTTTGCGACCGTTACATTCAAACATCTGCCTCAGTATATCGACTAAAGGTTGGATAATGACTATGACCTGAAGGGACTTGGTCGCATACTTCCAGCGTCATTATCACAAACGAGCCTTTCACCTCATCTCCAAAGCCTTGCACGTGTTCATAACCAAGTCAGTCAGGACAGGGCCAACTACGTGTAGTTCCACTCGTATCTTTTCCTCGTTGTAGTAAAAAGTAGTACAGTAAGTCGTAATATCCTGAAGAATCTGGCTCATAACCCTGGTGGTTGTCTTGACGAGATATCTCGTCATTAACGCAACTGACCATATCTTGTTGGACGAGATATCTCGTCAGTAGGAGAAAACTGACCAGATCGTAATCTCGTCATCCCCCAAAATCTTGATAACGAGATATCTCGTCATTAGCAAAATTGGTTAGATCTTGATGGACGAGATATTTCGTCGGAACCACTTGAAGGGTTAACAGTAGTAAAGTAGGATTAGAGTTGTGTCAGCTGATATCTTAAGTTGAGCCCTCATGGTTACATCTCCTTTAGTTGTGTACGAGCTTCACGGACAGAGGTATTCTAGTGATCAACCGCCAAATTAGATGGTCAAATGATTTCTGTTATTGATAAACGAAACATGAAACTAGTTACATTCCATTGAAACTAGAAGTTTCAGGTGTAGATACCAAGACGTTATTTGAAGATATTTATAAAAAATATAAGGTTTTTTGCAAAAACGGATGAAGGTAAAATTTTTTCAACCTAAATCTGAAACCAATAGTGTATTTATTCAAGTTCCTGAAGGTTATGAAATACATATTTCCTCAAATAATGGTAGTTTTTCCGATGAGATTTACTGTCAAGTAAACACAGGGGTCGCTCTCCTGGAATACACCCAAGATATATTTTTCTGCTTTCATCCCATTATTCTATTCCCAAATCCCTCTTTTATTTAAATTTCACGACATTTTTTTATTGAAGTTGACTGTCTTGTGTTTGGAGGCCGCGGTAGCCTGGTTGGAAGCATGACGGATTACCAACTGGAGGATTCGCGTTCGAAACTCGTACGTGGGGGCTGGTGCATTTTAAATCTCTCGTGGCCTCAAATGTCCTCACGTTAACGTGGTATGGAAGTTTTGAAGAGTGGGGTGCCAGCTCAGATGTTGACCTCGTCATCTGACCGTGGTTCAAAATGACGGGGAGTTCGACTTCTGATCTTTCCCTTCGGAAATGATCCCGGACCGTCGCCAATAACCCGTTGTGTTGCTCCAGTGCGACGTTAATCCAATTACCTACCTCTTTTCCCATGGGGGTTTAGTGTTTTAATTAAACACGGGTGTCACGCTCCAGAGATACCCTAGCATCTTTTTCTTTTTCACCCCATTATTCTATTCCACAATCCTTGTTTTTTTTCCCTTTCAGGGCATTTTTTACTTGACGTTGCCTTGAGTTTGGCGCAGCTTGGCCAAAAAACACGGCCCTTGCTTCATAAAACCACAAAACAACCAACCATCCTAAGTTGGTCATGGATCATGATAGACTTCCAGGTATGCACAGAGCGCAGGTGTTCCAGTGTTAAGTAGCTGCAGCTGAGGGAGGAGGAACGCAATGACAAACCGCAAAGAGGATGAATCTGATATCATCCGAAAACCCCAAAATGACTCGATCAATAATCATTCCAGTTATGCTAGCTTCATGCCATTCCTGAGTGGTGTGCAAGTTATCAGGAAAATAGGGGATCAATTTTTCACAGAACAGTCACGTGACTGCTAGTCGATATGTTGGTCACATTTTTTGAAGCTCCTCTCAATAGCAATGCTCAGTCCATGGGCGTCACCAGCACCAAATTATTGGGGAATGACTCAGTAGATAGGGCATAGATTACTAGGGGTCTAAGGGGGTCGCTCTGGAAAATGTTGAAAAAAATTAAGGACTAAAAACACTTTTTGAGGAATTCTGAATGCCTCCGACCGTATGTTAAGGAACTTAAATCTCCTAAAACATACCAAATTAAGCCTCAATCAAAGCGTATTTTGCAATTACCAAACAAAACAAAAACGCTATATAATATTAAAATTTAGAATTATCAACAGAATGCTGGGACTCAAAAAATTCAAATTGTTTTAAAAGAAATATTGGGGGGGACGCGTCCCCCCTCCGGCGGTGACGCCCGTGGCTCAGTCTACTTATATTTCCCGTCTATGGGACTGACACGAATAAACTCTCGAGGCGTTATTTCTCAGTCGTTCTAAACACATAACGAGAAACGAATGAAGAAAGAAAATTCGAATAGTCCATAGACGTGAAATATAAGTAGACTGAGCATTGCTTCTGCGAGGAGCTTCAAAAAGTGTGGCCAATACGTCGACTAGCAGTCACGTGACTGCTATATGAAAAATTTATTTGGTTGTCCGATTCGGCATCTTATCGCCTCGTTTGGCGATATAACATTTTATAACAGGGTAGGTGTGTGAGTGCGCATTTCTGTAGAATGGCGACAAAAGTGGGGAAATCGCAGTCTACTACTATCAAATGATCAATTAATGAACCAATCAGATGATAAATCTATGAATAGGCGTCTTCTCTCGTCCCGTGGACCAATCAGATAATGAATGTTAGGTTCCACCCATCGACCTTCTAATGAAATAGACGGAGCATGTGGGCGGAGTCGTAAGATCTCTGAAGGGTAAATCACAAATCGACTTAGCCGATTGGAAGCGCAGACTAGTGTTTTTGATCACGGGGATAATCACTTTAACCAATCAATAATTTAGGATTCATGCTTTTACCCACAACGACGTGACAGATCTTCAAACCGAACAACTAGAAGAAATAACATGAAGCTGCGAGCACATGCTCCGTCTATTTCATTATAAGGTCGATGGTTCCACCCAGCAGACGAAAGCAGTCACGCCACTACTAATTTCGGTCACGTGATCCTAGGCACATAAAAAGGTTACCATTGCTCACTCTACTTTTATTTTTCCTCTATGGGACTCACACGAGTAAAAGTCTCGAGACTAGATTTCTCTCTCTCTCTCAGTCGTTCTATACACATAACGAGAAACGAATGGGAAAAGTGAAAATTCAAAGTCACGAATCACTGAACCGAGATCATTTCCTCCGAGCTCTCGTAGTGGGATCTGAGATTCAAAAGCTTTCCCTACCACACAGAGCTTGGGAATAAAGCGCCTGCACGCGAAAAACAATATAAGATGTCAGTGGAAAATATATGGTTACTATAGAAGTGGGTAGATGTGGAAGAACGCCCAGTCGTTAGAGTGCTCAAACACGTGCTGGAAGTTTATTACTTAATCTCCAAAGGCGAAAAAGCCGATTAAACTGTTTTATTGAACGATTGGGGAATGAAATGATCAAATAGAGGAAACATATTTTTTATTTATACCCTAACTAGCTTTCGTTTACTTTTCTGGGTGAAATTTGTTGGTTCCAAGAAAATCTCCAACAGGTGCTTGAAAATAAAATTGTTTCAAGCCTCTATAGTTGATCTGGAGCCGCGGTGGTCAGGTTGGAAGTACAACGGATTAGCAACCGGAGGGTGCCGAGTTCGAATCCAGCCGAACACCGTCGTGTACAAAGGGGGTTGGTGCACGTTAAATCTGCCATGGCCTCAAATGTCCTCACGTTGGCGTGGTGTGGAAGTTTGGAGAGTGGGGTGCCAGTTCAGGTGTTGCCTCGTCATCTGACCGTGGTTCAAAATTACGTGGTATTGTCCTCGATCTTTCCCTTTGGGATTGATTCCGGACAGTCACCAATAACCCGTTGTGTTTCTCCAGTGTGACGTTGATTAAAATACCTACCTTGATAATATTTATCATTAGGGCCTGGATGCTGATGACACGTAAATTCCTGAGGTAGGTAGGTAATTAACGTCGCGCTGGAGTAATACAAAGGGTTATTGGCGACGGTCCGGAATCAATCCCTAAGCGAGAGATTCGTGGACAACGCCTCGTAATTTTGAACGGTCGGATGACGAGGACAACACCTGAGCTGGCACCCCGCTCTTCAAACAACCACGCCTATGTGAGGATATTGGAGGCCACGTCAGATTTAACGTGCACCAGCCCCGTATACACGACGGTCTTTGGCTGGATCGAGTTTCGAAATCGCAACCCTCCGGTGCTTAATCCGTTGATCCATGAAAAAATACCCTTAAAAGATGTTCCTAAATTGGAAGATTTGCCTTTAAAACTTGAAGGGGGAAATCGTATAAAACAGTTTGTATATTTTTGTTTTAGTTATAAATTGTCACATTATCTATTATAAGTAATGCTCTACATCTATAATAAGTATTATAAGTAATACTGAATCATGAGAGACTTTAACTTCAACACTTTTAAAAGAATTATACCATCTCTGTTGAAAAAGTATCTTTACTTAATTCCATCACAAAATATTCATAGAAAGCGAGATTCGGTAGGTTTGCACTTGGAAATCTTTTCAAATTATCAACTTCCTTTTTCACAAGTTGTTGATTTGTTACTCTTTGGACATTTGTTCCACTAATTTGACCACATTTCCAATGAAATTTTTCCAAGTCTTATGTCTAAAATAATTGCACCCTAGAATCTAATCAGGATAAACAGCATTTACCAGTGCTGTCAGATAATACCTAAAGGATTTGGTTTGGTTTGTCGCTTTAGGTTCATTTTTTGTAACATGAATGCTGATAACATCTCATTGAACCACGACTAGGATTTCAACTCAGAGCCGAAAGAAACAAGAACCAGAGTAAAGGATTAGGAATGCCAGCAACAGTACATTGTAAGAACGCTGAAAAACGTCTACAAAACTTTGATATCGAAGGTTCTATGTTATATTCAATTAGTCGTTATATCTATGAAAATATATACAAAATTTTAATTGTTAAAATAAAAAACGATCTTTCCAAGACTAAAACTCTTGAACTAATATTAAGTTAGTGTAAAAAGCAAAAAATACATATTTTTTATTTTAAAGGAAGAATTTTAGAAATATATATAGGCATCCCAAACTTTTCACAGGTAGATATATTTTTAATCTAAATTCGTTAAGTTAAACTTTGATCGAATTATTCAATGTCTAAAATCTCTCTTTTATTTGAAATTAAGAATTTAAAAACTAAAATAAGAATAAAAAAAATTATTTTGTGCTTATGCGTCTTACTATTAATAGAAGGGTATTTGTATTGAAAAGCTCGTTTTTCTGTTTTACTTATTGTTTATTTAATATAAGTCTCAAAATCAAACATTCTTTTTTCTTCTAATTTGCACCAAACGATATACAATAAAATAATAATAAAAGTAAGAGCAATAGGGGAAAATGTTATAGCCTTTGTTACTAAAGTATACGCAAATAATACACATATATATTAATACAAAAATCTTTAAGTTATCAGTTCTGAAGCCGTCAAGGATTTCAAACATTCAAATGTTATGATTTATATTTGTTGACTAGAATAGAAAACAAATTCGGTGTTAGGGTAAGTAGGTATTTTAATTAACGTCACACTGGAGCAACACGACGGGCTATTGGTGATGGTCCGGGATCAATCCCAAAGTGAAAGATCCGAGGGCAACACCACGTAATTTTGAACCACGGTCAGATGACGAGGCAACACACCTGGGATCCCACTCTTCAAACAACCACACCACGCCTATGTGAGGACATTTGAGGCCACGACGGATTTAACATGCACCAGCCCCCTTTGCACACGACGGTCTTTGGTCGGATTTGAACTTTCAACCCACCAGTTGCTAATCCGTTACTCTTCCAACTGGGCTGTGGCCGCCGTGGCTCAGTGGGTCTGCCCACTGCGCTAGCAACCTTCGAGTTGCATGCAGCGCATGTTCGATTCTTGCCAAGTGCATTCCTCCCTGGGTGTATTTCTCTCTTCTGTGTTAGTAAAGCTTTCACTGCATGGTGTCAATTAGTTGATATTGTATGTCTTGTGTCAATTGTCTGTGGCAGCATGGGCAAATATGGCCTTTGCGTCATAAAACCCCAAAAAACGAACCTTCGAACCGAGCTACCTCGGCCCTAGGTCTTATATAATGGATGAAATCATTCGCTCGTGTATAAATGTGTACACAGATACAAAAGAAATAAATTAAAATTTCTCTAGTACTAATAGTTGCATTTATCCATCTACTATGCAAGTGAAGTAATTTATAAGTACGTATACAATCCTCCGATAGTTTATTTCAATACTAAACACTTTGATTTAATTTGCATTAAACAAAATCAAGCGTCCGATTACTTTTACAGAACTTCAAAACAAACAGTACAAAATAGATATTCAGAAGCTTTTTAAAAAGGACCTACTTAATTTGACAACTGAAAATGAGCATTTTTAGTTTTATCAATGGTTAAAGCAACAAACTACTATCGATTGTGATAAAAAAAATTTGTCAATAATGCTTGTCTCACATTTGATTAAGGGTTCCACATTTGATTAATAAAACTGTATAACAATTTCTTTATATTCAAAAATTAATAAAACTATTTAATAGTTTGTTCTAATAGTTTGCGCGATGCTTCGAACGTTTACGAAATAGAACATCAGCTAAAGATTGCTCGAATCAAAAACAAAAAACACCCTACCTCAATTTCTTCAACAATCTCGGTTTCATCCAGCAACACGATCGTGCATTGATACTTTTTCTTCTTCCTCCCAAAGCATCCCATTTTCAAAAGCACTTTTCAAAAGACACAAAGAACGCGAACAAAACAATGCCGGAGAAAGAATTTTCCTGCACGAGGAGCAAAATCGTTTGATATATCCATCGAGAAAAGCGAAACAGCCTCACATCACGCAACCAGCTTTCTCATCTAAACCCACTTCAGTTGTTACACGCGGAGGTCGTCTGCTTCCACCCTGAGCGGTTACACCTGGTCTAACAAGAGCAAAAAGCGAGGACCTCGCAGGTGAGGAGAAACAATAATTTCGGAAACAATTAACGAAGGAATGAAAATTTCAGTGGTGCTGCCATCTATTGTATAATTTATGATATAAAAACTAAAAATCGAAAAGTGTTTTTTATAAATTTCGCGATTATAAATACGTTTTATACGTAAGTATATATTTATAACAGTTTTGAATTTTTTAATGTTGTGTTCACTGAGTACTAAAACATCAGATATTCTAATCTATTTTAGAGTGCATAATACTGTTTTTTAAAATTTAGATAATACACAACCACATTACTTATTTGCAACAAAAATAAAAAAAGTAAATATTCATATTTCTGGAAAGCTAAATATAGGCGGTGGTATAGTGTTTCTGCTGGCGATACGTGTTTCCTATATTCTGAACGTGACGTCAATCAACACTAAGCAAAAAAAAAAAACTCCAAAGAATAAATTTAGAGTTAATAGGAAATTGTTGACTGGTCAACCCCAATTAAATTAAACTCCAAATGTCAACAAAACGGCGAAGAGGATTTGGATAGCGGAAGTAAAATCTTCGTTAACTGCCTTGTTTGTTTATACTTAAAATCTCTATCTCTCGTAGTAAGCACGTTATCTTTGTTGCTATCGCAATTTGATTCGTACTATCTCTAATTTGGCGTCAGAAAAAAATATACATCTGTTTAAGGTATTGAGGCATAAAATCTGATAGCTTAGTTAACCTTTAAGTTCGAGGTGATGTCGGGGAGCAACACAATCGGTTTCATTGGTTGCGCCATCTATTGTCGAAGTTCAGAACCTTTTTAATCTTGGGGTCTGTTGCCCCACTGTAATTCAAATAGATCAGAAATCTAATAAAAATTAATAATTTGTAAATTCAAACTACATTATGTAAGAATTTTTATTTTAAATGTTTCACAATTCAATTTCACTTTTCTAGAATCCTAGTCTATATAAAATCGTATAGGCATTGTCAGATTCAGTTACCATATTTCCCCTACGAAACTTTCTCCCTATTTTTGAAGTAGAGCTCTATAAAACCACTCAATTTTTAAAATTTAAATACATATTTTTGACCTTTTTTAAAATAACCTTGTCTCCAAAATGCAATAAAATTTTGTGCTGTTTTCTTTATCTAAATCGATGTTACTATTTAACTTTCGGTGCCGTTCCTCTAATTGCGTATCCAAATTTTTTAATCTCAACTCAAAGGGAGCTAAATATTTCATACATCATTCCAGGAGTTTGTTCTAATTTATGTTGCATAAACCTAATTTGTTTTAAAACAATGTAGAAAATAAATTCGAACTTTTATATTCACTAAAGTTAAGATATTAATTCTGAAAATGAATCTCCAATCTAATAAACAAGCTGCAATCTTATGGAACAATTTGAAATCTTTCTTAATCCCTAAAATACTCTTATGTATACTAGTTAGTAATAAGGGCAAGGATTTTGTTCACCCAAAAATATGAAAATAGTCTAAAAATTGCTTAAATCTTGGCATAAAGCATGTCAATGACCACGTAATTTTGAATAATGGCCAGATGAGAAATTGTGAACGGAATTTCTATCTAAAGTCATGACAAAAGATGACAGGCCAACAAAATCCTGGCAAGGGTCAATTATCAATGTTTTGAATAAATACATGAAACCACCTGAATGTAGTCTAATTCAAAATTGCTATTCTTTTAAACCTCCTAGGCACTATGCTTATGGATGGAAGTTTAAACTTCAAATATAGCATTAACATAATGCAATTTTTTTGTTTTTCATCTAGTTTTATAATACATTTTAATCATGCATAATCACATTTTACTTAATCATACATAATCACATTTTAAACATGCACCTAGATTAAAATTAGTCAAAACTCCTTATTTTACATATATTTTCTATACTTCAAATAAATCTGGGGTATTTTGTACTTTATCTTACTAAATTTTAATTAAATGCATGAAAATATCCTTTTGTGAAATAATTCGAGTTTCTAATATTGGCATTTTGTAAGCCAAAAATCCAAATTATACACCAAATGGTCTCAAAAAGTAGGCTTGGTAAAAAGTTGACACATGTGAAGGAATGTATCTGTTTAGTCGAAAACTACTAATATTGGCCTTGAAATATAAACATAATAATCAGAGATTTAACAGCAATGTCTGATTTCCAAAAACTGAATTTTGACCAGGAAGCGGTCATCAGAAAAAATTAGAAATATCATTCAATTACATTTAAAACCAATTTTAAAACATTACTGCAAATAAATAACACATGACTACATGTATGCATTTAAGTTTATTCAATGCAAAATATTTATTCAAGACTTTTGTAAACCACTTTCAACACGAATGGCTCAAAAAGATTTTAATTTAATCTAAAGAGTATTGTTTCAGGTATTTGAAAGCAATCTTATGAGAGATGCCAAACAAGATATTCAAACTGTCTTTCTTGTGATATACGTTAAGTGATACCTTATATCCTCCTCCAAATATCTTGAGAAAAACATGCTAAAAGTTATATTTTGTCTCATATTTCATGAACTTCCTTTCGTAAATAAATACTTAATCTTTAATTGCCAATTTAGAACTTTTATTACATTCAACATTACTTTATTATATTCAATTTATTTATTATATAGTAATCAAAATCTGATTTTTAAAAATTGACAGATCTCAAGAGTATTTTAGTGACTTAATGGTAAGAACAGGCTGTGAAAAAAATATTTAAAATAATCTGGAGTATGCAATGTTTGGAAAACTTTGGCATAGTGTGAAAAAGTTCTAAACATGTTAATTTATGGTTACGTTAAACTAAGACAAGCAGCTGCATCAAATTGCATTGGTTTGATGCTGTATTGATTGTAATTTAATTCACTATTGATTTGATACATCTCTAATGTTATTGAAGATTTGAATATGAATGCAAGTATAGCGTATAGCCTCAAATAAAATATTTATGTGGATATCTTACAGGTAAAAAGGGATAAAATACAAAATTTAATACTTTATACAAGTGTACCAAAAAAACCATTCAAAATGTTTTATAAAACATAACTTTAAGCATAAACAACTGTTAACAGAAAGGAAATTATATAAAACAGGGATTATAAGAGAAATTGCCACAACTTGGGAACAAAAAACATTTTTAATCTCATGCATCAAATAATCAAATGCTATATGCAATATTAAATTTTACAGTACAAAACAAAATATTAGTTAACATTTAAAAAATTATAACACAGTTTAAATAGTTTAATCAGAACTCGTAAACACTTGAAAATAGATTTGCTGTGGCTTCGATAATATTCAAATGCATGTAAGTTCATGACAATAAACACTTTGATTTTCACATAACAGATTTATAAATTTATTTTAAAATCACTGACTGCATTTCTAAATAAAATTTTTAAACGAAACAATTCATATTGTGGATCACTATATTTGTACATTGTGCTTATTTATGCACAATATTTTAAATATCAATGCATTTTTTTCATGTTATTTTGCAGTCTAGATTAACTTTTTGAAAATAATACATAATCGAAAAGAAAAACCCCTAAACAAATATGTAAAACGTCCAAACCGAAAATTTAGATAAATTACCATCATCTTTCCATGCAAAAGTGTCCACTTTCATTTCCAATTTGGACATGTCAAAAGACTGAAATAATAGAAGGCAGATTTATCAAAGCATTTTATTATGTAATGATAGTGAACATAATGAATAAACTGAGGTTACAAAATCTAATAAACTTTTTAAAACTCAAACAATTTTTTCATAAATGAAAAGCCACCTAAAAATGGCCATGTTTTGAATAATCACTGCAACATGAGCAACAGCAACAATCAGACCTTGAAACACACTTTTTAAGTTCATGCAATAAGTCGCGTCCGATTCTTTTCTTGAAAGCAGACAACATTGCATCGTTAATGCAACAAATGGAGAGCAAACACTTAATGATAATTACCGAGTGTTCCGTAAATGATATATTTTGCATGTATATATATATTAATGTATGATAACAAGGTTAATTAATAGGCAATTCATTCACTCAAAAACTGCAGCAAGGTACTTAGGTTTTGCGAATCTCGCCGAATGTGGGCAGCTCGCAGGTTCCCAGAAGACAGAGTCGAATCCATTGACGACAGGGGAAAGATGAAATGGGAGGGATGACACGTGCGTTCAGGCCCCCGGCTAATGCAAGATTCCCATGGCGTTCTGTTGAGCGCGCTTCGCTTCTTCTTCCGCAACCTGCTTTTCAATGAGGTACTGAGCAGTATTCACATTATGAGCGAGACCAGTAATAGTGACTATGCGGTTCCGGGTCCCGGGGGCAAAGATCCCCTTCTTCGAGATCTGGATGTTCGCCCCGCTGTAGCGCTGGATCTCCACGAGGGCCTTCCCGCCCGGCCCCAGGATCGCACCTACGATGTTCTCTCCGATTTCGATCTCTATCTTGGTGACGTCCGGTCCCAGTCGGTCAATAGACTGGGGTTTTGCCAGAACGGAGCTGAGGCCCGTCCCGAGGCCGAAGGAGTTGTTGTTGATAGGCAGGGCAGCTGCGCTTGGCGAAGCGAGTGTGGGTGACGTGCGTCGGAAGGGCTCGAAGACTGCTGTTTCGGTCTGAACGAGGAAGCGGTCGCTCGAACGGGAAGTGGTGGGCGAGGTGAAGCCCGGCCCAAGACCCAAGCCCGAGACTCCGTTCCCGAGGCTCCCGATGGGGCTGAACATGCTGGAGCCCGTTCCCATCGGGTCCGACATCGCTACAGAGCTGGGGGCGGCCTCCATTCCTGGGACACCAGTAGCAGATGTGTACATGCCCTGGTTGGACATTCCTCCAGGAGGCATTGGACAACTAGCTGCAGCCGAGTTGGGCATTCCCATTCCCATACCACTAACCATTTGAGCACCATTTCCATTGATACAGAGTCCCAGGATGTTGTAGCTAGGGATGTTGTAACTCGCTAGGGTGTTCATGGCAGCGCCGATCTCAGACAGGGCCTGCTCCGAGTAGCCGCTCCCTCGGAGCATGTTCTTGAACCTTTCGATTACCTGAGAGACATTGGAAGTGGGGAGTGAGGGATTACCCATGGTGGAGTACGAGACGATGCCCGCTGTGCTTGACTGGGGACTTTGAAAGCTATTCGTGACCGTTGGACTGAGGCTATTGAGACTATCGTTAGAGCTATAGCTAGTGTTGCTGTTATTCATAGCACCTTTGGATATGCTATTGGGGTTTGCGAAGGGTGAACCAGTCGGGTTGAAATTTGCTATGGGACCCGTGACATCCGCGTAACTAACATTCAGACAATTACCACTCTGTGGATCTTGAACAATTTTCATTAAAATCAATTCACAAGCAATTCTATTATTCTCTATATCACCGATGACAGTTATACAGCGCTCAACTAAGGCATGGTCCTTGGACTTTTGTGATATCTGGACATAAGCAC
This sequence comes from Meta bourneti, assembly GCA_933210815.1. Classification (NCBI taxonomy): domain Eukaryota; kingdom Metazoa; phylum Arthropoda; class Arachnida; order Araneae; family Tetragnathidae; genus Meta; species Meta bourneti. The sequence continues at coordinate 101,809,797 of OW119925.1, forward strand.
CGCTTTTCTCTTTAATTTGTTTAATATAGCTCCCGCCTTTCCCCATAATCATACCCACCGTACTATTAGGAACCAATATTTTGACCTGCTTCTCCCTCTCCGCAGGCTGCTTGTGGTCAAAATCTATTGCGAGTTTTGCATTGGGGTCGGGTTTTTCTTTGATTTTCTCCATAATGAATTCATGAATTTTCAGAATGCCGTCAATGTTGCCAGTGATGAGGCAGACCCTTTCCCTCGTTCCGGGATAAAAGTCGGTCGCCTTGGACATCTTGACGCGGGTACCCGTTTCTTTCTGTAGCTGGGCAATTGTCTCGCCTCCCTTTCCAATGATGGCCCCAGCGGCGACGGACGGGACCAGGATCTTGAAGTGATACGTCCCGTTGGCACCACCCTGGTGAGACCGCTTGGTTTCGTTATCCAATTCTGAGTCAGAGGGTCTCTTTCTAGAATCGTCAAAATCAGATTCTGATCCATCATTTACTTCTCCAAGGGCAGATGCCATCCTCAGTACCTGCAAAAAGAGAAACAGTCCATCAGAAACTTTTAAAAAAAACACAATATTTCTTTCATCTCATACTAGATTACACTAGTTAAAAATTAAAATGTAAATTATTTTCATTGATTCACATTACATGATTTGCTATTTTTAAGAACAACAGAATTGTATGTTTTGAAATAAATTACTCCCATTTCAGGAAGATTTTTATAAAACACCTAAATTTATTGTAATACTATGTATACCTAGAACTATAAAAAAATTCAACATGTACAACTTAAAAGAAAAAATGATAGTTGGTTGTTTTGGGTTTTATGGTACAAGATCCAGAAATGGATAAGTTGTGCCACAAATAGATGTTAAAAATAGATTTCATAGATAGTAAAAATAGATTTCAAGATATAATTATCACCAGACTAACATTAAAAGCATGATGAATGAGTAATAATTTGTATTAAATGAGGTGATAGTTTAAAACCAGCTAGTTGTCCAGCAATGCGATGTACAATATATAAATGATACAGTGAATATTTACATGTATTTTAGGATGCAAGTAATATGATAAAGTAAAATCTATATATACATAGTTTAAAAAGTCAATAGCATGCACAATTTTTTAAATGTTTGAATGGGTTTTTTCCTCAATCAAGTCCCACAATGTTAAATTAGAACTAAAAACGTTTCTGCGAAGAAATAAAGAATAACCAATCAAAAATTATTGTGCATGTTAAAGAATCAATAAATTTCATCAAATTAAAATTTTATGTACCCATTACAATTAAAACTTCAAGGTTCCATAAATTTTAGTATGGAATAGTTTTATATATTTCCATATGTACAAGATGTATTGACACACCTGAATATAAGAAACTTCTACTGAGAAAGATTTTCCCTTTCCTTGTCATTCATCTGCCTAGTTTTCAATCCTAAGATTGGTTAAACCTTCAATCTAGGGAATTCTCATTCTCAAAACAATTAGAAATCTAACACTTCAATTTATGATTAGTATCATCTATACAAATTATGAAAAGAATTAAAATAAAAATTTTAAATGTGTTTTACACTAAAGATTAATAAAAAAATACTACAATACATCACTTTTTAATCTTAAACACAGATTAAATAGAAACTCAATCACTACTTGAAAAAAAATCAAGGAGCAAGATGTCCATTTTAAAAGCTCAGGTAGGTATTTAATTAGTGTCACACTGGAGCAACACAACGGGCTATTGGCCAGTCTGGGATCAAACATTCAAAAGCTCGGAATCTTACTAAGCAAATATTTTCCTTGACCACAATACTCATAACAATCGATTCTATTTTGCAAAATTTAACTGTTTTATCTTTTCTTCAAAACAAAACAGCAGAATCCTAACATGGCACAGCACTTTTGATGGAAGTAGTTAGTGTGGGAAGACGTAACTGTTTGAATTACCATAAGTAAACATCAATCAAATGAATTTTTCTAATAAATAATTTTACAATATCTCGAAATCTAGTATAAATAATGAAAATATAATTTATATTTAATGAAGTTTCATGTAAGTGCGTAAGGAAAGTTCAAAAAGTGTTTAGAACTTTCATACGATTAGTTTTCAAGACAGGCGTGTTTCTATGGCTTCCAGAAGACGAATGGCAGATAGTGAGCGCTGGCGTTCTGTGGGACGCCTTGAAGCAGGACAATCAATCACAGATGTTGTTCTTTCCTTCGGCGTTCATCATTTCACGATTATGGAAACAATTCCAAACAAGCCAAACAGTTGTCCGAAGAACTGTGGCTGGTCGCCCAAGGGTTACGATCTCCGCAGAAGATCGATATATTGCTGTTTTAGCCAAGCAGAATCGAAGAGCGACCTCCGCACGTGTGACATCTATGGTTGCAGTGTCCATTGGTAAGACGATATCTGCCACTACTGTTCGCTGAAGGCTACACATGAATGAACTGTATGCCCGGGTACCACGAGTTTGTGTTCCTCTATCCATCCAATCCAAAGGGGCATGATTAAAGTGATGTCGGCAACATGTGAATTGGACTGTCTGATTGGGCCAATGTTATGTTCACGGATGAGTCAAGATTTGCCCTGGAGCCAGATGACAAGCATGTAAGGGTATGGAGAGAACAAGGCACACGCAATCGGCCCCAGAACATCATCGAGCATCACGCATTCCGAGATGGAAGCATCATGGTGTGGGCAGGGATTTCGTTGGGATATCCCACCGACCTGCATATCTATAGACAGGGTTCTGACTGCTGTCCGCTATAGGGATGAAGTCCTAGAACCCAATGTGAGATTGTACGCTGCAGCAGTTGGTCCTGCTTTCGTTTAATGGATGATAATGAGAGCTCCCATCGAGCCAACGTCATCGACGACTACCTGGAGAGTGAGGGGATTGCGCGTATGGATTGGCCGGCGTACTCGCCCGACCTTAATCCCATTGAAAATCTTTGGGATGCCCTTGGCCGTGCTGCGTCTGCACGTTTCCCACCCCCAGTCACTCTCAGAGTTGCAAACTGCTCTACAGGAGGAATGGCGATTACTTGACTCTGGGGTGGTTGATCACCTCATGGAAAGCATGGTCACACGCTGTAAACTTTGTATGAGGATGAGGGGTGGTCACATACCCTATTAATGTTGGTTTTGTTTGTTTTGGATTTAAACATCATTTTGTTAATAACTCCAATATGACTTCATCTTATAATTTATGAAAATTGGATATTGTTTTCATCTTTGTATGCAATTCTTTGTTTTGTTTCATGCATAAACATATTTGCTACTTTCCTGTCGCATTTCGTGTCAATCAAAGTTGTACTTGTCGATTTTTTCACATTTTACCGCTTCATGCTTAAATTTTTGGCAGTGAGTGTACTTTCAAATGCAGTGACTAATAAGTAATATTTTTGGAAATCTACTTTCAATTAAAATATATAGTTATGAATACTTATATGCTCATTTTACAGGCTAAATATTTTTGAAAACATGTTAATTATAAAATGCATTTATCAAGGAAAAAAATTGGGAAAAGCATTTTGATTTTCATTTTTCAACATCCTAACTATTGGATAATTCAATTTAATTTCCCACAAATTAGTCTTATTAGGATCACATAATATATGGTCTGCAGTATCATTTTTAGTATATTTTTTAACAATTTTTAATACGGCATAATAAGCAATTTGAAAGCTTATATAATTCAGTAAGTTTGATAGAATCCTACATGGTTATAGCTGATCAATGTAAAGTACAGTACGGGTCAGGTGAGAAGGCAGATGATATAGGTAAAGTCCATTTGTACAAAGGTGTTTAAGCTTTTCAAGGGAGAAGGCTTCCAAATACATAATCATGTGTGGTGACCGTCATAGGTTGATTTTTTCATCAACTCAATGCTATTGCATCTAATCCCAAACAGTAAATTCGGAACCAGGAACTATGGAAAAGATGCCAATTGTAGGAAAGCATTGTTTATATTTAAATTGTTCCTTAATTTATCTAATTTAAAGAGTAGATTTGTTGAAACCATGAGGCTCAAATGTTACTAACTCACCAATCTAAACTATGCAACAGAAATACTTTCTTTCCAATACAATATTATAAGTATATCATCTTACGAATAAATCTGATTAGAACTAATGCATTGCTTGCATGCATTCCTTCTGAATTGATATGAACACAATTCTTGAAATGTTGACATTGACATTTCAAGAATAAATTTTATTGCAGTCATAGAAATTAATATAAGGTATGTGAAAGAGCCAACTTTGGCTAAGCTGTGCCAAGCAAGTTTTAAAACCATACAATGAAAGGAGATGAAAAATGGTTTCTACAGGAGAAAATAAAATAAGAACTTGAGTGATATGCTAAATAAAAAGTCATTTTTGATTTCTTGTTAACAATTTAAAAACATTGAAATCAAATCTTTCCAGTAATAAGTTTCAAAGATTGAATTAAAATAACAGAACGACATGTTAATAAAATGACAGAATTGTTCAGCATCATTAGCCTTTTTATGCATCTAAAATATTTACGAAATCCATTAATAACATTCTTAAGCGCAATGATTATGAGCCACAATTTTGCAGTCAATTTTTACAAAATGTGTGATGTCTGAATATTTTTTTCTAAAATATCTGAAAACAGGCATTTGATAAGGATGTGTCTGAATCGAAAATAAAAAATCAGCAAATTCACCAACAATATTAGAACAGTATTATTTTGATAGGTTTTAAAACATTACAATATTAAACATTTTCATAAATATTTATGAATTGAATAGAATTCCTTTTCCTTCAATAGTACTGATTTTTACAAGATTTAATTTTGCAGAAAATGTTACATAGCTTACACTTGCAAGTTAGGTTGGTTGGTTTCGGATTTTATGGTGCAAGGGCCATATTAGGCCAAGCAGCGCTAAAGACAAGCCCAATTTCAGACAACGTCAAGTAATTGTGAAAAGAAAGGATTGTTTGTTGGGTTTCTATGGCGATAAGGGCCATATTTCACCATGCTGTGCCACACATAACATACAATATCAAGTAATCAACACACACACAAGTTTTACTGGCACAATAGCGAGAAATACACCCAGGGAAAAATCGTATCTAACAGGAATAGAACATGTACCAACAACTAGCAAGTTGTTAACTCAGTGGGAATTCCCACTGAGCCGACTGTCCCAGAAAAGAAAGCCAGGTAAGTATTTTAAATAACATAGCACTGGAGCAACACGACGGGCTATTGGCGATGGTCTGGGATCAAACCCGAAGGGAAAGATCCAAGGACACCATGTAATTTTGAACCCGGTCAGATGACGAGGTCAATACCTGAGTTGGCACCCCACTCTCCAAACTTCCACACCATGCCAACATGAGGACATTTGAGGCCACAACAAATTTAACATGCACCAACCCCCTCTATACACGATGGTCTGTGGTTGGATTCGAACTTGCAACCATCTGGTTGCTAATCTGTTACTCTTCCAACCAGGCTACCGCTGTACCCAAAAAAGAAAGGATGGAGATCAATTGGGCATCCGTGGGTCCCAATCCCATGTTTACCAGAGACAGCAAGCCCCATGGGAAGACTAGTTTACTAGTGTACCTCGGGTTCTTGCAGTTGGGTTACCAGGAAATAAGTATTATTCTAGACTCCTACTAATTCAAAGTTCTAAAAACTTAATATAGGAAGTTTCTGCTTTAAAAGAAAAGGAACATTTTGTAACACAAAGGAGTAGAAAAGGAAAGTAATTTAATATTTACTATAAAGTGAATAATATTTACTAATATAATAAACCGGAATAGAATGACAGAATTGTTCAGTGTCATAAGTTGTCTTTTTATGTATCTAAAATATTCATGAAATCCATTAATATTCTTAAGTGGTTTGATTATAGGTCACCATTCTGCAGTCTATCTTTACAAAATGGTATAATAAATACTGCATAAACTTCGTATGGATATTCATTGACACCAAAGGAGGAAATTTACCCTAAGAACTCAGGTTTTCCACTTTTTACACAAAAGAAAAATTGGGGCAATTTCAGGGCTATTTTTCATTTTCAAAGGCTACATTTAACATAGACAAAAAAGATTAACTTGTGAGTGCACAAGAGAAGAAACTTTCACAAGTGTTAGAGTTGGGTTTCAGACCCAATTAAAAACATCAATTCTTAGTCAACCTACATATTACAAATAAAACATTAAGTCAACATTTTCATGATGAGTTTTTTAACTTTTTTAGATTAAAATGTGATCTGTAGACAGGTGAAATCTAAGTCATTTTTTCTCAGCACGAAGATTAGATTTCTTGAGAAACACATTTTATAAGTTCTGACATTTGAAACCAATTAGGGGATTTAGTTGGTTTATGTTTCTTATACTGCAATTTTTCGATACATATATATCAACAGCTTAGAACAGAAGCTCATTAACTGACGAAACTCATTTTTTACTGTACAGCTGTTTAAAGACTTAACTGTTAATTTTCAAGATAAAAAGTAAAATATAAACATTTTGATAGTGTTATACATCTTTTATTTACACTATGACTGCATTTTTCATCATGAAAATGCCTATTTAGTGTCTCCAAGAAAATGTCAGAATGTATTTCTGTTCTAAGCCGATGATATAATCATAATAAAATTACTCTTCTATGAATAATTGATAAATTGAGTATTACAAAAAGCAATAAAAAATTGTTAAAATAATAAAATTACAATTTTCGAATTGCTTGATAATTAGAATTCTTTCATTTTCTCAGAAGTTTTTTGACTTGTGTTTCACTTATAAACCAATAATATATTAAGCCCTCAATTTCTTATGGAACTTGACTTTGGACAATTAATATTGAACTTGGCTCTTGAATGCAGGTCAAATAAAATATGCAGTTCTCTTACAAAAATAAGGTGTTTAAAAAAATTGTATGGACTTTCAGCAAATATTAAAGAAAGGCTTAAAAAACCAAAATGAAAAATCAGGCCATTTTAAGTTCTGTGTACACCCTTAAAATATGTCTTTATGACCCAGATTTCCAGAAAAACATGCATAAAAATCGATGATGTCAAATCTGGTGAAAAGGAAAATTCTTAATTTGAGGTCATTTTAATTATGTTTGCATTAGAGAAGGTACAATGATGTTATGTAATGTGCTGTAATAATCCTGAATAATGATAGCAATTTTTTGCTTGTCAGGAAAGTGTCACAACACACACATAATGTATATAACTGCAAAACCCCCCGTGTTTAGTAAAGACAGTAAGCCCCATGGGAAAGAAAAGGTCGCTCAGGTACCTCTTGTCCGTGAAGTCCATACACACCTAAAGGAGATGTGCCCGAGGGCTTATTTTTCAAGAAAAGCATTCATTCAGAGAAGGGTTGGTTGGGTTTTATAGCGCAAGGGCCGTATTTCGCCATGCTGCACCAAACATCAAGTTAATGGACATACCCACACAAATAAATATTTAGACACAGAAGAGAGAAACACACCCAGGGACGAATTGAACCTCGTAGAGAGGGGAAAACAATAAATTCCCAGACCTATACTTGTAGGTACTATTATTTGTATTAAAACACAATCATAGGGATTCATAAAATAGAACAAAAATGTTAGTCAATAAGGTTAAACACATATTAACAATAGATTAGCAGTTTGGTTTGGGGGTTTTATGGTATAAGGGCTTTATTTGATCAAGTTACACCAAACACAAGACAGACAACATCAAGTTTATAAACAGTAGGAAAGTTACCATAGTAATAGAGGAAAGATAAAGGGGTTGAAGTAATTGTGTAAAACACTTGGATAATGACTTTTAAGTAACTTTTGTTTTGAATACAATTTCGAATTAATAGAACTCAATAATCCAATGTCAAATTCCATTGACTCAAACAAAACCCATTGAATTCATTTGATTAAATTCTTAACTAATTATTGCTCATGCAGTTTCTTACATGTTAGGGTTGGTTGGTTTGGGGGTTTTCTCCCAAGGGCCATATTTGGCTAAGCTATGCCAAACACAGTACAGGCAACTAGGGATTATCTTACATTATTTCAGTATTGATATAATGGAGAATATCCTCAACACTTACATCAGAACAAATTTGCAATTTACATCCAGTGTTAATTTAAGGATCCAATCATAAAGCTTTAAGATAAATATTTGACATTGATTGCAATACACAAGGTCAAATATGTTCTTATGTATTATTTTGCATCACATTTCACTGGATTGGAAAAATACTCTTTGGATAACATTGAATTTCTTGAAATTTAAAAACTATGAGAATAACAGCCAAATTATTAATGCCACGATATCAGGTTATACAATACATGTATTTTCATAAGTGATTTATAAAATTAATGCTTGGTTTTTGATATTTATAAAATAATCTTTTTATGAAATAACTAAATACTAAACACTTAAGAAATGCATGCAGCCGTTTGGACAATATTATCTTAGATCATGCAATACAAAAATTACCTCATTTGCTAGTATTTATGAGGGAAAATGGGATATTTTAAAAAGCTAAGACGACTTGGCTTTTCTATTGTCACGTCGAATTTAACTCAGATTGCCACCAAAGCTACTTTCTCAACCCCAAGAGTGGAACTATTACAGTAGGGCACCCTCTGAACACTTGAACTGGATGTGGAAATGTCGCAATTTGTGATTTTTCCAAAAGAAAAAGGGGCAAATGTAATTAAAAATAAAAATGCCAATTTTCAGTTTGTTTTTATCATATTCTTTACTCTAGCTCAAAAGAGAATTGAATGAAACAAAAGCTTAAAAATTGCTTTACAGTATCAATAGTATAGTTACTAAGACTGAATATCTCCAAAAATCATAAGCACGACTGGATGATTTTGAATTGTAGCTGACGTACTTGCTGTCTGGTGGATTGAATGAGCAGCATAAAAAATTATAATAAACAGCGTTTTTGGAATCCAAGTATGCAGAATATATTAAGCATTTACAGTGGGTCACTAAAGTATTTGGCCATCACACGTTTGTAACTATTTTCACGCATTTCATAAGGATGCAGTTAAAATTATGATTTAAAATTTCACAAGATAAAAGCTTTCTATTTTAGCCGTCCGTTAAAATACTTATTACAAGTTTTGCTAAAAATATTAAAATGCGATAAACCATGAAATCAGGCACACATAGATACAGTGCCTAATAAGTAAACTTTGATTTGAGATTCCTTCAAATGGAATTGTTTTTCAATGTTGAAAATCAATTTTCAATGCTGTATTAAAATTCTTGGCATTTTATACAAACAAGAAAATTGTGTGGAGGAAACTTAAATCAGAGCTCAGTCAGTGCACATATCAGCACAACTGTTATATGGATTGTGTAGATATATTTGAATTTATTACTAGTACTAAGATGCAATATGCATACAATCGGTCTTTTTACAAGGGATCGAAATTTGTTAGTGGTAAATTTGAATTATTCCTCTCAGCATTACGAGATTTCCAATCACAATACACCTGGCTCATTAACCACATCTATTGGTTGGAACAATCCTAGGTTGTTTCGATGTTTTATGGTGCAAGGACCATATTTGGCCACGCTGCACCTAACATAAGACAAGAAAAGAATCTTGACAAAAGAAAGATTCTATTGGTCAAGATGGTCAAAACTGGTTAGAAGTAATGAAAGGAGACTAAGTTGCAGAACTGATATAAGCGTGCGAACTCCTTAGATGGCTAAAGTAGAATTTGGTCTACATGACAATTTTTTTTATCTTTTCCAGTGTTGCTACAGTGAAAGTACTTGCGAAATCGTAGCATAAATTTTTAAAAATAGTAAAATTCAAATATAAAATGAATCGGCCAAAGCACACCTGTGATTTATATCCTATTGTTACTTTTATGAGAACATCTGAAGGAATTGCATATTTTGATTATCATAAAATAGTGAAATTTACAAAAATTTGTCTTTAAGTGGAATGGAATTCAATTGGCAAATAACTGGTACAAACAAAGATAGGTAGACTTAGATGTAATCTAAGATGTAAGACAAAATGCAAAAACTGAGACATTGATTTTCATGTTTTTGTTTAACTCGTACTTTTATGGAAGGTGGCTAAATACTTAAGTGGGCCTGATTTCATGGGTTATATGTTACATTTTAACTATTTGTAGCAAAATTTTTAATAATTACTCGATTATTTTAGTGGCAACCTAAAATAAAGACAGCTCTTATGTGGTAAAATTTTAATTACATCCTTATATAATGTATGAAAATAGTTAAAAACATGAGGTGGCTGAATACTTTTTGTGTCCCACTGTAGTTCTTGAAACGCATTTAATAAAGAAATTCAGGATATTCAACTAGAAAATGTTTAACATCTAATACTTTTCAAAATGGGGTGCAATTTCCGGTGACACATAAATCTTAACAGTTAGTTTTTCAGCATGAAACCAGGTACAAACATCAAACTGTATCATACTTTCGAATTATTTTTAAACGGTTTGTAATTTGATTAAAGAAAACACCAAGTTTGCCAGCAAAACAATTTGAAAAGATCTCGACAATTGTCATAACAAATCCAATATATTTAAAATGTACAAGAAATTTATATTGCATTTGTTTTACAAAGTGCTTCATGTAGAAATTGAGATGGCCTCAATACATACTGTTAAATATTTTCTTTATGGTATTCAGACTACAAAATGCAGACAGTTATAGAACTAGTCTAATATATAGAACTTTGAGTTTCAGGAGCATAAGTGGGGAAGTTGAAGGTTTGTAAGCTCTATATATTAGACTAGTTCAATAATACTAAAATGTCCAGAAAAATCTGATTATGTAAATCAACACTATTTACAAATATATTATATATAGCTGACAATGTGTAATAAATTATTGACCATAATGCCAAACAAACTAACCTTTGTTTTCTATACCCAAAAATTGCATACAAAAAAGATTAATAAAATACCGTATAAAATAAGCCTATAAACTATGTTATTTTAATCATAATACAGTATGAAAAATTTTCAAACATTAGTGTTGGCCACACAAACAAGGTAATTAAACTAATACAAAGCAAGATATAAAACATTAATAAGCATTTGGGGACAAATTTAATGAGTGGTTAAAAAGTGAATAAAATTTAATGTATGCAAAACCTTTATTTTATCCAAACTATCTTCAAGTCATTTGAAGTCATTTCAATACTTTTAGTGTGTAGCATAATAAAACTAATTTGAAAACAGTAATTTAAAATATGTATTTATTATTTGAGAAATAAATCATGATTTTAATTATCAACTTAAATTTGAGTCAAATTGGAAAATGTAAGCATTTTTGTTTCCATACACGATAACACAAATTTCCTTAATTTTGTAATCCAATATTTTTACGAATAGCTAATGTGAATTATTTAATACTAAAAAAAACATATGGATTGTCAAAACATTGTTTAATATCAGAAATATATATGAATTGGGGAAAGCAATGCTTGTTACAAATCATACAAAAATATGGCAATGATCCATTTAATGAGAATCCATTTAATGAGAAAGCAGTGCTTGTTTCCTTCAAAGCTAGAAATTCTATTCGTGGACAAAAGATTCTGTGTTTACACTTACAATGATTTAAGAATTTGATACCATTGAACATGCAGCCATATTTCAACAATTTAAAACAAAAGCGCAAATTCCTCAAGAATGTAGTCACCACAAGACCATAGTATACAACAGCTACAAGAGGTAGTGAACTCGCGTGGTTCACTTGGTACAAAAATGGCAGATGTCAGCTTGCTTAAATAGGAATCTACACAAACTGTTCTCATGCTTTAATCACTAATATCTCATATTTGCCCATTTTCTTTTCATCAAAAATATTATATTCTGGTATTGGAAAGGTTTTTTAATAAATAAGCCAAATTGCAAATAAAGTCAAGAAATATTAATTAAATTAAATATTTTTAAACACCCCCTTCGGATGGCTTCAGGTACCCCAAGGGTACGTGTACCACAGGTTGAAGAGCAGAGTATAGTGCAGACCCTTCACTGCACACTGTGTCAAATTTGATAAATTATTTTTGTATCTAATATTCAACATAAATTTTGTTTCTTCCATTGATGCACTTTATAACAATTTTGAACCATTAAGTTTTACAACTATTTTCTCAAATGGAAAACAGTGCAAATCTAATTAACTGAGCAGGACATTTATTTGAATTCACAACAGTTCTGGGAAACTGGTTACCGAGTTATTAGCATTTGTAAGTGGTTAGTATCTGAAGATTTTATCTTTTTCTTCTAGATATGGTAATATTTTCAGAGGGAAAGCTAGACTTTTGGGGATCTGGGGCAAATGAAGCAAAACTGCTGTCTAAAACATTAACATATTTCAATTTAAGATAATTCAGATCAAATATACTAATTTATGTCACATTAATTTTGTTAACACGTTAATGTTCCTCATAATAATTTGTATTGCAATTACTTATTGACTACACATAAAACAAAAAAAGATCGAGTTCTGTCAATGGGTCTCCCGGATAAAGTAAAAATTTTATGCTCTACATGTTTATGAGAAGAGAATTTTAATGTTTGATCTCTTTTCTAGTTTCTGAACAACAATATGATTGCAGGGGATACAAGAACGGAATAATCGACTTTCAATTACTGTATTTTGAAGATAGAGTGCATGAAAGCATTCACTTGATAAGGGCAAAGTTGAGTTTTAAATTATTTTTAAACATTTTCAATAAAAAACACTTTTTAATAAATATTTCTGAAATACCATGCTTATAGACATTGGCACACATGGCCATCACCCCTTAGCCACACTACCGGATGTTTTGAATCATTAATGCTTTCATTCCATTCTACCACGAGAACTGTTCTCATCACTATAGGAACAGAGCACATACATTTTGAGGAGTAGGGGTGATTCCTGGTGGATTTATTTATTTATTTTGTTGAGATTTGGCAGTGGAAAGAGGTAGTTTACTGGTGTAGATATTCTCGACTACAAGTAAAAAATTTTAACTCGTATGTTTTCAATTTGTCATTAAGTTGTTAATGTGACAAACTTGAATACATTTCTTCAAGCATCCCTTATGGTTGGTTGGTTTTATAGCACAAGGGCCATATTTGGCCAAGCTGCGCCAAACACGACAATGTCAAGTAATTGTGAAAAGAACGGATGGAGAGACAAAAAAGATCGCTTGGGCATCTTGTGCATCACCTATGGAAAATGGAAAGATCCATTTCCATGGCTACACAGGCAGACTTTGAGGTGGGAGTAGTTCTCGTCACACACAGATAATATATGTTTTCAAAGCTTGATTGGATGTTAGCAAAAAAAGTGTGAAACAATGTACAAAACTAAAAAGTATTTTTTGTTTGAAATTAAAATATTATGCAATGAAAGGTTGAAATAAATAAGTGAAAATAATGCAAACTTACAAACTAGTGAATACTAATGATCATGGTTCTTCAGAGTACAGAAGGCCTGAAGGGAGACCATTTTACAGTGGAGGGTGCAGTTACACCCCTGTAGTTGCAATTCAAACTACTCTCTGTACCTAAATTTAAATACACAAGAAATTACTCATAAAGTTACAGCTTGTACTAAAATAAAATTTACGAGTTCAAAAGCACAATTATAAGACGCCATTATTAAATCCTTAAAATACCTCAGAAGAAATAGGAAAATTAAAATTAGATGTGCATGTAAAATATTAAATAAAAATCGAATTAAATGTTCTCAATGACTCAAAATGACAACATTGTCTGCACAATCCCTTTTCAACTTATTTCACATTAAGTAGAGTAGACCGTACCTCGAATTCAACATTCCAATTTTTAAAATTATTTCTTGCAGGGCTACCCTAACTTTTATGAACAGACCAACTTTTTCAAATGGTTTGGTTTATTGGGGGTTTATTTGGCCACATAGGCCATATTTGGCCATGCTGTACCAGACACAATATCAAGTAATAAACACACACAATGAAAGTTTTACTGACACATAAGAGAAATACACCCAGGGAGGAATGCACCTGACAGGAATTGAACCTGCGCTGCCTACAACTTGAAGGTTGCTAGTGCAGTGGACATACCCACTGAGCCATATGGCCCCTTTTTCAAATGGAAATATCAGTGTTTCACCCAGCTTTGTAGATGTTGTGGAAGGGTTGGTTTTATAGTACAAGGGCCATGCTTGGCAGAGCATTGTAGAACTTATTTATAATTTTACACCATTTTACTCTCCCTTTAATTATTACATGCAATTTTACAAATCTATTTCCAAGATACATAATCAGTTGTGAAGATTATGTTTGTTTATATGTGAGTGAATTCCAAAGTGCAATAAGTTTGACAATTGTAAATTTTTTTTAAGTTATGATTCCTAGCACACTTCAGGCTTCGATAAAACGGCAGATTTGTTGATGGCAAGTATTTTTTGTCATTCTTATCAGGCCATGACAATTCTAGCTTAATATCTCAATTTTTTATATTAATTTATAAAGATCACAGGGAAGTGAATATCATCTTCATAGAATATTCCATTAGTGTAAGACTAACAGAGATAAAAAAGAATATTCATTATGTATCCAGACATGGTTTGGTTTGTCGCTCTAACGTCAATTTTTATTAATTAGGCTGGGATCTATGGTGTAAAATGGATTCCTGCCCACTACAAACATCCATGTCTAGACTGGGATTTAAATCCAGAACTTTTGAGCTGAGGGCAGGAGTGCTAATCACTCTGCTTAACAGGCTGGCATCCATCCCGACATGGAATATTATATTTTGTAAAAGTAAAGAAACTACAATGAAAAGTGAATCTAATAAATATTAATATTAATAAAATTTGTTGCAATTAAGCTTTCTTCCCTTATCCCAGCAGCTGAAAGCATTATTCATGGATGACTGGTAGACAAAAGTACTAAGTTGTGAATTTGTCCTTGCTATTTGCTTTGATCACATTGGCAATGTTGGCTTTTCCTAGTTCCCCAAAAGAGACATCTTTGTGAGACTCCTCTACAGTCCCATACAGGATTTTCAGTATAAACAAACCACAAGACAGATTTTACTTCCAGTTACCAAATACAGAATGTGCAGGAAGCACATTCTACTACAAAAACATAAATACCATCTACACTTAGCTTTAGTCTCATAGGAAGGTACATGCCTCACCCTGTATAATTATAAATATTTAATTAAATTTGATTGGTTCATTTATTCATTAAATTTAACTGTCAAAATTAATGCCATTCTCCTGTGGGTTAGGATTATTTTCCAAGAGTAACCAGGTAAAGCCTTCCAAGTATCAACATTCTTGGTTTTGTTTTGTTGGGGGTTTATGGCATAAGGGCCATGCTGTGCCAGACACGACATACAATATCAAGTAATAGACACAATGAGTTTTACTGACACAGAAGAGAAAAATACACCCAGGGAGGAAATCAACATTCTTGGAGCAATGATGATACAATTATAATAAAGTAGATGCAATTTAATTTTTCTTGTTTCTCAAAATAATAAATATTTTTATCAGATTAATTTTATACAGTAATTATATTTTCAAGTTCAAAAGGATAAAACTTCAGTCACAAATTTGATTCACAGATTGCACTGTTATCATTCAGTCATCTTTTCCAAGGTTTTTCCTGTGTATTGAAGGTTATTTTTAAAAGATCAAATGTGGCTTGCATAGAAAAAGTATAACTAGGAAATTATTTTTCATTGAAAGTAAATTTCAGTTCTATAAGTTGTTTAATCTGATGAGAGTGAAATAATAAACAAAAAAGATATTTATATTTTTAAAGTAATATTAATTCTAATGCTTTGACAATTTTATTGCTTTATTCATAGCATCTGGAATATATTTTTAATAAAAATTTATTTTGCAACAAAGCATCTTCCATTAAGCAATGGGGAATCCTTCCAGAGTTCAATACAATTATCTAATCTTGCATGTGCCAGCTGTTAGCATTCCCAGAATGCTTAGTCATTAGATGGCTTCTAAAAATACAATATGAGAATTGAAAGTGAGAAATTAAGTTTTCATAATCTTATATATTAAACCCAGTAAAATATAAGTAGTTACAATTTGAAGTTTAGGATAATTTTTTATAGTAAATATTTCCTGAAGTAGTAAATTAATCTTAAGATGTTTATATGGACATCTTTAAATATATAAGTTTTAAAAAATGTTACTGCTTTAATGAATTAAAACCTATAGTGATTAATTTGACCATTATAAGTATTGTTTCTTTTAAATTATTTATATCATTTACTTACATCAATCAAGCAAAAAAAGTTACGCAATTTATTCATTTTTTAAAGTTAAAGTCTGGAAATGTTGGTATTCACATATATAAAAGACATTGATAGAAGAGTTTGTAATTCAATAGATGAGAAAACAAATTCCACTACACATTTAACAATCTAGAATATTAAAAGTATTTGAAACTTCGTGTAATGAAATAATATAAGTACAACAAAATTATTTGATTATGCATTTCATTCATCTTCAAGTTTTGATTCAATTACAAAAAATACAATTTATGATTTAGTTAAAACTGCAGAAAAGAATTTGAGGATAATGGATATAGACTTAACACCCATCAAAAAACAAACCAACACTTCCCAGGCTTTGGGATTATTTTCCAATTTAATAATTTGCTTGAAACCACTAATCATTCTAGTCTTTGCTTAAAACCTTAACTCAATCAGTACAATAAGAAAGCCATGAACATCAAGTATATTATTGTTCAAAATTTGACACTTCATAGAATTATGAATTCAATTAGATAATATTTAAATTAAAATTATGGCATGCAATGAAAGTACATAAGATATACGTATGTTTAGTTTGATTTGTTGCTCTACAGTCATTTTTTTTCTATCAGGGCTAATTAGACGAGATAAATGTTAAAAGTTCATCAAAATAAACACTGCAAATATTTTGCTAGTAACAGAAAAATTAAGATTCAAATAATAGAGTTTAAATAGATTTTAAAAGAGAATTTTGAATACAAGTTGAACGGCAGTTGTATTTCCTAAATTTCTCTTAAAAATTTAGGAGTATTTTACAATTGATTTTATAAATTTAGAAACAATTATAGAAAAATATATGATAGCCAAATTAACTGACTGAAGGATGAAACAAAAAGTAAAATATAAATTTTCTAAAGACATACAAATATGTGATCCACTTTAATTATAAGCTGGTTAAAGATGACTCAGTTTCAAATAAAACTTGGTACACCTGAATAAATCTAATTAGAAATGTTTAGCAATTATTTATGGATATTGAAGATTAATCCTATCTTTTTATCTGAATGCTACACATACAGCCACAGAAAAACAAAATATGTGTGATATATCAAAACAGAATTCAACTTTCCATTCTGTTATTTTCCTTTCTATGCTTGAAGTTGTTACACAAGTAGTAAAAACTTTTAACACTGAATATAGGCTATAAATAGTTACTCCACTAGGTAACAAGATACTTTTAAAAAATATGCAGCAAACAATCAGTGGTATCAATCACACCTATTAAACAAGTTCATAGCCCAAAAGAACAAAATAAAAATATGGCAAGCACTAGATATTTTACAGCAATTAAAGCAAAATTAAATAGTAGCAATCAGTCATCAAAGTAAGTCATGTCTTTGATGAAATCCTGAAAAATTCAGGGAAATTTCAGTAAGCAGATTATTTATAAATATATTTAAAATACACTATAAAAATAAATATCCAACCATTAAGTGATTAAAATACAAGTAATTTTTCTGCAGTAAATTATATATCACATGATTTTCCAATGTATTTTTCCAATGTAATACCAAAACAGATGGACTTACATTTGCTGGAAATAAAGATTCCTACTGCTCAGGATTTCAAAGTTAGGACTTGAGATAACTTCAATGTCACATGGACATTTAAGCAAATAAGAAAGTTTTCCCAGCAATCAATTAAGCAGAGCAACATTTTATCAAGAAACCGGATATTTATCTGAGTGACTCACAAAACTATCGAAAGATTCGATTCCCAGAGGTATTCTGACCTTTACTTCAACACTAATTTGAAATTCGGGAGAAAAATAAACAATTGAATGTAAAATATAAGAGAGAAAGTATCAAATACTTTGATCCAAAAGCAACTTGCAGCAGGATCTCACCAACACCGGCTAGTCTGGAATGGAATTTCTCGATGACACGTACCCACCACCCAACATAGACTGGATCTCACTTAAAATATTTGTACAATTTCCTTCTCAATGATTTCTCGGTCAAAAGAACCGCTTCTAAGAAGAGAGATTGATTGGAGTTATTTTTCCAACCAATTTAGGATCTCAGATTTATAATTGAACAATTTTAATAATAATTAGAAAATTTTCTTCAACGTCATCCCAATCCTTAGCCGCAGGTCACCCAGTGACCCGCTGGTCATAGATTGCCGACCAGTGGCTTATAAGGGACTCATGGTTATAGAATGGATTTCTGTGTCTAGGGATGAATATGTTTTCTTTCCCCGTTCTAAAGTCGGGCCGAAATAGCTTCGATTATACATTAAATTTCTTATTACAGGAAATTTTTAAGACCCTTTTAAATGAGTACTTGCCTGATAGAACAACATGGCGAAACGGTTGCAGTTAATTCTTCACTTCGCAAGCGGTTCCTCTTTACTTTCCGATTTAGCCGTAGGGGTCTCCCACATGGAAAAAAGATCATAAAAAATAAACTATTCTTCAGTATTCTATCGCGATTTAAACTATACATAATTAAATTTGAAGAACAATAGTAAAACAATCACATATTGAGACAGAAAACGTCAGTATATTAAAGAACGATTGCAAAATTCATCTCAACTCGTCACTCTGTTCTTGATTAATTTTTTGAATAATTGTTAAGTAAATTGTTTGTAGTCAAATTGTTTTTAAAATGGCATAGATAGCGTTTGTACAAACACGCAGTGATTAAATGAATAGAAAATAAGACGAAAGAGGCAGTCAAGCTACTTTTTTGCTGATCACGTGTCACAAAATAAGTTTGTAAAATTCTCATAATTTTGAGAAATTTATTCATTTATAATTATGTTTTACAATGTCATAAACTTATAATATTCTTTTTGTCTGAATCAATACACCATATCAGTTTCAAAGATGCTATATTAGGCCTATAAAACGAGCTATTTATTCATCATAACCATGATTACCATCCGCATTGCGTTTGTTCTAGTTGGCGTCTATTTGTAGTACATTATGAGTCAATGTGCTTACCCCTATCAACTCAAAATTATCACAGTTCTGAACTTTTTTTCTATTTGTCACTTTTTTTACCATAATTTTCAATTACATTTATTAGCGTTTGATAGTGACTTTACTCATCATTTGGCATCAAATTGAACCTTGGAATGTGAATTTAGAAAGATTCTTGTAAATTCTAGTTTTGTCGCCAATCTTAGTTACAAAAGGGATTGCTATTGTCCCATTCAAATGATTTTTTAGTTGAATAGAAATTCCACTTTTCCATTTCTCGTTGAATCGCTTTTAGTGGATATTGCACTTCTTTGCTCATACATACGTATTTATACTACCACGGAGGCATTCACAATTCCTAGACGATTATAAAGACTTAATTTATCACTTGTTTTATTCACGTAGGCTATTGTTATAACTTAATTGAAATAAATTTACCACGACCCACCGAAACTGCTCAGATTCATAAGTATGCCAAATGTGGTAGAGTTCATTCATCGTCTCTGAGAGGATTTTTCTGTCAATCTAAATGGGGGAAGGAGGGAGGTAGATGGGGGGGGCGGTAGTGTTTTTGCTGCGGAACGTTCTTGTACATATTTCGGACGTGACGTCACATGGCTTGTTTTTCAAATAAGATTTCTGCACGTCACCAGTAAAAATTCCAAAGAATAAATTCTAAATTGATTCTTGATATTTGATTTGTCAACGTCAATTGATTAAACTCCAAATGATGTCGCCAAACGGCGATAAACTGCGAGTATTTGGGTAATAGGAAGTAGAATCCCTGGCTTCCGTTTGGTTTATTTGTACTGTAAATTCCTCAGAAAAATGTAGCTGAAAGAAAATATTCTTTCTAGTAATTTAGTTTTTTGCTTTACAGCAATTAAAAAACTACTGAAAGCCGTATGCAAGATCAAATCGAGACCATAGGGTAAACAAGTGGATCTGATTAACTGTCTTATGCTTAAATCTTTGCAATCATAGCAATGGGATTTTCTAAAATGGAACAGGAAACGTAATAACTAGCAGAATACAGATATCTTGTCAATAATGCAATGAGATTTTATTCTCTGTGTGTAATCCTTAAATCTCAAACTCAATAGTTCTACACGGTCGCTACAATTTTTTTTCTTACACATATTTATCGTTTGCAGAAGAACAAATCAAACATTTATCCACTGAGGAAGGGGTGGTAACCTGTTTTTAATGTAGCTACAGGTGTGGCGGATAAGAAGTGAGATTGTGCACACCACAAACCGAAAAACTAACATTTAAAACAAAACCGTTGGAATACGTTTATTCAAAACATGTAGACTACTGAGTTGAATTGCCTCAGATGCAAATGAAAAGTGTTTAAAATAATAATGAACAGTTTTATGAGATATTTGACTATCCTTTTGTCTGAAAATTTTCAGAAACTAGCTGAATAAGTGAATTCAATGTTAAATGCAAGTGACACATCAACGCTTCGAGATCTCTATTTTGACTAAAGTAGGTCCCTGTCTAATTAGCCCTCGTGTAGCAAAAAAATGAGCAGGCCAACCAAACCTATTGTATTTTGACTTGATGAATTCCATGGTAGGGAACGTTGATTCATATACAACAATTAACAGACTACATGAATTTGATATACAGAAAAGACCAAGACCTGTAGACTAACTTTGATCCAAACATTCTTTTTACTCTGAACTTGTGTAGTAAAAAATGATAAGAGCAATAGATCAAAACTTTTGTATGGGAACAAAGAACTATGTTGATTCGTGGGGAAAAATCAAAATCAGTTATACAAATCGAGAAGGGATTTATTTAAAGTTCTTATAAAACTTGTTTCAATGAAGTATCATTAAACAGGTCCACAATACATAATCTGTTTTCAATCCAAAACTAAGTATTTGCGATTTTGTAAACAATTAAATTTTGAAGTGAATCGAATTAGTTCTCGGATTCCTTAAAAACGGTATGTTTGAAGAATAAAGTTTGAATATCTACATTAATTATTCTATCGTTCAGCATCATTCTAAAAATAAAATCTTGGTGACAGGGGACTTCACTTGGTTCAGAACTATTTTGACTTTAAAATATAACTCAAATCAGCTAATCAAGAATATTTCGAATTTTCATTAAAGCGACTTTAAAAACAAACTGGGTTGTATTATGGTATTTTTAGTTCATGGCAAATCTGTACTTCGTGTTACTTTATTGTTTAAAACAATTTGGCACATTAGAAAACTCGACCATTTTTGAATTCATAATTCTCTTCTTAAATGCGTTAAAACTGAATTAAAAAATACTTGCTCAATGTGAAACATCAGAAATAAAGTTTTTAGTTTATAAAAATGAAGTTAGAAGTGTTATAAAACACATCTTTGGAAGCAGCTTTCAAGACAAGGTGTTCCATCTTTCTTTACATTGAATTTAGAGTGAAAGTTATTTTAATGTTCAACCTTACGTGACAAGATTTTTTGAAGAACTGCTTCAATTTTTATTTTAGTTGTTTCATTTTATTACAGCGTTATATGGGTTTTAAGTGTATTTTATTACGGGTAAGGGAAACACAGTTATAGCAAAATACTTTTAACATAGAGGAAAGGTCTTGTCTTGCTCTACGGTAATTTTCATGATGGCTAACTTGACATTGGTTTTGAAAGAATTTGATCGTGCTCAGGTGTTCCTAGGTTTTTGTTTTATAATGAATTGAGGACGAGCCCTCGTCTTAAAAAATAGTAGGTTGTGTCGAGGACGCAAACCGTAGTTTTGACGTGAATACTCGAGCTTGATGTTGGATTGTGGAATGAATGTAGCAGACATAGGAAGTTGGAGCGATTGTTTATTGTGAATATTCAACAATTAATTTACAGTTTGAACGATTAGAATACAGTTTGATATTAATATTGAAGGATAATTTTATTGATTAAAGACCTGTGATTATAGCGTAGTTCTGTAGCTTTCGAATGACGCCACTGACGTTGTCCTCACTCCACACAATCCAACGTTACACTGGCTCAAAACTCGTCAAATACATTAGAATTTCGACCTATTGCGGGCCCCTCCTCGCGCTCAGTGCGCCTGCGCACTCGGTCCGAAGATCATTTCATGTACGGACATCCTTTGCCTACACGTCGTTATATTTATCTTTTGGGTGTTTCTTTTAGTTCTCAAATCATATGAGAAAACAGTTGTAACGCTTTTTAGTAACGCACGACTTTCATGCATGTCCCTCAGTACTGTTCCGATTTTAAAGACGTTTACAAGTCAAAGGTGGTATGTGAACTGCAGTATTCTATGAACCGGACTTACGAATCGCATGGGAAAGATTTGTTGAATTAAAATAATTACGATCTGTCATCTTGTGCAGCCCGTTTTTAAAGCATTCATAACTTTTCGAGTATCGCAATTTGTCTAAAAGGACGATGTAATTCAAAATTAATATTTTGTTTTTCAAAGAACGGAATGATTCTACTAAACGTGAACAAAGCAAAAAAGCAACTTGCTTTTTTTCATTTCCATTTCACATTTCGCGATTTCACGACAAAAAGTAACGCAATTCACAATAAAGATTTTATTTTTATACTAAAAAAATCATTCAATTAAACTCGAACTAACAAAGGGAATCGAATCGGGAAATAGACTACTCATTCTCATACACAAGATCGTTGTGTTGATCCAGTTGGACGTTAATTAAGTACCTACCTCATACACAAGATATGAACGAATTTCATATTTTTCAAATTCACTGTTTGAATTCCACAATTTTCAAAAAATAAATTAAAAGATTTTCTAACTTTCCGGCTACTCTGTAAAGTACTTTTTGAGTCGTATCGCCTTTTTCGAGAAAGTGCGATATATTTCCTAGCTTGCCAAATCTGTACTTACATAAGTAGGTCAATTTTCTATGCCTGATAGGATTAAGGGATTAAGACGATGACAGTAAGTGCACGTCACACAGGAATCAATTTATACGACGGAGATAACGACAAATGACGCCAGTGTAGGATTTTTGCCCCTAGTTCTAAACTGTACCATAATTTTTGCGATTATACTGAAATATCCGAGTATAACAATTAATGGGATTTTTATTGTTATGCCTAGTTGCGACAGATACCACAGCTGTGGTATAAGCCAATGTCAAAGTAGATAGATGTCTAATCCACAGATAATCGTACTTTATCCAAATCTATAAATGAAAGCCCTCAGGGGTACATCTTGTGTACGGGCTTCACGAACCCGAGGTACCCTTGTGATATGGGACTTTTCACATGGAGTTCACTGTTTCTGGTAAACATGGGGAGCGATCCCAAGATGACCAAGCGACCTTTCTGTACTTTCTTTTCTATGTCCTTTCTTTTCACAATTGACATTGTCTGTCTTGTGTTTGGCGTAGCTTTGCCAAATATGGTCCTTGTGCCATAAAACCCAAAACCAACCATAAATAAATAAACCGTATTTTATGGTTGAAAGTTTTGGAAACATGCTGTCACGATCATATATAATTATAAGTTAATTTGACACCCGCTTTATACTGTTTTGGTTTTCCCGGCAAATTATAAATAAAAATTTGAAATTCTTTCAATAGGTTGGTTGCTTGTTTTGCGCCAAAAACAAGACAATAGCAAGTAAAAAATGTCAGCAATGGAGAAAAATGAGGGATCGGGGAACAGAGAAGAGGGATGAAAGCAGAAAAAGATCACTTGGGTATCCCGGGAGCACAACTCCCGTGTTTACTAAAGACAGCAAACCCCATTGGAGAAGAAAAGATCGCTCAAGTACCTCGGGGTCCATGAAACCTAAAGAAGATATGACCCTGAGGGCCTTTTTCAATAGGATTCTCAAGCCATTGTCCACTACATTTGATGAAATATATGATATTGTTCTCGAAATAATACTTAATGGGATTATAAAATGGATAAATTAAAAACACACTTTTCTCGGATATTTATTCTAAAACAATTTGAACGCAGATGATAACCTTTTTTTCGTTCGAAACAAGTTATTAACGCAAAGATTTAATTGAAAATAAGAAATAAATATTCCAAAATTGCCAAATTTGTCGAGCCTTTAAGTTTACCTTGCGTAAATCAGTATATAGGTCCTTGGTTCAAATCCCAATCTAGGCGTGAGTGTTAATAATGGTTAGGAGTCCATTAACGACTCTTCGTATAGAAAGAACAGAACCACAAAAAAGGTAAAGCACAAAATTTCACTCTGTTCTTTTCGTTTAAATTTATCGTGTTCAAAAGATGGTTCTTGACAAAAATTATTATTTTTTAAATTAAAACAAATGAAAAACACTTTTTTATTTTAAAACTGTTTCCTAATTAAATACTTTTATCAATAGGTATGTATGCTACCCCATCTCTTACGTATAAAGAAACAAAGTTGAAGACAATTAAATGAAAAACAGGTATATGTTGCAACATCAAACATTAAAAGTGGATCAAATATGTATCCATGGATCTCTTCTCAATCAAAAATCTCATAGCAATTAATTTCATTCTATCCGAAGAAAATGTTTTTAAAGTTAATTTAGAATGTAATGAGCAGTATCTTAGGCAACTATTTGGGATAGATACATCAGGAATTACAGCGACGGCAGCATAATATTTTTAAAAAGTATTCTAAAAATGATCCTCAGTGACATGTTTATAATTATTAGAAATAAAACTACTTATTCTATTTTAAATGAATTTTAAAGGGTTTTTGATTCCGAAGAGTTTTTTTCCACAGTATCTTTCATAAAATGAAACGTAGGAGAATGTGAAACAAGAACTTCAAAAGAACAACAATTTTAAGGATTAATGTTTAATTTTTCCGAATGATAAATATTTTGTATTGGTATTAACTATCAAGCTTTTAAATATTAAGAAATCTGCAAATATTTCTAAACATATTGGATTATATTTTACAAAGAGTATGGAATAAACTTTTTTAACAAGAGTTTATCGAACAAAAATTGAAACAAATTGTCATTTGGAAGATTTAATGAAAAATGTCCAAAAACAAATGCACATAAACATTAAGTTATATTTTAGTGTAGTTAAAATCAAAATAACTTAAATTTACTTTTATGAATTATCAGTGTATAAAAATATTTAAAGGATTAGGAAAGACTGACGGTTTTTAATTTTAATATAACGTTGAATGGTTTGGTTTTAAATGGATTTGCAGGGTTTTCATCCTTCCAATCAAAAATTATCTGCAAAAAAATTTCTTTATGAACAAAAGTTATGTAATTATATTTCATACCTTAAGTAGTTTAAATCATTTATAAATTTTTAAAAAATTATTAGTTAAGTTTTTAGTTTTAGTGAATTCCAATAGGGGATAGCTGCACCACAACACTATTGTAGTGTTTCGTGATTTCTACACGAAACAAACACTATCAAGTTAAAATATTTATTTTTTGTTTTATTAGAAAGGTGAAATATTTGATTTCAGAATACAAATTTTCTGTGTAGAATATTTAATTGTCTTGTGTCTTAGTTAAAATTTTATCACATTTTACATAAAAGTTTACGACTCTTAAAGATTGATTAAATTATTATCCAAGTTAGTAATTAAACAAAATGATTACATCACGTTGACACTTTAATATATTCCATAATTGTGTATGTAATACTTTCTAACTCGAATTTCTTTTCTGATAATCTTTTTTTGCCGAGCGACAGTACTTGCTTCTCAGGTTAAATATTATGGAAATTATTCAATCCAACGATTCAAATTTAATTTTAAATATCAACACAAATTATCCATATCCAAAATTTACGATTCTTAATATTCAGTAATTTTTTTTAATTACTGAATATTTTTTTAATGTAAAAATTATTGTTAAAATACTGCTTCAGTTTTTAGTTAATTAAATTTTTTATAGATGGCAGCACCACTTTGTATTAAGATGTGTTTGATTTGGTTTAAAATGGAACTCTTTAGATCGAAGTACTTATTAAATAGAAATATGTTTTTGGAAAGAGCGAATACTCATAATAAAAATTTAAAAGTTTCTGAAAAATTCTACGAATTTACAAAACATTTCTTAAAAATTTCATAAGATTTTGTAAACACTTTTAATCAGTTGTGTTGGGAAGTTTTGCCTATTGAAATGTCAGTTTGTGGTGGAGTTTATAGAATAAGAAATATAGTGTTCTAAATTCGAACTTAAATTTAACGTGATAGTAAGGTATGTTTTGCCGTTTTCATATTTTATGTTCAAAATTTAAGAAAAAAAGTAAGCAACATCAATTGCATATAAAAATTAATTTCGATGTTATAATACATTTAATGAGTCTGTTTGAGGTAGAATGTAATTATGTTACCCAAAACTATGTTCTGTGGTTAAAATGAAAATAATTCTAATAAATATTCTGTTTTTTTTATAATATCGTATGAACATGTTGTCACAACATATATATTTAAGTAGTCTGATTTCGTCTGAGCATATTTAAAAATAAGTACTGACAAATTCCTATCAAGTTTGTTAATTTTTACCCCATTGGAAATTGTACTAGAACAAACACTACGTAGTTTCACGAAGAATTTTAATTTCGCGAGCAGCAGAGGGAATCTCAATCTGTTATTTACAATTAGGAGTTCGAAGTTCACCTATTTCTATCAGCTATCTACGATTCTTCCTGTGGACCTTTCTGCCACCATGTGAAATTTCGTAGGGGTATTTAAAGACACTAAAGTTAGGGGATTGAAGTTCTTCACCCCGAATGGGTGGTCGAAAAATCTGAAATGATCTACCATCTATAAAAAGTATTCTACCGTAATATAGTTTTACCTAATCTCTCTCTCTCTCTCTATTTATATATAAAGCAGTTGGCGTCTGTCTGTTCTCTATACAAATCTACACCGTTTGACCTATCCACACTAAACTTGCTACACGTATTCTTTAGAACCCTGCGGGTAACGTAGGCTAAATTTTAACGCCCATTCTATTTGTCTTGGGTGTGCAGAGGGGGCTAAAATTAATTCGAAATCCCTATAGGAATAACATTTTTTACGAGGGCCAATTGTCAGATCAATTCACACCAAATTTGGTACATTCATTCTTTAGAATGTACCAAATTTGGTGTGAATTGATCTGACAATTGGCCCTCGTAAAAACACTCAATGTTATTCCTATAGGGATTTCGAATAGTATATTCGATTATTATATCTACGGGAAACATAGATATACTAACTCCCCTTCGATTTGTCCTGGGTAAGCAGAAGGAGCTAAAAGCAATTCGAAATCTCTATAGGAATAGCGTTGAGTATCTTTAGTATTACAGCTTGACCAATTCAAAACAAATTTCGTAGACTCATTCTGTAGACTACTGCGGGCAATTCCGGCTAGATATTAACTACCGTTCGGGGGATTTCTCCTGGGTTTGTAGAGGCACTAAAAACAATTCGAAATCCTCCTAGGAATACCATTGAGTATCTTGATGATCACTGTCAGACCAATTCACACCAAATTTGGTACAATCATAATTTAGAATACTGTGGGAAACATAGACTATATATTAACCCCCGTTCTATTTGTCCTGTGTCTGTGGAGGGGCTAAAAGCAATTCAAAATCCCCATAGTAATATTACGATGAATTACAAACATTTCAACCCGAGAAACGCCGTGTAATTCATCTAATTTCAAATAAAGAAACGCGTTATAGACTACACAATTTGTACTTTTTCTCTACTAAGTACATTTTTTTCAGCCCTCGACAGATTGTTTTCCTTGGTACATTGCACTATTTTTGTTTTTATAGAAGCGCGATCAAGGGGTAATAGTATCTCGATTTTGGAATCTTTGACGTAAAAGCTGTAGCAGCATTATACTACCAAATATACTGATAATTTTTAATCAATTGAATACATTAAAACACGAGAAAAATCCATCAATTTCGAAGAACTTTTCCACAACTGCAGAACTTTGAAAAATTCCTATTTTTTGCATTCACACTCCGTGGAATTATAAAGTCTTACTTAATGTCACCATTTTGATCAATCGCCTATGAATCACCTTTTACTTTTTAAGCTAACTTCTGTTCTCTTTCCTTTCGCGGCCTCTCTCTAATGATTTATATGCTCATTTGAAAGTTATCTTTACATTTGTTTAAATTAATATTCGATGACGATTAATTCACGTGACAATTGTTCAAGTTGATTCCAAAAGACTCACTTTTTTCGAAGCCACGAAAGGGAATTATACTTAGTTAATATCATTTCATCAGTTTTTATGCTTTGGTAAGGTAGTTATTATTTAATATTATAAACACTAGATGGCGATACTACAAATTCTTGAATGCTTGGCAATTGGAAAATTTGTAGTCGCAGAACAATAATCGGAAAGGACATTTTTAATAACTTGCAAAAAACTTCGTACAAAATGTGTTTAAACATTTCGAATAACTGTAAATTAAAGGAAGCCATGGCGATCATCATCTATATTATTTCTATAGTATAGATCCCTTTTACGCCTCGTACACGCGGCGAATCTTAACACACAAGTGAGGTATCAAAAGAAAGAGAATTTCCCGGAACACTGACGAATCCATTCTATTTTTCAAAGGTGTGCAGAGGGGGGCTAAAAACAATTCGAAATCCCCATAGGAATAACATTGAGTGTAAAACGATTGCGGTACGCAACTCTGTTTTACCAGTATTGTAAAAACAACTTTTCCAATAACTTTTTTTTTACCAGTATTACTAGGAAGACAACTTTTTCACCATCTATATTATTTCTATAGTATAGATCCCTTTTACGTCTCTTACACGCGACGAATTATTTATTTATGTCTTGGACTGGTTTTTCATTTCTTTCCATAATATCAATAATTTATGAATATGTGATTTGATGATATAAGGATATTAAACAACGCATGTTCCACGCGAGGTTAAGATTTGAAAAAAAAAAATAGAAAAATACAACTTAGCAATTTTTGTGAATTCTAGAGAGTTAGGATAACCTTATTAGACCTTTTGGCGGAAGAATTACGTACTTTACACAAATGGTTGGAACAACGCTAACAATAATCTCAAGGAGGAAGTGTAAATAGTGATTGATTAAACATTTTGATATTTTGGATATAAAAAAATTCGCTTACATCTTTCACCCTTACAACGGATGGTGAAACGGGGGCGAATTGTTCATGCGAGAATTCTCGCACGGGCACGCTAATTAAATTTTATTCCAAAACAAATAACTAATCAGAATAAATTAATTGTATTAAAATCAAGGACATTTGAGAGTTGATAGAATGATCGTTTATTTTGAAGAAATGAGTTGAATTTTTAGTAGTTTAATTTTTTTTGGTTGTGTCAACGAATTGTCGAAACTATTATTAAAATATGGTTTTAAAATATATTGCTGCAATGAAGCATTTCATAGATATTTCTTAACACGTTCGACAAAAAGTTAGTTTAAATAATTTTGTTCTTTTAGAACTTCATAATTTTTTACTTCTATTAGAAATGAATGCTTTTTGTAAAGAGATGCAAGTTCTCCAAAGAAAAGTGGATTTTTATGTTTTATGGTCAACTGTCTCATTACCTCAAGTACTATTAATTTTGGAATACAATTTTCTTTTAACAAAAACATTAATTCATTTTGCCATTTAGATTGTATTGCAAAAATAAGTCTAGATGGCGACCTTATACTAATTATATTGTGGATACTGAATTTAAAAAATATATTTTTATCCCAATCTTTTCCATTCAAAAGTATTTCTTTGGTAGGGAAGGGGTTTTTCTCTCCATGAAAATTACAAAAAGGGAATTTTTATGATGCTTGATTGTCCTATTGTAATTCATATTCAATTCTTTGTCGTAATATTCTTATGAAATTTTAAATCTAATTGATTTTAACGATTTGTATACCTTAAAAATGTGTTTACATTTAATTTTACTTGGAATACTTTTTCAGAAATTTCATTTAGCATATAAAATTGAAATGAAAAATGTACCATTTTTCAAATACGTGTGTGTGAGACAATGACTAATTCTTATAAAATTGTCTTTTCAAAGAACATTTTATTTCTCTTCTAAAAGAGCATCGTCGTCAGAGACACTCCTGTTTTATGTAAAAGAAATCTAGATTCTTGCACCCCTTTCCAGGTTTTAGTTTCAATCAGGAAGCTGAATTAGTAGGCTTTATGAAAAGTAAGAAAGTTTCGAGGTTTTTCGCAGAAGTTGAATTTGCTGTAGCACGGTAGAAAAGGAAATTTAAGCAAAACCTCGGTTGTCCGTAAAGTTGTCTTATACTCATATAGGTGCCACAATTTTTCTCTTCGAGTCAAAAGTGAAAGTCATGAAATTTTATTTTTAAAATTTACCACTGAAAGGCTCCGGCCAACAAGTTCATCAGTCACAGAATGCAAATTCCATAATGGAAAAAATTAAAAACAAAATATCCAAGTGGATCAAAGAAATTTCCAATTGTTTGAATGAGTGCTCAATGCTTGGGAGATGACATGACCTTTTGAATAATGGTCGAATCATTAAAGTTTTGGAATTTCTTGAAGCATGGCTTAAAAAATTTTAACAGTGGCTTATCGTTATGTTACTCCAAGCCCTTCAATCTACAAAATGTTTAGATTACTTTTCTTCAAAGTCTGGAATACACCATAAAAAATATTCTGTTCATAGCTGTAATCAAAAGATTTTTGTAAGTTGAAACTACGAAACCCTTTCAAAATACTAATATCCCGATTCCTTTAGTTCTTTATAAGTAGCTTTTATCCACAATTTTTCCTGTAAGCAGTTACATAGCATACGCATATAAGCTGTTGCAGTACATAACTGCCACAAATTTAGTCAAAATCATTCAAATTTTCAGTTTTATTTTATGTGCTACGATGGATTGTGTGTGGTGTATGGTACTCACAAAAAAGTCTCACCTTACTCAAACAACCTCCGAAAACATATTAACTTGGCTAAATAATGTTATTAATAACAAGCAATCTGGCGGATTCGGGTGTGTGTCCTTGTCACTTCCGTCGCTGCTGACAGTCCTGGATTACAGACTATGGAGACTTCTCAAACCTGTACATATCATCAACTTTGGATCTTTTCTTACCCGAATCACTTATTGATTGTACAAAGTATATCAAATGTATACTCTTTTAAATGATGTAGGGTTCATTTAACTGTATACCGATTGTGTTTGAATGCTTTTAATTAAGTTTCGGCGTTTGTCATCGTCTTTATTCAAAATTTGTACTTGTGCTATTTAGAAAAAATCTGTTTTCCCTGAAGTTATAAGTTTTTGATTATCCTATTCCCACTTTCACGTTTGAGGGCCGTGGTAGCCCGATTGGAAGAGTAACATATTAGCAACCGGAGGGTTGCGAGTTCGAATCCAACCAAAGACCATTGTGTATGTGGGGGCTGGTGCACGCTAAATCTGTCGTGGCCTCAACTGTCCTCACGTTGGCGTGGTGTGGAAGTTTGGAGAGTGGGCTGCCAGCTCAGATGTTGACCTCGTCATCTGACCGTGGTTCAAAATTACCCGGCGTTGTCCTCAGATCCTTAGGGATTGATCCCGAACCGACGCTAATAGCCCGTTGTGTTGCTCCAGTGCGATGTTAATTAACTACTTACCCACTTTCACGTTGAAATGTGGAAATTTGGAGAGTGGGGTGCCATCTTAGGCCGACCTCGTCATCTGACTGTGACTCAAAACGACGAGATGTTACCTTTCCCTTCGGGACTGATCCCGGACCGTCTTCAATAGCCCGTTGCGACGTTAATTTAACTACCTACCTATTCCCACTTGCAGCGGAGGATTGTAAATATATACAATAAGTACATATTTGTGAATTGAATGTAAATAAATCCAGCGTGGTCTCCTATTGCTGGCGGTTTGATTCCTGTCAAATGCATTCCTCCCTGGGTGTATTTCTTTCTTCTGTGTCAGTAAAACTTTCATTGTGTGTGTCTATTACTTGATATTGTATGTCATGTTTGAGACAGCATGGCCCTTGCGCCATAAACCCCCAAAACCAACCTATTGCTGGCGGTTTGATTCCTGTCAGATGCATTCCTCCCTGGGTGTATTTCTTTCTTCTGTGTCAGTAAAACTTTCATTGTGTGTGTCTATTACTTGATATTGTATGTCATGTTTGAGGCAGCATGGCCCTTGCGCCATAAACCCCCAAAACCAACCTATTGCTGGCGGTTTGATTCCTGTCAGATGCATTCCTTACTGGGTGTATTTCTTTCTTCTGTGTCAGTAAAACTTTCATTGTGTGTGTCTATTACTTGATATTGTATGTCATGTTTGAGGCAGCATGGCCCTTGCGCCATAAACCCCCAAAACCAACCTATTGCTGGCGGTTTGATTCCTGTCAGATGCATTCCTCCCTGGGTGTATTTCTTTCTTCTGTGTCAGTAAAACTTTCATTGTGTGTGTCTATTACTTGATATTGTATGTCATGTTTGAGGCAGCATGGCCCTTGCGCCATAAACCCCCAAAACCAACCTATTGCTGGCGGTTTGATTCCTGTCAGATGCATTCCTCCCTGGGTGTATTTCTTTCTTCTGTGTCTGTAAAACTTTCATCGTGTGTGTCTATTACTTGATATTGTATGTCATATCTGAGGCAGCATGGCCAAGTATGGCCCTTGCGCCATAAACCCCCAGACCAACCTATTGCTGGCGGTTTGATTCCTGTCAGATGCATTCCTCCCTGGGTGTATTTCTTTCTTCTGTGTCAGTAAAACTTTCATTGCGTGTGTCTATTACTTGATATTGTATGTCATGTTTGAGGCAGCATGGCCAAGTATGGCCCTTGCGCCATAAACCCCCAAAACCAACCTATTGCTGGCGGTTTGATTCCTGTCAGATGCATTCCTCCCTGGGTGTATTTCTTTCTTCTGTGTCTGTAAAACTTTCATCGTGTGTGTCTATTACTTGATATTGTATGTCATATCTGAGGCAGCATGGCCAAGTATGGCCCTTGCGCCATAAACCCCCAGACCAACCTATTGCTGGCGGTTTGATTCCTGTCAGATGCATTCCTCCCTGGGTGTATTTCTCTCTTCTGTGTCAGTAAAACTTTCATTGTGTGTGTCTATTACTTGATATTGTACGTCATGTCCGACGCAGCATGGCCAAGTCTGGCCCTAGTGCCATAAAACGCCAAAACCAGCTGGCTCCGGTGAGCCAAGAGACCTATTCCAGCCACCCTTTGACCAATCTTAAGCCCTTGTTGGTAGGCTGGGTCACAAAACAAAGAGCCTAGGCCTATTCTCACTTTCAGTCTGAGATGGCGTCGCGCTAGTTTTGTTTTTGGGGCGAACACTCATTTTTCGGAAGCAACCGTTGCACAAAATGCTAACTAAGACGGAAATGTCGGATAAATTTCCGCAGCTGGTGTAAATAGGCTATAGGGAAATAATGAATGCGGAATACACAATTCCACGAAGATCGCCTGCGTTCCAAGTCATTCACCCCGCTGTTTACCCCACACCCACATCGACGTCTCATTCGGAGGCAGGTGTCACAATGCGGGACTCGCTCCGGCCAGGATTTAATTGATAATAATTCCGGCCTCGATGTGTCGCGCAATCAATAAGTAATAAACATGACCCTCATCCGGACGCTGACACGAAGCGAGATCGAGAAATCGCGAACGTTGTTCGGGGAGGTGTTGAATCATGCTGGTCGGTTCAACAGTCTCTGGGTTCGAATCCCTGCGTGGGCATGGGTAGGCGGAGTGGTTAGGACTTAAATCAGGAGTTCCCAGTCCAATTCGGGGCCGCGATAGCCAGGTTCGAAGAGTAGCGGATTAGCAACTGGAGGGTTGAGAGTTCGAATCCAACCAAACACCGTCGTGTACAAAGGGGACTGGTGCACTTTAAATCTGTCAAATGTCTTCACGTTGGCGTGGTGTGAAAGTTTGGCGAGTGGGCTGCCAGCTCAGGTGTTGACCTCGTCATCTGACCGTGGTGTTGTCCTTTCCCTTCGGGTTTGATCCCGGACATCCCGTTCGGTTGCTCCAGTGTGACGTTAATTAAACTACCTACCAACCAAAGATCGTCGTGTATGTCGGAGCTGGTGCACATGAAATCTGGCGTGGACTCCAATGTCTTCAAGTTGGCTTGGAGTGGGGTGTCATCTCAGGTGTGATCTCGTCATTTGACCGTGGATCAAAATGACGAGGTAGGTATTTTAATTAACTTCACACTGGAACAACACAACGGGCTATTTCAAAATGACGAGGTGTTGTCCTCGGATCTTTCCCTTCGAGATTGATACAGGACCGTCCCCAATAGCCCGTTGTGCTTCTCCAGTTCGACGTTAATTAACTACTACCAACTACCCAGTTCAATTCGCTCTCAGGCTGATATGATAGCTGAAAGTTTAGCGCTCTGGTTGTATTCTCTGCAGGTCGTCATCTGACCGTGATTCAAAATTACGTGGTGTTGTCCTCGATCTTTCCCATTGGGATTGATCCCGGACCGTCACCAATAGCCCGTTGTGTTGCACCAGTGTGACGTTAATTAAAATACCTACCTACCTATTCTCCACAAGCTCTGAGTTTGAATAACTGTCGAGACATTGTTAATTGGTTGGTTTTGATGACACAAGAGACATATTTGGCTAAGCTGCGCCAAACATGACAGTTAACGTCAGTACATGGGCATACACATACAAGGAAAGTTTTACTGACTTTTTAGAGAGAAATACCGCAGGGTAACTAACAGGAATCGAATTTGTGCCGCCTATAGCTCTCAGGTTGCTTGTGCAGAGAGCAAAGTCCCTGAGCAACGGCGACAACTGGTCAAGACTCGGATGAGACAGTTGTTTTGCGTACTAACCTGCTAATTGAAGGTAGTGCAGGTTCGATTCCTCCCTGGGTATCTTTCTCTCACGTGTCAGGAAAACTTTCATTGTGTGTGTTATGCTCATTTAATTGACTGTCTTGTGTTAGGCGCAGCTCGGCAAAAGTATGGCTTTTGCGCCATAAAATCCAACCAACTAAACTAATTTTTGACATGTGGAATATGCAAAACAATAAGGTGGCAGGTTCACCCGTCAAGTTTCAGTTTCAGCACATCGCCCTTCAAAGGTTTGATTAGAATCGCAGTCGAATAATTAAGCTTCCAGAATGTTCTTTTTCCATCCGCTAGAATCGGACACCCGGCACACATGTCGGATCCGGAGGAGTCTGTTTCGAAAAGTCTCCAGGCTGGGGCCGATCCAGCATTCGATCTGCTTTTTTCGGTGCCTCCGTGTACCTCTCAACCCTTCCGTCGCATGCACGGAAGTGAAGCCCAGCCCAGACGGCGCCGCGAAGCATTCCCCTCCGCCGCTATTTAGCGGCTGCTGCTCCAACCTTTGCGGTTTTTGCAAGTGGGCCAGAGCTGCCGCCGATGGGACACGACTCGGATCGAGTTTCGCACACTGTGGGTGTCACGAAATGGAAATAACGCAACTAATAAAGTACAAAATTTTCTGTATTTCAAGATTGTGGCCAGTGGGGGTTAAAGCCTCCCTGGATTTTCTAATCCCACCCTTATCCCCCCTCGGGGGCACATCTTTAGGTGTGTACGGGCTTCACGAATCCGAGGTACTCTAGGGGCAATGTAGCCAGGTTTGAAAAGTAACGGATCCAACAAAGACCTTCGTGTACATAGGGGGTTGATGCAAATGTCCTCACTTTGGCGTGGTGTGGAAGTTTGGGGGGTGCCAGCTCAGGTGTGGCCTCGGCATCTGACCGTGGTTCAAAATTACGTGGTGCTGTCCTCGGGCCTTTCCCTTCTGGTTTGATCCCGGACCGTCGTCAATAGCCCGTTATGGTGTTCCAGTGCGACGTTAATTAAAAAAAAAATATCTACCGAGGTACTCTAGTGATCGGTTCTTTTCCCTTGGGATTTACAAATATGGCCCTTACGCCTTAAAACCTAAAAAAAAACAACCAACCCATGTGAGTTACTGCTTCTGGTAAACATAAGGTTGCGACTCCAGGATGCTCAACCACTTTCTTCTCTCTGTCCTTTCTTTTACCACGTTGTCGGACCGGATGAAGTTGTCGTGCGTTTGGCGCTGCATGGCCAAAGATGGGCCTTTAGCCATAAAACCCCAAACCAACCTCTACCAACATCTACCCAAATCATGGAATTCTTCACCAATTTCGTGACTGATGGAATTGTGTAATATCCATTGTATTCTCAGTTGGTCCATGTCCAGCTTTCATTTCACAATAATTTATCATTGAAATGAGAACTTTCAGCGGGGAAGAGATAACCACATTTAAAATATCGCAATCTGCGGATTCAGCTTAGGAACTTGTGGCTCAGTGGTTTTGCCCACTGCGAGCTGCAGGTGGCGGAGGTTTGATTCCTGTAACTATCCTGGGTGTATTTTGTTATGATGTTATTAACTTTCATTAAGGAATATATATATATATATATATATATATAGATTCAATTAATCACCAAGCCGCTTTAAATTTATTTCTGTTTACCGATGGAGTCCAGTTTAAAGGTAGATCAGTTTTTCCTGGGGATCCGCTGAACTTTGACAAGAGACCGGAATGACAAGTGGATGGAACTCTATTTCTGGAGACTCATCCCGAACCTGTTCTCTCTCCAGAGAATGGGTGTCGGCATGGACACTGGCTAGCGTCCGGAGTTGACGTTCGGGTCACTCGTGCCTCTTAATAACAGCCCAGTTCGGCATATGCATGCCGAATGCTGCACATGCTGGAATACCATGCTGGAACCTACCATGTACATGCATGGTATTCGGCCAACTTTCCCGGAGTGTCACTAAATTGCAAGTTGCCTAGAGTTTTCTAGACTTCTCTAGCGAGACTAAGTGGCCACACTAAGGCCTTGATATTTGAGGATGGCGTTAAGATCTTCTCCGGATGTTCCTGTTCCACAAGCCTTGCAACCCCTACTCGTCTTGTTTGAATGTTCGCATTGAGTCGGAATTCTCTTCAAGCTGAGGTCCCTGTCTAATCGTTCCAAAAAATGACTGTAGTGCGTCAAATCAAATCACCTGCGCTCTGAGAGAGTTCCTAAGATTCAATCTGGTATCTTAGAGACTTCCTACCGTAAAAGACCATCTCGACGGTTCGACGTCATTTTAACACGTTTTCGCATCGGCCATACACGAGTCAAGCATAGATTTTTATTGGTCGGGGAAACAATTCCATCGTGCCTCCATTGCCAAGAGCCATCTCTCCATTAATCATGTTTTAACTAATTGTACAAATCTTAGGCACTTTTATTGGCGCTATTTTAATACTCCATCTCCAATTTTATCAAACTTGTTGAGTCACCTGCATTCATAGCTCGGGATTTTTACCTCATTTATAATTAACATCTTTTAATTACATCTGATTTTCAATTTTAATTACCAACTGAGATGGGGATATCCAATCTTAATCTCTTTTATTATCGTATCTTAGTCTCGAGTTTTCATATTTTTATCCTCATAATTTAGTTTTCAAGGGTGACTTCCTTTTTTTATACATATTGATTTTTACAACAGCTGTTATATATCACATAAACTACAACATCCATATCATCAGCACCTTTTGTTGATCAGGCTATTTTAACCTTTTATTTGCTTTCACTGGTTAGCATCATCTTGTGTTTGGCGCAGCTTGTCCGTTTTTGAATCTTGCGCCATAAAACCCAAACCAACCTACACGAAAAGAAAGAAATAGCTTTTGCGAAAGAGTAGATTTAATATCTTTACAGGAAAATTCACTCATAACTTTTTAGATTGCATTGTTCTTTGGAAATGAGATATTATTTTACGAGTTCATCTAAACTGATTATCACACTGTTAATAATGCCATTACGTGCCCATTCATTAAGACGACATGGCATTTAAAAAAGTGTACATATCAAACAGTTCATTCTCCCTTTCCTCACATCATTTTAATTAAAATAATTGCACAAGAGAATTTTTGTGTTTCCACAAAACACAATCACAAACCAAATCTAAACTCGTCATCCGTTACATTGCACATTACTTCATTCTGCGCATTAAGATTCTATTGCAAGGCTCAATTTCAAATTCAAAGCATTGTTTCGTGTCGCCATCTACACGTGACGAGCGGAAATAGCATGTGCGCATTTTAGTATTTGACAAGCACGTGGTTTGCGGGAAGTAAATACAATCGTAGGGAAACCGGATTTGCGTCATCTAATGATTTCTGAATAAGCGGTGGAAACAAACGGAAAGCCATCAACGTGCGTTTACCAACACGGACATTATGCAATTTTATTTTTCAAAAAGGAGATTTAATCTTTCCAAATTCTCATCTCAAATTGTAAATATTATTTTCCTCCTGCGAGGAATGGTACTTCTGTGTGGATGATCCTTCCTCACGTTTGTTTACCGATGATAAATCGAATCTTCGATAATTTTACATCATTTTGTGAAAAGAGTTGTTTTGAAAAACATGTTTTGAGATTCATGTCAAATTCTTTCGACTTTTGTATGATATTATTTTCAACGCTATGCGAAAGGAATTTCTTGAAATCCAGTGAAAACTGTATCTGGAGTTAAGTTTTGATGAAAATTTACAACTTTTTTTACATCTTTTGCACCATGTTTCTAAAAGCAAAATAAATTTCCAAAACAGACAAGCTCAGGGGGATTCTTTTTGCTAAGGTTCTTTTGTAAGTTTGGATTTCTTTCACACCTATATAATAAAAGATTAGCATTTGTCATCAAATAAAATAGAAACATATATTTCATAATTTTTTTCTTTTGCAGTTAAAAGCGACTCAAAATATTCCGTTTTCAACAATTTGCTAAAAGTAAGACAAAATAGCGTTTTTCTGAAAGTTTTAAAAGAATGTTTTGACTACGAGAAAATGTTTCGGTCATTGAAGTTGTTATAAAAACAAGAGCTACAACTAGGCGGATACAAAGTGATAAGATCAGTTCGATATTCTGCTAGTTTGTTACTAATAGGATAGAATGTGGTCGAAAAATTTGGTTCGGAATCCGAATTCTTTGTTTCTTGTTTTTTTATTGTCATTTGACACATCATGTCACGACTGCTGTGTATATCTAATACTTAATCAAACGAACATAAATCGTTAAAAAACCCTATATAATAGGATGATGCATTTTGTAATATATTTTTGTTTTTTCGAACAGAAAGCTCCGCTCCACTGTCTAAACTAGTTTTTTTCCAATAAGATTGTGCTTGGAGATATGAAGAAATCTGATCTTTCAAAGAAATAAAATTAGAAATTTTTTGGTTTTCGGGTTCGACTTTTTATGTTTCTTGAACATTATTAAGTCGTGTGCTGTGAATATTTTAAAAAATAGTTATGGCTAAATGTCTTAAAATGAAATTATTATTCTGTGCCTTGGTAGAAAAGGAGCCAATGTGCATTTTGCAAGTTTTTGGTAACAGATGATTCGGTAATTTATTTTATACTTATTACAGCTTTCACAAAAAATACTTTCCAATGTTTTGATACTTTCATAATGTATTGACAGGACGACATTGCACTTTTTTCTATTATAACTTGTATTACCTTGAAGTGGAGAGAGAGAGATTCGTGGACATAATTCCAAATCAGCTTTTATGGACATTTTCTACGAAGGTACAGATTTATAATCGCATATCTTTCAAACCTGAACATTTCTGCGAGTATTTGAAGAATATTTCATCAAAATTTTCCTTGTCTCTCTTATCGAATGTTAATCATGCAAACTAATTTGTTCTCTTCACAATAGTCCTATAAATGTGTAATCTTCGCAATATGTTCTTTCAAGCAAAACTAACGAAATGAATTCTTTGAATCTGTTTGGACCGAGTGTGGAAGGGTTTTTATCCTTTCATGGTGTAATTTTTGAAAAACTTCTCTTTTTACCCTCGCAGCCATTTCGAAACAATTGTTTATCGAATATCTTAATTTCCCTAAGTGTGTTAACTTATTGAACGACGAGCAGGAAAAATAAACACGAGGAAAGAACTTTTGAAAGCTTTTTCTCGGATTCCTAAAAATAGCCATTCTTTGAAGTATTCTTTTGTATAGACATCACGAGGGCGAACCAAAAAACAAACCCATTTTGGAACCACATGAAAAGATCCTGCGTCGAAACATTAGAGTTACGCAACTTACCGCAAAGGTCGGTTGAACTCTTACGTAACGTTGCCGCTGGTACGTCACTGCACGACGTCACGGTTTTCGATAAAGGTTAATCCGAGCACGTGCACGACGCCCGTCTGCCAATGAGAAGTGCCCAGACTCCGTGACGTCGGTTCCAGGATCACGTGAAACGCCAACTTTCCTCCTGTGACGTCATGGAGTGGAATTCCGATAATGCGTAGTTTTACGCTGAATTCGCGAGGGAGGGTGGAACAATTTCTTGTCCTGTTGAGACACACAGGGAGGAACGACTTATTTATTTATGTATTATTACTTTCGGGGAAGGTGGCAGCGCCGAAAGTTCTCGAAACTCGTCTGTGTGACCCCATGACATGGAGCTTTTCCCGCCCACGTTTTCGGGACTTGGTTCCTTTCTACGGAACAGTTGATTAATTTGATGGAGAAATATTTGATTTTCTGTTTCACCCCATTCCCACGCTCGTGTGGAACTAATGCTCGAAATATTCCATAAATTTTCGTTACCGTTATTTATGACTGCTCGGCTTTTAAATAGCTGTTCTGGAAAGTAATCGAAAAGATTCAACTTGTTCTTTGACCTTTTCTGATTGTTCACCTCCAACCTTCTGTTTTACCTCTCATTTGATGGAAATAATTTGCTATTGATGTCATACAGACGACTCGACGGTTCTGGAAACACACAACACAGAAAAAAATTAAGTTACCTTTTAAAAGTTCTGAAAATGGTCTGGTTAATTTCCTTCCGAAGTTTTAGTTTTGGCCGAATAATACTGGGAAGTGATAGACTATTCACAGTTGCCTAGTAAAAAGTGGTTGTACCAGCTGGAAATTTTGTACGTTGAATCTGTAGGTCTGATAATTCTCGCGTGTTGGGACTTCCAGGGGTAGGAAATGCGAATATATCACCAAAACAAATATCCCACGTGTTTAGAAATCAAACTGGTCATTTTATCCTTTTTGGCGCCTCTGATAGCTTAGCTCTGATTCTCAGTTAAAAGTAAAACAAGTCTTTGGTTCGAGTCTCAGTCCAGCATGACTGTTCACTGGTTCGGAATCCTCTTTCAACAGCAGACTCTTGATTTGATCAGTAGCTTACAAATGACCGCAAGAACTACACAATAAAATCCAATCCACGTGTTGGATTGGCTCTGAAAGTTATCGCTTTGACCCACTCTTCAAAGATCTAGGGAGGGTTCCAATCCCAGTTCTGGGCTTAGATATTGGCAGCGGTTTCGAAGCCACTCGAAGTCATCCCTCGGTTTTTTTGAACTCGTAGCTCTGGCCCTCGGTTCAACAAGCTCTGGGTTCGCATCCCGGTGTCTTTGAATGGATGTTCGTAGTGATACAGAATCCAATTTAAGTGGAAGGTCGCGGTCTATTTAGCCCTCGTGTAGCAAAACATGACCATAGAGCGACAAAATAAATCACGACAAAATTTAGATAGCAAATGTATTAAGTACGTAGAGCATCTTACGGAATCCTACACTGTTCACGAAGTCGTCTGCATTCCAGAACAAATCCAATCCTCCCATTCTAAAATGAAGTTCCGACAGCTCATGTGTTCCAGATCTACAGAGTTTCAACACTTCCTACACAAACTTTAAGGGGTGGGTAGAGAACGCAAAGAAATCACACAGGGATGTACTGCAACGAAATGGAGCTAAAAACGACGACCCAACCAAAATAGCTGTTTATTCAATACAGGAATCTACACAATTCAGGGTAGGTAATTTTAATTAACGTCACATTGGAGCAACGGAACGGGATATTTATTACACAATTCAGAGATTTGTGTTCCTTGGTTACGTAAAAAAGTGACAATAGGGGTCAACTCAAAACGCATCAAAAATACGTCCGCACAGTTTGAGGATGCTTGGTCAAATATGGCCCTAGCTTCATAAAACCCAAAACCAACCAACTGCGCAGTTTGAATTTTCACTGGAGGACATTTTATTAACAACTCTGAGGTATCTCGTCATTAGAAAAACTGACCAGGTATTGATGGACTTTCCTAGAAAAAAACTGAACTGACCTGATCTCGTAATGATCAAAAAACGGCAATACCTTCATCATTCGGAAATTCAGTCGTCATTCCTGACGAGATATCTCGTCATTAGCAAAATTGGTCAGATCTTGATGGACGAAATATCTCTTCGAAACCATTTTTACCCTTGCCTACACTTCTGCTTTTTCTTCCTCCCTCATTGTGTTGTCTGTCTTGTGTCTGAAGCAGCTTGATCAAATAATGGCTCTTGAGCCATAAAACCGGAAAACAACCAATCAACCTCCCCTCAAAGTTCGCTCTTACAACGGATATAAATTGAAAAACTGAGAACGTCCCGCGCGCTCTGATTGGTTGAGTGATCCCGAACACCCGGAGACACCGTCTGTCCGGGAGAAGAGGCTCCAGGAGCACTTTCCCCAGCTCGGGAATTCCCTGGAAATCGTCTGGGGCGAAATGTCCCTTTCCAGAACGTTGCTCCCGGATCCCAGCAAGAAATCAATTTCTCGGGAGTGAGAGGGGGGTTTTCCCCTAAACACTCCCCGCGACGCTGTTCCGGAATGTTTCGCCAAAACCTTCGCAAGAAAAGGTTCCACTTGTCGGAAATGTTCCATTAACGCCTTGTTGAGTGCAGATTTCCAGTAAAAGACTTCCTTTATCTTTACCACGCATTGCAACCTCGTCTTGGAAAAGATTTCTCTATGAATCGAGCGAGAACTTTAAAAATGAAAAGTTTAGCTATTACTTGGAAGTTTTAGTTTTAGTTTTAAATCTTTTGAAATCGGAGGTCGCCATGACCCAGTGGGTTTTATCACTGCGCTAGCAGCATGCGAGCTGCAGGTGGCGTATGTTCCATTCCAGTTAGGTTTGATACCTTCTTGGATGTATTTCATATCTTCTGTGTCAGTAAAAGTTTCCTTGGGTATGTAGAGGCCGCGGTATTCCGGTTGGTAGAGTAGTAGATTAGCAATCGGAGAGTTGCGATTTCGAAACTCGAAGCAAAGACAGTCGTGTAGGTGGGAGATGATACACGTTAAATCTGGTTGATTTGGGGTTTTATGGCGCTAGGGCCATGCTGCGCCAGACACAAGACATACAATATCAAGTAATAGACACACACAATGAAAGTTTTTACTGACACAGAAGAGAGAAATACATCCAGGGAGGAATGCACCTGGCAGGAATCGAACCTGCGCCGTCTACAACTTTAAGGTTGCTAGCGCAGTGGGCATACCCACTGAGCTACGACGGTCCCACACTTTAAATCTGTCCGTGGTTGGATTCAAACACGCAACCCTCAAGTTGCTAGTCCGTTACTCTTCCGCGCCCTCTGAGCGTCACGAGATTTCCATTAGTGTAGTATTGCTTCCTCCCTACAACGACAAAATAATCACATCAATTAGTTGAATATATCCTAGGGAGCTTTCCTGGAAATCAAGGGATGCCTAAGCGATCTTTCTCTGCTCTGTTCTCTCCGTCCCTTCTTTTCACAATTATTTGACATTTTCTGTCTTGTGTTTGGCACAGCTTGGCCAAATATGGCCTTTTGCGTCATAAACCCCGAAACCAACGTGGAAATCAAGGTCAGAAATGGTAAGATGTCATGCTGGGAAGACAGCAGGTTGCAGAAGGGATTTATGCGTGTGCGAGTGTTTTAGATGAGCGATAAGGGGGCCTTCGAACACCTTACATTTTTATTTTATACAAATTATCTGAATTACCCGGCGTTGCTCGGGTTAAATTACTTGTAATTTAACTCAACGTTATTCCTATGGGATTTCGAATTTTAACCTCTAAAGACGCAGGACAAATCGAACGGGGTTAATATATAGCCTGTGTCCTGCAGGATCCTTAAGAATGGATATACGAAATTGGGTGTGAATTGGTCTGAGTGATCGTATAAATACGAAATGTTATTCCTATGGGGATTTCGAATAGTGTTTCTAGCCCCCTCTGCACACCCAAGACAAATAGAACGGGGTTAATATGCAGCCTACGTTACCCTCAAGATTCCATAGAATAAGTGTACCAAATTTGGTGTGGATTGGAACGGTGTAGATTTGTGTAGAGAACAGAGACAGACGCCAACTGTTCTTTATATATACAAAATCGAGGTGATAAGTCTTCACTTAAGTTTTTTTCTTTAAAAGAAAACGTTTTATAGCATAGTATTATTTTAAAGGGTAAATTTGTATCAATCGAAATATTGGAAATTGAAAAAAAGATTTGAAGTTTGCATGAGACTCAAAACTTCGCTCACGATTTAAACCGTGGAACGCTATCAATCAAGAGATGAACGAAGCCCTGATTAGTGAAAGCTCGTTCACTGGAACATTCCCCTGTGGAACACGTTTTCTTTCCACACGTGACCCATTCGAAGGCAAGTGATCAAACATTCGTTAGCGGCTGAGGTTTTTCAAAACAAGCCTTCTACTGAATGGAGCGATCGAAAAGGTCAGAGCATGGCAGTCAATCTGCGACACACTATGGCAAGCTGTGCCGACACTTGTTCCTTTCCAAAGGCGCTCGCACACCACTGCGTCGCCACTGGAGGAAAATGCTCTTTTTGGAACGAGAACTGGAGCTTCTTTTTTTGTGTTCTCGGATCCACGCGGGGAGAGTCGAATGCCGCCGCTTCCTGGTTCCGTTTGCGCTCTCTCAAGGC
The DNA here is from genome assembly GCA_933210815.1 of Meta bourneti. NCBI lineage: Eukaryota > Metazoa > Arthropoda > Arachnida > Araneae > Tetragnathidae > Meta > Meta bourneti. The sequence goes on from OW119925.1 coordinate 101,854,787, forward strand.
CTCATCCAACATTCAACCAGTTTTCGTTTCGATTGATTCAATTGTGTTTGATTTTCGCAAAGGCCGCCAACTTGTCGCTCTTCTCACGGCAGCTGGAGACTCAAAAGACTTTAACAGACATGCAGGGTCGGGGTTGCCGTATGGTATCCAAAAGGAGGATTTGTTCTCAATCCACTCTAAAATGTGGGCATGCGCTAGCAACCGAGTTGTAGGTGGCGCAAGTTCGATTCCTATCAGGTGCATTTCACCCTGGGTGCATTTCTGTCTTCTGTGCCGGACGCGGAAGAGTAACGAATTTGCAACCGGAGGGTTGTGAGTTTGAATCCAACCAGACCGTCGTGTACAAAGAGGGCTGCTACGCGTTAAATTTTTGTCGTTGCCTCAAATGTCCTCACATTGGCGTGGTGTGGAAGTTTGGAGAGTGGGGTGCCATCTCAGGTGTGACCTCGTCATCTGACCATTGTTCAAAATTACGTGGTGTTTTTCTCGGATCTGTTGCTTTGGGAGATGATCCTGAACCGTCACCAATAGATAGTCCGTTGGGTTGCTCCAGTGGGACGTTAATTAAATACCTACCTGACTCTTACGTGTCAGTAAAACTTTGTGTGTTTGTCTATTACTTGGTGTTGTATACCTTGCGTCTGGCGCAGCATGGCCAAATAAGGCCATAAAACCCCAACCAACCAACCGCTCTAAAATGAGTTCCTTTTTCGGTTTCCGATTGTACATTGTACGTACTGTAACCTCGTAAAATGAATTTAAGTTGCGGGAGTGGATTTAGGCATCGAAACAGCTTTGAAACAAACGATACATTTAAATTAGATTAAATTTACAGTATTTACAATTTAAAACAATTCAAGGCAGACTTAGGCTAGTTGAAAGTTAAAACAAAATGGTTTCAGTTCCGCGTTTCCATCGGAGCAAAAAGACCAGCTCTGCATCCGTTCACTTTCATAACTTCAACGGATCTGCCGAGGAGTCAGGAATGAAGGCCACCTCTCCTCCAGTTACTTTTTAGCGAAGGGGGCGGTTACCAAAAAAGGAGGTTGTTGGACACCCCTTTGTTCCACCCGATCGTAAACCCTCCAGACACTTCTGCTTCGAGAGGATTTAAACATCGACGCTCATTTCATGTTAGGGAGGAATTTCATGTCCCCGAAGAAAGGGTTTGGTTGGTTAGTTTTGGGGTTTTATGGCGCAAGGGCCATATTTGGCCATGTTGCGCCCCGAAGATGACTACAACGCACAAAGCAACTATTCCATGTTCATTTTGAATTGGAGAGCTTATTACCAGATCTCATCCATCAGATCTTTTTTTGCGATTCTTCAAAAAAGATAGGCTTTTAAATCCTTTTGAAAAGAAATTTCGAATTTACCGTTCAATTTTCCACAAAACCAAGTGCTATCTTGAGGGTCCTCGATCCAAACAAAGTCAGTCATTCGATCTAGAGGGTCCTCGATCCAAACAAAGACAGTCATTCTATCTAGAGGGTCCTCGATCCAACCAACGACAGTCATTCTATCTAGAGGGTCCTCGATCCAAACAAAGTCAGTCATTCGATCTAGAGGGTCCTCGATCCAAACAAAGACAGTCATTCTATCTAGAGGGTCCTCGATCCAACCAAAGTCAGTCATTCGATCTAGAGGGTCCTCGATCCAAACAACGACAGTCATTCTATCTAGAGGGTCCTCGATCCAACCAAAGACAGTCATTCTATCTTGAGGGTCCTCGATCCAACCAACGACAGTCATTCTATCTAGAAGGTCCTCGATCCAACCAAAGACAGTCATTCTATCTTGAGGGTCCTCGATCCAACCAACGACAGTCATTCTATCTAGAGGGTCCTCGATCCAACCAACGACAGTCATTCTATCTAGAGGGTCCTCGATCCAACCAAAGACAGTCATTCTATCTTGAGGGTCCTCGATCCAAACAAAGACAGTCATTCTATCTTGAGGGTCCTCGATCCAAACAAAGACAGTCATTCTATCTAGAGGGTCCTCGATCCAAACAAAGTCAGTCATTCGATCTAGAGGGTCCTCGATCCAAACAAAGAGAGTCATTCTATCTTGAGGGTCCTCGATCCAACCAAAGACAGTCATTCAATCTTGAGGGTCCTCGATCCAACCAACGACAGTCATTCTATCTAGAGGGTCCTCGATCCAACCAAAGACAGTCATTCTATCTTGAGGGTCCTCGATCCAACCAACGACAGTCATTCTATCTAGAAGGTCCTCGATCCAACCAAAGACAGTCATTCTATCTTGAGGGTCCTCGATCCAACCAACGACAGTCATTCTATCTAGAGGGTCCTCGATCCAACCAAAGACAGTCATTCTATCTAGAGGGTCCTCGATCCAACCAACGACAGTCATTCTATCTAGAGGGTCCTCGATCCAACCAAAGACAGTCATTCTATCTTGAGGGTCCTCGATCCAAACAAAGTCAGTCATTCGATCTAGAGGGTCCTTGATCCAAACAAAGACAGTCATTCTATCTAGAGGGTCCTCGATCCAAACAAAGACAGTCATTCTATCTAGAGGGTCCTCGATCCAAAAAAAGTCAGTCATTCGATCTAGAGGGTCCTCGATCCAAACAAAGACAGTCATTCTATCTAGAGGGTCCTCGATCCAACCAACGACAGTCATTCTATCTAGAGGGTCCTCGATCCAAACAAAGTCAGTCATTCGATCTAGAGGGTCCTCGATCCAAACAAAGACAGTCATTCTATCTAGAGGGTCCTCGATCCAACTAACGACAGTCATTCTATCTAGAGGGTCCTCGATCCAACCAAAGACAGTCATTCTATCTTGAGGGTCCTCGATCCAAACAAAGTCAGTCATTCGATCTAGAGGGTCCTCGATCCAAAAAAAGACAGTCATTCTATCTAGAGGGTCCTCGATCCAACCAAAGACAGTCATTCTATCTAGAGGGTCCTCGATCCAAACAAAGTCAGTCATTCGATCTAGAGGGTCGTCGATCCAAACAAACACAGTCATTCTATCTAGAGAGTCCTCGATCCAACCAACGACAGTCATTCTATCTAGAGGGTCCTCGATCCAAACAAAGTCAGTCATTCTATCTTGAGGGTCCTCGATCCAAACAAAGACAGTCATTCTATCTAGAGGGTCCTCGATCCAAACAAAGACAGTCATTCTATCTAGAGGGTCCTCGATCCAACCAACGACAGTCATTCTATCTAGAGGGTCCTCGATCCAACCAAAGACAGTCATTCTATCTTGAGGGTCCTCGATCCAAACAAATTCAGTCATTCTATCTTGATGGTCCTCGATCCAACCAAAGACAGTCATTCTATCTTGAGGGTCCTCGATCCAAACAAAGACAGTCATTCTATCTAGAGGGTCCTCGATCCAAACAAAGTCAGTCATTCGATCTAGAGGGTCCTCGATCCAAACAAAGACAGTCATTCTATCTAGAGAGTCCTCGATCCAACCAACGACAGTCATTCTATCTAGAAGGTCCTCGATCCAACCAAAGACTGTCATTCTATCTTGAGGGTCCTCGATCCAAACAACGACAGTCATTCTATCTAGAGGGTCCTCGATCCAACCAAAGACAGTCAATCTATCTTGAGGGTCCTCGATCCAAACAAAGACAGTCATTCTATCTAGAGGGTCCTCGATCCAACCAAAGACAGTCATTCTATCTTGAGGGTCCTCGATCCAAACAAAGACAGTCATTCTATCTAGAGAGTCCTCGATCCAAACAAAGTCAGTCATTCGATCTAGAGGGTCCTCGATCCAAACAAAGACAGTCATTCTATCTAGAGGGTCCTCGATCCAACCAACGACAGTCATTCTATCTAGAGGGTCCTCGATCCAACCAAAGACAGTCATTCTATCTTGAGGGTCCTCGATCCAAACAAAGACAGTCATTCTATCTAGAGGGTCCTCGATCCAACCAAAGACAGTCATTCTATCTTGAGGGTCCTCGATCCAAACAAAGACAGTCATTCTATCTAGAGAGTCCTCGATCCAAACAAAGTCAGTCATTCGATCTAGAGGGTCCTCGATCCAAACAAAGACAGTCATTCTATCTAGAGGGTCCTCGATCCAACCAACGACAGTCATTCTATCTAGAGGGTCCTCGATCCAACCAAAGACAGTCATTCTATCTTGAGGGTCCTCGATCCATACAAAGTCAGTCATTCGAACTAGAGGGTCCTCGATCCAAACAAAGACAGTCATTCTATCTAGAGGGTCCTCGATCCAACCAACGACAGTCATTCTATCTAGAGGGTCCTCGATCCAACCAAAGACAGTCATTCTATCTTGAGGATCTTCGATCCAACCAACGACAGTCATTCTATCTAGAAGGTCCTCGATCCAACCAAAGACAGTCATTCTATCTTGAGGGTCCTCGATCCAACCAACGACAGTCATTCTATCTAGAGGGTCCTTGATCCAAACAAAGACAGTCATTCTATCTAGAGGGTCCTCGATCCAAACAAAGTCAGTCATTCGATCTAGAGGGTCCTCGATCCAAACAAAGAGAGTCATTCTATCTTGAGGGTCCTCGATCCAACCAAAGACAGTCATTCAATCTTGAGGGTCCCCGATCCAACCAACGACAGTCATTCTATCTAGAGGGTCCTCGATCCAACCAAAGACAGTCATTCTATCTTGAGGGTCCTCGATCCAAACAAAGACAGTCATTCTATCTAGAGGGTCCTCGATCCAACCAAAGACAGTCATTCTATCTTGAGGGTCCTCGATCCAAACAAAGACAGTCATTCTATCTAGAGAGTCCTCGATCCAAACAAAGTCAGTCATTCGATCTAGAGGGTCCTCGATCCAAACAAAGACAGTCATTCTATCTAGAGGGTCCTCGATCCAACCAACGACAGTCATTCTATCTAGAGGGTCCTCGATCCAACCAAAGACAGTCATTCTATCTTGAGGGTCCTCGATCCATACAAAGTCAGTCATTCGATCTAGAGGGTCCTCGATCCAAACAAAGACAGTCATTCTATCTAGAGGGTCCTCGATCCAACCAACGACAGTCATTCTATCTAGAGGGTCCTCGATCCAACCAAAGACAGTCATTCTATCTTGAGGATCTTCGATCCAACCAACGACAGTCATTCTATCTAGAAGGTCCTCGATCCAACCAAAGACAGTCATTCTATCTTGAGGGTCCTCGATCCAACCAACGACAGTCATTCTATCTAGAGGGTCCTTGATCCAAACAAAGACAGTCATTCTATCTAGAGGGTCCTCGATCCAAACAAAGTCAGTCATTCGATCTAGAGGGTCCTCGATCCAAACAAAGAGAGTCATTCTATCTTGAGGGTCCTCGATCCAACCAAAGACAGTCATTCAATCTTGAGGGTCCTCGATCCAACCAACGACAGTCATTCTATCTAGAGGGTCCTCGATCCAACCAAAGACAGTCATTCTATCTTGAGGGTCCTCGATCCAACCAACGACAGTCATTCTATCTAGAAGGTCCTCGATCCAACCAAAGACAGTCATTCTATCTTGAGGGTCCTCGATCCAAACAAAGTCAGTCATTCTATCTAGAGGGTCCTCGATCCAAACAAAGACAGTCATTCTATCTAGAGGGTCCTCGATCCAACCAAAGACAGTCATTCTATCTAGAGGGTCCTCGATCCAAACAAAGTCAGTCATTCTATCTAGAGAGTCCTCGATCCAACCAACGACAGTCATTCTATCTAGAGGGTCCTCGATCCAAACAAAGTCAGTCATTCTATCTTGAGGGTCCTCGATCCAAACAAAGACAGTCATTCTATCTAGAGGGTTCTCGATCCAAACAAAGACAGTCATTCTATCTAGAGGGTCCTCGATCCAACCAACGACAGTCATTCTATCTAGAAGGTCCTCGATCCAACCAAAGACTGTCATTCTATCTTGAGGGTCCTCGATCCAACCAACGACAGTCATTCTATCTAGAGGGTCCTCGATCCAAACAAAGACAGTCATTCTATCTAGAGGGTCCTCGATCCAACCAACGACAGTCATTCTATCTAGAGGGTCCTCGATCCAACCAAAGACAGTCATTCTATCTTGAGGGTCCTCGATCCAAACAAAGTCAGTCATTCGATCTAGAGGGTCCTCGATCCAAACAAAGACAGTCATTCTATCTAGAGGGTCCTCGATCCAACCAAAGACAGTCATTCTATCTTGAGGGTCCTCGATCCAAACAAAGACAGTCATTCTATCTTGAGGGTCCTCGATCCAAACAAAGACAGTCATTCTATCTAGAGGGTCCTCGATCCAAACAAAGACAGTCATTCTATCTAGAGGGTCCTCGATCCAACCAACGACAGTCATTCTATCTAGAGGGTCCTCGATCCAACCAAAGACAGTCATTCTATCTTGAGGGTCCTCGATCCAAACAAATTCAGTCATTCTATCTTGAGGGTCCTCGATCCAACCAAAGACAGTCATTCTATCTTGAGGGTCCTCGATCCAAACAAAGACAGTCATTCTATCTAGAGGGTCCTCGATCCAAACAAAGTCAGTCATTCGATCTAGAGGGTCCTCGATCCAAACAAAGACAGTCATTCTATCTAGAGAGTCCTCGATCCAACCAACGACAGTCATTCTATCTAGAAGGTCCTCGATCCAACGAAAGACTGTCATTCTATCTTGAGGGTCCTCGATCCAAACAACGACAGTCATTCTATCTAGAGGGTCCTCGATCCAACCAAAGACAGTCATTCTATCTTGAGGGTCCTCGATCGAACCAACGACAGTCATTCTATCTAGAGGGTCCTCGATCCAACCAAAGACAGTCATTCTATCTTGAGGGTCCTCGATCCAAACAAAGACAGTCATTCTATCTAGAGAGTCCTCGATCCAAACAAAGTCAGTCATTCGATCTAGAGGGTCCTCGATCCAAACAAAGACAGTCATTCTATCTAGAGGGTCCTCGATCCAACCAACGACAGTCATTCTATCTAGAGGGTCCTCGATCCAACCAAAGACAGTCATTCTATCTTGAGGGTCCTCGATCCATACAAATCAGTCATTCGATCTAGAGGGTTCTCGATCCAAACAAAGACAGTCATTCTATCTAGAGGGTCCTCGATCCAACCAACGACAGTCATTCTATCTAGAGGGTCCTCGATCCAACCAAAGACAGTCATTCTATCTTGAGGGTCTTCGATCCAACCAACGACAGTCATTCTATCTAGAAGGTCCTCGATCCAACCAAAGACAGTCATTCTATCTTGAGGGTCCTCGATCCAACCAACGACAGTCATTCTATCTAGAGGGTCCTTGATCCAAACAAAGACAGTCATTCTATCTAGAGGGTCCTCGATCCAACCAACGACAGTCATTCTATCTAGAGGGTCCTCGATCCAACCAAAGACAGTCATTCTATCTTGAGGGTCCTCGATCCAACCAACGACAGTCATTCTATCTAGAAGGTCCTCGATCCAACCAAAGACAGTCATTCTATCTTGAGGGTCCTCGATCCAACCAACGACAGTCATTCTATCTAGAGGGTCCTCGATCCAACCAAAGACAGTCATTCTATCTAGAGGGTCCTCGATCCAACCAACGACAGTCATTCTATCTAGAGGGTCCTCGATCCAACCAAAGACAGTCATTCTATCTTGAGGGTCCTCGATCCAAACAAAGTCAGTCATTCGATCTAGAGGGTCCTTGATCCAAACAAAGACAGTCATTCTATCTAGAGGGTCCTCGATCCAAACAAAGACAGTCATTCTATCTAGAGGGTCCTCGATCCAAACAAAGTCAGTCATTCGATCTAGAGGGTCCTCGATCCAAACAAAGACAGCCATTCTATCTAGAGGGTCCTCGATCCAACCAACGACAGTCATTCTATCTAGAGGGTCCTCGATCCAAACAAAGTCAGTCATTCGATCTAGAGGGTCCTCGATCCAAACAAAGACAGTCATTCTATCTAGAGGGTCCTCGATCCAACCAACGACAGTCATTCTATCTAGAGGGTCCTCGATCCAACCAAAGACAGTCATTCTATCTTGAGGGTCCTCGATCCAAACAAAGTCAGTCATTCGATCTAGAGGGTCCTCGATCCAAACAAAGACAGTCATTCTATCTAGAGGGTCCTCGATCCAACCAAAGACAGTCATTCTATCTAGAGGGTCCTCGATCCAAACAAAGTCAGTCATTCGATCTAGAGGGTCGTCTATCCAAACAAAGTCAGTCATTCTATCTAGAGAGTCCTCGATCCAACCAACGACAGTCATTCTATCTAGAGGGTCCTCGATCCAAACAAAGTCAGTCATTCTATCTTGAGGGTCCTCGATCCAAACAAAGACAGTCATTCTTTCTAGAGGGTTCTCGATCCAAACAAAGACAGTCATTCTATCTAGAGGGTCCTCGATCCAACCAACGACAGTCATTCTATCTAGAAGGTCCTCGATCCAACCAAAGACTGTCATTCTATCTTGAGGGTCCTCGATCCAACCAACGACAGTCATTCTATCTACAGGGTCCTCGATCCAAACAAAGACAGTCATTCTATCTAGAGGGTCCTCGATCCAACCAACGACAGTCATTCTATCTAGAGGGTCCTCGATCCAACCAAAGACAGTCATTCTATCTTGAGGGTCCTCGATCCAAACAAAGTCAGTCATTCTATCTAGAGGGTCCTCGATCCAAACAAAGACAGTCATTCTATCTAGAGTATCCTCGATCCAACCAAAGACAGTCATTCTATCTTGAGGGTCCTCGATCCAAACAAAGACAGTCATTCTATCTAGAGGGTCCTCGATCCAAACAAAGTCAGTCATTCGATCTAGAGGGTCCTCGATCCAAACAAAGAGAGTCATTCTATCTTGAGGGTCCTCGATCCAACCAAAGACAGTCATTCTATCTTGAGGGTCCTCGATCCAAACAAAGACAGTCATTCTATCTAGAGTGTCCTCGATCCAAACAAAGTCAGTCATTCGATCTAGAGGGTCCTCGATCCAAACAAAGACAGTCATTCTATCTAGAGGGTCCTCGATCCAACCAACGACAGTCATTCTATCTAGAGGGTCCTCGATCCAACCAAAGACAGTCATTCTATCTTGAGGGTCCTCGATCCATACAAAGTCAGTCATTCGATCTAGAGGGTCCTCGATCCAACCAACGACAGTCATTCTATCTAGAGGGTCCTCGATCCAACCAAAGACAGTCATTCTATCTTGAGGGTCTTCGATCCAACCAACGACAGTCATTCTATCTAGAAGGTCCTCGATCCAACCAAAGACAGTCATTCTATCTTGAGGGTCCTCGATCCAACCAACGACAGTTATTCTATCTAGAGGGTCCTTGATCCAAACAAAGACAGTCATTCTATCTAGAGGGTCCTCGATCCAACCAACGACAGTCATTCTATCTAGAGGGTCCTCGATCCAACCAAAGACAGTCATTCTATCTAGAGGGTCCTCGATCCAACCAACGACAGTCATTCTATCTAGAGGGTCCTCGATCCAACCAAAGACAGTCATTCTATCTTGAGGGTCCTCGATCCAAACAATGTCAGTCATTCGATCTAGAGGGTCCTCGATCCAAACAAAGACAGTCAATCTATCTAGAGGGTCCTCGATCCAAACAAAGACAGTCATTCTATCTAGAGGGTCCTCGATCCAAACAAAGTCAGTCATTCGATCTAGAGGGTCCTCGATCCAAACAAAGACAGTCATTCTATCTAGAGTGTCCTCGATCCAACCAACGACAGTCATTCTATCTAGAGGGTCCTCGATCCAAACAAAGTCAGTCATTCGATCTAGAGGGTCCTCGATCCAAACAAAGACAGTCATTCTATCTAGAGGGTCCTCGATCCAACCAACGACAGTCATTCTATCTAGAGGGTCCTCGATCCAAACAAAGTCAGTCATTCGATCTAGAGGGTCCTCGATCCAAACAAAGACAGTCATTCTATCTAGAGGGTCCTCGATCCAACCAACGACAGTCATTCTATCTAGAGGGTCCTCGATCCAACCAAAGACAGTCATTCTATCTTGAGGGTCCTCGATCCAAACAAAGTCAGTCATTCGATCTAGAGGGTCCTCGATCCAAACAAAGACAGTCATTCTATCTAGAGGGTCCTCGATCCAACCAAAGACAGTCATTCTATCTAGAGGGTCTTCGATCCAAACAAAGTCAGTCATTCGATCTAGAGGGTCGTCGATCCAAACAAAGACAGTCATTCTATGTAGAGAGTCCTCGATCCAACCAACGACAGTCATTCTATCTAGAGGGTCCTCGATCCAAACAAAGTCAGTCATTCTATCTAGAGGGTCCTCGATCCAACCAACGACAGTCATTCTATCTAGAGGGTCCTCGATCCAACCAAAGACAGTCATTCTATCTTGAGGGTCCTCGATCCAAACAAAGTCAGTCATTCGATCTAGAGGGTCCTCGATCCAAACAAAGACAGTCATTCTATCTAGAGGGTCCTCGATCCAACCAAAGACAGTCATTCTATCTTGAGGGTCCTCGATCCAAACAAAGACAGTCATTCTATCTAGAGGGTCCTCGATCCAAACAAAGACAGTCATTCTATCTAGAGAGTCCTCGATCCAACCAATGACAGTCATTCTATCTAGAGGGTCCTCAATCCAAACAAAGTCAGTCATTCGATCTAGAGGGTCCTCGATCCAAACAAAGATAGTCATTCTATCTAGAGGGTCCTCGATCCAACCAACGACAGTCATACTATCTAGAGGGTCCTCGATCCAACCAAAGACAGTCATTCTATCTTGAGGGTCCTCGATCCAACCAACGACAGTCATTCGATCTAGAGGGTCCTCGATCCAAACAAAGACAGTCATTCTATCTAGAGGGTCCTCGATCCAACCAACGACAGTCATTCTAACTAGAGGGTCCTCGATCCAAACAAAGTCAGTCATTCGATCTAGAGGGTCCTCGATCCAAACAAAGTCAGTCATTCTATCTAGAGGGTCCTCGATCCAAACAAAGTCAGTCATTCGATCTAGAGGGTCCTCGATCCAACGAACGACAGTCATTCTATCTAGAGGGTCCTCGATCCAACCAAAGACAGTCATTCTATCTTGAAGGTCCTCGATCCAAACAAAGACAATCATTCTATCTAGAGGGTCCTCGATCCAAACAAAGAGAGTGATTCTATCTTGAGTGTCCTCGATCCAAACAAAAAGAGTCATTCTATCTTGAGGTCCTCGATCCAAACAAAGTCAGTCATTCGATCTAGAGGGTCCTCGATCCAAACAAAGACAGTCATTCTATCTAGAGGGTCCTCGATCCAACCAACGACAGTCATTCTATCTAGAGGGTCCTCGATCCAACCAAAGACAGTCATTCTATCTAGAGGGTCCTCGATCCAAACAAAGTCTGTCATTCGATCTAGAGGGTCCTCGATCCAAACAAAGACAGTCATTCTATCTAGAGGGTCCTCGATCCAACCAACGACAGTCATTCTATCTAGAGGGTCCTCGATCCAACCAAAGACAGTCATTCTATCTTGAGGGTCCTCGATCCAAACAAAGTCAGTCATTCGATCTCGAGGGTCCTCGATCCAAACAAAGACAGTCATTCTATCTAGAGGGTCCTCGATCCAACCAAAGACAGTCATTCTATCTAGAGGGTCCTCGATCAAAACAAAGTCAGTCATTCGATTTAGAGGGTCGTCGATCCAAACAAAGACAGTCATTCTATCTAGAGAGTCCTCGATCCAACCAACGACAGTCATTCTATCTAGAGGGTCCTCGATCCAAACAAAATCAGTCATTCTATCTAGAGGGTCCTCGATCCAAACAAAGACAGTCATTCTATCTAGAGGGTCCTCGATCCAAACAAAGACAGTCATTCTATCTAGAGGGTCCTCAATCCAAACAAAGTCAGTCATTCGATCTAGAGGGTCCTCGATCCAAACAAAGATAGTCATTCTATCTAGAGGGTCCTCGATCCAACCAACGACAGTCATTCTATCTAGAGGGTCCTCGATCCAACCAAAGACAGTCATTCTATCTTGAGGGTCCTCGATCCAAACAAAGTCAGTCATTCGATCTAGAGGGTCCTCGATCCAAACAAAGACAGTCATTCTATCTAGAGGGTCCTCGATCCAACCAACGACAGTCATTCTAACTAGAGGGTCCTCGATCCAAACAAAGTCAGTCATTCGATCTAGAGGGTCCTCGATCCAACCAAAGACAGTCATTCTATCTTGAGGGTCCTCGATCCAAACAAAGTCAGTCATTCTATCTAGAGGGTCCTCGATCCAAACAAAGTCAGTCATTCGATCTAGAGGGTCCTCGATCGAAACAAAGACAGTCATACTATCTAGAGGGTCCTCGATCCAACGAACGACAGTCATTCTATCTAGAGGGTCCTCGATCCAACCAAAGACAGTCATTCTATCTTGAAGGTCCTCGATCCAAACAAAGACAGTCATTCTATCTTGAGGGTCCTCGATCCAAACAAAGTCAGTCATTCGATCTAGAGGGTCCTCGATCCAAACAAAGACAGTCATTCTATCTAGAGGGTCCTCGATCCAACCAAAGACAGTCATTCTATCTAGAGGGTCCTCGATCCAAACAAAGTCAGTCATTCGATCTAGAGGGTCGTCGATTCAAACAAAGTCAGTCATTCTATCTAGAGGGTCCTCGATCCAAACAAAGTCAGTCATTCGATCTAGAGGGTCCTCGATCGAAACAAAGACAGTCATACTATCTAGTGGGTCCTCGATCCAACGAACGACAGTCATTCTATCTAGAGGGTCCTCGATCCAACCAAAGACAGTCATTCTATCTTGAAGGTCCTCGATCCAAACAAAGACAATCATTCTATCTAGAGGGTCCTCGATCCAAACAAAGAGAGTGATTCTATCTTGAGTGTCCTCGATCCAAACAAAAAGAGTCATTCTATCTTGAGGTCCTCGATCCAAACAAAGTCAGTCATTCGATCTAGAGGGTCCTCGATCCAAACAAAGACAGTCATTCTATCTAGAGGGTCCTCGATCCAACCAACGACAGTCATTCTATCTAGAGGGTCCTCGATCCAACCAAAGACAGTCATTCTATCTAGAGGGTCCTCGATCCAAACAAAGTCTGTCATTCGATCTAGAGGGTCCTCGATCCAAACAAAGACAGTCATTCTATCTAGAGGGTCCTCGATCCAACCAACGACAGTCATTCTATCTAGAGGGTCCTCGATCCAACCAAAGACAGTCATTCTATCTTGAGGGTCCTCGATCCAAACAAAGTCAGTCATTCGATCTCGAGGGTCCTCGATCCAAACAAAGACAGTCATTCTATCTAGAGGGTCCTCGATCCAACCAAAGACAGTCATTCTATCTAGAGGGTCCTCGATCAAAACAAAGTCAGTCATTCGATTTAGAGGGTCGTCGATCCAAACAAAGACAGTCATTCTATCTAGAGAGTCCTCGATCCAACCAACGACAGTCATTCTATCTAGAGGGTCCTCGATCCAAACAAAATCAGTCATTCTATCTAGAGGGTCCTCGATCCAAACAAAGACAGTCATTCTATCTAGAGGGTCCTCGATCCAAACAAAGACAGTCATTCTATCTAGAGGGTCCTCAATCCAAACAAAGTCAGTCATTCGATCTAGAGGGTCCTCGATCCAAACAAAGATAGTCATTCTATCTAGAGGGTCCTCGATCCAACCAACGACAGTCATTCTATCTAGAGGGTCCTCGATCCAACCAAAGACAGTCATTCTATCTTGAGGGTCCTCGATCCAAACAAAGTCAGTCATTCGATCTAGAGGGTCCTCGATCCAAACAAAGACAGTCATTCTATCTAGAGGGTCCTCGATCCAACCAACGACAGTCATTCTAACTAGAGGGTCCTCGATCCAAACAAAGTCAGTCATTCGATCTAGAGGGTCCTCGATCCAAACAAAGTCAGTCATTCTATCTAGAGGGTCCTCGATCCAAACAAAGTCAGTCATTCGATCTAGAGGGTCCTCGATCGAAACAAAGACAGTCATACTATCTAGAGGGTCCTCGATCCAACGAACGACAGTCATTCTATCTAGAGGGTCCTCGATCCAACCAAAGACAGTCATTCTATCTTGAAGGTCCTCGATCCAAACAAAGACAGTCATTCTATCTTGAGGGTCCTCGATCCAAACAAAGTCAGTCATTCGATCTAGAGGGTCCTCGATCCAAACAAAGACAGTCATTCTATCTAGAGGGTCCTCGATCCAACCAAAGACAGTCATTCTATCTAGAGGGTCCTCGATCGCAAACAAAGTCAGTCATTCGATCTAGAGGGTCGTCGATCCAAACAAAGACAGTCATTCTATCTAGAGAGTCCTCGATCCAACCAACGACAGTCATTCTATCTAGAGGGTCCTCGATCCAAACAAAGTCAGTCATTCTATCTTGAGGGTCCTCGATCCAAACAAAGACAGTCATTCTATCTAGAGGGTTCTCGATCCAAACAAAGACAGTCATTCTATCTAGAGGGTCCTCGATCCAACCAACGACAGTCATTCTATCTAGAAGGTCCTCGATCCAACCAAAGACTGTCATTCTATCTTGAGGGTCCTCGATCCAACCAACGACAGTCATTCTATCTAGAGGGTCCTCGATCCAAACAAAGACAGTCATTCTATCTAGAGGGTCCTCGATCCAACCAACGACAGTCATTCTATCTAGAGGGTCCTCGATCCAACCAAAGACAGTCATTCTATCTTGAGGGTCCTCGATCCAAACAAAGTCAGTCATTCGATCTAGAGGGTCCTCGATCCAAACAAAGACAGTCATTCTATCTAGAGGGTCCTCGATCCAACCAAAGACAGTCATTCTATCTTGAGGGTCCTCGATCCAAACAAAGACAGTCATTCTATCTAGAGGGTCCTCGATCCAAACAAAGTCAGTCATTCGATCTAGAGGGTCCTCGATCCAAACAAAGAGAGTCATTCTATCTTGAGGGTCCTCGATCCAACCAAAGACAGTCATTCTATCTTGAGGGTCCTCGATCCAAACAAAGACAGTCATTCTATCTAGAGAGTCCTCGATCCAAACAAAGTCAGTCATTCGATCTAGAGGGTCCTCGATCCAAACAAAGACAGTCATTCTATCTAGAGGGTCCTCGATCCAACCAACGACATTCATTCTATCTAGAGGGTCCTCGATCCAACCAAAGACAGTCATTCTATCTTGAGGGTCCTCGATCCATACAAAGTCAGTCATTCGATCTAGAGGGTCCTCGATCCAACCAACGACAGTCATTCTATCTAGAGGGTCCTCGATCCAACCAAAGACAGTCATTCTATCTTGAGGGTCTTCGATCCAACCAACGACAGTCATTCTATCTAGAAGGTCCTCGATCCAACCAAAGACAGTCATTCTATCTTGAGGGTCCTCGATCCAACCAACGACAGTTATTCTATCTAGAGGGTCCTTGATCCAAACAAAGACATTCATTCTATCTAGAGGGTCCTCGATCCAACCAACGACAGTCATTCTATCTAGAGGGTCCTCGATCCAACCAAAGACAGACATTCTATCTAGAGGGTCCTCGATCCAACCAACGACAGTCATTCTATCTAGAGGGTCCTCGATCCAACCAAAGACAGTCATTCTATCTTGAGGGTCCTCGATCCAAACAATGTCAGTCATTCGATCTAGAGGGTCCTCGATCCAAACAAAGACAGTCATTCTATCTAGAGGGTCCTTGATCCAAACAAAGACAGTCATTCTATCTAGAGGGTCCTCGATCCAAACAAAGTCAGTCATTCGATCTAGAGGGTCCTCGATCCAAACAAAGACAGTCATTCTATCTAGAGTGTCCTCGATCCAACCAACGACAGTCATTCTATCTAGAGGGTCCTCGATCCAAACAAAGTCAGTCATTCGATCTAGAGGGTCCTCGATCCAAACAAAGACAGTCATTCTATCTAGAGGGTCCTCGATCCAACCAACGACAGTCATTCTATCTAGAGGGTCCTCGATCCAAACAAAGTCAGTCATTCGATCTAGAGGGTCCTCGATCCAAACAAAGACAGTCATTCTATCTAGAGGGTCCTCGATCCAACCAACGACAGTCATTCTATCTAGAGGGTCCTCGATCCAACCAAAGACAGTCATTCTATCTTGAGGGTCCTCGATCCAAACAAAATCAGTCATTCGATCTAGAGGGTCCTCGATCCAAACAAAGACAGTCATTCTATCTAGAGGGTCCTCGATCCAACCAAAGACAGTCATTTTATCTAGAGGGTCTTCGATCCAAACAAAGTCAGTCATTCGATCTAGAGGGTCGTCGATCCAAACAAAGACAGTCATTCTATGTAGAGAGTCCTCGATCCAACCAACGACAGTCATTCTATCTAGAGGGTCCTCGATCCAAACAAAGTCAGTCATTCTATCTAGAGGGTCCTCGATCCAACCAACGACAGTCATTCTATCTAGAGGGTCCTCGATCCAACCAAAGACAGTCATTCTATCTTGAGGGTCCTCGATCCAAACAAAGTCAGTCATTCGATCTAGAGGGTCCTCGATCCAAACAAAGACAGTCATTCTATCTAGAGGGTCCTCGATCCAACCAAAGACAGTCATTCTATCTTGAGGGTCCTCGATCCAAACAAAGACAGTCATTCTATCTAGAGGGTCCTCGATCCAAACAAAGACAGTCATTCTATCTAGAGAGTCCTCGATCCAACCAATGACAGTCATTCTATCTAGAGGGTCCTCAATCCAAACAAAGTCAGTCATTCGATCTAGAGGGTCCTCGATCCAAACAAAGATAGTTATTCTATCTAGAGGGTCCTCGATCCAACCAACGACAGTCATTCTATCTAGAGGGTCCTCGATCCAACCAAAGACAGTCATTCTATCTTGAGGGTCCTCGATCCAAACAAAGTCAGTCATTCGATCTAGAGGGTCCTCGATCCAAACAAAGACAGTCATTCGATCTAGAGGGTCCTCGATCCAACCAACGACAGTCATTCTAACTAGAGGGTCCTCGACCCAAACAAAGTCAGTCATTCGATCTAGAGGGTCCTCGATCCAAACAAAGTCAGTCATTCTATCTAGAGGGTCCTCGATCCAAACAAAGTCAGTCATTCGATCTAGAGGGTCCTCGATCCAACGAACGACAGTCATTCTATCTAGAGGGTCCTCGATCCAACCAAAGACAGTCATTCTATCTTGAAGGTCCTCGATCCAAACAAAGACAATCATTCTATCTACAGGGTCCTCGATCCAAACAAAGAGAGTCATTCTATCTTGAGTGTCCTCGATCCAAACAAAAAGAGTCATTCTATCTTGAGGGTCCTCGATCCAAACAAAGTCAGTCATTCGATCTAGAGGGTCCTCGATCCAAACAAAGACAGTCATTCTATCTAGAGGGTCCTCGATCCAACCAACGACAGTCATTCTATCTAGAGGGTCCTCGATCCAACCAAAGACAGTCATTCTATCTAGAGGGTCCTCGATCCAAACAAAGTCTGTCATTCGATCTAGAGGGTCCTCGATCCAAACAAAGACAGTCATTCTATCTAGAGGGTCCTCGATCCAACCAACGACAGTCATTCTATCTAGAGGGTCGTCGATCCAACCAAAGACAGTCATTCTATCTTGAGGGTCCTCGATCCAAACAAAGTCAGTCATTCGATCTAGAGGGACCTCGATCGAAACAAAGACAGTCATACTATCTAGAGGGTCCTCGATCCAACGAACGACAGTCATTCTATCTAGAGGGTCCTCGATCCAACCAAAGACAGTCATTCTATCTTGAAGGTCCTCGATCCAAACAAAGACAATCATTCTATCTAGAGGGTCCTCGATCCAAACAAAGAGAGTGATTCTATCTTGAGTGTCCTCGATCCAAACAAAAAGAGTCATTCTATCTTGAGGTCCTCGATCCAAACAAAGTCAGTCATTCGATCTAGAGGGTCCTCGATCCAAACAAAGACAGTCATTCTATCTAGAGGGTCCTCGATCCAACCAACGACAGTCATTCTATCTAGAGGGTCCTCGATCCAACCAAAGACAGTCATTCTATCTAGAGGGTCCTCGATCCAAACAAAGTCTGTCATTCGATCTAGAGGGTCCTCGATCCAAACAAAGACAGTCATTCTATCTAGAGGGTCCTCGATCCAACCAACGACAGTCATTCTATCTAGAGGGTCCTCGATCCAACCAAAGACAGTCATTCTATCTTGAGGGTCCTCGATCCAAACAAAGTCAGTCATTCGATCTCGAGGGTCCTCGATCCAAACAAAGACAGTCATTCTATCTAGAGGGTCCTCGATCCAACCAAAGACAGTCATTCTATCTAGAGGGTCCTCGATCAAAACAAAGTCAGTCATTCGATTTAGAGGGTCGTCGATCCAAACAAAGACAGTCATTCTATCTAGAGAGTCCTCGATCCAACCAACGACAGTCATTCTATCTAGAGGGTCCTAGATCCAAACAAAATCAGTCATTCTATCTAGAGGGTCCTCGATCCAAACAAAGACAGTCATTCTATCTAGAGGGTCCTCGATCCAAACAAAGACAGTCATTCTATCTAGAGGGTCCTCAATCCAAACAAAGTCAGTCATTCGATCTAGAGGGTCCTCGATCCAAACAAAGATAGTCATTCTATCTAGAGGGTCCTCGATCCAACCAACGACAGTCATTCTATCTAGAGGGTCCTCGATCCAACCAAAGACAGTCATTCTATCTTGAGGGTCCTCGATCCAAACAAAGTCAGTCATTCGATCTAGAGGGTCCTCGATCCAAACAAAGACAGTCATTCTATCTAGAGGGTCCTCGATCCAACCAACGACAGTCATTCTAACTAGAGGGTCCTCGATCCAAACAAAGTCAGTCATTCGATCTAGAGGGTCCTCGATCCAAACAAAGTCAGTCATTCTATCTAGAGGGTCCTCGATCCAAACAAAGTCAGTCATTCGATCTAGAGGGTCCTCGATCGAAACAAAGACAGTCATACTATCTAGAGGGTCCTCGATCCAACGAACGACAGTCATTCTATCTAGAGGGTCCTCGATCCAACCAAAGACAGTCATTCTATCTTGAAGGTCCTCGATCCAAACAAATACAGTCATTCTATCTTGAGGGTCCTCGATCCAAACAAAGTCAGTCATTCGATCTAGAGGGTCCTCGATCCAAACAAAGACAGTCATTCTATCTAGAGGGTCCTCGATCCAACCAAAGACAGTCATTCTATCTAGAGGGTCCTCGATCCAAACAAAGTCAGTCATTCGATCTAGAGGGTCGTCGATCCAAACAAAGACAGTCATTCTATCTAGAGAGTCCTCGATCCAACCAACGACAGTCATTCTATCTAGAGGGTCCTCGATCCAAACAAAGTCAGTCATTCTATCTTGAGGGTCCTCGATCCAAACAAAGACAGTCATTCTATCTAGAGGGTTCTCGATCCAAACAAAGACAGTCATTCTATCTAGAGGGTCCTCGATCCAACCAACGACAGTCATTCTATCTAGAAGGTCCTCGATCCAACCAAAGACTGTCATTCTATCTTGAGGGTCCTCGATCCAACCAACGACAGTCATTCTATCTAGAGGGTCCTCGATCCAACCAACGACAGTCATTCTATCTAGAGGGTCCTCGATCCAACCAAAGACAGTCATTCTATCTTGAGGGTCCTCGATCCAAACAAAGTCAGTCATTCGATCTAGAGGGTCCTCGATCCAAACAAAGACAGTCATTCTATCTAGAGGGTCCTCGATCCAACCAAAGACAGTCATTCTATCTTGAGGGTCCTCGATCCAAACAAAGACAGTCATTCTATCTAGAGGGTCCTCGATCCAAACAAAGTCAGTCATTCGATCTAGAGGGTCCTCGATCCAAACAAAGAGAGTCATTCTATCTTGAGGGTCCTCGATCCAACCAACGACAGTCATTCTATCTAGAGGGTCCTCGATCCAACCAAAGACAGTCATTCTATCTTGAGGGTCCTCGATCCATACAAAGTCAGTCATTCGATCTAGAGGGTCCTCGATCCAACCAACGACAGTCATTCTATCTAGAGGGTCCTCGATCCAACCAAAGACAGTCATTCTATCTTGAGGGTCTTCGATCCAACCAACGACAGTCATTCTATCTAGAAGGTCCTCGATCCAACCAAAGACAGTCATTCTATCTTGAGGGTCCTCGATCCAACCAACGACAGTTATTCTATCTAGAGGGTCCTTGATCCAAACAAAGACAGTCATTCTATCTAGAGGGTCCTCGATCCAACCAACGACAGTCATTCTATCTAGAGGGTCCTCGATCCAACCAAAGACAGTCATTCTATCTAGAGGGTCCTCGATCCAACCAACGACAGTCATTCTATCTAGAGGGTCCTCGATCCAACCAAAGACAGTCATTCTATCTTGAGGGTCCTCGATCCAAACAATGTCAGTCATTCGATCTAGAGGGTCCTCGATCCAAACAAAGACAGTCATTCTATCTAGAGGGTCCTCGATCCAAACAAAGACAGTCATTCTATCTAGAGGGTCCTCGATCCAAACAAAGTCAGTCATTCGATCTAGAGGGTCCTCGATCCAAACAAAGACAGTCATTCTATCTAGAGTGTCCTCGATCCAACCAACGACAGTCATTCTATCTAGAGGGTCCTCGATCCAAACAAAGTCAGTCATTCGATCTAGAGGGTCCTCGATCCAAACAAAGACAGTCATTCTATCTAGAGGGTCCTCGATCCAACCAACGACAGTCATTCTATCTAGAGGGTCCTCGATCCAAACAAAGTCAGTCATTCGATCTAGAGGGTCCTCGATCCAAACAAAGACAGTCATTCTATCTAGAGGGTCCTCGATCCAACCAACGACAGTCATTCTATCTAGAGGGTCCTCGATCCAACCAAAGACAGTCATTCTATCTTGAGGGTCCTCGATCCAAACAAAATCAGTCATTCGATCTAGAGGGTCCTCGATCCAAACAAAGACAGTCATTCTATCTAGAGGGTCCTCGATCCAACCAAAGACAGTCATTCTATCTAGAGGGTCTTCGATCCAAACAAAGTCAGTCATTCGATCTAGAGGGTCGTCGATCCAAACAAAGACAGTCATTCTATGTAGAGAGTCCTCGATCCAACCAACGACAGTCATTCTATCTAGAGGGTCCTCGATCCAAACAAAGTCAGTCATTCTATCTAGAGGGTCCTCGATCCAACCAACGACAGTCATTCTATCTAGAGGGTCCTCGATCCAACCAAAGACAGTCATTCTATCTAGAGGGTCCTCGATCCAAACAAAGTCAGTCATTCGATCTAGAGGGTCCTCGATCCAAACAAAGACAGTCATTCTATCTGGAGGGTCCTCGATCCAACCAAAGACAGTCATTCTATCTTGAGGGTCCTCGATCCAAACAAAGACAGTCATTCTATCTAGAGGGTCCTCGATCCAAACAAAGACAGTCATTCTATCTAGAGAGTCCTCGATCCAACCAATGACAGTCATTCTATCTAGAGGGTCCTCAATCCAAACAAAGTCAGTCATTCGATCTAGAGGGTCCTCGATCCAAACAAAGATAGTTATTCTATCTAGAGGGTCCTCGATCCAACCAACGACAGTCATTCTATCTAGAGGGTCCTCGATCCAACCAAAGACAGTCATTCTATCTTGAGGGTCCTCGATCCAAACAAAGTCAGTCATTCGATCTAGAGGGTCCTCGATCCAAACAAAGACAGTCATTCTATCTAGAGGGTCCTCGATCCAACCAACGACAGTCATTCTAACTAGAGGGTCCTCGACCCAAACAAAGTCAGTCATTCGATCTAGAGGGTCCTCGATCCAAACAAAGTCAGTCATTCTATCTAGAGGGTCCTCGATCCAAACAAAGTCAGTCATTCGATCTAGAGGGTCCTCGATCCAACGAACGACAGTCATTCTATCTAGAGGGTCCTCGATCCAACCAAAGACAGTCATTCTATCTTGAAGGTCCTCGATCCAAACAAAGACAATCATTCTATCTAGAGGGTCCTCGATCCAAACAAAGAGAGTCATTCTATCTTGAGTGTCCTCGATCCAAACAAAAAGAGTCATTCTATCTTGAGGGTCCTCGATCCAAACAAAGTCAGTCATTCGATCAAGAGGGTCCTCGATCCAAACAAAGACAGTCATTCTATCTAGAGGGTCCTCGATCCAACCAACGACAGTCATTCTATCTAGAGGGTCCTCGATCCAACCAAAGACAGTCATTCTATCTAGAGGGTCCTCGATCCAAACAAAGTCTGTCATTCGATCTAGAGGGTCCTCGATCCAAACAAAGACAGTCATTCTATCTAGAGGGTCCTCGATCCAACCAACGACAGTCATTCTATCTAGAGGGTCGTCGATCCAACCAAAGACAGTCATTCTATCTTGAGGGTCCTCGATCCAAACAAAGTCAGTCATTCGATCTCGAGGGTCCTCGATCCAAACAAAGACAGTCATTCTATCTAGAGGGTCCTCGATCCAACCAAAGACAGTCATTCTATCTAGAGGGTCCTCGATCAAAACAAAGTCAGTCATTCGATTTAGAGGGTCGTCGATCCAAACAAAGACAGTCATTCTATCTAGAGAGTCCTCGATCCAACCAACGACAGTCATTCTATCTAGAGGGTCCTCGATCCAAACAAAGTCAGTCATTCTTTCTAGAGGGTCCTCGATCCAAACAAAGACAGTCATTCTATCTAGAGGGTCCTCGATCCAAACAAAGACAGTCATTCTATCTAGAGGGTCCTCAATCCAAACAAAGTCAGTCATTCGATCTAGAGGGTCCTCGATCCAAACAAAGATAGTCATTCTATCTAGAGGGTCCTCGATCCAACCAACGACAGTCATTCTATCTAGAGGGTCCTCGATCCAACCAAAGACAGTCATTCTATCTTGAGGGTCCTCGATCCAAACAAAGTCAGTCATTCGATCTAGAGGGTCCTCGATCCAAACAAAGACAGTCATTCTATCTAGAGGGTCCTCGATCCAACCAACGACAGTCATTCTAACTAGAGGGTCCTCGATCCAAACAAAGTCAGTCATTCGATCTAGAGGGTCCTCGATCCAAACAAAGTCAGTCATTCTATCTAGAGGGTCCTCGATCCAAACAAAGTCAGTCATTCGATCTAGAGGGTCCTCGATCGAAACAAAGACAGTCATTCTATCTAGAGGGTCCTCGATCCAACGAACGACAGTCATTCTATCTAGAGGGTCCTCGATCCAAACAAAGACAGTCATTCTATCTAGAGGGTCCTCGATCCAACCAAAGACAGTCATTCTATCTAGAGGGTCCTCGATCAAAACAAAGTCAGTCATTCGATTTAGAGGGTCGTCGATCCAAACAAAGACAGTCATTCTATCTAGAGAGTCCTCGATCCAACCAACGACAGTCATTCTATCTAGAGGGTCCTCGATCCAAACAAAGTCAGTCATTCTATCTAGAGGGTCCTCGATCCAAACAAAGACAGTCATTCTATCTAGAGGGTCCTCGATCCAAACAAAGATAGTCATTCTATCTAGAGGGTCCTCGATCCAACCAACGACAGTCATTCTATCTAGAGGGTCCTCGATCCAACCAAAGACAGTCATTCTATCTTGAGGGTCCTCGATCCAAACAAAGTCAGTCATTCGATCTAGAGGGTCCTCGATCCAAACAAAGACAGTCATTCTATCTAGAGGGTCCTCGGTCCAACCAACGACAGTCATTCTAACTAGAGGGTCCTCGACCCAAACAAAGTCAGTCATTCGATCTAGAGGGTCCTCGATCCAAACAAAGTCAGTCATTCTATCTAGAGGGTCCTCGATCCAAACAAAGTCAGTCATTCGATCTAGAGGGTCCTCGATCCAACGAACGACAGTCATTCTATCTAGAGGGTCCTCGATCCAACCAAAGACAGTCATTCTATCTTGAAGGTCCTCGATCCAAACAAAGACAATCATTCTATCTAGAGGGTCCTCGATCCAAACAAAGAGAGTCATTCTATCTTGAGTGTCCTCGATCCAAACAAAAAGAGTCATTCTATCTTGAGGGTCCTCGATCCAAACAAAGTCAGTCATTCGATCAAGAGGGTCCTCGATCCAAACAAAGACAGTCATTCTATCTAGAGGGTCCTCGATCCAACCAACGACAGTCATTCTATCTAGAGGGTCCTCGATCCAACCAAAGACAGTCATTCTATCTAGAGGGTCCTCGATCCAAACAAAGTCTGTCATTCGATCTAGAGGGTCCTCGATCCAAACAAAGACAGTCATTCTATCTAGAGGGTCCTCGATCCAACCAACGACAGTCATTCTATCTAGAGGGTCCTCGATCCAAACAAAGTCAGTCATTCTATCTAGAAGGTCCTCGATCCAAACAAAGACAGTCATTCTATCTAGAGGGTCCTCGATCCAAACAAAGACAGTCATTCTATCTAGAGGGTCCTCAATCCAAACAAAGTCAGTCATTCGATCTAGAGGGTCCTCGATCCAAACAAAGATAGTCATTCTATCTAGAGGGTCCTCGATCCAACCAACGACAGTCATTCTATCTAGAGGGTCCTCGATCCAACCAAAGACAGTCATTCTATCTTGAGGGTCCTCGATCCAAACAAAGTCAGTCATTCGATCTAGAGGGTCCTCGATCCAAACAAAGACAGTCATTCTATCTAGAGGGTCCTCGATCCAACCAACGACAGTCATTCTAACTAGAGGGTCCTCGATCCAAACAAAGTCAGTCATTCGATCTAGAGGGTCCTCGATCCAAACAAAGTCAGTCATTCTATCTAGAGGGTCCTCGATCCAAACAAAGTCAGTCATTCGATCTAGAGGGTCCTCGATCGAAACAAAGACAGTCATTCTATCTAGAGGGTCCTCGATCCAACGAACGACAGTCATTCTATCTAGAGGGTCCTCGATCCAACCAAAGACAGTCATTCTATCTTGAAGGTCCTCGATCCAAACAAAGACAATCATTCTATCTAGAGGGTCCTCGATCCAAACAAAGAGAGTCATTCTATCTTGAGTGTCCTCGATCCAAACAAAAAGAGTCATTCTATCTTGAGGGTCCTCGATCCAAACAAAGTCAGTCATTCGATCTAGAGGGTCCTCGATCCAACCAACGACAGTCATTCTATCTAGAGGGTCCTCGATCCAACCAAAGACAGTCATTCTATCTAGAGGGTCCTCGATCCAAACAAAGTCTGTCATTCGATCTAGAGGGTCCTCGATCCAAACAAAGACAGTCATTCTATCTAGAGGGTCCTCGATCCAACCAACGACAGTCATTCTATCTAGAGGGTCCTCGATCCAACCAAAGACAGTCATTCTATCTTGAGGGTCCTCGATCCAAACAAAGTCAGTCATTCGATCTCGAGGGTCCTCGATCCAAACAAAGACAGTCATTCTATCTAGAGGGTCCTCGATCCAACCAAAGACAGTCATTCTATCTAGAGGGTCCTCGATCCAAACAAAGTCAGTCATTCGATTTAGAGGGTCGTCGATCCAAACAAAGACAGTCATTCTATCTAGAGAGTCCTCGATCCAACTAACGACAGTCATTCTATCTAGAGGGTCCTCGATCCAAACAAAGTCAGTCATTCTATCTAGAGGGTCCTCGATCCAAACAAAGACAGTCATTCTATCTAGAGGGTCCTCGATCCAACCAACAGTCATTCTATCTTGAGGGTCCTCGATCCAAACAAAGACAGTCATTCTATCTAGAGGGTCCTTAATCCAAACAAAGTCAGTTATTCGATCTAGAGGGTCCTCGATCCAAACAAAGACAGTCATTCTATCTAGAGAGTCCTCGATCCAACCAACGACAGTCATTCTATCTAGAGGGTCCTCGATCCAAACAAAGTCAGTCATTCGATCTAGAGGGTCCTCGATCCAAACAAAGACAGTCATTCTATCTAGAGGGTCCTCGATCCAACCAACGACAGTCATTCTATCTAGAGGGTCCTCGATCCAACCAAAGACAGTCATTCTATCTAGAGGGTCCTCGATCCAAACAAAGTCAGTCATTCGATCTAGAGGGTCCTCGATCCAAACAAAAACAGTCATTCTATCTAGAGGGTCCTCGATCCAACCAACGACAGTCATTCTATCTAGAGGGTCCTCGATCCAACCAAAGACAGTCATTCTATCTTGAGGGTCCTCGATCAAAACAAAGACAGTCATTCTATCTAGAGGGTCCTCGATCCAACCAAAGACAGTCATTCTATATAGAGGGTCCTCGATCCAAACAAAGTCAGTCATTCGATCTAGAGGGTCGTCGATCCAAACAAAGACAGTCATTCTATCTAGAGAGTCCTCGATGCAACCAACGACAGTCATTCTAACTAGAGGGTCCTCGATCCAAACAAAGTCAGTCATTCGATCTAGAGGGTCCTCGATCCAACGAACGACAGTCATTCTATCTAGAGGGTCCTCGATCCAACCAAAGACAGTCATTCTATCTTGAAGGTCCTCGATCCAAACAAAGACAATCATTCTATCTAGAGGGTCCTCGATCCAAACAAAGAGAGTCATTCTATCTTGAGTGTCCTCGATCCAAACAAAAAGAGTTATTCTATCTTGAGGGTCCTCGATCCAAACAAAGTCAGTCATTCGATCTAGAGGGTCCTCGATCCAAACAAAGACAGTCATTCTATCTAGAGGGTCCTCGATCCAACCAACGACAGTCATTCTATCTAGAGGGTCCTCGATCCAACCAAAGACAGTCATTCTATCTAGAGGGTCCTCGATCCAAACAAAGTCTGTCATTCGATCTAGAGGGTCCTCGATCCAAACAAAGACAGTCATTCTATCTAGAGGGTCCTCGATCCAACCAACGACAGTCATTCTATCTAGAGGGTCCTCGATCCAACCAAAGACAGTCATTCTATCTAGAGGGTCCTCGATCCAAACAAAGTCAGTCATTCGATTTAGAGGGTCGTCGATCCAAACAAAGACAGTCATTCTATCTAGAGAGTCCTCGATCCAACCAACGACAGTCATTCTATCTAGAGGGTCCTCGATCCAAACAAAGTCAGTCATTCTATCTAGAGGGTCCTCGATCCAAACAAAGACAGTCATTCTATCTAGAGGGTCCTCGATCCAAACAAAGACAGTCATTCTATCTAGAGGGTCCTCGATCCAAACAAAGTCAGTCATTCGATCTAGAGGGTCCTCGATCCAAACAAAGATAGTCATTCTATCTAGAGGGTCCTCGATCCAACCAACGACAGTCATTCTATCTAGAGGGTCCTCGATCCAACCAAAGACAGTCATTCTATCTTGAGGGTCCTCGATCCAAACAAAGTCAGTCATTTGATCTAGAGGGTCCTCGATCCAAACAAAGACAGTCATTCTATCTAGAGGGTCCTCGATCCAACCAACGACAGTCATTCTAACTAGAGGGTCCTCGATCCAAACAAAGTCAGTCATTCGATCTAGAGGGTCCTCGATCCAAACAAAGTCAGTCATTCTATCTAGAGGGTCCTCGATCCAAACAAAGTCAGTCATTCGATCTAGAGGGTCCTCGATCGAAACAAAGACAGTCATTCTATCTAGAGGGTCCTCGATCCAACGAACGACAGTCATTCTATCTAGAGGTTCCTCGATCCTACCAAAGACAGTCATTCTATCTTGAAGGTCCTCGATCCAAACAAAGACAATCATTCTATCTAGAGGGTCCTCGATCCAAACAAAGAGAGTCATTCTATCTTGAGTGTCCTCGATCCAAACAAAAAGAGTCATTCTATCTTGAGGGTCCTCGATCCAAACAAAGTCAGTCATTCGATCTAGAGGGTCCTCGATCCAAACAAAGACAGTCATTCTATCTAGAGGGTCCTCGATCCAACCAACGACAGTCATTCTATCTAGAGGGTCCTCGATCCAACCAAAGACAGTCATTCTATCTAGAGGGTCCTCGATCCAAACAAAGTCTGTCATTCGAACTAGAGGGTCGTCGATCCAAACAAAGACAGTCATTCTATCTAGAGGGTCCTCGATCCAACCAACGACAGTCATTCTATCTAGAGGGTCCTCGATCCAACCAAAGACAGTCATTCTATCTTGAGGGTCCTCGATCCAAACAAAGTCAGTCATTCGATCTCGAGGGTCCTCGATCCAAACAAAGACAGTCATTCTATCTAGAGGGTCCTCGATCCAACCAAAGACAGTCATTCTATCTAGAGGGTCCTCGATCCAAACAAAGTCAGTCATTCGATTTAGAGGGTCGTCGATCCAAACAAAGACAGTCATTCTATCTAGAGAGTCCTCGATCCAACCAACGACAGTCATTCTATCTAGAGGGTCCTCGATCCAAACAAAGTCAGTCATTCTATCTAGAGGGTCCTCGATCCAAACAAAGACAGTCATTCTATCTAGAGGGTCCTCGATCCAACCAACAGTCATTCTATCTTGAGGGTCCTCGATCCAAACAAAGACAGTCATTCTATCTAGAGGGTCCTCAATCCAAACAAAGTCAGTCATTCGATCTAGAGGGTCCTCGATCCAAACAAAGACAGTCATTCTATCTAGAGAGTCCTCGATCCAACCAACGACAGTCATTCTATCTAGAGGGTCCTCGATCCAAACAAAGTCAGTCATTCGATCTAGAGGGTCCTCGATCCAAACAAAGACAGTCATTCTATCTAGAGGGTCCTCGATCCAAACAAAGTCAGTCATTCGATCTAGAGGGTCCTCGATCCAAACAAAGACAGTCATTCTATCTAGAGGGTCCTCGATCCAACCAACAGTCATTCTATCTTGAGGGTCCTCGATCCAAACAAAGACAGTCATTCTATCTAGAGGGTCCTCAATCCAAACAAAGTCAGTTATTCGATCTAGAGGGTCCTCGATCCAAACAAAGACAGTCATTCTATCTAGAGAGTCCTCGATCCAACCAACGACAGTCATTCTATCTAGAGGGTCCTCGATCCAAACAAAGTCAGTCATTCGATCTAGAGTGTCCTCGATCCAAACAAAGACAGTCATTCTATCTAGAGGGTCCTCGATCCAACCAACGACAGTCAATCTATCTAGAGGGTCCTCGATCCAACCAAAGACAGTCATTCTATCTAGAGGGTCCTCGATCCAAACAAAGTCAGTCATTCGATCTAGAGGGTCCTCGATCCAAACAAAGACAGTCATTCTATCTAGAGGGTCCTCGATCCAACCAACGACAGTCATTCTATCTAGAGGGTCCTCGATCCAACCAAAGACAGTCATTCTATCTTGAGGGTCCTCGATCAAAACAAAGACAGTCATTCTATCTAGAGTGTCCTCGATCCAACCAAAGACAGTCATTCTATATAGAGGGTCCTCGATCCAAACAAAGTCAGTCATTCGATCTAGAGGGTCGTCGATCCAAACAAAGACAGTCATTCTATCTAGAGAGTCCTCGATGCAACCAACGACAGTCATTCTAACTAGAGGGTCCTCGATCCAAACAAAGTCAGTCATTCGATCTAGAGGGTCGTCGATCCAAACAAAGACAGTCATTCTATCTAGAGAGTCCTCGATGCAACCAACGACAGTCATTCTAACTAGAGGGTCCTCGATCCAAACAAAGTCAGTCATTCGATCTAGAGGGTCCTCGATCCAACGAACGACAGTCATTCTATCTTGAAGGTCCTCGATCCAAACAAAGACAATCATTCTATCTAGAGGGTCCTCGATCCAAACAAAGAGAGTCATTCTATCTTGAGTGTCCTCGATCCAAACAAAAAGAGTCATTCTATCTTGAGGGTCCTCGATCCAAACAAAGTCAGTCATTCGATCTAGAGGGTTCTCGATCCAAACAAAGACAGTCATTCTATCTAGAGGGTCCTCGATCCAACCAACGACAGTCATTCTATCTAGAGGGTCCTCGATCCAACCAAAGACAGTCATTCTATCTAGAGGGTCCTCGATCCAAACAAAGTCTGTCATTCGATCTAGAGGGTCCTCGATCCAAACAAAGACAGTCATTCTATCTAGAGGGTCCTCGATCCAACCAACGACAGTCATTCTATCTAGAGGGTCCTCGATCCAACCAAAGACAGTCAATCTATCTAGAGGGTCCTCGATCCAAACAAAGTCAGTCATTCGATTTAGAGGGTCGTCGATCCAAACAAAGACAGTCATTCTATCTAGAGAGTCCTCGATCCAACCAACGACAGTCATTCTATCTAGAGGGTCCTCGATCCAAACAAAGTCAGTCATTCTATCTAGAGGGTCCTCGATCCAAACAAAGACAGTCATTCTATCTAGAGGGTCCTCGATCCAAACAAAGACAGTCATTCTATCTAGAGGGTCCTCGATCCAAACAAAGTCAGTCATTCGATCTAGAGGGTCCTCGATCCAAACAAAGATAGTCATTCTATCTAGAGGGTCCTCGATCCAACCAACGACAGTCATTCTATCTAGAGGGTCCTCGATCCAACCAAAGACAGTCATTCTATCTTGAGGGTCCTCGATCCAAACAAAGTCAGTCATTCGATCTAGAGGGTCCTCGATCCAAACAAAGACAGTCATTCTATCTAGAGGGTCCTCGATCCAACCAACGACAGTCATTCTAACTAGAGGGTCCTCGATCCAAACAAAGTCAGTCATTCGATCTAGAGGGTCCTCGATCCAAACAAAGTCAGTCATTCGATCTAGAGGGTCCTCGATCCAAACAAAGTCAGTCATTCGATCTAGAGGGTCCTCGATCGAAACAAAGACAGTCATTCTATCTAGAGGGTCCTCGATCCAACGAACGACAGTCATTCTATCTAGAGGTTCCTCGATCAAACCAAAGACAGTCATTCTATCTTGAAGGTCCTCGATCCAAACAAAGACAATCTTTCTATCTAGAGGGTCCTCGATCCAAACAAAGAGAGTCATTCTATCTTGAGTGTCCTCGATCCAAACAAAAAGAGTCATTCTATCTTGAGGGTCCTCGATCCAAACAAAGTCAGTCATTCGATCTAGAGGGTCCTCGATCCAAACAAAGACAGTCATTCTATCTAGAGGGTCCTCGATCCAACCAACGACAGTCATTCTATCTAGAGGGTCCTCGATCCAACCAAAGACAGTCATTCTATCTAGAGGGTCCTCGATCCAAACAAAGTCTGTCATTCGAACTAGAGGGTCCTCGATCCAAACAAAGACAGTCATTCTATCTAGAGGTTCCTCGATCCAACCAACGACAGTCATTCTATCTAGAGGGTCCTCGATCCAACCAAAGACAGTCATTCTATCTTGAGGGTCCTCGATCCAAACAAAGTCAGTCATTCGATCTCGAGGGTCCTCGATCCAAACAAAGACAGTCATTCTATCTAGAGGGTCCTCGATCCAACCAAAGACAGTCATTCTATCTAGAGGGTCCTCGATCCAAACAAAGTCAGTCATTCGATTTAGAGGGTCGTCGATCCAAACAAAGACAGTCATTCTATCTAGAGAGTCCTCGATCCAACCAACGACAGTCATTCTATCTAGAGGGTCCTCGATCCAAACAAAGTCAGTCATTCTATCTAGAGGGTCCTCGATCCAAACAAAGACAGTCATTCTATCTAGAGGGTCCTCGATCCAACCAACAGTCATTCTATCTTGAGGGTCCTCGATCCAAACAAAGACAGTCATTCTATCTAGAGGGTCCTCAATCCAAACAAAGTCAGTCATTCGATCTAGAGGGTCCTCGATCCAAACAAAGACAGTCATTCTATCTAGAGAGTCCTCGATCCAACCAACGACAGTCATTCTATCTAGAGGGTCCTCGATCCAAACAAAGTCAGTCATTCGATCTAGAGGGTCCTCGATCCAAACAAAGACAGTCATTCTATCTGGAGGGTCCTCGATCCAAACAAAGTCAGTCATTCGATCTAGAGGGTCCTCGATTCAAACAAAGACAGTCATTCTATCTAGAGGGTCCTCAATCCAAACAAAGTCAGTCATTCGATCTAGAGGGTCCTCGATCCAAACAAAGATAGTCATTCTATCTATAGGGTCCTCGATCCAACCAACGACAGTCATTCTATCTAGAGGGTCCTCGATCCAACCAAAGACAGTCATTCTATCTTGAGGGTCCTCGATCCAAACAAAGTCAGTCATTCGATCTAGAGGGTCCTCGATCCAAACAAGGACAGTCATTCTATCTAGAGGGTCCTCGATCCAACCAACGACAGTCATTCTAACTAGAGGGTCCTCGATCCAAACAAAGTCAGTCATTCGATCTAGAGGGTCCTCGATCCAAACAAAGTCAGTCATTCTATCTAGAGGGTCCTCGATCCAAACAAAGTCAGTCATTCGATCTAGAGGGTCCTCGATCGAAACAAAGACAGTCATACTATCTAGAGGGTCCTCGATCCAACGAACGACAGTCATTCTATCTAGAGGGTCCTCGATCCAACCAAAGACAGTCATTCTATCTTGAAGGTCCTCGATCCAAACAAATACAGTCATTCTATCTTGAGGGTCCTCGATCCAAACAAAGTCAGTCATTCGATCTAGAGGGTCCTCGATCCAAACAAAGACAGTCATTCTATCTAGAGAGTCCTCGATCCAACCAACGACAGTCATTCTATCTAGAGGGTCCTCGATCCAAACAAAGTCAGTCATTCTATCTTGAGGGTCCTCGATCCAAACAAAGACAGTCATTCTATCTAGAGGGTTCTCGTTCCAAACAAAGACAGTCATTCTATCTAGAGGGTCCTCGATCCAACCAACGACAGTCATTCTATCTAGAAGGTCCTCGATCCAACCAAAGACTGTCATTCTATCTTGAGGGTCCTCGATCCAACCAACGACAGTCATTCTATCTAGAGGGTCCTCGATCCAAACAAAGACAGTCATTCTATCTAGAGGGTCCTCGATCCAACCAACGACAGTCATTCTATCTAGAGGGTCCTCGATCCAACCAAAGACAGTCATTCTATCTTGAGGGTCCTCGATCCAAGCAAAGTCAGTCATTCGATCTAGAGGGTCCTCGATCCAAACAAAGTCAGTCATTCGATCTAGAGGGTCCTCGATCCAAACAAAGAGAGTCATTCTATCTTGAGGGTCCTCGATCCAACCAAAGACAGTCATTCTATCTTGAGGGTCCTCGATCCAAACAAAGACAGTCATTCTATCTAGAGGGTCCTCGATCCAAACAAAGTCAGTCATTCGATCTAGAGGGTCCTCGATCCAAACAAAGAGAGTCATTCTATCTTGAGGGTCCTCGATCCAACCAAAGACAGTCATTCTATCTTGAGGGTCCTCGATCCAAACAAAGACAGTCATTCTATCTAGAGAGTCCTCGATCCAAACAAAGTCAGTCATTCGATCTAGAGGGTCCTCGATCCAAACAAAGACAGTCATTCTATCTAGAGGGTCCTCGATCCAACCAACGACAGTCATTCTATCTAGAGGGTCCTCGATCCAACCAAAGACAGTCATTCTATCTTGAGGGTCCTCGATCCATACAAAGTCAGTCATTCGATCTAGAGGGTCCTCGATCCAACCAACGACAGTCATTCTATCTAGAGGGTCCTCGATCCAACCAAAGACAGTCATTCTATCTTGAGGGTCTTCGATCCAACCAACGACAGTCATTCTATCTAGAAGGTCCTCGATCCAACCAAAGACAGTCATTCTATCTTGAGGGTCCTCGATCCAACCAACGACAGTTATTCTATCTAGAGGGTCCTTGATCCAAACAAAGACAGTCATTCTATCTAGAGGGTCCTCGATCCAACCAACGACAGTCATTCTATCTAGAGGGTCCTCGATCCAACCAAAGACAGTCATTCTATCTAGAGGGTCCTCGATCCAACCAACGACAGTCATTCTATCTAGAGGGTCCTCGATCCAACCAAAGACAGTCATTCTATCTTGAGGGTCCTCGATCCAAACAATGTCAGTCATTCGATCTAGAGGGTCCTCGATCCAAACAAAGACAGTCATTCTATCTAGAGGGTCCTCGATCCAACCAACGACAGTCATTCTATCTAGAGGGTCCTCGATCCAACCAAAGACAGTCATTCTATCTTGAGGGTCCTCGATCCAAACAATGTCAGTCATTCTATCTAGAGGGTCCTCAATCCAAACAAAGTCAGTCATTCGATCTAGAGGGTCCTCGATCCAAACAAAGACAGTCATTCTATCTAGAGAGTCCTCGATCCAACCAACGACAGTCATTCTATCTAGAGGGTCCTCGATCCAAACAAAGTCAGTCATTCGATCTAGAGGGTCCTCGATCCAAACAAAGACAGTCATTCTATCTAGAGGGTCCTCGATCCAAACAAAGTCAGTCATTCGATCTAGAGGGTCCTCGATTCAAACAAAGACAGTCATTCTATCTAGAGGGTCCTCAATCCAAACAAAGTCAGTCATTCGATCTAGAGGGTCCTCGATCCAAACAAAGATAGTCATTCTATCTAGAGGGTCCTCGATCCAACCAACGACAGTCATTCTATCTAGAGGGTCCTCGATCCAACCAAAGACAGTCATTCTATCTTGAGGGTCCTCGATCCAAACAAAAAGAGTCATTCTATCTTGAGGGTCCTCGATCCAAACAAAGTCAGTCATTCGATCTAGAGGGTCCTCGATCCAAACAAAGACAGTCATTCTATCTAGAGGGTCCTCGATCCAACCAAAGACAGTCATTCTATCTAGAGGGTCCTCGATCCAAACAAAGTCTGTCATTCGAACTAGAGGGTCCTCGATCCAAACAAAGACAGTCATTCTATCTAGAGGGTCCTCGATCCAACCAACGACAGTCATTCTATCTAGAGGGTCCTCGATCCAACCAAAGACAGTCATTCTATCTTGAGGGTCCTCGATCCAAACAAAGTCAGTCATTCGATCTCGAGGGTCCTCGATCCAAACAAAGACAGTCATTCTATCTAGAGGGTCCTCGATCCAACCAAAGACAGTCATTCTATCTAGAGGGTCCTCGATCCAAACAAAGTCAGTCATTCGATTTAGAGGGTCGTCGATCCAAACAAAGACAGTCATTCTATCTAGAGAGTCCTCGATCCAACCAACGACAGTCATTCTATCTAGAGGGTCCTCGATCCAAACAAAGTCAGTCATTCTATCTAGAGGGTCCTCGATCCAAACAAAGACAGTCATTCTATCTAGAGGGTCCTCGATCCAACCAACAGTCATTCTATCTTGAGGGTCATCGATCCAAACAAAGACAGTCATTCTATCTAGAGGGTCCTCAATCCAAACAAAGTCAGTCATTCGATCTAGAGGGTCCTCGATCCAAACAAAGACAGTCATTCTATCTAGAGAGTCCTCGATCCAACCAACGACAGTCATTCTATCTAGAGGGTCCTCGATCCAAACAAAGTCAGTCATTCGATCTAGAGGGTCCTCGATCCAAACAAAGACAGTCATTCTATCTAGAGGGTCCTCGATCCAAACAAAGTCAGTCATTCGATCTAGAGGGTCCTCGATCCAAACAAAGACAGTCATTCTATCTAGAGGGTCCTCGATCCAACCAACGACAGTCATTCTATCTAGAGGGTCCTCGATCCAACCAAAGACAGTCATTCTATCTTGAGGGTCCTCGATCGAAACAAGGACAGTCATTCTATCTAGAGGGTCCTCGATCCAACCAAAGACAGTCATTCTATCTTGAGGGTCCTCGATCAAAACAAAGACAGTCATTCTATCTAGAGGGTCCTCGATCCAACCAAAGACAGTCATTCTATATAGAGGGTCCTCGATCCAAACAAAGTCAGTCATTCGATCTAGAGGGTCGTCGATCCAAACAAAGACAGTCATTCTATCTAGAGAGTCCTCGATGCAACCAACGACAGTCATTCTAACTAGAGGGTCCTCGATCCAAACAAAGTCAGTCATTCGATCTAGAGGGTCCTCGATCCAACCAACGACAGTCATTCTATCTAGAGGGTCCTCGATCCAACCAACGACAGTCATTCTATCTTGAGGGTCCTCGATCCAAACAAAGACAATCATTCTATCTAGAGGGTCCTCGATCCAAACAAAGAGAGTCATTCTATCTTGAGTGTCCTCGATCCAAACAAAGACAGTCATTCTATCTAGAGGGTCCTCGATCCAAACAAAAAGAGTCATTCTATCTTGAGGGTCCTCGATCCAAACAAAGACAGTCATTCTATCTAGAGGGTCCTCGATCCAACCAAAGATAGTCGTATACGTGGAGGCCCGTTAAATCTGCCGTGACCTCAAATGTCCTCACACTGGTGTGGAAACATACTTCCAGGGAGTTTTCTAAAGCATTTGAGCATGGGGAGGGTGCACGTCAAAACTCTCGCCACCCCAAATGTCCTCAAGTTGGCGTCATGTGGATGTTTGGAGAGTTGGGTGCCAGACCTTGTCATCTGACCGTTGTTCAAAATGACGAGGTGTTATCCTCGAATCTTTCCCTTCAGGATTGATCCCTGACCGTCGCCATTAGCTCGTTGGGTTGCTCCAGTGTGACGTCAATTAACTACCTACTTTGAAATGTTCTCCAATTCAATTGACTTGCAATATATATCCCCTTTTTCATTTTTTCCATCTGTGGTAATCCTAATACATTGGACGATTATCTTCATAATTGTTTGCAGTAGGTAGGTATTTTTAATTGACGTCGCACTGGAGCAACACAACGGGCTATTGGCGACGGTCCAGGATCAAACCCGAAGGAAAAGATCCGAAGACAACACGTAATTTTGAACAAAGGTCAGATGAAATATTTGTAGTAGGAACAGACTTTCTATTTTCAGAACGTTATTTGAAATTCTCACGATTTACAATTACAATTTATTGACACCTTTATTATTTTATTACTACCCCAGCCTTTTTCACAGGGAATCACGGAAACATTCCAAAACATTTGAAATTATCACTTCACGATTGATTTTTACCAAACAATTAATCTTATCTTGAGTCAATTAAACGCTACATCCTTCTGCAGCGGAATCATCCTTTACATAAGTAACCCTCAACCGAGATATTTTTATGCTTTCCTCGCTAATATTTTACCTGTTTATAATCACGTATTTACATAAGCTACTTGCACAACAAGCATTCCATCTGGAAAATTAAAATTACACAACCACCCTTCCGTTAAACCCGTTGTATAACTGAGGCCTCCTCATTCGTCTTCCCCGGCAGGCGTTGCGTAACCTAAGATCTCGGCGGCGTCAAGAGATTAATGGATGGCATTTCTTCTTCGGTGAAGACTTTTTGTGAAGACTCCACGCGTCTTGTGTGTGTGTCACCATTTGCAGAGATTGTGCACTCAAAAATAGTCCATCGTTGCACAAGGGGGTTTATTTGGAAACGGGTGTTATGCCGAGTCGAGTTCTTGGAAATCATAATTCTTCAAATTTCAGTACTGGTTGCGTAGAAAGACTTTGCACTCGCTGGCGCCTCGGAGCCTATTTTCTTCACGAATTTCTTCGAAATATTCATTGTTCATTCCTGGGTTTGAAATTTTTATTAGATTTCAAAAAATGTTTTCTGGTGCTCCTGTTTTGAAGAACTTTCCGGCCTGGTTGCAGGGTGGTTAGTGCTACGGTTCAAGAGACTCCTGTTCGAATTCAGGGGCATGGTAGT
This sequence comes from Meta bourneti, assembly GCA_933210815.1. Classification (NCBI taxonomy): domain Eukaryota; kingdom Metazoa; phylum Arthropoda; class Arachnida; order Araneae; family Tetragnathidae; genus Meta; species Meta bourneti. The sequence continues at coordinate 101,892,212 of OW119925.1, forward strand.
TGTTCGTAATCCCCTTGAAGCTGTACGTTCCGGTGTAATGAGTCCTCTTGTATCGCTCTATTGTAATTTTTGCTTCACCAAATCAATTTGAAAATTGATTTCGGTTTTCAGTTTCACATGAGGTCACTGTATACATAGGGGGTCTTTTGTATACATAGGGGTTTGCGTTCCCGGAATACCCAAGCGATCGTTTTATGCTTTCAACCCACTATTCTGTTTGTTCTCCAATCCCTCTTTTTCACCTTCCACAACATTTTTTACTTGAAGTTGTCCGTCTTGTGTTTGGCGCGTTTGGCCGAATGTGACGCCATAAAACTACGAAACAACCAACCAGCTTCTCCACTACGAAAATTAGGGCCGTTGTGACTCATGGGCTAGCAATCTGCGAGTCGTTGTAGGTTCCCTTCGGGAAGACTTTCGGGATTGATCCCGGACCTTCACCAATGGACCGTTATGTTGCTTCGGTGTGACGTTGATTCTACAACCCCTCTTATTTCCGTGACGCTTCTGGATACTAAACGGCGATCGAATGGTCCGCTCATTCGACAGCTCCCCGGTTCGAACCCCTCTCTGAGTGTGGATATTCCTAGGGGTCTGGCGTCTGAATATTTATTTTAAAATTCAATGTACTTCAAATTTTATATCTACTTTTTATTATAGGTTGGACAAATGAACCTTAAAATTTTATCATCTTTTATTGGGTTACGTTCTTTCATGTGTTTGGCGCCGCTTGTCCGCTTTCGGACCTTGCGCCATTAAACCCAAATCAACCAACCAGCCTAGGGGTCTGGAATCTGTTTAAAAGCAGTAGGTTCCTCTCTCATTAGCCAAGGGGTAACAGAAACTGACCGATCAGTCTACAAAGGGGCCGCGGTAGCCCAGTTGGAAGAGTAACGGACTAGCAACCGGAAGGTTCTTAGTCCGTTACTCTTCCAACCAACCAACTCTCCCAACCAACTAACTCTCCCAACCAACCAATTCCCCAACCAACCAACTCTTCCAACCAATCAACCAAACGTTACTTATCCAACTAAATACCGTCGTGTACAAGTGGTCATCGTGGCTCAGTGAGTGTGCCCACTGCTCAAGCAACCTTCGAGTTGTAGGCGGCGCAGGTTCGACTTTTTTCAGGTGCATTCCTCCCTAGGTGTATCTCTTCCGTGTCAGTAAAACTTTCATTGTGTGTGTCTATTACTTGATATTGTTTGCCGTGTCTGGCACGGCATGGCCAAATATGGCCCTTACGCCACAAATCCCCCCAAACTAACCAACCACCGTCGTGTACAAAGGGGGCCGGTGCATGTTCAATTTGTCATGGCCTCAAACACCCTCACGTTGGCGTGGTATGGAAGTTTGGAGAGTGGGGTGCCAGCTCAGGTGTGACCTCGTCATCTGACCGTGGTTCAAAATTACTTGATGTTGTCCTCGATCTTTCCCTATTGATTCCGGACCGTCGTCAATAGCCCGTTGTGTTGCTCCATTGCGACGTTAATTAAAAAATACCAATGCCAGTCTAGAAAAATAATAGCATGACGAATAGATAGTAACACCACGTGTATAATATTCTAGCTGAATTTACCCAGTGTTGCTCGGGTTTAATTGATTATATCCCTTCGATTGAAAGTGATCCAATAAATCATTTTTCTGTCATAGAAAATGCAAATATAGAGAAAAAATAAGCGAGCGCAAAATTATTTTTAGAACTGAGGTTTTTATAGCTTCTACAATTTACTTTAGATCCATTTCACATACGTAAGACAAACCTACAAAAACTGATACTGAGAAGTCGATACAAAAGTCGATTTTGAGTTTTGGAGTGATTGTGAAAGCCCTTTAAGTGTTCATTTTCTAAAAAGGGTATTTGGGTATTTCAATTAACGTCACACTGGAGCAACACAATGGGCTATTGGTGACGGTCCGGGATCAATCCCAAAGGGAAAGATCCGAGGACAACACCACGTAATTTTGAACCACGGTCAGATGACGAGGCAACACCTGAGCTGGCACCCCACTCTCCAAACTTCCACACCACGCCAACGTGAGGACATTTGAGGCCACGACAGATTTAACGTGCACCAGCCCCCTTTGTACACGACGGTGTTTGGCTGGATTCGAACTCGCAACCCTTCGGTTGCTAGTTCGTTACTCTTCCAACCGGGCCACCGCGGCCCTCATTTTCTAAAAAGAACCGACATACATCGTATTATTGCAGTCAGTTTTTTCTTATCAATAATTTTTATAGCACCTTGCACCAGGAATGCGAATTTCGGAATTCCACCATCATTATGAAAGGCTGACAAATCATATCGATACGATGTCGTGATCAACGTTTCAAGCAATTGCACTTCATACTTGGTAATTCCATCCGCATTTTAGAGACAGGATACATAAACGATGATACTGAGCGATTTTCAGCGCAACCGACCCATCTGCGATTGCAGCATACTCTTGATTCTAAAAAACCTCCGAGGTCATCTTGAGAGGCGAAACCTGTAGATGTTAACTCTGACGTCATCTGCACAGCCAGACCGAGAGAGAGCGCCCCCTAGCAATGCTCAATGTTATTCCTATGGGGATTTCGAATTGTTTTTAGCCTCCTATGACAAAAAGAACGGGGTTAATATGTAGCCTACGTTACCCACAGGGTACCAAAGAATAAGTGTACCAAATTTGGGGTCGATTGGTCAAACGGTGTAGATTTGTACAGAGGACAGACAGATGCCAACTCTGCTTTATATTGTAACACTTCCCATTTAACCCTCTCTAATAAAGCGGCTTTTCTGATCAAAACATCATGTTCCGTAATTGTCTAAATTGGAGATCATAAAATTCTTCGCAAGTAACCATCTGTCCATAACTTACCCGGAAAGTACTCTTAAAGCATTTCATCTGACATTACATCGGTTATAAGGTTCCAAGCACTCACATAAAGCATCTTCATCTGACGTTATACTGACGACATTCATGATCTCATAAACATCAAGCCTCTTGACTACACTCAAAATTCCACTTCAAGTGGATTTTTCCTTAGTTATTGACGAAGAAACTGAGAAAATCAGAGTTGCGATCCAGACCGAGAAGCGAGCGGACGCTCGTTCCTAACCTCAGCCGAACCCTTCTGTCACAAAATATCTGTAAATTTGAGCTGTAAGCTGTAGGAATAAATGTTGTAGTGGTGAATATAAGTTTCTAGTTATTTTACACTACCATTTGTAACTTTCATCGATCCATCTCATCCGGTACAATATGTATAGAGGTGAGACAAACCTGCTTAGCGAAGGACTGAGGCCTTCCTTTATCCTTGATTCTAAGTAACCAAAACAAGCGCCGCTCGTAGTAAATTGTAATGAAGCGTTGGGTGACACAGCTGAGGGTGCGAAGCGCATTACGTGCAGGTGTCACGGACACCCTCATAGAACAAAGCTTCGAAAAAAAGTAGGTCGTATCGATGCGCCTGCGATTTCGTAGCGATGCGTTCAAATCGATTCCTGAAATCAATCCGTTTTAGTGTCGATAAGTTGCAATTTGATCTGAATCTCTCTTTGTGGTGATGTAATTTTATAGATGGAGAAGGTCTGAATTCTAACGAGGTAATCTGAAAATTGGAGTATCCTTTTCTATTTGGTGACCAATCGCGTTCCATACACCCTCGATTAAAAAATTACCTAACAGCGACAGATTAAATAAGATTTGTTTGTCATTTGTCAGGAATGTGAAAAGTGGGAACATGTGTTATGTTTCAGGTATATAGGTCCTGATCTCTGAGGACGATCACCTGTCCTTACTTAAAAAGAAATTGCGTAGATCATCTCCAGTACCCTTTCATCACTGGTACCTCAGTGGAACACCAGAAGAGCTGCTTGCCTTAAATTTGCCCCGGAAAACTTTATGCTTGCCAGGCTCCGATCTGGCCATTTGAAAAAGTTGATATTCACTGATGGCCAGAAATCCTTTCCCCCACCTGTACAAAGTGCGGCTTATTACCAGTCTCTCCCTCACACATCCTGAATTGCATTGGAGCCATACATGAAGACATTTTTAAGGACCCATCTGCCATTGCCCAAACACTTTTTTTGCACAAACTCAATGACTTAGTGTAATTTAATTTCTCTGGGATAAGAAAGGAGATATATAGGTTTACAGGGCTTAAGTTATGCGTATATGAACCTTTCGATTGCATTAATTATAAATAGGTTTGTTGGGTTTTTATGGCGCAAGGATCATATTTGGCCATGCTACGCCATACATAAAACAGACAATATCAAGCAATGGACATGCACATACAAGGAAAGTTTTACTGAGATAGAAGAGAGAAATACAGCTTGGAAGGAATTGAACTTGCGCCACCTACAACTCGCAGGTTGCTAGCGCAGTAGGAAAACCCCCTGAATCACGACCGCCCCAAATTATAAATGATCGAATAGACAAAAGAAAAGTAGATCAAAGAGAATTAACAGTAAACAGGAAAGTGGTTCTGAAGATCTTCCTCTGGAAAACCTGTACCAAACTTTTGAAAGTTGTGGATTTGAAGGATTTTCATTTAACATCGTTGAGAATACGATTCTAAGAGAATAACTTTTAGATCACAATGTTGATTGGGTGTAATACTGGAAATCCAATACACATATTACATCATACATTTATATTTTAATATATTTATATAAGATGGTCCCTTCCAGTGTTCGAGTTATGCGGACTTATAAAACTGGTAGATTAAAAGAGCTTGGTTTCGAGCTCGAATCTCGTATGTGTTGAAGTCGGAAGGTTGATTGCTTGAAATCGCCTGCTTCTTTCAAGACGACAGGTAAATGCAGGTCAGCTTCCACAATGTCCTCCAGGAAGGCTTCCCCCAAAATTCACGTGAATGCGATGTGGCAGCATCTCCCCGGTGTCCTGACCTTGAGTCATAAAACCCTAACATCCATTCCATTCCCATGGTGTCCTAATGTAACTCAAAATCTGCACGTTCTCGAGAATCAGTTCCTTAAGGGGGAACCGTCCATTCAAGAAAAAAATATTTATATAAGATTGAAATAGATTTCATGCAAAATCCTCTAATCATTTACCAGTCTTGGGTTCAGACACCAGCCGTGTTTAATTGCTGCTGCATTCTCCATACTGAGAACTATATATGAAGATTTTTCAGTCTAAACATGAGCAAACTGCAGAATCAGATATTACAGATAACAGATACAGAACTAATTTAATTTATTACCATTTTGGGCCTTGTTTGGCCTTCATGTTTCTATAAGTGTCATGCTGAAATTGGATTCTCCAAAACACCCCCTTCCGCCCTTGGTATTTTGCTTTGCAAAAAAACCCTTTTTGTTCGCACTTTCTAAAAAAAGTGTGCCAAAGGTAGCCCGGTTGGAGGAATAACGGATTAGCAACCGGAGGGGTGCTAGTTCGAATCCAACCAAAGACGGTCGTGTGCATGGGGACTGATGCCGGAACGTCGCCAATAGCCCGTTGTGTTGCTCCAGTGCGACGTTAATTAAAATATCTACCTCAAAAAAAAGTGGCGCAATTAAAAAAATAAATTTCACAAGCTAAAAACGTGTTAAATATCTTGAAGTGTGCTCTACTTCTCGGTTTGAAAGGTGTAGAATTCCGTCATATCTTTAATAAAAATCTAGAGTTATCCTCGGTTCTTTCCTTTCTGGATGGATCCTGGATCTTCGCCAATACCCGTTATGTTCCTCCAGATTCAACTACTTACCTATCTACCTGATTTGATTTCTGTGACTTGTTGATAGGTAGTTATTTTAACTCCGCAATGGAGCAACACAATGGGCTATTGGCGACGGTCCGGGATCAACCCCTGAAAGGAAAGATCCGAGGACAACACCACGTAATTTCAACTATAGTCAGATGACGAAGTAGGTCTAAGCTGGCACCCCACTCTCCAAACTTCCACACCACGCCAAGGTGAAGACAGTTGAGGCCACGACATATTTAACGTGCACCAGCCCTCTTCGTAGACCAGTGTTTCTCAACCTGTGTGCCACGAGAGATTGTCAAATGTGCCACGAGGGTTTTTGAAAAATAATTAAAATTGCATGGGTTTTGTAACTTTGAAATAATATTTGTAATTACCTCAACGGTTTCCAAAAAAAATCTTTTTAAATTTAGTTTTCCCGCGTTTTTATTTGATATTATTTTTCCCAATTGTAATTGACGTTGATCCAAATTGGCTCTTTCTTAAAATCAAAAGATTTGTGAAATAACTAAGTCTTTAAATTTCTTTAATGTGATTGCATTGCTGTGAACTAGTTAAAAATGTTTTATTCATTTAGCCATAGGGCCGCGGTGGCCCGGTTGGAAGAGTAACGAACTAGCAACCGAAGGGTTGCGAGTTCGAATCCAGCCAAACACCGTCGTGTACAAAGGGGGCTGGTGCACGTTAAATCTGTCGTGGCCTCAAATGTCCTCACGTTGGCGTGGTGTGGAAGTTTGGAGAGTGGGGTGCCAGCTCAGGTGTTGCCTCGTCATCTGACCGTGGTTCAAAATTACGTGGTGTTGTCCTCGGATCTTTCCCTTTGGGATTGATCCCGGACCGTCACCAATAGCCCATTGTGTTGCTCCAGTGTGACGTTAATTGAAATACCCAAATACCCATTTAGCCATAATGGACAAATATTTAATAAAATCTGGTGCTTCACAAACGGAAGATAAACAAAGAAACAAACGGAAGTATAAAGATGACTACATCGAGTTCGGATTCATCGCAATTGAAACGGAAGACCCTCAAATACCATTCAGGTTCAGACCTTTCATTGAATAAATTTTGTAAATAAATAATTTTTTTTGTATCATACAATTTTTACATTTTTTATATTCAGGTGTGCCGCAAATAATTCCAGATATTTTAGTGGGTCGTCAACCAAAAAAGGTTGAGAAACACTGTTGTAGACGGTTGGATTCAAAATCGCTACCCTCCGGTTGCTAGTCCATTACTCTTCCAACCGGGCTACCTCGGCCTGTGACTTGTTGGAGTTTGGTCGAAGCGTTTGTTTATGGACGAAATTAAATCTTCACGTTAAAATGTCTCGAGAGGCGTGATGTGGAAAAGTTATTTCAGACCAGACCTTTACTTCAAAAAAAATAAGCGTGAAAAATGTTCCCCTTATAAAAACCCCGAGAAAAGTATGCTCGCTATCTGCTCACTGTGACCGCAATTCAAAAGAAGGGAACCACATCGGGCGCGGAGAATGTGCAGCGATTTCAAACACTCGAGATCTTTAAAAAAAGATCCTCCATCTTGATATCAGAGTATACTTGAACTGCATCCAAGTCTGAGACAGGTAAAAATCGAAACCGACATTTTTTTCCTCGCCGCGACTGCTGCCACCTTAAGTAGGTCAGGGTTGAGTTGTCTGCCGATGCGGAGGGGCGATACTCCAAATGTCAGCCAGCGCCGCTGTTTGCGAATCGTTAGCTCAACCGGAGAGTGTGTTCTCTGCAAATGAGTTCTGCATTTGCATTGTTTGTGTTGGGATTGTTCGGATAAGAAAAGCAGACAGATAAAAATGGGGGAGATTTTTTACCGGGAATCTGAGAATGGCCTTCGTGTTTATTTATGGGCGCAGGTTTTGTCCAATCAAACTCACAGGGCCCCACAGAAATGGGGCGGGGAAACTCCGGGGCCAGAGGTGACCCTTAATTGTCCGTGTGTGCTTTTTAAAATATCTACAAAAAATTGCGTGAATTCTCCACACATAAATGCCTTTGTGGTTCCTAAAACAACTATAATACGAAATAGGTAGGTAGGTATTTAATTAACGTCGCACTGCAACGACACGACGGGCTATTAGCGACGGTCAGGAATCAAACCCGAAGGGAAAGATCCGAGGATAATACCACAGTCAGATGACAAGGTCACAGCTGAGCTGGCACCTCACTCTCCAAACTTCACTCTCCACCACGCCAACGTGAGGACATTTGAGGTCACGATAGATTTAAAGTACACCAGCCCCTTTGTAGATGACGGTGTTTAGTTGGATTCGAACTCGCAACCCTCCGGTTGCTAATCCGTTACTCTTCCAAACGGTCTACCGCTGCTCTATAATACGAAATAATATGAATTTGATGTAACAAATAGTTGAACGACAATTACGAAATATGAAAGCAGGGAAACAACCACTGTGCAGTCATTTATGTAACTTAATCAATCGAGTTGCATTACTTTATATAGGCTTACAGAAATCCTCTTAAAGATCATATTTGGTACCTAAAATAAGATAAAAGAAGTTTTTTAAAATGGTGGTGGTGGTATTTCAATTAACGTCACACTGGAGCAACACAACGGGCTATTGGTGACGGTCCGGGATCAATCCCAAAGGGAAAGATCCGAGGACAACACCACGTAATTTTGAACCACTGTCAGATGACGATTTTTTTTTAAATGACTAACTGCATAAAATTTCATTTTTATTTACGAGGTAGCTCAGTTGGAAGAGTAACGGATTAGCAAGCGGAGGGTTGCGAATTCGAAACTCGGTGAGGACCGCCGTGTACGCGGGTGCATGTTAAATCTGTCGTGACCTCCAATGTCCTCACGTTGTGGAATTTTGGAGAGTGGCCAACTGAGGTGTTGGCCTCGTCATCGGATCATGGTTCAAAGTGACGAAGCGTTCTCCTGGGTTGTTTCCCTTTGGGATCGATCCCGGACCGTCGCCAATAGCCAGTTGTGTTTCTCCAGTGCGACGTAAATTCAACTACCTACCTATCTACCCCATATTTATTTTCGGCTCCCGTGTGGTATAAAATTCTGGATACTCTTCTGGTGTTATATAGCATGATACTGGTTACGAAAAGGTAGTTGAGTCGGGTTTTACGGCACAAAGGCCACATTTGACCAAGCTTAACCAAACACAAGGAAACCGAGGTCGAAAGGAGGTGGAAATGTGGAATTTCTAAAAGACTAACATCCAATCTGTTTTTTAAGTTTAAAACCCCACAGGGAGTTTACTTTCTTTAAGTAAATATGGGAATTATAACCCAAAGGTACCCTAGTGTTCTGTCCTCCCTTTCGTTTTACTCTCACTTCTCATATCCTTTTGTCTGTTTTCCCCTCCCTCTTTCGTCGTGTGCAAGGAGGGCTGGTGCACTTTAAATCTGTCGTGGCCTCAAATGTCCTCACGTTGGCGTGGTGTAAAAGTTTGAAGAGTGGGGTGCCATCTCAAGTGTGACCTCGTCATCTAACCGTGGTTCAAAATTACGTGGTGTTGTCCGCGAATCTTTCCCTTCGGGTATGATCCCGGACCGTCTCCAATAGTACGTTGTGTTGCAGTGCGGCGTTAATTAAAATACCATACCTACCCCTCCCTTGGCGTTATTTAGAGGAGCTTAGCCAAATACGCCATAAAACCCCAACATCAACCACATCTAAATTAAATATTCATTAATTTCATTTTGAAATAAAAGTGGAACACAATAAAATGGTGTCGAATTTAGTACTTGTATTGTACATGAAATGTGCAATTTTAGAATCGGATTACTGGCCAGTCATCTGAGCAATGGGGAGTGCAAATGAGGTACACAGATGTCCCATTCAGTACACTAATCTCCAACAATACTGACACGAAACTTATTTTCGGAACTTTCGATATGCGATGTAGTTACGAAAAAGTTGATTGAAGTTTTGATTTGTAAATCATTTGGTTTCCCTTAAGCTACATTTGTAAAGATTACAGATACTGCAGCATGAGGACTCGTTTGAAGTACGAGATATTACGAAGAAGAATTCTCTAGACACAATACTGCCAAGTTTTCACGAAATTAATGCATACTTATATGCAAAGGTTGGTATAAATATTCATTTAAATGAGTGTTTAGTATTCTGTTTAAGCTACCAGAAATATTTACCAATCATGTTTTGTGACATTAATGTTTAAAACTAATTTCCACAAGAAGCATAGTTTGACATGCAATATTAATTTATATCGGCTTCTGTCGACAATAGTCTTCGAAGTGGTAATTTTGGAATTTAAAAGTATTGATTTGGGTTTTATGGCGCAAGGTTCAAAAGCGGAAGAGATGCGCAAACGTAATTATAAATGAAATAACTTTAAGGTTAATTTCCTAGCCAACAATAAATGGTAGATTTAAAAATACAACACTCAAAATACATCAAATGTGAAAATAAAAATAAATATTGAAACGAGATGATTAAACAGGAATATATGAAATTTCGTCGTCATCAATATAAAAATAGTGGATGATAGTAAAAAGTTTTGATGAGTCAAATATGAAAGATAAAATATTATATGGAATATAAAAATTTTATAGCTTGCAAAAATTAAAAAAGATTTAGCTGTGGAAAAGTATTTGAATCACTTGTTGGGGGGATAGTGATAGACCAGCCTTCCAGGACAATGCTTTTGCTTCCTTAGTCTATCAATTAGCAGCTACCATCCCGAAGCTGTTCTTTTGTACTGAGTCCTGTTGTTGCGTCTTCTATTGTGTATTGTGGTTACGGAAGTTAGTTATGCCTGCTGTTTTGGAATTAAAAAATAACTTTGAGGTCACAGAATTTAAAAAACGTCTCTGTTTCGAATGCAACGTCGTCGTACGGAGCAGACAGGGTATACCTCCCATCCATCCCGTTTCACTTCAAACCTCTCGTTGCCTCAATCTTGAAAGTAATTGTAACCACTTTAAAAGAGACACAACCCTTCCGAAATGCGGAAATGTGCGCAAACTTTGTTTCTCAATCACTCATGGCTTGCAGCAGCCGGCGCTCGTAACGAGGCGGAAGAAAGAGGAGGCGATCTCAATGTGCTGGTGGCAGGTGTAGGTAGAAGCATTCCGTTGTCTCAGCTGATGCATCTGGGGAAACCGAATCCCGATCGGAAGAATTCGGCCTCCGCTACGAAACGTGACGAAGTGCTCAGCATCGCAGGATCCTTCTATAGTCAGCAGCTCTATCCTAGTGTACGGGAGGGTACAGTGGGGAATGCGAAACTTTTTTTTTGTTCTGCTACGTGCAGAAAATTTTGTAGATTTCAAAGCTATAAACCTGAATTCCTAGTACTAATGTACATAGGTTGGTTGGGTTTCATGACGCAAGGCCTATAGTTGGTCACGCCCTCAGGAGATTGGGCCGCTGTAGCCCGGTTGGGAGAGTAACGGATTAGCAACCGGAGGATTGCGAGTTCGAATCCAACCAAAGACCGCCGTGTACAAAGGGGCCTGGTACACGTTAAATCGTGGCCTCAAATGTCTTCACGTTGGAGTGGTGTGAAAGTTTGGAGAGTGGGGTGCCAGCTCAGGTGTTGCCTCGTCATCTGTCCCTGGTTCAAAATTACGTGGTGTTGTCCTCGTGTCTTTCCTTTTGGGATTGATCCCGGACCGTCACCAATAGCTCGTGATGTTGCTCCAGTGTGACGTTAATTAAAATACCTACCTACCATCCCAGATTAATGCTATCCAAAATTTCACTTCGTACAATCCGATTAGTCACCAGGCTGGTTAGGCCATGAAAGTATCTATTCGTTATGGGTTAATTGTTTATGAAAGAGAGTAAGAATCCTTTCCTTGGCGACATGCAAAGTGCGCCAAAAATGCGCCAAGAGAGTCGCCACCAAACGAGGCGTATAATACAGCTGTTCGAATCCAACCAAAGACCGTCGTGTACATGGGGCCTGGTGCAGGTCAAACCTGTCGTGGCCTCAAATGTCCTCACGTTGGCGTGGTGTGAAAATTTGGAGAGTGGGGTGCCAGCTCAGATGTGACCTCATCATCTGACCGTGGTTCAAAATTACCGTCGTCTTCGGATCTTTCCTTTCGGGAGTCATCCCGCACGGTCGAAAATAGCTCGTTGTGTTCCTCCAGTGCGACTTTAATAAACAAACTACCATCCCTAGTATCTTATTTCCGCTGAAATGGGAGTGAATATATTTTTGTAATCAGAAATGACTTGGGCGTTTCATTCCTTTCCCCAACCCGGAAAACTTTCCCCGCAACGCATATCTTCCTCCAAGCAATTAGTCTCGGCTAAGTGGAAAAAGAAACGCCTCCCTTTCTAAGCAAACGCATACTGAATAGGTGTATTTACTCCGAAAACATTATTCCGGGAGGAGGCGGTGTCCGATTAGCTAAATTTAGGAAGGTTCTGACACAATGGGTGCTCATCCTGGGTTCCACGTAAGGAAAAGGGGCTCCTTTTCCCTTCCAGGGAGTCTTGTCTGTCTCAGTCGTAAACCCATTGTGCGGAGACCCACTGGAAGCGACACCGCAATGACGAGGCTTGAAATATAAACTGGTGTTCTCCATTTGAAGTCAACATTTTTAGACTACAGTAATACTTGTCCTTTGCTCTGTAATGGTCAAATGCAACCGGTGTCCTATAAACCGTAAATGGTACCGCTAAATTTTCGGTGAAATATAAACCGGTGCTCAGCCTCGTGTAGCAAGTGACAAACCAAACCGGTTAATAGTCTTTTTGGAATTGGAAATACAAAGTAAATCTCAAGCGAATAAGCAGGTTTATTTTTCTGGTTGGTTTGGTGTTTGATGCCGCAAGTGCGATATTCGGCCAAACTGCGCCAAACACAAGACAATGTCGAGTAAAAAAATGTAGCGAAAGGGGGAAAAGAGGGATTTGGGGAACAGAGTAGTGGGGTGAAAGCAGAAGAAGAATCGCTTGGGTATCGTGTTCGTATATCGCAAATACGGAATAATTTCATAACGTTGAAAAACGAACTCAAGTTTGCTAAGAACACAACCCGATCAGAATATCCGATGCATAAAGCAAAAAAAAGAGCAACCTTTAAAACACATACATATATTGCCATTCAGGGAGGAAGAAATTTGCATGTACTAATTAGGTAGATAGGTAGGTATTTAGGTAGATAGGTAGGGATCAAACCAGAAGGGAAAAGATCCGAGGACAACACCACGTAATTTTGAACCACGGTCAGATGACGAGGTCACATCTGAACTGGCACCCCACTCTCTAAACTTCCACGCCACGCCAACGTGAGGACATCTGAGGCCACGACATATTTAACGTGCACCAGCCGCCTTTGTACACGACGGTCTTTGGTTGGATTCGAACTCGCAATTCTCCGGTTGCTAGTCCGTTACTCTTCCAACCGGGCTACCGCGGCCCCATGTACTTATTAGAAACATAAACATAAATCTATCCTCTCTTACGGCACAAATAATACGGAATGAGATACCGATTGATCTACTAGTCCAATAATAAAGTCAGTCAATGAATATTTGATACGAATAGTGTTACTTGATACGAATCGTGTTTACTAAGGACAGTAAACCCCATGGAAAAAGAATAGATCACAAGAAAAATAGAAATAGAAGAATAGATAATAATAATAGAATAGGAATAGAATAGAATAGAACACAAGAATAATGGAAATAGAAAGAATAGATCAAGTTCGTCAAGCCCGTACACACCCAAAGGAGATTTTTCTGAACCTAATACACGATGCCCGAAAACTTTTAAATCTGCGCCTCAAGGTTATGCACGCTCTCACCTAACCCATTCTGTAAACGCTTGCCGTAATCGGCGTGCTGAACGTATTTTCCCACTTCACTTAAGGCTAGTGATTCATTTGTCGAAGATTAAACCCAACTGAAAATGGAAGAAAAGTGGTTTAGACGTCGCTCAACAATAATTTTTTGCAATGGAAGACTCAAAAATGATGCCTCTTCCAGAAACATTTCTTCCTGCTCCGGTACCACAGACTTGTATCTGTGGTCTCTGGTGGTACAGGTGTAGGTCCAAAGCTCACGTACAGTTATGACAGGTTGAGTGCAGCTGGCGTCTTATTTAATGGTAACAGTCTCTTTGGACAAGACGATCGTGTGAGTTGGAGTTGTTTAGCTGGCATCCATTAATTTCCTTTTTGCGCTTTATCACATGTGCCCGAACGCGGGAACACGCAGGTGCCCGGAGACATTAAAGCGTTTTACGGCTTTCGCGAGAAGCTCATCGTAAAACCCGGACAGCCGGATAGATTTTTTTTTGCACTGCTCCGCGACCTTCAGTACCGCTTTGATCAATCTAATTAAAACGCCATTAATTTCTTGGCGAGTTACATGGTAATAGGTTACTTTCGAAAACACGCATAAATTGGTTTCATGCTACTCAAGCGTGATCACCGTAGCTCGGTGAATTTGCCCACTGCGCTAGCAACCTCCGAGTTGTGAATGGCGCTGGTTCGATTCCTCTGTGGGTATATTTCTCTCAGTAAAACTTTCTTTGTGTAGGTATGTCCAATTGTTTGGTGTATCTTGGCCATAATATGGCCCTTGCGCCATAAAACCCAACCATGATTTCCAGTATTAGAGAATGAAACTTTTGTTTCCCGGTTCGATATATACTACATGGAGAATTCTCATGGACATGGAGAAATTACATATTCTCCGTTTCTGTATACCATGCCTAAAACCTTTCGCTTTTTATGTAGCTTAAGTCCTATTTTCCTATATTAAGTCCTATTTTCCTATTTTCCTATATTATATTTTTTCTATAGTAAGTCCTACAGTATTTTCAAATTTATCTTCCTTCTGTTCACACTCCGTTTGAATCCTCATTCATATGATTCGTCAAATTTTGCCAATGACGATACATCCCTTCATCAAGGTACTGTCGATTTTGTGATAAAGACAAGATCAAGATCTGGTCAGTTTTCTTCTGATGAGGAGGTTTTAGGTATTTTAAATAACGTCCCACTGAAGCAACACAACGGGCTGTTGGTCTTTTCCTTTGGGATTGATCCCGGTTCGATCTGTTGCTCCAGACGTTAAATAAAATACCTACCTACTGAGGAAAGACACCACGTAATCTTGAACCACGGTCAGATGACGAGGTCACACCTGATCTGGTACCCCACCAAATCTTCACACCACGCCAACGTGAGGTCATTTGAAGCCACGGCAGATTTAACGTGCACCAGCCCCCTTTGCACACGACGGTCTTTGGTTGGATTCGAACAGCTGTATTATACGCTTCGTTTGGTGGCAACTCTCTAGGCGCATTTTGTATGTCGCCAAGGAAAGAATTCTTACTCTCTTTCATAAACAATTAACCCATAACTAATAGATGCTTTCATGGCCTAACCAGCCTGGTGACTAATCGGATCGTACGAAGTGAAATTTTGGATAGCATTAATCTGGGATGGTAGGTAGGTATTTTAATTAACGTCACACTGGAGCAACATCACAAGCTATTGGTGATGGTCCGAACTCGCAAAATTCCGATTGCTCGTCCGTTACTCTTCCAACCGGGCTAAAGGGGTACAGACAACCACCAAGAGGGTTAAAGAAAAAATAATATAACAAGATTACTGTTTGATAAAACAGCAAAAATCATAAATCGAAACTTCCATAAAAATCGATTCTTGTATAACAGTTCCTCCGTTTCTTCCCCTCCGTTCATAGCGCACTTCCTTTAAGATGGACTTTCGGTGGCAGACAATTCCAGAAAAAGCAATCGAATAGGACGAGAATCCCAATGAGTCGCGACTCCGGATTCGAATTAGCTCCAATTCCGCCGGGGCAGGTGGTTGTTGGGGCACCGAAGGGACCCGCCCACACACTCCCGAATTCTAAATCCGGGGCAGGAGTGGGCGACGGTGCGTGGGATTTCCCAGGAAAAGGGGGAGGGCGGCAGACGAATTGCGTAGTTTGTTTCGCGTGGACGCCGACGTTCGGTTTTGTATCGATTTTTGATACGATTCGACACATTGTATTTTGCGGAGATGGATCGCCCGAAATAGAAAATTTAATCGAAATGCAATTGAGTTTGACCTTATTTCCAGTTGATTTGAAGCCCTCAAGGGTACGTGCTTAGGTGTGTATGGGCATCACACCTACGAGGTACCAGAGTGATATCTTCCTTCCCTTTTTTGACTTGAATACGTCTTTAAAATCGGTCCGGGGGTCAAGGCAGAAACTTTGGCGTCACGAAAGTGTTGATATCTCAAAGCCCCATAACTCCAAGGGAATCAGCCTATGGGGATACGTGCTTAGGTGTGTACGGGCATCACACCTACGAGGTACCAGAGTTATATCTTCCTTTCCTTTTTTGAGTTGAATTCGTCTTTAAAATCGGTCCGGGGGTCAAGGCAGAAACTTTGGCGTCACGAAAGTGTTGATATCTCAAAGCCCCATAACTCCAAGGGAATCAGCCTATGGGGATACGTGCTTATGTGTGTACGGGCATCACACCAACGAGGTACCAGAGTGATATCTTCCTTTCCTTTTTTGTCTTGAATACGTCTTTAAAATCGGTCCGAGGGTCAAGGCAGAAACTTTGGCGTCACGAAAGTGTTGATATCTCAAAGCCCCATAACTCCAAGGGAATCAGCCTAAGGGGATAAATGACCTACCATCGCGTAGAGGAAGGTGGGCCGCGTCGACCACTAATCCACCCTCCCCTCTGACCTTTATACCGCGTGGGGGAGGAAATGAGTCACATTTCGGTAAAATACGCAGGCCTGTTTAACCGCTGTAACTTCAGTTCTAATCGACGGGTCGTGGCGAGTGCGTGCTTAAATTGAGGAAAACGACGAATTCGACAATTCCATTTGACTAATTGACAATTTAAACCGTTTGTATGAAAATTGTGTGCAGTGCAAATTGACGATTTGTGGAGGATTTCACTACGAAGCCAAAATATCACACTAAATTTCAATTGCCGCATCGGAAACGTAAACAGGTTGAAAGGGCAGTTCTAGGTGAACAAAATGATACCAAGAAGCCTAAACCTATCACAAGTGCGGAGAGATCTAGTGCTTACCGAAGACGCAGTATTCATGAACCAAACCTTACGTTGCAGTTGGGACTGTGCCTACCTGCTTTTTCCCTCGCCTATACTTCTTTCTCCCTCATTGTATTGTATGTCTTGTGTTTGGCGCAGCTTGTCCAAATATGGTCCTTGCACTATAAAACCCTAAAATAACCAATTAACCAGTTGATTTGAAAATGATCCGTGCGGAATTGCAGAAATATTTAAGTAAACCCCCGAGGGAAAATATTTCCTTTTTTAGCCTCGTGCAAATGCTGATATTTGTGAAATGTTGGTTTTGTAAAGTTTGTGTGATGGTGATATTTCATATCACACTTGTGTGTGTAAAGTATTTGGAACAACTGTACGAAAGTGTTCTTTTTTATTGTCCTGGGACATGTAAACAAACAAGTTTCAATTTATATGATACTGCGTATATAAATAACACTGTAAGTCACTTACATGTATTTGTACACAAGGTATATGTTGTAGTTTATGCAATACTGTTCATGCAAACATATTGTCATTGTTGTATTACAGGTAATTTTCCAATATACTGTAATATATGTAATAATGTGTTTATTTGGAAAAATACTTTTTGTAGCATACCTAAGCAAATCTGTAATTTTTGGAACATTGTAAACAAGCTAGGTATATATGTAGTTTGTTAAAAAACATTGTATAAAAGTAAACAACCCGCTCGCTGTAATTTATAACATTGCATACCAAACACAAACAACATTAAATTTCTCCCAATAAATAACTTTGGAACAACGTAATGTTGAATAGCAAAGTTGTAAAAATATATTTATTTTAATTTTTTTCAAAAATAATAAAACATCTTAAGAAATTAAATGGTTGATATATTTTACCTTTATTCTTCAAAATAACAGTCCCCATCTCTAAAAACACAAACATATTTAAAAAGCAATTTTTTTAAATTACCTAACTATTTGAGAAGTAATTATTTAGTTTCTCCAATCATGTTGGACTTTGTATTACTTTAAAAAGGTACAAATATCATATTTGCTAAAAATGTAGCAATAATTATCAAAGATGTTATTGTACTAAGAATGGTCTAAACTTAAAATTGCCTGGACGATCAGTCTATAAGAAGTAAAGCCAGGGAAGTTAATTTACTGTTTTATTTCAATATCGTCATAAATAAACGACTACAAAAATATATTCAATTTAATTCCAAGTAAATTTAAATTCAAAACACGAAATATTCAAAAAATTTCATTCGATCAAAACTAAAAATTATTTTTCCTAATATTTATTACACACTATGTTTATTTTATTTTATTAACCTACTATTTTTTTTAAATATTATGGATTAGTATCATTGATGTATTTAGTTTTTTTTATTAACACCAAGCATCAAATTTACTCGGTAATGAGTAATATTATTACTGTGTATTTTATATTACAACATAGTTAGTCTAGTTATGTTGTTATTTATTCAATATCATGTTATATCTAACATGCCTTATTATTTATTTCTCTGCAATAGGGGATATACCTTACATCTCCTTTAGATGTGTACGGGCTTCACGGCCCCAAGGTACTCTAGTGATCTTTTATTTTTCCATAGGGTTTATTGTCTTTAGTAAACATGGGTGTTGCGCCCCCGAGATACCCAATCGACCTTTTTCTTCTTTTATTCCACTGTTTCCCAATCCCCTTTTCCCCTTCCACGACATTTTTTACTTGAAGCTGTCTGTTTTGTGTATGGCACATAAGTAAGTATTTTAATTACACAACGGGCATGGAGCAACACAACGGGCTATTGGTGACGGTCCGGCATCGATCCCAAAGGGAAAGATTCCAGGACAACACCACGTAATTTTGAACCACGGTCAGATGACGAGGCAACACCTGAGCTGGCACCCCACTCTCTAAACTTCACCACGCCAACGTGAGGACATTTGAGGCCACGACGAAGTTAACGTGCACCAGCCCCCTTTGTACGCCACTGTCTTTGCTTGGATTCGAACTCGAAACCCTCCGGTTACTCTTCCAACAGGGCTACCGCGGCCCGTTTTGTGCTTGGCGCAGTTTGGCCAAATATGGCCCTTGAACCACAAAACCTAAAAACAACCAACTATTCCAGGGAATGATGCTGGTTCGATCTGGAATCTTTGCTTCGGACGGCAGACGATCGAGGGTGAGGAAGCGGGGCTCTCGCGTTCCGCATATGTCCGCACGTCTAATTGTGACACCTGTTGCGGGTCCAGACGGCGGCCTCAGCTGAAACAATCACACGCCGCGACCACGTGGAAGAGCCTCCCGCCGTCGCGAACCCTGGAATTCGTGACTCACGCAACTCTGCATTTCGACACCTCTCGACACTGATCGAGAGGCTCTTTAAGTGCCTGCATTTGACCTTGCTAATAAACTGGACACTTGCTGAAGTCCCCCGAAGATTACTATGCTCTATCTTACATGAACTGCAGTTATTACTTCTATTTATGTAGACTGTCAAACGACAGTGATAAGTACTACAGAACATGCAAGATGTGGCGTCGTGAAAATGAATTTAAGTTGTTGCGAATGGATTTCGGCAAAGAAACAACTTGTAATAAACGACACATTTGTCCTCAGGGGCGCATCTCCTTTAGGTGTGGGGCTGTAGTGGCTGAGGGGTATGCCCACTGCGCTAGCAACCTTCGAGTTGTAGGCCGCGCAGGTTCAATTTCCTGTCTGCATTCCTCCCTGGGTGTATTTCTCTCTTTTGTGTCAGCAAAACTTTCATTATGTGTGTATTACTTGATATTGTATGTCTTGTGTCTGGCGCAGCATGGCCATATTTGGCCATGCTGCGTCAGACACAAGACATATTGGCTAGGGCCATATTTGGCCAGGCATGGCCAAATATGGCCCTTGCGCCATAAAACCTCAGAACCAATCAACCAACCAATCTTAAGGTGTGTACGGGCTACACAGACCTCAGGTAGAAGAATGATATCTTCTTCTCTCATGGGGTTTAGTGTCTTTAGTAAATACGACAATCGCACCCCCGGCATACCCAAGCGATCTTTTTCTGCTTTCATTCTGTTCCACCCAATCTCTTTTCTCCCCATTCATTATTTTTTTACCTGACGTTGTCTTGAGTTTGGCGTAGATTGGCCAAATATGACCCTTGTGCCATGAAACCGCAAAATAACCAACCTTTCGCAGGAAGGTAGGTATTTTAATTAATGTCCCACTGGGAGCAACATAATGGGCTATTGGCGACGGTCTGGGATCAAATTCGAAGGAAAAGCTCCGAGGACAACATCACGTAATTTTGAACCACTTCTGAGGAAGGAAACAACTGTTCAAGCAACAAGCCAAGCAACAATTTAGTATCCGGAATGAATATTTTGTGGGTTCGGTGTTTAACTATGTTGTAATTTTTCAAAGCCCTCGCTTCTTGTCAACAACTTATAGAATATCAGAGTTCTCGTTGTTATGTAGGCCTATTTTTAACATTGCCCTAAGACACGTGCAACTTGCAACATAAAACGTTGTCATATATTGACGTTGTCTTGTGTTTGGCGCAGCGTAGTCAGATACGGCCCTTGCGTCATTAAAACTCAAAAACATTAAACTTAGTAAAATTAAATTTACAGTATTTACATAGGTTAAAACTCAAGGCAGAATTCGTGGCAAAATGGAAGTTAAAACAAAATGCTTTCCATTGCAACAGACCAGCTCTAGTTCCGTTCGCTTACAAAACTTCTACCGGACCCTGGCGAGGGGTCAGGGATGAAGATCACCGATCCTCCAGCTACTCGTTACCGAGGAGGAACGTTTACTGAAAAAGGGGTGCTGCTGGACACTCTTTAATTCCATCCGGTCGTAAACTCTCCAGATACTCCCCCTCTGGTGGATTCATACACCGATGGTCAATTCATGTTAAGGAGGAATTCCAGGCTTCTGCAGATGAACGCTACAAAGACAAGATACATAACAATTATACCGCGGCCCCCGTACAACAATAGAGAAATCAGAATACTAGAAACGTAACTAGAATACTATAATCAGACTTCCCAACATCCACGAAAGAGTTGAGAAAAGCACTTAAGACAGTCTCGAGATCTGAAAACCCCTCCAACACCATCTGAGCTCCATTACCAAGTTAGTGACTCCTCAAAATTAAATTGAAAAGACGGCTAGTGGAATACCAAATGGAACACAAGTACTCATTGTTTAACTTCCACCAGAGTATAATTTTAAATGTCTTCACGGGTCTGAAGATCACATTCCTGTTTAGATAAGCCAAAAGAAAAAGCTCAACCGGAAAGTATCAACTTAATGTGTTTCATTTGTAAGCTGACGAAATGTATCTCTTTTCAACCCTTCTGGGATCTTTGGGATGTCTAACGTCCCACCTCCTTGCAATGGTTAGGTGTAGAAAATTCTATTCTAGACGTAGCAAAGCTGTTGATGTATGAAAAAAATAATTTCCTTTTGTGTATGGATGTTCACGAATGTTTTAGATGGGCATTGAGACATAACCCCCCAATCCTTAAAAACTCTTTTTAACGTGATGTCCTTCAAAATTTCAAACTTAGTTTGAATAGGTATCACTGAACAAGCTTTCGACATTGCTTGGGTTCCAGTACTCATACAGATAAGGGGCCTCCTCATAACACAGTAACGTATTATATACTCTAGGTAGACCTCTTGGAGCCGCAGTGGTTCGTAGGCTCAATTCCTGCAATACCCTGGGTATATTTCTCTTTTCTGTGTCAGTAAAACTTTCATTGTTTTTCCTTGACAGAAAAAATTGCTTGACTCATCTTGGCCAAATCTTCAATTTTCCACTAATCAGACTTCACATCGGCACTATGAATCCCTATAACCGCAAGTTATATATGACCTCTTATGAAATACTGACATCATATATTCCAAGTACTCTAGCTTGACCAGATTTGACACGAGCGCCATAAAAAAACCAGCACGCCTGTGAAGAAAGGAAACCAGATCATTGCCAATTTTGCGGCAGAAAGATTCCTCCTCAAATGGCACAAGAATGTATGGGTCCACGCTCTCTCTGTGCGGCTTTATTATTGAAATTCAAATGAACAGTATGTAGGCAACTATCGTCGCACTGGAGAAACACAACGGGCTATCGGTGACGGTCCGGGATCTATCTCGAAGGAAAAGATGTTTAAATATTATATTTACAAATGCAAATATAATATTTAAATATTATATTTAAGAATACAAATATAATATTTAAATACTATGTTTACAATTACAAATATTATATTTACAAATACAAATATGATATTTAAAAATTATAATTACAAATATATTTAAAATATATATTTACAAATACAAATATAATATAATATTTGTAAATATAATATTTAAATATTATATTTACAAATTTAATATTTAAATATGACATTTACAAATACAATATTTAAATATTATATTTACACAAACAATAATATTTAAATATGATATTTACAAATGCAAATATAATATTTAAATATTATATTTACACAAACAATAATATTTAAATATGATATTTACAAATACAAATATCATATTTAAATATTATATTTACACAAACAATAATATTTAAATGTGATAGTTACACAGACAATAATATTTAAATATGATATTTACAAATACAAATATCATATTTAAATATTATATTTAAAAATTCAAATATAATATTTAAATATTATATTTGTATTTCACTGTAAGGCCGTAGAAGTTTGTAGAGGAAAAGAGAAAAATGTATATATTTGGTGTGAATGGTTAAGCATTGAGAGTGCTTATGTGAGAGGTTTTCCTCGTGAGGGGCCTCTATCTAACCTGGTATAGGGGCCCTTGTGTCCTATCCTCGAGATCACAGATGGCGAGGGGTTAGGGCTCTATATCAATAGATCCCGTGCTCGAATCCTTGTCTGGACCAAGGTCCCAATGAAGGGGCTTCCAATGTATTGTTCCCCCTCGGGGGCACATCTTTAGGGGTGTAAGGGCTTCACGAACCAGAGGAACGATCCTAGTCATCTATTCTTTTCTCATGGGGTTTACTGCCTTTGGTAAACATGGAGTTCGCGACCCCAGGATGCCCAAGCAATCTTTCTCTCTCTCTATATATATATATATATTTCCTCCTCTCCATCCTTTCTTTTCGCAATTACTTGACATTATCTGTCTTGTGTTTTGGCCAAATATTGTCCTTGCGCCATAAACCCAAGACCAACCAATGTTCAAAGTTACAAACTTGAACGCATTTTTTCAAGCATCCCCCTATGGCAGGGTTGGAAACCTTTCCACATTGAAAGGCCGCATTAATTGAGCTGTGATCAAATTCAAGACCGCATTCAAGAAACGTCAATTGAACACACTTAAAAATGTAGATTGTTTTTATAAAAATCTAACAACTAAGTACTTAGTAATTTAACATATGAAAACTATTAGTTAATTTTCAAGTTAATTAACCATTTAATGACTTTGCTGCGTCTGTTTTTTGTCTGAAAGCATTTGGATATTTGGTCGCAGCATGGAGTCCGGCAGTTTCAGTTGATGAGTATTCGTATTGTGAATTCAAGTGGGCGTCTTGATTTGGTTCGAAAGCAAGAAAGCATTTTTCTGGCATGTTACCGACGGCATGGATATTGTACAGCACTTTTACATAATTTAATTGGATCAATGACAATCCAAATTACATAATCCAATTTACATAATTTAATTGGATCAATGCAGACAGCTGACTTCTATGCCAAACAAGCGGCGTCCGATGGCGTGGGGCTGGAGGTTCCAATGCCCCTCTCCTACGTTAAAAAAACTATTAAACGATTTACATTGGAGAGGTGGCAGGCCCATCACAATGATTCATCTTCGGGCCTACGTTTTAAGGACTTCAGCCCCAAAGTTTCTTTTGGTACTTTAATATCGGATCGCCGTCTTGTTTGGTTCTTGACCGGCCATGGTCCGTTTATCTCCTACCTCCACAGATTCAGGATAAAACATAGAGATTTATGTAGCTGTGGGGAGGTTGTCGATGCCTCTTCAGCTGCCCACACACGGCTAACCATCATATTTGTGCCCCGCAACATAAAAATGAATGGTTACGCGGGGTAGTTAATAACAGAATCTCACTTTACAAGATTTCTAGGTGTGTTGTGGCTGCTGGGGAGGTGGCGGATCGGATCACACCACGACTAACATTTTATTGTAGTAGGCCTAGGGTTAGACCCGGCCTAATTTTAACTTTTTAAATTTTTATATATTGACTCATCACTTCATCTATTTATTCATTTCCATCCTCCATGTTATTTATTTCATTAAAATCATTTTCACAAATCATCCATTTATTTGGACTGCCCCACTGTGTGGGACACCCAAATTTTAAACCTGTCTGTTCTTATATTTTGAAAAATTTTAAAATTTAAACTTTTATATTCTTATTGTCTAAGCACCGAGCATTTGGGCGCCTTGTAGGAGCCCTATATATCGTAGGGCGGTTTATAAGCCCTTTTTTAAATTTTCTTAGTTTTACATCCTTTTTACTTTTAAGGTATATGGGCGTCTCATATAAGCCTTTTTTAAATTATCATGGCGCCTTTTATAAGCCTTTTCTATTTTATGCTCGAGTGCTTTTTTTTCGGAGTCGAGCAGTTCTTATACATCTTTTTTCCTTGCTCGACTCCAGTTGGTTTTGTATTTATGTGTTCCTTTTTAATTTTTCGTTCCTTTTGTGTGTGTTTGTGTTTGGCCTTGTTTGCCGTTGTATTTTTTAAAGCTTTTTTGAAATAATAAATCTGTCTGGGGGGTTGAGTTCCCCGTGTCCTCTTTCGTGCACAGCGGGAATCTATCTCCCTCCTCCCATGAAAAACTCCAAACTTTTAGGTGAGTTGGGAGGAGGAGAGTCTCAAATTGGATCAATGACTATTGGATCTGTTAGTATCGTATAAATCATTGAATTGGATCAGTAATTTTAAAAGGGCCACGGTAGCCCGGTTGGAAGAGCAACGTATTAGCAACCGGAGGGTTGCGAGTTCGAATCCAGTCAAAGACCGTCGTTTACAAAGGGGGCTGGTGCATCTGTCGTGGCCTCAAATGTCCTCACGTTGGCGTAGTGTGGAAGTTTGGGGAGTGGGGTGCCAGCTCAGGAGTTGCCTCGTCATGTGACCGTGATTCAAATTTACGTGGTGTTGTCCTCGGATCTTTCACTTAAGGATCGATCCCGGACCGTTGCCAATAGCCAGTTGTATTGCTCCAGTGTGACGCTAATTAAAATACCTACCTACATCAATTTTAAAAATAAATAAAAATAAAATACGAACAAAAATGTATAAATAAAAATAAAAACATTCGCGTTCTGCAAAATTTGGATTCATCAGTCAAAAGGCAGAACTTAAGACCCTAGAAGGCCATACATGGCCTTGAGGCCGCAGGTTCTCCTCCCCTGCCCTATGGAAAATGGGAAAAGGCTTGTCTTACAGCATCATACTAGCGCAGGCTTAGTTGTGGGAGAAGTTCTCGATGTAGACAGGAAGTACTGATGTCTGATGAGTAATCAGACCAAATGACCGCCGATCAACTCAGTTGGCCTTGGACTTCTCACCAGATGGTGATATAATATCCTAGGAACTTATTTGTCGTTGGCTTTCTCGTGAATTTTGTCTGCCTGTGATCTGAAGTGAAGGCAGTGGCCTCATGGTTCGGGGGAAGGATGCCAACACAGGGTCTAGCACGTGTCAGATGACTGGAATCTTGAGTCATTGTCGCGCACACACTCTGTTTTTTATGATGTGGTCTCAGGTGAGCACCTGCGCCATGTGCCCGAGTACTTTGCTTTCGAAATATGCAAAAGAGATGTTTTCGCAGCTTTTCTTAGGAGGCAGGGCCCTAAACAGGTGGTCAAGGTTTCCGAGGGAGAGGTATGAGCGCATCTGTCTCCGTGGTAGCGTTTGAGGAAGTTTGACAGCACATAACTTTCGGAGCACCCGTATCTCCACATCATAAACAGAAAAAATAATTAAACAAATACCAGTTACATAAGGGTGGGGAATGTAATAAAAATGTCGATCTAGGATGCAGGAGAAACTTAAATGCTAATAAGAACCATAAGCCCCGTCCAGCTGTAAAAGAGGTAGGTCACCCTCCCATATCCTGACCGCGACTGAGGGTGCTTAGGTTTCAGGTCAAAAGCTGGCTAGGGGACGAATACCCTAGACTGCTACACGATCGCACAGAAGAGCGTTAGCATCAAATAAATAAAGGAAAAGCAATTAAACGAGAGAAGTTACGATGTAAATGTTTTAAAATTCAACTTTAAGATTGATACAATCAGTGGCCCAACATTGTCCGTATACATCCCTAATTATTAGTGTACAGAAGAGTCAAAGCAATAGAGGAAATATCAATTGGGGAGAGAATGTATGGAATTGGAAGTCATAGACTTCAGGGTCCAAACGGAACATCCCACATCGGCGTTTAGGCTTTTGTGGGAGGTTTTAAGGAAGTTTAAACTCCAGCTATGTGCATGGGGAATTTTCGTATTGGAAATATTCACGTTTTCAGCAGTGTAATATATAGAGCACACATTGAATCCGTGGTTCTCGACTGGTGGTGTGTGGGGTTGACTTGAGTCTACAGGAATTCGAAACTCGATCCAGCTAGAGATCATCGAGTACGTGGGGGCTGGTGCACATTGAATCTCTCTTCGAACCTTCGAATGTCCTCACGTTGGCGTGGTGTGGAAGTTCGGAGACTGGGGTGCCAGCTCAGATGTTGACCTCATCATCTGTTCGTGGTTCGAAATGACGAGGTGTGTTGTCCTCGGATATTTCCCTTCGGAATGGATCCTGGACCGTCGCCAATAGCCCGTTGTGTTGCTCCAGTGCGGCGTTAATTCAACTATCTATCTACCTACTCGAGTCCACAGTGCTGTGGGCCTCGATATTATTAGGAATTGTGAAGTGTTAGCTATGGTCTTTCAAATTTCAAACTCAGCAGGCATTAAAAGCAAACATCCTGAGATTCAATACACAACAGAAGCGTAGCACAAATTACACACACAATACAAAATAACAGTAAAGCATAAGAATAAAACTACAAGAGAAAAAAGCAATAAAAGAAACTACGAGCACGAAAGTTTGTAACCTCCCAATAACGCCGGGGGTTAACCTGCCATGGCTTCAAAAGTCCTCACGTTGGCGTGGTATGGAAGTTTGGAGAGTGGGGTGCCAGCTCAGGTGTGACCTCGTCATCTGACCGTGGTTCAAAATTACGTCGTGTTGTCCTCGGGTCTTTCCCTTCGGCAGATGACCCCGGACCGTCGTCAATAGCCCGTTGTGTTGCTCCAGTGAGACGCTAATTAAATACCTACCTCCCACTAATGAGAGTAAATAGTTCTTTTAGTCAAGGCCGTAGACAACATTCATCAACCCACAGCTGGTGCAGAGGGGACTGCTCAAGATTCCAAATCTATTTAGGCCCTCAGCAGCATATCTTCTTTAGGTGTGTACTGGCTTCCTGAGGTACTCTAGTGATCTTTTCCTTTCACATGGACTTTGCTGTCTCAAAAGGGTCTCGCTCCCACGATACCCAAGAGATCTATTTCTGATTTCATCCCATTACTCTATTCCCCATCACTCTTTTTTTCCTTTCACGACAAATTTTACTTGACGTTGTCTTTTATTTGAATCAGCTTGGCCGAATATGGTCCTTGAGCCATAAGACGACAAAACAATTAACCAACTATCCCCGATTTAAGAAACACTAATTAGGGTCCACGAAGGCACTTAGTACAGGTACGTCACACAAGATCACAGGTAAGGTAAGGTAATTTTAATTAACGTCACACTGGAACCACGGGCTATTGGTGACGGTCCAGGATCAAACCCGAATGGATAGATCCGGAGACAACACCACGTAATTTTGAACCACGGTCAGATGACGATGTCACACTTGAGCTGGCACCCCACTCTTCAAACTTCCACACCACGCCAACGTGAAGACATTTGAGGCTACGACAGATTTAACCCCCTTTGTACACGACGATCTTTTGTTTGAATTCGAACTCGCAACCCTCCGTTGCTAATCCGCTACTCTGCGAACATAAGATCACAGAGAGGAAGCTTTGCTTACATCCATGGGCGACTGGCAATGTTCGAAGTTTATTTTTCACATCCTGCGAAAAACGATTTTCGCACTTACTCGCCAGGGAACTCCAGGTGTCCGAAAGGACTTCAGCTAGTCCGGGTTCCCAATTAAGAAGCTCTCTTGGACTGTCGTCATCCCCAGTCCTCTCAAGTCAAGGAACCCATCAAGAATTGAGGATGCAGGTGGTTTTTCTCGGCAAAGCTGAAGACCTTGCGCGACTGTACGGTATCCCATTACCTGTGGTGCTCCAGCAGGTGTCCTTCCAATTATCTCTCATGTATCAAGAATTGACCGTAGAGTAACTGACCAAGCCATTGGGGTGCTCTGTATTTCTCGGGAGGGGTGTAGAAATAAAAAGGGTGCATATAATTAAGCTCTTTAATACATGATATATGTTTGGTAGGAAGGTATTGTAATTAACGTCACACTGGAGCAACACTACGGGCTGGGATCAATCCCAGAGGGAAAATCCGAGGACAACACCAAGTAATTCTGAACCATGGTCAGATGACGAGGCAACATCTGAGCTGGCGCCTCCCTCTCCAAACTTCCCACCACGCCAACGTGAGGGCATTTGAGGCCACGACGGATTTAACGTGCACCAGCTCTCTTTGTACACGCAACCCTAATCCGTTACTCTTCCAACCGGGCTACCGCGGCCCAATATATGTTCGGATATTCAATATACAATCGGTTTAAATGGTAATTGTTTTCCTTAATCATCTGAGCGTTTTGTCTACTACAATTACTCCTCTCATGAGAGGGGCCACCGTTGATCATTGGGTTTGTCCACTGCTCTAGCAACCTGTGAGTTGTAGGCGGCGCATGTTCGATTCCTCCCTGGGTGTATTTCTTCTGTGTCAGTAAAACTTTCACTAGGTGTGCTTGTCCGGGACGACATTTTCCGTCTCGTGTTTGTCGCAGCTTGGTCAAATAGAGTCCTTAGCCACAAAACTCAATGCATCCATCCAACCTGACACTAAATATCTAAATATGAGCATTTTTGTTGCCATAGAAACGAGCCTTATCCCATTTTCCATAGGAATGCTCAAAGAACTGAATTCCAGTTTCTCACTTTGGTGTGTACAAATTGGAAATATGTTCCGATTTTTACTTGTTGCCGAGAAAATGTGATAAACTACCTCTTTTCGACGCCTGCGTTTCTCCAAAACAAAATTAAATATTCCCACCCACTAGACATCCCTACTCAAAATAATGAACCCTCTGTTTCTATAGCGACCACCTCCACCCAAACCTCGTGGCGTGGGCAGTTTTCGTAGTAATAAACGTATTACTCTCCTCTGTATAGTTCATCATCAGTTTCAGCCTTCTTGGCCAATCGCAACTTTTCTTGGAATTCTTTCAACCAATAGGCGTGTCTATTTAGTCTTTCAATGTGGTGCAACCGCTAATTCTCAGAGGGCATTAGGGAAAAATGATCCCATATGGTATTCAACAATTGAATAACGTTAAATGTATATTATTTTGTTTAAGAGGTTCTTAGATAAACCGCCTATAGTTTATTTGATACGAGTGAGAAATAGTTTCGAAGGCTTATTACCATTTACTCTGATGGTAATAAGCCTTCATGGTAATAAGTTATTCATGATTATTTGGAATTAAAGTCACTTTTAAGAACCCTAATGGTTGTCTTCGTATCCCCAAATCGTAATCATATATTAAAATCTGACGAGCATGCAGTTCATATTGTTGGTGGACATTTGTCCCCGTTATTTTGTCCTAGGATTTTTTTGGGAAATTTATTTTGATTTTAAGACTTATTGCAACTAAAAAAATTCTGACTCCATATGATGGAATTTTCGCCATGAAATCCAGTGTAACACTTCCCATTTAACCCTCTCTAATAAGGCGGTTTTTCTGATCAAAACGTCATGTTCCGTAATTGTCTAAATTGGAGATCATAAAATTCTTCGCAAGTAACCATCTGTCCATAACTTACCCGGGAAGTACTCTTACAGCACATCATCTGACATTCATCGGTTATAAGGTTCCAAGCACTCACATAAAGCATCTTCATCTGACGTTATACTGACATTCATGATCTCATAAACATCAAGCCTCTTGACTACACTCAAAATTCCACTTCAAGTGGATTTTTCCTTAGATGTTGCCGAAGAAACTCAGGGAGTTGCCATCCAGACCGAGAAGCGAGCGGACGCTCGTTCCTAACCTCAGCCGAATCCTTCTGTCTCAAAATATCTGTAAATTTGTATATAATAGCTGTAAGCTGTAGGAATAAATATTGTAGTGGTGAATATAAGTTTCTAGTTATTTTACGCCACCATTTGTAACTTTCATCACTCCATCTCATCCGGTACACCAGCCAACCATCTAACACCGTATGGATATTATGTAAGAAATTTGAAGTTTTGTATCCAATATCCACTGTTCCATACCGGAGAGTTGCGAGTTCGAATCCAACAAAAGACCGTCGTGTACATAGGGGGTTGGTGCACGTTAAATCAGCCGTTTCCTCAAATGTCCTCACATTGGTGTTGTGTGGAAGTTTGGAAAGTGGCTCAGGTGTAACCTCGTCATCTGATCGTGGTTCAAAATTACGTGGTGTTGTCTTCGGATATTTCCCTTCGGGTTTGATCCTGGACCGTCACCAATAGACGTGTTGCTTCATTTCGACGTTAATTAAAATAAATACCTACCACTGTTCCACAGCGCTTAGGAATGAGAACTTAAATAACTTTGTATACTGACTCAGTGAGGGGGGGGGGTGTATTTCAATTAACGTCACACTGGAGCAACACAATGGGCTATTGGTGACGACTCAGTGAGGGATAGAATTATTTTCATGTGAAGTGAAGGCCCTCACGGGAACATTCCTTTATGTGCGTACGGGCTTCATGGACCCAAGTTACTCCAGTGATCTTTTCCTTACCCATGGGGTTTACTGTATTTAGTAAACACGGGGATCGCACACCCGGGATACCCATGCGATCTTTTTCTATTTTCATCCCATTATTATATTCCCAATCGCTTTTTTACCCCCTTTCACAACATTTTTTACATGAAGTTGCCTGTTTTGTGTTTGTTTCAGACCGGCCAAATACGGCTCTTGCGTCATAAAACCGCAAAACCAACCATTTGTAATGAAGCCCCAGTTGCAAATCTTAATTAAAATCCAAATATGGCGAAATTAATATCGGCGACTCATCTACGTCACTGTCACGGTCACGCGCGACGATCGGCCACGAATCCTCCAAACGAAACACTTCAAGTGCAATAAATGACAATAACCTACGACGCTAATAAAACAGGGCACTAAAACGATTGATGTCGCGTCATAAAATGTACCCGAAATAGACACCCTTCAATCCAGATTGAACGTTCAATCATGCATCTCGATTACGCAAGCGGCTCATAAAAATAAAAAATTCACAGGGTCCTGGAATTTAATAACAACTCTCCACACCAGGGCCGTTTCCTCTGACAAATGCCGCCTTATGACTACACCGAAGGCCGGGTACTTATTAAAAAGGGTTTGTTTGGACCTTGATGTTCGTACTAGAGTTTTAATGACCAAGTGGGGGAGGAGTGGAATGAAAAAAAAAATCGGCATCCTTGACCCAGTGCATAGCTCCTAAAAATAATCATCGTTTGCGCTGCCCCGTCCTTGGGGCTGCCGGCAGGTGACGCCAGACGATGTCGATGGCTGGGTGTCCCGAGTGACGTCACGGACCTTCCATCCCCTCTCAACCCTTTCCAGCATCGATTGGGGGTGCTCCTAGTGGAAAGTCGTCTGCGACTGATTCGGGATGGGTTCTCTACGCATTAAAAAGACCGTCTGCGAATGTTTTCGAGAGGGCTTTGTTGGGGAATCAACAACCTTGAATGGGAAGGGAGCAGGGGCAGTGCGCAAGAGGGGGCTGCAGGGGCTTAAGCCTCTGCCTTTGTTCTCCTTGAAGCAAGCGTGCCCTTTGTCGTGACCGTGGATTTCGATGAAAAACGTTACGTGATTTAGAATTATATTTTGGGGTTTTAGCTTTATTATTTAGCTCCATATATTCATTGTTCAAATCCTTATTCATTAGTGTTTTCTAGTTGAATCTGGGTGGTCAGTGAACGTTATCCGCAGTGTCTTGATATATTTAGCACATTAAAGTATCTTTTAGTTGGCACATTTTTTCCTATGAACATAGGTGTTGATATTTATTTGAAATATAGTTCAAAATTCTAGTTTTCTGCTTTCATAATCTTCGATCGATTGCGTAGAGTGGTTCCTAAAACAATACGAGAATTTCAGCAGGTCCCTGTACGGTTCTGGAGGTATGGTTTAGAGATTGTAATCGCCTCTTCTGGGAAGGATGTTTTAGGTTTGAGATTAAATTTCGTGTTTGTGTGCTTATGACTGATTTGGTGAAGCAAT
Organism: Meta bourneti; assembly: GCA_933210815.1. Taxonomy (NCBI): domain Eukaryota; kingdom Metazoa; phylum Arthropoda; class Arachnida; order Araneae; family Tetragnathidae; genus Meta; species Meta bourneti. The sequence continues at coordinate 101,924,488 of OW119925.1, forward strand.
TGTTTTTGCTGTTTCTTGTGATACTCGAGGGTCGATTAGAAGAGTACCCACGGCTTATAGGGGTGGATTCCGAACTTTAATACAGGGCCATGTTTAAACTATTCCAAATTGAATATTGTACATCGTCACGGCAAATGGATACTTATTATGCTTCTAATGCGAAATTCTAGAATTCTCGAATATAGTGAAACTTCGATTAACCGTCAGGGTCGGGACCGTGACGTTTGATCGAATAGACGGATAACAGAAAACCTTAAACAACAACCGACTCGCATCCGTTGCATATGAACGAATGATAAAAAATGCACGTTTACGAACTGTAAATACACTGTACATGTATTTTATTTCACAGAAACAAACAATATACAATTTACATTAAGTACAGTATAATATATATGTACATATTGTTACATGAACTTACGCTCTAGACGTACATACATATTCATATTTTAAAATAGTCAGTCATTTTCTTCTGTTTCTTCGAGACTCGTGCTTTCTGAGCGGCAATGTTCTGTACTTTACGTAGAAGTATAGTATGTATGAGTACAATATGTATGCATGTGTGTACGTACTAATAACTTTTAATATTTAATTAATTAACTTTTAATAAAACGGACTGACGGTTAACAGAAACTGACGGTTAAAAGAGCGACGGTTAATCGAAGTTTCACTGTAGTATGAATTATAAAAATTCAACCTCGGAGATGTAGGAGGCTCAAGTTCGATTTCTGTCAGGTTCGATTCTTCCCTGGGTGTATTTCTCTCTTCTATGTGAGTAAAACTTTCCTTGTGTGTGTATGTCCGTTACTTGATGCTGTATGTCTTGCGTTTGGCGAAGCATGGCTAAGTGGTTTAAGTTTTTAATGGCCCTTGTGCCATTAAAAACTTAACCTTTCTAAAAATGCAAAGAAAAGTAGATATAATTTTATATTTCTGTTGAGTAGCAGACTCCAATCACATTCGAAGGGCCGCGGTATCCCGGTTGCGGATTAGAACCGGAGGGGTGGAGTTTGAAACTGGATTCAACCACAGACCGACGTGTACGTGGGGGGCTGGTACACGTTAAGTCTCTCATGGCCTCAAATGTCCTCACGTGGACGTGGAAGTTGGGTTATTTTTTTCACGTCGCAATGACCGTCTTTGTCCAAACATAAGACATACAACATCATGTAACGAACTTACATACACAAAAAGTTTTACTAACACAGAAGAGAGAAATACACCCGGGGACATCCCGAGAAACCAAAGTGATGATTTGTTGTCCTCGGATTTTTCCCGATGGATCCCGGACCGTTGCCAATATCCCTCTCCAATACGACGTTAATTCGACTACCTACCAATCGCATGAGGATTGCCGAAAGTAGTTTTACGTTTATAGCTGGATTGTACGAATCTGGATCCTTTCGCTCTTAAATATCAGATCTACAAATTCACTCGCGAGGATTTTGTTTGGGAGGGAAGCGGGGGGATGGTTAAGGAGGAGGATCCCCTGAGGCGCATCACGTGACGGCGTCCTTGACACCCTCCGTCCTGCCAGACGCAGCGAGTGGCCTTTTCCCGCGAAAAAGGGTTGTGACGTCACGAGACACCGATCGATGGCCGTCTCGGCTACACCCTCCCTCTCCGTTCTCTCCCAGACACCGGTACACCAGCACTCGCTACTACTGCGGCCATTGAGACTAGTACTAGTTGTAGACGCGGGAGGGGAAAGGGGATTACTAGTTATGCAATGCAGTGTCTGAGCGGAAGTGTTGAGACGCATGGTGGGGGAAAAATGTCCCACTACTCATAGACACGTCTGCATTTTGATAGGATCCAGCTTTGCAGTTCATCAGTGTTGGAGTTAAGTAGATGACCTCGAGTGTAGGAACTTTGTCATGTAGGTGACTGGATAGATAGCGCCGTGGTACAGGGTAGATTGTTCAATGAACGTCGCACTGGAGCAACACAACGTCGCATTGGAGCAACACAACGTCGCATTGGAACAACACAACGTCGCATTGGAACAACACAACGTCGCATTGGAACAACACAACGTCGCACTGAAGCAACACGATGGGCTATTGGCGACGGTCCGGGATCTATCCCGAAGGGAAAGATCAAGGATAACGCTTCATTTTGAGCCAAGGTCGGGAGACGAGGTCAACACCTGAGCTGGAAATGCACTCTTCAAATACCCACACCACGCCAAATTTGAGGCCGTGACAGATTTAATGTGCACCAGCGCACACACGACGGTCTGTGGTTGGATCGGGTTTCGAACTCGCAATCTAAAGGATATTCATCAGCTGCTCTTCCAACTGGGCTACCGGGAAAAGGGGAAAGTTTAGCCTTGCGCATTTTGTTGTCGATAGATCGGTTTGGTTTTTATGGCACAAATGCCATATTTGGCCGAGCGGCACCAAATACAGCGCAGACAGCGTTAAATAATCAGAGAGGGAGAAAATATTGCAAAAGTAGGAGGGTAGGGCAGACCACTAGGGTATCCCCGGGGGGATTGTGATGCCCGTGTTTGCTTAAAGAAAGTTAACACCCTGTAGGGAGTTTGTTGTAGAAGTTCAAAAGAAATATTTTCGTTGAATTTAAATGAAAATGAGTATAGGAAAATCTAGTTTTTAAACTTGTGCAAACTAAGTGCAGGAATGCATAGTTATGTTTCGTGATTGGCCAGTCATTTAACCTTCCAGGTGATTGTCTCGACGAGGTATCTCGCCATTAGCAAAGCTGACCGGATCTAGATGGACGAGATATCTCGTCATTAGATAAAAAAACCTGACCGAATATTGATCTCGTCGTCATAAAATATCGGCAATATCTTGATGACGAATTATCTCGTGATTAGCAAAATTTGTCAGAACTTGATGGACGAGATATCTCGTCGAAATCATTTGAAGGGTTAACCAGGAACTGAGGCTAAAATGCAGATTGGAGTCGCAAAAGTTGCTTCGATGGATGCGGTCTAGGAAGAAATGCTTCTTCAGAGTTTGATTTCTGTTAAAGCTATTACTGCAAATAAAATTTTTTATGAGAATTTTGATTGAATAATTGATTTTTTATGAAGAAATCCCAAATTGGGAATATAGAAAATATCTACACGTTTTGAAAAACAAATTTTTCTTTAAATAAACTCCTGATTCTACTCAACCAACTCTTTTAAAATCTAGTGTCTTAAGACTTGCATAAAGGGTTGAAAAGTTCACCTATAGTTTTCGTCAACCCATATACCAGGGGTGTCAAAATGGCGGGCCGCATGTGGCCCCGAGGTAATTTTTTGTGGCCCACGATGCTTTGAGATAAAATGAAAACAGGACAATATGTTATGAGCACTTAGGGGAGATCGAGGCAATACCGTACACACAATTTCGTCATGTTAAAAATGTGTGAGCAACTATTTTCGTCCATGAAATGAAATAAAACGGCCTACAGATCAAGATTAACTGATAAACATCTATCTGCCATAATGAAGATTGTCTGCTCTCAGTCTTTGAATCCAGATATTGGAACTAGTAGGAGGAAAGCGCTGGCAAGAGTTTCCGGTAAAAAAACTTAATTTTAGTTTTATAAATACATTAAATTAAATAAACGTTCAAACAAAAGCAATTATATAGCAATATTATAAATTATTACCCTAAATTCACTACTTAATTACATACTGTTTTTTAATTATCCTATGCATATTCCTGAATCCTCACTTCAAAATATAATTTTAAGAAAATTTGTAAATGTGATGTGGCCCGCGTGAATCTTAACAGTTGCATTAAATGGTCCGTGTTTTAATTGAGTTTGACACCCCTGCCAAAAGCTATATTTTAGCCTATACCAATTTTATCTCAAGAAAGTAAATCCGTCCTAAAATTTTTTCTGCGCTGTCTTGAAACGTGAGCAATCACGTTGCAAAAAGTGAGTGCGGAGCGACGAACCGAAGCAAAACGAACGCTTCGTGATCGCGCAATACGAACTTTATTCATCTCAATATCGAATTTTCGGTAATTAAAAAGTGATATCCGCTGCCCAAGCCTTTGGATGGGACCCAAAATCAATCCCGAAACCTTTTTTTCGAATTGATCATAAAATTGAAAGTGCACCATCAGACCCTCGGCGTAATCGCTCTGATGAATTAATTCCCTTCAGTTCACTTAGCAACTGCGGAACTGAACCCGTACCACCAAAGAAAAAAAACGGTCACTGCAACCTCTGAGAATCGCGGCGTCCATTTAATAAGCCGTAATTGTTGATGGAGGCTTCCTCGGAAAGTGGGCACGCTTTTAATTAATCGATGCGTACGCGCGAAAGTCCCCCTCTCTGGGAAGAGGGGGAGTTGGCAGAGTGCCAAGGGCCTGGGGAAGCCTTGTGGCCGTCTGGGCGGGCTCGCTGCAGACGATATCGGGGTTAATGCCACCGGAACAGAGACCAATATGTGGGACCGGGGCGCCGTTAGGTGTCGGTGAGACTGGCCAACAACTATTTCTGGAATGCGATGGTAATTTAGTCGTCCGCTTATTGCAAGAGTGGACGTGTCGGCTGATATTGCCCTGCTTTTTATTTTCATTTTTTCACTTACTGAATCTCATGCAGTGGTCAGATATTCGATTTCGACTGAAAAGTTGTCCAGTCGCCCAGAGCTAGTTTAAATGACGGGACCATTATGGAAACGGAAATCCATATCCCAAATACTCACTGGAGATCTTGCACAGATGCGCAATTTTTTTCTTTTCCTTTTCACAATTGCACACCTTTAATTAACATAAAACTAGAAGATCCGCTCTTCGCATCTGCGCTGAAGTTTCTGAAAAGCGAATACATATTGTGTGTGTGTGTGTGTGATGCCAGTGTCGTTACTCGCATTTTATACCTTTTTCCAGACCTTGGAAAGTTGTGGAAATACTATAATAAAAGGGTGCTTCCTATTAAAGTAAATAGCCCATTGCGTTGCTCCAGTGTGACGTTAATTAAAATACCTACCTGCCTAATAACGTAAAAAGGACGAATTAAAAAATTATATATACAAAATACTTGGTATACTTGCAATTTTTTCTTGTACTCATGTATTCAAAAATACAAATTCAGGTTTTACCTTTATTATTAGGGGGCTGCTGTAACCCGGTTGGAAGAATAACGGACTAGCAACCGGAGGGTTGGGAGTTCGAATCCAACCAAAGACCGTCGTGTATTTGGGGACTGGTGCATGTTAAATCTGTTGTAGCTTGCACTGTCATAGCAAATGTCCTCACTTTGGCATGGTGTGAAAGTTTGGAGAGTGGGGTGACATCTGAGGTGTGACCTCATCATCTGACAGTGGTTGAAAATTACGTGGTGTTGTCCTCGGATCTTTTCCCTTCGGGGTGGTCGGCAATAGCCTGTTTTGTTGCTCCAGTGTGACGTTAATTAAATACCTACCTTAATTATTAATTAACCTTGCACACAAAAAATATCTCGTTTCCTGAATGTAAATATGTAACAGTTAACTATGCAATTATTTTGTAAATAAAATATAAACCAAGAAACCTGTTTCCAGTCTATAGCGAGCAATATTGATCAACACTTTAATCTATAAAAACAGTTATAAAAGAACTGTGCTCTCCTTATCCTTCTACTTAAGCATCGCTTTCCTGTAGGGCTAGTCTTCTAGTGGTAAAAACGGTTGTACAGGGTTTGTCCCGAAAATCTCCGAATATCCTCATTCCCTTATGTCCATTCATCTGATGCATGAATCGAGCCTCTTCACATCGTAACCATGGTAACTGTGCACTATGCGCACTATTTGGCGTCGATTCTTGGCACTTCATTCACCGATTTTGTAGCGGCCTGTTTGCCTTATTTGCGACTTTGAGTTTTTCGTTTTGAACTCATTTTTCGTTTGTCGATGACATTTTCGTACTTGAGAGTGGTTGTAAAACGTTTTACAATTTTGTGCTTGCATGACCCTCTTAGAAGAAATGATCTATTCAACCTCTTGAAAATTTGAATGCTTCAAAACATGTTTATATAACGACAGTTATAGGGTACAGGTAACGCATTATGAAACATCTAATTTTAAAAGCTTGACAAAGTAGGGAAAATGTTTTGTCAATGAATCAAACGCCTAAAGACAAAAAATGTAGTAACATTCATACTTAAATGTATAATTTATTGAACATTAAAACTTTCAAGTGCATGCAAAATATGTTCTCCACTACACGCAACATATTGCGTGCAATCACATGTTTGAAATTATTTCTCTTGATAATACCTGATTTTTTATTTGAATACTTAACTTGAATACTTGACTTTTTAAATAAGCCTCAAAAATATTTTCAGTGCCACGCCATACAAAAATGCTTGTTTAAAAGACGGATTGTCGACTCACGCTTTTAACAAAAGTATTTTATGCAAATCCAATATATTTTTTATCTAATTTTTTTATATTCATTATACATTTACCAACATAAAGTACTACGATGAAAACAGAAAGATAATGTAAACATGAGTTGATTCACAAGCTTTAAAAGTTCACTGATGTAAAATTTTTGCATCAAATGCTTATAAAAGCAAAATTATAAAATTTAGATTTATCGGGCTACTTGAGTATATATTGGTCTTTAAACTAAAATCGATATTAGTGATGTAGATTCACCATTCAATTTTTGGCAAAAATAACTATACGTACAAGCTAAACTAAACATTATCGACAGATTAGTTCATTTAAATTTTAAAATAATGATCCCTATTTAGAGAAGCGGTACATTAACATAATTTATGGAAATTAAAATCTGCAGTATATATTTTAATACGTAGTTTATTTTTAAACGATGCAGTACCGATTGGGGAAATGTGTCGTCTAGAAATGTTTTTCTGCTCATTAAGCAACCAAAAGGAGAAAGTGGTTTTACATGATTCAATTTATTTGGCCAAATTGAATGGACAGACTAAAATTAAATAAAAAAATATTCGTATTGTAATAGTCATAGAAAATAAAAAAATACCAAAATAATAATTTACAAGTTAATAACAAATTTTAACATTATTTATGATTTGAAAATTAAAAGTATTAATTTGTTGTTTTTTAAGAAAATTGCAAATCTCGCTTGTCTTTCTGTTACTGAATCATTGCTTTCCAGTCGATATCGTTTTAACAAGGGGAAAATGATTGTACAGGGTTTTTCAATATGAAAATTACTAGAATAGATTTCAAATTGGAACTCAAGATCGTCCGAATCAGCTTGGAACTAGGATTTCTTTTTCTGAAAGCTAATACGTACTGACCGTGTTAACCCGTGTTGTGTATTTTATACGGAAGGTATGTGTTCTATATGAAGATATTTTTGACGGAGAGGTTCTAAAAATGCAAACACTGGTCGCTTGTATCTCCAAACCTAATATGTATGCATTGTTAGGTACTCTCGTCAGAAGGCGTGCCACACTCAATTGATGTAAAAGAGTAGATTAATAAAGTCCGACACTGGGCGCGCGATGTCGGTTGTCTGTGGGTGTACAATCTCTTTCCATCGGCAGTGTAGGACCTTGTTATAATTCGGGGGTAAATAGTATATGATGTAAATAAAATTTGCGTTTCCATGAGTGTTAAAAATTATTTGGTGTGCTGGATCCTTTGGAGACATACATTACCACTATACATTATAAAAAGCTAAACAGCGTGTATTTGTTTTGACAGAAATCTAGGCAGATTTCTAGGCTAGTATGTGCAAAAGTAATTTCGATTATTAAAAATGTGAACTATTTATTCGAAAGTATTTTTGTCTGAATGAGATTTCGCTACACAACTCATACGCTTAACTTACTTTTTTTATCGAAATATCTATAAATATAACTAAAACATGGATATAAAATCGTTAAACTTGCCCTAATGCAAATGAAATAAATTCAATTTTTCATAAATATTAATTGAATTGCAATAGTAAATAAAATATGTGCCTCTATTCTTCATCTATTTTGAGTCGTTCTTTTATCTGTATATTTTAAAAGTGCGACATTCTTTGATGTACTTTAATAATCTGTTTATAAAAGGGTTTTTTGTTTAAAAAATTTATTCCAATCTTTGCTTTCCTTAAATTTTCAATTCGATGCTACAGCCTCTAGCTTCTTTAAAGAGCGACACTGTAAACAGTAAATATTAATATTCAGCTTCTTCCTCCCGATTTCTGTATGCGCCTCTGATGGGTTCACACGCTTATATCAGTTCTGCAACCTGTATGACTTCTAATCAGTTTCGACCTTCTTAACCAATAAAATCTTTTTCCTAGGATTCTTTCAGCCAATAGATGGGGCTATTTAGTTATTATGCGTGATGAGGCGTAAAAACAGACTACACTACTCAGAAACGTCGTGACGCTCAGAAGGTTTAAGTGTTTCAAGGTTAATTTTCACTAAATTCCCTATAATCACTACACGGTCAATTTTTTTATACTGTAACTTTTAAGTCAACTTTGTCACGATGAATACGATTTTGCGATAGTATATGGTGCAAGCTGATGCAATGTCAAACGGTGAGTCGTAAGATATTTTACTCAAGGCGACACTAAAATGTAGGGATTCAATTTTGAAAGTTAGGATTGAATTCCTTAGACTAGGAATCCATTGTGTTTTTAAAAAAATAAAGGTGAACAACTATTGTATGAACAAAAAATTATGCATAAGTTACATTAAACATTTTGTATTTGGAATACATTTGTATTATGAGGGATTCCCTCAAGGGCACATCTTTAGGAGTGTCCGGGCTTCACGAACCTGAGGTACCCTAGTGATCTATTCTTTTCCCATGGAGTTTACTGCCTCGGGTAAACATGGGGAGCGACCCCTGGATGCCCAATGATCTTTTCTCCGTTCCCCCTACTGTTCTATCTTTCACCCCTCTTGTTTTTTCTTTATCATGTGTCTTGTGAACAGCATTGAAATTTTGAACAATTTTGCTTTGAAATACAATTATCATACATCATCATCAATCAGATCCAATCGTAATATCAAGGTTCCATTTAATTTGAATTTTTCAATTTGCTTTAAAAAATTCCCATCACTATGAGTTATGTTTTATTTTCACTTTATAAAATGTCAGTACTTTTTCTGACCCGTATGTTTGCCGTGTGCATCGTCCTGTATCGGGGGAAAATGGAATCCTGGAGTACTCGTGCCCTTTGACCCATACTTCAACGTAGATGGGTGATTGGAGTGAGCCTGATCTGGTCAATCGGCTCACTTAAGTGCTGTGGAGTTCATGTCAGAGTGCTTAGCCCCTCTGTCGTGCTGGACTTCACGGGTATTAAGTATTTTGGGATAGTGCTGCAGCTAGGGATGCCATGGATGAACCGGTGGATCCACATCCGGATAGATACTATAGCATTATATCATGGTGGTATCTTGAAGTATGTGCTGAGGATAAAATGTTCCAGAGCCGGCAACTATTTTCTCCTCTCCATCCTTTCTTTTCAGAATTAATTGACATTGTATAGTTTGTGTTTGGCTCAGATTGGCAAAATTTGTCTCTTGTGCCATAAAACCGAAAACCAACTATTATGAGGGACCCGTCATCTAATATGGTATACCCAAAGTGCAGATATATGGGGGGCCTAGATTCGAATAACTAACCAAGGGGAGGAAAAATTAACCCATTTGTGCAAGTTAAATGCTGCGTAGTATTATGGATACCTACATTTATTTCGTGATGGTGGGTTTGTTGGGGTAGTTATCCTTTATTTGTCAGATCCAGACACCCATTCAGAAAAAAATTCGAAATGGCTCAGTATACCATCTCCGATTCCACGTTTTTAATCATATTACCGTAATATTAAATAAACATTGGGTTAAAGGGTTTTTCGAATGTTTCATACATGTAAGTTAACTTTGCTATTAACGAAGCTTTCAGTTAATTTAAATAATTTGATTTCGATTAATTTTCCTGTTGTTTTTAACACCAAAAATGTTTCGGAGAGGGTTTGTACCGGTTTGAATCCCCTCCAAAATACACCCCCGGTGAGGACATTATACTGTAACAAAATGGTAGGTAGTTAATTAATGTTGCACTGCAGCAACACAAATGGGCTATTGACGATGGTCCGGAATCAATCCCGAAGGGAAAGATCCAAGGTTGCTTGGTTGGTTTTGGGATTTTATGGCGCAAGGGCCATATTTGGCCATGCTGCGCCAGACACAAGATATACAATATCCAGTAATAGACACACACAATGAAAGTTTTACTGACAGAGGAGAGAGAAATACACCAAGGGAGGAATGCAGCTGACAGGAATCGAACCTGCGCCGCCAACAACTCGAAGGTTGCTAGCGCAGGGGTCATACCCACTGCCTTTATTTCGTGAAGGGCCCTTCTAAACCAGGGTCCGGAGGGCATATGTGGGCCCCTGTCATTAAACATTGAGTACTTCGGAATGCATGCTTATTTTTCTTGAGAGGGGGCATGTGTTCCAATCTAGCCTGCAGTGAAAATGAGGGATATTTTTTCTGGAAAATACCACTTGCACATTTCCAATTTCGCCGTGAGGACGACGATGATTTATTTAGAAAGCTGCAACTGTTCTCTATGTGAGAGAAGAGAGATTTGGATATCAGAATCATAAAAAAATGACCTACGCTTAAAGCAAAATCTGTTTCCTCGAACGCATAATGTCATTCCCTGATAATGTTTAAAATATTCATGGGCACACATGATGGAAGAACGTTTCTTAGCATTCTGACTTTCCCTATATTCCATTAAAGAAGACTGTAGAGAATAATAACGTTGGAGCACTAAATGCCCCTCCCCGCTATTGTCACAGAACCCTTACCCCCCGTATCTTCTCTTTTGGGCCATTAAGGTCATAAAGCGGGAAAAACGGTTTTACAGCGTTCGATAGATAGCCCTCTATACAAAAGAAGCCCTTTCCTAAGTTTATTACGAAGCAACTACGCCCTCTTTTACAAGATAAGCACGAGGAATGCATTATACCACTGTAAAGGAACCGCTATTAATTGAAATTAATAGCAAAAGCAGTGCGCTGTTTAAAGTGGGGGTGGGATTCATTTTTTTTCTTTCTTTCAAAAAGAACATCGTTATTCATCAACTCGTGCAATGAGAGTCATAAATATTCTGTTCTGGGAGGTATTTAACCCCCATCGTACTCAACGTGATTTACAAGGAGCCATTTTGACATTTTGTGCACCATTAAGTTCCATTGTGTCTTAATGGATTTTTTTTTCGATTTCCACTCGCGGAGACGCGTGTTCTGGTGTTAAAGGAATTACTTTTTCTTTTGAAGAAGTGATGAATTACGTTTGCATTTACTCTAAAAAAACTTTAAAAACCAATGTTAAGGGGAGTTTTTGAAACTCTTATATCGAATAAAGCGTCGTTTCGAGTCGAAGTTTTTCTGCATGAAACAAAAATTGTGTGACAAAAAAAATTAATTAAATTCTGCCTGATAACAACTGATGATTTAGACTTGATCTGATTTTAATAAAATTTACATGAAAGAAATTTCTTACCCTTTATGGAGTGTAAATAATAATTTGTTTTTATAACATAATACCTATCAATGCTTTGAGATTCTTTTTAGAATTTATCTAGATTCATGGTACAATTATATTGCTGAACATAATTTATTCTCGACTGAGGTTCCATTTTAATCTTGACATTTTGAATTAAAGCGTAAATATATTAACGTTCACTTTATCGTTAATCGTGTGAAGTATAATATTATTAAGTCTGTAAACATTGATGTTCTTCATCTTATCTCATTTGACATAAATAAATTATACTGAGCCTATTAGTGAGATTTCGGGTCTTCAAGAATCAGCTTAGGATAAAATATAAGCTGTTCTGAGGTAAAGCGGAGACAGATAAGTTGTTAAAGTAGTTCCCACTCCCCAAACTTCTACACCCCAGCAACACCCCTCAGGGGAACATCTTTAGGTGTGCACGGGCTTCACAAACCCGAGGAAGATTAGTTATTTATTCTTTTCCAATGGAGTTTAATGCCTCTGGTAGGATGCTCAAGCGATTTTTATGTTCTTTCTCCTCTCCATTCTTTCTTTTCACAATTACTAGCCATTGTTTTTCTTGTGTGTGGTGCATCTTGGCCAAATATGGCTCTTGCGCCATAAAACCCAACCATTAACCCATTAGTATGTAAAAGGGTAAGTCAAAAATTATCCGCACTTTTGCCATAATACATCTTTAGGTTTGTCACACTCCTTCTGCGCATGCATACTTAGAGTTGATACTACTGTGGTCACGTTATCGAAGTTTGACCTTGATAGCGGCATTTTTCTTGCTTCTGTTTCAGAGTAAACCTGGCCGCTCTGCTAGCAGTGTGCACCAAGGAGGAACAAAGAGCAGTGATCCAATTTCTCTGGTCGAAAGGTGTGCCAGGGCCTGAAATTCATCGGAGACTTGCAACACAATATGTGGGAGACGATGCAGAAAAATGACGTACTTGTTCAACCCCTACATTTGTGTAAATAAATTGAAAGAGAAAGGGCGGATAATTTTTGACTTTCCCTCAAGTAAGGTATATAAATATTATCTCATTTGTTCTAATGTCTTGGAGTACTCTAGATAAGCGTTGAAACATAAAAGATCCGCTCTATCTCCATATAAAACTAAATTTTTATTTGCAAAATCCATTCATATAAAGTGATAGGTCTTTATTCATAAGGTTTTCTAAAATATATTTATTAGCTTCGTGTCCTTCAAGGGGCCGTGATAGCCTTGTTCGCAACTGGAGGGTTGCGAGTTCGAAGCTCGATCCAACCAAAACCCGTCATGTACGTGGGGGCTCGTTAAATTTGTAGTGGGCTCGGATGTAATCACTTTGACATGGTATGGAGATTGGGGTACCAGCTCAGCTATTGACTTCGTCATCTGACCATGATTCAAATTGACGAGATAGCCTCGGATCCTTCCTTTCGGGATGAATCCCGGACCGTCGCCAATAGCCCGTTGTGTTGCTCCAGTGCCGACATTAGTTCAACTACCCATGCCCTTCAAAGGTATAACTGCCTCTATTAAAGATTTAAAATATTAATACAAAATTTGTACAAGAGCTCCAAAATGCATTTTGTCTGGTTAAAAGGGGCTCCTTCAGTTTAAAATGTTTCACAAACCCTGATCCAATGTATGTCATAAACCAGGGATGGGAACCTTTTTGTATTGAAAGGCCGCATTAATTTAGCTGTGATTAAATAAGGCCGCATTCAAGAAACGTCAATTGAACACACTTAAAAATGTAGATTGTTTTATAAAAGTCTAACAACTAGCTACTTAATAATTTAATATATGAAAAAATTAATTAATTTTAAAGTTAACTATCCTTTTGGTCACTTTGCTGCGTCTATTTTGTGTCGGAAAGCATCTGAATATTTGGTTGTAGCATGGAGTCTGCAGTTTCAGTTGATGCTCTTGATGAGTATTCGTATTGTGAAGCAAGAAAGCATGCATGTTACCGAAGTTATGGATATTGTACAGCACTTTTCCATATTTTAATTGGACCAATGAATATTGGATCTGCTGGTACCGTATAAATCAGGGGTGTCAAACTGGGGGCCCGCGGGCCGCATGTGGCCCCCGAGGTAATTTTTTTGTGGCCCGCGATGCTCTGAAATAAAATGAAAACAGGACAATATGTTATGAAGAAAATAGCAGTTAGGGGAGATCGAAGCAATACCGTACACACAATTTCGTCATGTTAAAAATGTGTGAGCAACTATTTTCGTCCATGAAATGAAATAAAACGGCCTACAGATCAAGATTAACTGATAAACATCTATCTGCCATAATGAAGATTGTCTGTTCTCAGTCTTTGAATCCAGATATTGGAACACTAGTAGGAGGAAAGCGCGATCAAGTTTCCGGTAAAAAAAGGTAATTTTAGTTTTATAAAAACATTAAATTAAATAAACGTTTAAATAAAAGCAATATTATAAATTATTACCCTAAATTCACTTAATTACATAATGTTTTTTAATTATCCTTTCCATATTCCTGTGTGTGAATCCTCACTTCAAAATATAATTTTAAGAAAATTTGTAAATGTGATGTGATCTGCGTGAATTTTACCAGTTGCATTAAATGGCCCGTGTTTTAATTGAGTTTGACACCCCTGGTATAAATCATTGAATTGAATCATTAATTTTAAAAATAAATATATGTAGATATAAAATACGAACAAAAATGTATGAGTAAAAGTAAAAACATTCGTTCCGAAAAATTTGAATTCAGTCAAAAGAAAGCAATTAAGACCTTAGAATTAAGAACCTGCAGCCTCAAGGCCACAGGTGACCTTGAGGCTGCAGGTTCCCCACCCCTGTCATGGACTGTACTTCCTCGATGAGATTCACTTTTTTCTTCTCTGCTTCGTCCTTCTCATGAAGGAAAAAACGAAACTATTTTGGATCGGGGTGACGGAATCACCCTTGACACACAACCGGAGAAGACCTCTACGGAGGACGACCTCCATTCGCGTCCTCTTTCGTCTCAAAACAAAAGTGAACTCTAATTCAACGAATCTTCCCCACGTTTCGCAAGTTGTGAAACGTCCAGAGTGGATGAGTTTCCAATCTTTTTATTCGGTAATCGTTATTAATGTAACTAACCCGTAATTTTTTCCTGCCATTCAGGGACGGACGCCTTCGCCGTGAGTGGGCCCACCCCTGCTCACATTCCAAGCACGACACACTGTCACGATTTAGGTGTCCTCATCTATGTTGGTAATTGGAAGGGTGGCTTTGGATCAAATAAGGTGGCAAGAATTAAGAGCCAGCTTTCCTAGACGAAAATGGATTTTATTTGTTTGCAAACTGACGCCGAAGGACATTCACATAAGTACGAACAGCTTCGGAGAGAACCACCGCTTTTATTCTCGAATAGTGGAGCAAATCAAAGGTGCCATTTTGATAGAGGAAATGGGTAGGGAGGTGTTTTAATTAACGTCACACTGGAGCAACGTAACGGGCTATTGGCGACGGCACGGGATCAACCACGAAGGGAAAGATTGAGGACAACATCGCGTAATTTTGAACCACGGTCAGATGACGAGGCAACACCTGAGCTGGCACCCCACTCCAAACTTCCACACCACGCCAACGTGAGGACATTTGACAGATTTAACGTGCACCAGCCCCCTTTGTACTCGACGGTCTTTGGTTGGATTCGAACTCGCAACCCTCCGATTGCTAATCCGTTACTCTTCCAACCGGGCTACCGCGGGCTTATACATTGATGGAAAATGTTATTTCTTACATAATGGTACCTTTGAATTTGCTCCTCTATGAACGACGTGCGTATAAAATAGGGGTTCCATTTTTTTCCAGAGTACGTGTAAACAATGGAAACTTCACACCAGAGCCGAGAATCTCACGTCCATTCTCCGCTGACACTACCGGGGCCTTCGTGGCTCATTGGGTTACTGCGCTAGCAACCTGCGAGTTGTAGGCGGCGCTGGTTTGATTCCTCCCTGGGTGCATTTGTCTCTTCTGTATCAGTAAAACTACTTTTTAGTGCATGTCTATTACTTGATGTTGTGTCTGGCACAGCATGGCTAAATACGGCCTTTGTGCTATAAAAACCAACCAACCGCGTGATAGATCTTCGAGACCGAGCAATCGGGAGAAATAATACAAAACTGCACGCACACGCTCCGTTTATCTCGGTAGCCCGGTTGGAAGAGTAACGGATTAGCAACCGGAGGGTTGCGAGTTCGAATCCAACCTAAGATCGTCGTGTACAAAGGGGGGCTGGTGCACGTTAAATGTGTCGTGGAAATGTCCTCACGTTTATGTGGTGTGGAAGTTCAGGTGTCACCTCATCATCTGACCGTGGCTCAAAATTAAGTGGTGTTGTCCTCGATCTTTCCCTTCGAGATTGATCCCGGACAGTCACCTATATCCCGTTGCGTTGCTCCCAGTGGGCGTTAATTAAAATACCTACCTCATTATATCGTCGATGCGCAACGAAACTCGTCAATGTATTTCTCATTTCGGGCAGTATTTAGATCGAAACAGAAGCAGATAAAAATTTATTTTCAAATTTAACTCTCCCACAACTGTATCCCCCTTTTCCTCATTTTATGCATTTTTTACTTAAAGTAGTGTGCCTTGTGTTTGGTGCAGATTGGCCAATTGGTCGCCATAAAACCCGCCAAACAACCAAACAACATCCAATTCAACTAAAAATAAATGAGTCGAGTGGCCCTAGTTGAACGATCGATCCAGGAAAAGGTTGATCCAGGATCTTTGAAATCCCAACAACGCAGAAGGCGTCTATTTGTGGAAAATCCGGCCCTGCAATGCCGGGCCGATCCCCCGCATCTTTTCCCGCCTTTTTCTCCAGCATCCACACATGCGAGGTTATAGTACGAGAGACCAGGTCACGCCGCCTGGCACCGTGCCAGGGAATTCTTCCGGGTGGCCGTCCCCATGGCAACAGACGAAGCGGTATGGATTTTATTTTTGCCCCCACAGCCAGCCCGGACGTCTAGGCCCGCGTCATTATCATTTTAATGGAACGGCTGTGCCACTGATCCCGTTCCCGCCCGGATAGCCCTGTCTGTCTGTCCGTCTGGCGCTCTTTTTCCATTTCGGCCTCGCGTGCGTCGCTGTGCTTCTAAACTCGACCTGGTTCTGGTTTTGGGTGGGTTGTCAGGATCATTCAATAGTGCCGGACTGTCCGGCTATTTTTACGCTCCCGCACGTATATCCAAGGCTGTAGGGCGTAGAATTTTGTTTTGATTCGGTGGAAGTCTGGGGATTTTGCCCACTTAGTGTTAATATTCTTTGCCGGACTTCTCATTCTATATCCACTAGTCAAAAAGAGTCGCTGTTTATTATAAACTCGATCTGGTTGTTTTCGGATAGTTCGGCTGTTATAACAAAAAGAAAATGTTTTGAAGGAACTGGGCTCATTGTTTTACTTTGCAGGACCTAGGGTTATCAGTATCGCTGTTTATTAAGTATTTTTTATATTTTCGGTGTGTTTTCAAGGTCACGTAGAAATGTCGAGACAGTCCGGTTAGGCTTATAACTCCCAATAAAACAAACAGTTAAACAAGATGCAGAATATTTTTCTGTGTGGACGATATTTTGATATTTGTTTTGAACTCGACCAAGTTCTTGTTTTCGATACAGGAAAAAGTCAGTGCCTGACAATCCAACTATTTTATGTGCATGCACGAATGCACAACGTTGTTTTGCGTGGAACTTTATTTTGATTCGGTAGATGCCCTAGTTTTATCAACAATTTATGCTGCTTTGCTTTACAGTTCTTTCCACGCTATCGCCTCGAGTGTTAATGTGGCTGTTAAACTCGCTGTGGTTTTTATTTTTATTATATTGTCAGGGTCATGCAGAAATTGCGGGACTGTCCGGATGGGCAAATGCCATGCATAGCGCCCAAAAATCATATTATACATCACAGTTCAGAATTCGGAACTGGAATTCCGACTCAGAATTCCGAATCGGTTTATCGGAACCGGAAACCGAAAAGATAGTGTTAAAATCCAGTCTTTTAATAAATTAACAGTCTTATTATAAATAGTATATCAAATAGAATTGATAGTCAACAGGTAAGTCTCCACAATAAGCCATTATGGTTAATCATCAGTTAAATAATGTTAGTATTTTTAAATCTTTCAAAAATAATCTTATAAAAAGGGAGGGGGGGGGAATTTCAATTAACGTCACACTGGAGCAACACAATGGGCTATTGGTGACGGTCCGGGATCAATCCCAAAGGGAAAGATCCGAGGACAACACCACGTAATTTTGAACCACGGTCAGATGACGAGGCAACACCTGAGCTGGCACCCCACTCTCCAAACTTCCACACCACGCCAACGTGAGGACATTTGAGGCCACGACAGATTTAACGTGCACCAGCCCCCTTTGTACACGGCGGTGTTTGGCTGGATTTGAACTCGCAACCCTTCGGTTGCTAGTCCGTTGCTCTTCCAACCGGGCCACCGCGGCCCTATTTATAAAAAGAGTGAAGGTATTTTTTTATTAAGAAGTGTGTTAATGATATTATTGCATTGCAAAAGAAAGTTAGATTTAGAGTTACAAATTTTATTGAAACGTACCAGTTGACTATAATTGTATTATAATATATTCTTTTACAAATATTTGAATTCCAATATATTAATTTAAAAACTGGAAATTAAAAATCATCTATCTTATAAATGTTAATATCATTTTTATTATTTAAGGTGGGTATATTCAAGTCTATAGAAAGACGGCTTTATTATTATCTGAATTAGTTTTTAATAAATATAATTCATCTGGGTATATCGATTTCCATAGGTTAGCAAAATTACTATCATTAAAAACAATTAAATCGTCAATATATCTAAAGGCAGAATTAATTTGTAAGCAAAATTGTTTTCATAATAATGTAGAAATAAATTAGAAAGAATGGATGAAAAATTGGAACCCTGGGGTATACTCCTAACTTGAATAAATAAATGCTCACCGTTAAAAATAAAATTATTAAAGATACAGAAGTTAACCAAAAATTCCCAATCCTCAAAATCAATAGTAATTAGGTTTTCAAAGTCATGATAATAGTAGTTTAGTACATCTTTAAGTTTGCCCAGTGTTATGCTAGTAAATAGGTCTTTAAAGTCGTAGGTTAGTATATTATTAATAATATTTTTATTTGTATAATTTAAAACGTTATTATTATCACAAGTAATCTAGGTGAAACATTCTTCAATTATGGCATTAAGGATAAATTTTAGATACTTACAAAGTGAGATACCGGGTTTAATCATATAAGAATTTGTACTACAGGTAATAAATCGGAATTTCATTGGATTTTTATGAAATTTAGATACAATAGTTATGTAAGGTATAATAATATGATGATTAGAAATTTTTAATCTTTTATTTAAAGAAATAATTTTTTAACAATAGTATTATATGTAGATTTGCAAAACTTATAGGTATCAGAATGTTTAAGCTCAGTATAGTAAATTTAAATATAGTTTTTTTCACACACAGATAATTGCATAATTACCTGATGCTTTATAGTAATCGGTGTTTTTTCCAGAAGGTGGGAGATTTTCATTTATATTTTATTGTTTTGTAGTATTGAATTATATTGCTATCCATATCTACAGCTTCAGCGCTCATACAAAGACAGTTCTGCTTTCTGTTTGATTATTTTGATACCCCGGTATTTTGGCATTTTAGCCATTTGGCTTTTTGCTTGTCTGTATTTTTGACATTTGGGCGTTTTGCTGGTCTGAATTTCCGTTACGTTTTATGCTTGTATGTTTGATTTTTAATATTTTGTAAGTTCTTGTTTTCGGTTGAAAGGGCTGCTAAGGTCATTCAGAAAAAGCCGGATAATCCGGCTGGGTTCGTAATATTCCCACAAGGACAAGCGGTCGATAAATATGCAGAATTTATTTCGGTTTGGGTACTTTGTTTCGCCGGACTCCATAGAACAGCCTTGCGTGTTCGGTATTGATGTCTTTAAACTCAATAAGGTTCTTATTATTGGTTTAGAGTCAGGGTCATTCGATAAAGGCCGGACAGTCTGGCTGCTATTTGTTATTCTTGCAAGAAAGTGGATGTACAGGCATAGTAATGCGCAGAATTTTTGCTTTGGTTTTGTCAACGTCCCAGTCTTATAAACAATGTATACATTTTTAGGATGTTTTGCTTTGTTATTATGAGACATCATTTTGTAACATGTGGTGTTTTGTTCGGTCGGACTGAACTTTATCGACTTGAATGAATATTCAATTGACATTGTTTCGTGCAGCTTGGCTAAATATGGCCCTTGTGCCATAAAACCTAAACTTGCATATTCGGTCAATATTTATTAATGCAATATCATTCTTATTTTTGGTGAGAGGAGACGAATTACGTCAGTCATCGAATTTCTAGTGAAGGTAGGTAGGTAGTTAGTTATTGTCGCACAGAAGCAAATACGCGGACTATTGGTGACGGTCCAGGATCAATCCCGAAGGGAAAGATTCCAAGGACAACACCTCGTAATTTTGAATCACGATCAGATGACGAGAACAGTACCTGACCTCGCATCTCAGTCTCCAAACTTCCATATCAAGCCAAAAAACAAGCAAAACAGACGGAGCATATTTGCCGCAGCTTCATTTTATTTCTCCCTATCCTCGGTTCGAAGACCTGTCTCTTGGAGAAAGCTCGAATCCTGTCAATGTAGGATTAATTATCGGCAGGTTAATACTATTACCCTGCGTGATTAAATACACTAGTTCTTCCTACGATAGCCTTTGGCCAAATATAGTCCTTTCGTCAAAAAACCCCAAAACAGCAGCCAGGCCTATGACTGCCAATCTGTTCAAGTTGATACCCAAACCCACGTGACCAACAATTCTGAGATCTTCTGACAGCGACTCCGCCCACATAGTCCATCTATTTCATTGGAAGGAAGATGCACTCTGTGCCAAATTACGTGGTGTTGTCCGTCATCAATAGCCTGTTGTGTTGCTCCAGTGTGACGGTAATTAAAAAAATGCTTAAATGCACTCTGTGTGTCAGATTATTTGCATTCCTCTCGCAGGAGCCCACAGGGGTCATATTTCCATTAGGTGTGTACTGGCTTCAAGTACCCGAGGTACTCTAGTGATCTTTACTTCTCCAATGGGGTTTATTGTCTTTAGAAAACACGGGTGTTGCACACCCGGGGTACCCAAACGACATTTTTCTGCTTTCATCCCACTACTCTTTTACTACTTCATCCCAATGCCTCTTTTTCACCTCTTTCACGACATTTTTCTGCTTTCATCCCACTACTCTTTTACTACTTCATCCCAATGCCTCTTTTTCACCTCTTTCACGACATTTTTCTGCTTTCATCCCACTACTCTTTTACTACTTCATCCCAATGCCTCTTTTTCACCTCTTTCACGACATTTTTCTGCTTTCATCCCACTACTCTTTTACTACTTCATCCCAATGCCTCTTTTTCACCTCTTTCACGACATTTTTCTGCTTTAATCCCACTACTCTTTTACTACTTCATCCCAATGCCACCTTTTCACCTCTTTCACATTTTTTACTTGACGTTGTTTTGAGTTTGACGCAGATTGGCCAAATAGACCCTTGTGCCATAAAACCGCAAAAGAACCAACCTTTCGCAGGAGGGAACAACTGTTCAAGCAACAAGCCAAGCAAGAATTTAGTATTCGGAATAAATGCTTTGGTTCGGCGTTTATTATGTTGTAATTCTTCAAAGTCCTCGCTTTCTGCCAATAATTTATAGAATATCAGGGTTCTCGTTGTTATGTAGTCATATTTTTAACGTAATTTAAAATCTTGTAATTTAAAAATAGTATAATGCCTGGTAAGAAGATGTACTGTTGGGGAATTTCTAGCTTTAAGAAGGTAACATGCTGAATCAGAAGGCTGAGTGGTAAAGATCACCGCTCGTGCGAAGGATTAGTAGACCGGAGGGCCACTTCCTTCGTCAGATCGGTTCCTCTTGCGGTTTTCCTCTTGCGATGCACGAATACGGACTAACGTTCTCTAAAAAGTACGATGTGTTTTGAAAGAATGGGTGCTCAAATGAAAAGGGACCAAAAAGTAATTCAGCAGAGTCAAGCTACATACCAGCATGCAATAACCATTCAATATAACATGCTAAGTGACAAAGCAGTCGTCGATAAAATCCATACTTTAAAATAAACAGTGTCTGGATCGGATTATATTTTGCATTTCATCTTGTGAATTCGCAAAATTCGTTATGCACGTAGGACGTTATGAAAAACAGAAAAGTGTACATCACGTAGCTTAATTACCTTTCAAAAGTCTTGAAAGCCTCACGAATTTCGTCACAAGTTTCATCATTAAAAAAGTACTATCTTTCTGCAGAATGATTGATGGCGTATAAACAGTGAAACGATGTCCCAAATTAGGCCTTCACTGGAGTTGATTTATTATTCTTAATTTTGTTTCTTCCATGATATTCACAATTTATCTCACACAAAGTGATATTCTTAAATCAAAATTCCATATCTGTAGACAAAAATGTCAATTCATGTCTGTCTGGGTGTCAACAGAAATCCGTAGTGTTTCAGTTAGAGGTAGGTAGGTATTTCAATTAACGTCGCACTGGAGCAACACAGCGGGCTATTGGTGACGGTCCGGGATCAATCTCGAAGGACAACACCACTTAATTTTGAACCACGGTCAGATGACGAGGTGACACCTGAACTTCCACACCACGTCAACATGAGGACATTTGAGGCCACGATTTACCAGATTTAACGTGCACCTTTCCCCTTTGTACACGTCGGTCTTTGGTTGGATTCGATCTCGCAACCCCCGGTTGCCAATCCGCTACTCTTCCAACCGGGCTACCGCAGCCCGTTTCAGTTAGAGATGATGTTCTACATAAAGCTCTCTAAATATCTAGAGTAGTTGTAGTTTAATTTGAAGGAATTCGAAAGTAGTGTGAACTCCTTATATCGATCTTGGCAGACAAAAGGCGCGATATATCGGAATTGAGAGACAAGAAAAAGCGCTGCCAATAGAAGGGGGTGATATATGGAGCATGGGAGACAGGGAAAAGCGTGATATATTTAAGGAAGCGATACGTCGGACTTGAGAGACATGAAAAAGCGCTGTGTATAGAAGGGAGTGATATACCGGTCTTGGAAATCAGAGAAAAGAGTGATATATCGAAGTGAGCGATTTCTTGGTTTTCTTGGGAGACTAGAAAAAAGCGCGATATATCGGTCTTGAGAGACAAGAAAAAGCGCGATGTATCATTGATCTTGAGAGACAAAAGAGCGATATATCGGACTTGAGACACAAGGAAGAAGCGGTGTATGGAGTGTAATTCAAGGGAAAACCGGACCATTTCAAATAGCAAGCTGTGTTTCAGTGCGACAGTAATTAATTACCTATCAACGTTTATATGTGGACCGAACTAAAAGGTTGTTAAAACAAGTACGACGTATTTTTGCGTCAACATACGATCATAGAAAATTCTTCAAATAAGATTCTTTTCAATGCACCGAAATGAAACCCTTAAACAAATTAAATTCGAATGGTTTTCATCCCCTATAAATCAATCCGAGTAACACTGGGAAATTATGCTATCTATAAATAGATCTAATGTGAGTTTTGTTGCAATTCCAACACAGCTTAAGCAATCATGTCTGGTATAATAAACGAGTTGGAATAGTTTAGATTCGCTTTTGACAATACTAGAGAACCTTTTTTAAACCACCACCTGTCTTTTTACGGCATCCCATTCCCTATTTCGGCAGTGTCTTTGTAAAGTAGAAATATAAAAGTTCTATTGAGGTTTATTAATAAGTTATTATATCGTTTGATCCGATACTGACGTCAATTGAGCTTCCAATTTATCGTTAGTAAATTTGTCCACCTACAAAACGAAACTGTTTACGAGTTTTCGGTATTTGAAGAGCACAAGAATGAAATTGCTCGGATGCTTTATCGTCTGGCAAATGGTGTCTGGACACCCCCGCATACTTGGAAGCGACGGAATTAAGTTAATTCGGAAGCAACGGTCGCTTCCGAAAATTCCTTTCTTTTTGTTTCTTGTCTCGATCGTTTTAAAAGATACTTTACACTAGGCTTATTTCCGGAAGACATTGAATTTGGAAGTTATAAAGAATGGAATGTTTGAAAAGTAATATGGTAATTTAGTTAGCTCTTGAAGTAGTTTGAAATTTTTTTTTGGTGGAACATGAGATCACACTTAAACATACTTGCTCAGCTTTTATTCATTGAGATATTTTTGAGCTGTACTTCAAAATTCATGCTTAAAGATATCGCTCCTGGGCTGGAATAGTGGTATAACTAAAAATGAGATTTTTGGTTAAGTACGTCTTAATGTGGAAAACTTCTTTCCAACAGCAAACAGGCAAATCTAATTTCGATAATGGATCGCTAGATGGCAGAAGTGTTTTGAAACATGCTTATATATTTTCATAGCAATGAAAACTTTAACCGTGGGTGTATTTCTCTCTTCTGTGTCAGTGAAAACTTTCCTTGTGTGTGTGTTTGTCCTTTAAATGACGTTGTCTGTCTTGTACTTAAAATAGCTTGGCCAAATATCGCCCTTGAACCCTGAAAGCCGACCAACCTAAGAACTTGTACTGGGTTTTGGCCCACAATTTTCTTAGGTAGGTAGTTGAATTAACGTCCCACTAGAGAAACACTACGATCTATTGGCCACGGTCCGGGACCAATCCCGAATCCGGGACAACGCCTCGTCATTTTGATTCACGGTCAGATGACGAGGTTGACACCTAAGCTGGCACTCGACTCTCCAAACTTCCACACTATGTCAAAGTGAGAACATTTGAGGTCACGATAGATTTAATATGCACCAGAAGTACATATTAAAGCCCCCACGTACATGCGACCACCAATTTGGGAAACACCGCTTCATTTTAAATAACAATTCGAAGACCTAAGAGTAAAATGTGATTTTTTTGTGTTGAAAAGCGACCGCAGATTAAAAAATCACTCAATAGCCATGGTTTATTAAGTTCTATACTATTTAGAGAGATTAAAATAATGAGCCATATCATTCAATAGCATATTTTTGAGTGTTTTGAGGAAGAAAACAGCAGACTAATATGCGTGCCAGTAAACTTTTCTTTCATTGAGAATCTATTTTCATCACTCTAGGTGATTGAGGAAGTTTTCATAATCCTTGCATCAATGACTTTTGACATTTCCGTCAATACCTTTTTATAGATCTTTGGACGTGTGCACAGCTCTTGACCCTTCTGGTGGTTGTCTGGACGAAATATCTCTTCAAAACTAAGTAGACGAGATACCTTGTCTATTAAGCTCTCGTTGTCTCGTTACTAGAAGAAAACCGGCCAGATCTTGATCTCGTCTTCATCAAGTAATCGGCAATACCTTGATAATGACATATCACGTCATTAGCAATTGGTCAGATCTTGATGGACGAGATACCTCGTCGAAACCACTTGGAGGGTTAAGGACTAACGGAGTAGAGCAAAAGTACTGCAGAGCCAGTGAGTAATGGTATAGGAAAAAGCTTGGCATTTTCCTACAATATAGTCGTATAATACGTCTACTCTTAACCCCTTGAGCCTTGGTATGGTGGGGAAGTTTAGAGAGTGGGGTGCCTGATCAGGTGTTTACCTCTTCATCTGAGCGTGGTGCAAATGGCGAGGTAAACACCTGAGCGTGGTGCTCGCCATACGAGCGTGGTTCAAATGACGAGGTAAACACCTGAGCGTGGTGCTTCGTCATCTGGACGTGGTGCAAATGACGAGGTAAACACTTGAGTGTGGTGCTCGTCATCTGGACGTGGTGCAAATGACGAGGTAAACACCTGAGCGTGGTGCTCGTCATCTGAGCGTGGTGTAAATGACGAGGTAAACACCTGAACGTGGTGCTTGTCATCTGAACGTGGTGCAAAATGACGAGATAAACACCTGAGCGTGGTGCTCGTCATCTGGACGTGGTGCAAATGACAAGGTAAACACCTGAGCGTGGTGCAAATGACGAGGTAAATACTTGAGCGTGGTGCTTGTCATCTGGACGTGGTGCAAATGACGAGGTAAACACCTGAAATGACGAGGTGTGGAAAATGCGGATCTTTTACTCCAGGATGGATCTCGGACGGTCGCCAATAGCCCGTTGTGTTGCTTCCCAATGAGAAATTAATTCAAGTACCTTCATTAAACCTTTTAGGGATTCTGAGCATAATGTCCAACCTGCAGTCTTCCCTGCCTGACATATAACCAACTTCGATTTTCTTCACCAATAGAATCCTAGAATTATTTTTTGGTTAGCCACTGTCAGCAACTTTCGAGTTGTAGGCGGTGCATGTTCGATTCCTCACCGGATGTATTTCTCTCCCCTGGGTCAGTAAACTTTTATAGGTATGTCCATTCTTTGACATAGTCTGCCTTGTGTTTGGCGCTGCTTGATCCAATATGGCCTTGCACCATACAACCCAGAATTATTTCTACCAATAGATTTATTTAGTCGTTATTTAGTCAATCTGAGTGTAGTGATGTAAAAGCAATACTAAGGTAGACGGAAATCTCGTGGAACTCGGACGGTTAAACATGTACAGCGTAAGTCCTATTGACAAACTCCATTCAGTGGACACAGGCACTCTACTTATTCTACAGCTACCTGTAGCCAACGACAGGGTAGTCGATTTAATATCGTACAGGAGCAACACGACCCTTCTATCTAGGTAACTTGTGGCGTGGCTAAATATGATAAACAAACGCAATTTCAGCATAAAAATAAACACCAAACATACCAATGCGTCAATAAATCTGATTAGTATTTTACCGGAAGTTTTATTTCTTTTCCCGGAGGGCGACACCCGTAAACATCGCTAAGTTAAACTCCAAGGGTAGTTTAGGGGTCGTCGTGGCTCTGTGGGTATGTCCACTGCGCTAGCAAGCTTCGAGTTGTAGGCGGCGCAGGTTCGATTCCTGTCAGGTGCATTCCACCCTGGGTGTATTCCTCTCTTCTATGTCAGTAAAAACTTGCATTGTGTGTGTCTCTTACTTGATGTCGTATGTCTTGTGTCTGGTGCAGCATGGCCAAATACGCATTAAAATCCTCAAACCAATGAAACAACCAAGGATAGTTTACTTCAGGTATTTAATTAACGTCGCACTAGAGCAACACAGCGGGCTATTGGCGACTATTGTCCTGGGATCCATCCCCTAAGGGAAAGATCACAGGACATGTATAATTTTGAACCACAATCAGATGACGAGGTCAACCCCTGAGCAGGCACCCCGCTCTCCAAACTTTTACACCATGCCAACGTGATGACATCTGAGGCTTCGACATATTTAACGTGCGTACTCGATGATTGGTTGGTTCTGCGGTTTTATGGCCGAAAGGGCCAAATTTGTCCATGCTGCACCAGACACAAGACAGGCAATATCAAGTAATAGACACACACAATGCAAGTTTTTACTGACACAGAAGAGAGGGATACTCTCGTGGAATGCACCTGACAGGAATCAAAAATACGCCCTACAACTCGAAGGTTGCTAGCTCAGTGGGCATACCCACTGAGCCACGACGACCCCCGTACCCGATGGTCTTTGGTTGGATCGAGTTTTGAATTCACAACCCTCCGGTTTCTAACCCGCTACTCTTCCGACCTGGCTACCGAGGCCGCAACGACAGTATAGAAACCTTGCGCCATAAAACTCAACCAACAGATAGAAATACGAAACCTATTTCCGGATTTCTTGAAATCTATTTAAAACTTTTGCCCACAAAATAACAAGTCTCGCTTGTGACACGAGGAAACACAATAACAAAACCCGTTTTCGATATCCGGTTCTTTTTCCGTAACATCGAATGTAACAACCATCTACGATTTCTCGACTTTCGAAATTTCCCGAGAATAACGTTTTGCGTTATAGGATGACAGTCTAATTTGCAACTCGAAACCTTCCATCATCCCCTCGAAATCCCAGGCGACACATCGAACCGCATCTCGTTCCTCGCTGCCCTTGCAAAAATCGCTTGCTGGTAACGCTCGATGTCGTCTCCCCTCGCAGCCTCATTACCGATGCACTATTATTAACACGACAGACAGACAGCATCTTAAATGTTTAAATAATGAATAGGTGGCATCGGGGAAAGAAATCACGTGATACTCAGCCCGAACTGCGGACTTTTTCCTCCGATGGCGGAAAAGTTCATTGCCGCATTCGAACTCACAACACGCCTCTTGCGACACAAGGACGTTCTCAAAGCCATACATGCGGACAAACATCGAAGATAGAATCTAAGCAGAAAACACCTCAATAAAGAACTCAGATGGAGTGAGACGGACAAGCTTACAAAAGATGACAAAGCTCGACGGCCTTCAAATAGACCGGCGCATTTTGGCATTTCACGCGTCGTAAAAAATCATACAATCGTCATATAACGTACAAAATTTCGCATTTCACGCGTCGTAAAAAATCATACAATCGTCATATAACGTACAAAATTTCGCATTTCACGCGTCGTACAAAATCATACAATCGTCATATAACGTACAAAATTTCGCATTTCACGCGTCGTACAAAATCATACAATCGTCCTATTCGTACAAAATTTCCCATTTCACGCGTCGTACAAAATCATACAATCGTCCTATTCGTACAAAATTTCGCATTTCACGCGTCGTACAAAATCATACAATCGTCCTATTCGTACAAAATTTCCCATTTCACGCGTCGTACAAAATCATACAATCGTCCTATTCGTACAAAATTTCGCATTTCACGCGTCGTACAAAATCATACAATCGTCATATTCGTACAAAATTTCGCATTTCACGCGTCGCCCAAAATCATACAATCGTCATATTCGTACAAAATTTCGCATTTCACGCGTCGCACAAAATCATACAATCGTCCTATTCGTACAAAATTTCGCATTTCACGCGTCGTACAAAATCATACAATCGTCATATAACGTACAAAATTTCGCATTTCACGCGTCATATAAAATCATACAATCGTCCTATTCGTACAAAATTTCGCATTTCACGCGTCGTACAAAATCATACAATCGTCATATAACGTACAAAATTTTGCATTTCACGCGTCGTACAAAATCATACAATCGTCCTATTCGTACAAAATTTCGCGTTTCATGCGTCGTACAAAATCAAACAATCGTCATATAACGTACAAAATTTCGCATTTCACGCGTCGTATAAAATCATACAATCGTCCTATTCGTACAAAATTTCGCATTTCACGCGTCGTACAAATTCATACAATCGTCATATTCATACAAAATTTCGCGTTTCATGCGTCGTACAAAATCATACAATCGTCATATAACGTACAAAATTTTGCATTTCACGCGTCGTACAAAATCATACAATCGTCATATTCGTACAAAATTTCGCATCACTATGTCGGTAATAATATGCAGGCAAGTCACAATATTGACCGCACGTTAATCGAGCGATTCTTGGTCGAAAACCGGGCCTCTGTAGCCCGCTTGGAAGAATAGTGAACTAGTAAACGGAGGGTTGCGACTTCCAAACTCAATTCAAAGACCGTCGTATACATAGGAGCTAGAGAACGTTAAATCTGGCTTTGCCCGAAATGTCCTCAATAGTCCTTATTTCTCCAGTGCGACCCGTCAATTAATTACCATTACCACCAAAATGTCCTCATGTTGGCATGGTGTGGGTTTGGAGCGGGTGCTAGCTGAGGTGTTGACCTCGTCATCTGACCGCGGTTCAAAATGACGAGGCGTCTTTTGTAGGTAGGTATTTTAATTACGTCACGCTGAAGCAACACAACGAGCTATTGGTGATGGTCCAGGATCAATCCCAAAGAGAAACCTCCACGAAATTTTGAACCACGGTCAGCTGCCGAGGCAGCACCTGAGCTGGCAGCCCACTCTCCAAATTTCCACACTACGCCAACGTGAGGACATCTGATTACACGACGGATTTAACGTGCACCATCCCCCTTTGTACACGACGGTCTTTGGCTGGATTCGAACTCGCAACCGAGGCGTCCTTGATCTCTCCCTTGGGGATTGATTCCCCGAAAAACTCGAAAAATAGTGCCTTTCGATTAGACGCGGCATCCCGAAAATATTCGCATTGAAAGTTTTATGACGTCCCTTCCGGTCGGCGAGATGTAGGCTCGGTACCTCCCTCTGTGTCAGTAAAACTCTTCTCTTCTGTGTCAGTAAAACTTTCTTTGTGTGTATATATGTCTATTACTTGATATCATGTCTTGTGTCCGGCGTATCATGTCCGGATATGGCCCTTGCGCCATAAAACCCAACCAACTGAACCCCCTTCGCAATTTCATCGCATAAAGAACCCAACTGTCCTTTTGCCGTCCATTGGAGTTATTGATACCTGAGAGTGAATCGAGCCAAACTAAAGCTTCAGATGGATATGCAATTCAGAATGTGCCTTAAATTATCAGTTGTAGGGGCGCATCTGTGGAAGGTAGGTATTCCTTCCTGGGTGTATTTCTCTCTTCTGTGTCAGTAAAGCTTTCACTGTGTGTGTGTCAATTACTGTGCGTGGGGGAGTTTGGAGATTGGGGTGCCAGTTCAAGTGCTGACCTCGTCATCTGACCGTGGTTCAAAATTACATAGTGTTGTCATTGGATCTTTGACTTCGAGATGGATCCCATACTGACGCCAAAAGTCCATTGTATTGCTCCAGTGCGACATTAACTACTTACTTACCTCCCCAATATCGGGGCCGTCGTGGCTCAGTGGGTATGTCTACTGCACTAGCAATCTTCTAGTTTGTAGGCGGCGCAAGTTCAATTCCTATCAGGTGCATTCCTCCTTGGGTGTATTTCTCTCTTTTGTGTCAGTAATACTTTCATTGTGTGTCTATTACTTGATATTGTATGCCTTGTGCCTGGCGCAGCTTGGCCAAATATGGCCCTTGCGCCATAAAACCCCCAAACAACCAAACAACCAACCTCCCCATTATCTCATCCGCAGGTGTGCCCTCAGGGGTACATCTTTAGTGTGTACGGGTATCACAACCCGAGGGATTTCTCGTTCCTTCTGTTGCACCTTCACTTCCCTTCTACTTGCTCATTTTTTGGTCCCTCATTGTTGTATTTGGCACAGCTTAGCCAAATATGGCCCTTATGCCATAAAACCCCCAAACAAACAACCAACCTCCCCATTATCAGCAGGTGTGCCCTCAGGAATACATCTTTAGTGTGTACGGGTATCACAACCCCGAGGTACCCGAGGGATTTCTCGTTCCTTCTGTTGCACCTTCGCTTCCCTTCTACTTGCTCATTTTTTCGTCCCTCATTGTTGTGTTTGGCACAGCTTAGCCAAATATGGCCCTTATGCCATAAAACCCAAAACCAACCAACCATCCTCAAAGGATAAAAGGTCAGCACCTCGACATGATATAAACATGACAGTTCGGAATCCACTGTAAGCTCTAGGTACCGGTTCAGCCGGCAGTCACTACACAAAGGCAAACAACCCGAACGCTGTCAACTTTCATTCTTTCGCTTTTGATGGACGACGCGGTATATGATACACAGTGTATGTACGACATGTGGGTTAGTTGTGCGTTAGTCTAATTGCAGAGTAGCGTGCGTAGAAGCCATTGAGACGGAGTGCTGCAGGGGGAATACCTGTGTAAAATCGATAGGGTAACGGGAGACTTTTTATTGTGGCACGATACGGTTATGTAATACATCGTTTAGTGGAGATTTTGATTTGGGGGAACTTTTTAGGTAGATAGAGAGGAGTTTCCAGAAATTAAGGATTCTGAATTTCCGAATAAAAAAGATGTTTTGAACTAGTAGGTGAAAAGTTGGAGTAAGGAGAAAGAATAAACCTCAGATTTTTACTTTAAATGAATCTTATTTTGCTCGAATTGAAATTCGCGTTTTTTGTTTAATGCATGAAAATTGGAGGTAAAAGGTTTTTGTGATTTGGTACATTAATTGGATTTTCAATGATCTCGCAATTGTCTTTTTAAAATCAAAACAGTCTTAATATAAAGTGTACTTCATGTCGTCTGTACTTTTCTCTACATAAAAAAGGGCCGTCGTGGCTGTGTTTATGCCCACTGCGCTAGCAACATTCGAATGGTAGGCGGCGTAGGTTCGATTCCTGTCAAGTGCATACCGAATGAGCGAGATTCAGAATTACGTGGTGTTGTCCTCGGGTCTTCCCCTTCGAGGGTTGATCCCGGACCGTCGCCAATAGTCCCTTGTATTTCTCCAGTGCGACATTAATTAAAAATACCTACCATCTTACTTGGGTGTATTTCTATCTTCTGTAATACTTTCATTGTGTGTCTATTACTTGATGTTGTATGTCTTGTGTACAATATCAAGTAATGTCTTGTGTCTGGCGCAGCGTGGCCAAACATGTACAATAAAACCCCAAAACCAACCAACCAATACACAAAAGCAAAATTCTAAATAGGCACATATCTACAGGGTGAGTCTAAATTGTTTTTACAAAATAAGAGGGGTGATCGTACCCATCCAGACGAGCAATAATTACCATGGAACACAGGGTCGCATTCCACTCTGAGAGGCAGAAAATAGTAAAGTCGAAACGCGTCGAGCATGAACAAGTCATCGCCTCTGACGTCATTTTGTACCTGTCTACGTAGCATATCTCCTAAACAAGATGGCCTGTATGGCGAGATGGCAAGATAAGCCGTGGCTTGGCCTCCTCGCTCACCGGACCTCAACCCACTGGACTTTTTCTTCTGGGGGCACATGAAATCTTTAGTGTACCAGACGCCTGTGGACTCGTCTGAAGATCTCGTAGCGAGAATCGGTGTTGCCGCAGACAAAATGAACACAACACCAGGAATCTTCGAGAGCCAGTCATTCCTTCGCCGGTGTGAACTGTGCAACGACACGCGCCACTTTAAGCACTCGCTGTGAGTTTTTCTCTGATCAATCAATCAGATTGTGCAACTTTTGGTATCGTTCATTCGCTTTCCCAACACTGTTGTAAGTTCATGTTGAAATTCTAATTTGACTCTTTTCTGCCTCAGAGTGGAATGCGACCCTATGTTCCATGGTAATTATTGCTCGTCCGGATGGGTACTGTCACCCCTCTTATTTTGTAAAAACAATTTAGACTCGCCCTATATATATAGTAGGTACCTAGTGTATGAATGCATAGATTGAGATTCATTGATAAATTAGATTTAGATATATCGATTTAGATACATGATTTGATTCGTTGTTATGTTCAGTTTCTCTACTCGATGTCTAGTTAGACTCTAGACTTAATAATTCGTAATATATAAGAATAGTTATAAGCATATGTAGATATAAAATATTGATGAAAAGAATAAATCTAAATATATGTATAAAGAGAATGTGTGTACAGATGTAAATGGCTCATGGCTTATAAACGAGAGCTTAAAAGAATGGTTTGTTTGTGCATTGGTCAGAATGAAACTTTCTCGAGAAAAATGAATCCTGAAACATTGCACCACTAAATTGTGGGTCAATTAAATTGAGTTTCATGAGTCTGGAAGAGCAATAAAAGTCTGAAGCCGTCTCATTCTACATTAGTCTAGTGTGTGAAGTCTGTTGATTTCTTTTCACCTGAACTAACACTAAATCTCTACCTGTGGAATGAGTGGGGTGATAGCGCAGGTGTTAATTCCTTATCAGACCGTGGTTCAAAATGACGAGGTGTTGTCCTCGGGTCTTTGCGTTCGGGATTGATCCCGGACCGTCGCCAATAACCCATTGTGTTGCCTCCAGGGCGACGTTAATTAATTACCTACTTTACTGTGGAATTCAAGAGGAAATAGAATTAACTCTCCATCCCAGGTTAGGGCCGTGGTAGTCCGGTTGGAAGAGTAACGCATTAGCAACCGGAGGGTTGAAAGTTAGATTCCAACCAAAGATCGCCGTGTACAAAAGGGGGCTGGTGTTTGTTAAATCCGTTGTGGCCTGAAATATCCTCTCGTTGGCGTGGTGTGGAAGTATGGTGAGTGGGGTGCCAGCTCAGGTGTTGTCTAATCATCTGACCGTGGTTCAAAATTACGTAGTGTTGTCCTCGGGTCTTTCTCTTTGGGATTTCTAGCAACCTTCGCGTTGTAGGCGGCGCAGGTTCGATTCCTATAAGATGCATTCCTCCCTGGATGTATTTCTCTGTCAGTAGAAATTTCATTGTGTGTCTATTACTTGATATTGTACGTCTTGTGTCTAACACAGTATGGCCAAATATGGCCCTTGCGCCATAAAACCCCTTAACCAACCAACCTTCCCTTCGGGGTTGATTCCGGACCGTCGGCAATAGCGCGCTATGTTGCTCCAGTGCGACGTTAATTAACTACCAACCTAACACGTCTGGATTAGCGGATTCGACAACGAATTGACTATCTTTGTACAATATGCGCTGTCTATTTAACTCTTAAATGAATATTTTAATCCTCTAAGACAGTGATTCTCAACCTTTTTATACTTGAGTACCACCTGAGAATTTTATAGGGTCGTGGCGTACCACTGGTTATCTTATAACTTTTTGAGGGGGTCAAATAAATTCTATACACATTTGAATAACTTTACAAAATGTATTTAAGTATAAATAAAACTAAATACAGAAAATAAATCCATAAAACTAGAAAAAGCGGTTTATATGTAATTGTTATTAACAAATGGCAAATACAATTTCCCAACACTAAAATGTCTTTATCACGAGGCTTAATGAGAAACTTCCTGTTATTTATGCTTATTTCTTATTAGATCTTCTATGTCAGGTTCAGTAGTGCTCATCTTTAATCTTAAGTCGTTTTCCACTCACAGTCTATTCCTGTACTTGTTTTTCACATACATAGCTCTGAAAACCCAAGTTCACATAAATACGTTGTCACAAATGGAGTTAAAAATTTTAGTGCCTGACTAAAAAGAGCGGGAAGTTGCAAATTTCAACCCAGTACTTTGGTCTGTATTATTATTGAACCCTTCTGCGTACCACCCAAATGCTCTCGCGTACCACCAGTTGGGAACCACTGCTCTAAGGGATCGGCACGCATAATCCGTTCAGAAAATTCCCTGAATGATTTCTACACAGTTTGACCTAGTCCAATCCACTCCTAGGATTCTTTCAGACAATAGATGGGGTGTAGGGTAAAAAGAGCATCATTTCTCCACTCTGGAATCTCGTGACGCTGAGAGGGTGATCGGTCTTAAAGTCTAGCCTCTTCGTTCCTCTTCATCGTTCCTTTCTCCCGCGCCGTTTCTATTTCAATCATCGAAGTGATGTGGGTGCACGGGATTTGTAGTAACCGTAGTAGGGTTAATCACCTCCAGATGGGGAGTCTAGACTGCTCGGTCTGCGAATGTAGACGTCTGCCGCATCCCGCTGACTCGCCGCTTTAACGGAAAAGCCACTGCCTGCCCGCCGTTGCGGACAATGGTCGTTCCCTAAAACACTGCATCGGAAAGAAAGATTGAGTCTAAGTGGAGAACTCAGTTAAAGTGAGCCACTGGGAACAAAGGGCCGCTGTAGCTCAGTTGGGAGAGTAGTGGATAAGCAACCGGAGAGTGGCGAGTTAGAAGCTAGATCCAACCAAAGACCGTCGTGTACGTGGGGGCTGGTGCATGTTAAATCTATCGTGGCCTCAAATATCCACATGTCATCTGACAGTGTTGCAGAATGAGAGTGGTGTCTTCGGATCTCTTTCTTCGGAATGGAATTCGGACCATCACCAATTCTGTTGCTTCGGTGTTGTTCTGTTGCTTCGGTGTTGTTCTGTTGCTTCGGTGTTGTTCTGTTGATTCGGTGTTGTTCTGTTGCTTCGGTGGGTTCTGTTGCTTCGGTGGGTTCTGTTGCTTCGGTGTCGTTCTGTTGCTTCTGTATTGTTCTGTTGCTTCGGTGTTGGTCTGTTGCTTCGGTGCGTTCTGTTGCTTCGGTGCGTTCTGTTGCTTCGGTGCGGCGCTAATTCAACTACTTTACTTAAATCTCAGGGGTTCACACGCATATATCCACTCTTCCACCTGCAGTCGGGCCGCGGTAGCCCAGTTGGTTGGTTGGGGTTTTATGGCGCATGGGACCATGCAACACAAGACACAATATCAAGTAATAGAGGAACACACACAATGAAAGTTTAACTGACACAGAAGAGAGAAATACACACAGGGAGGAATACACCTCACAGGAATGGAACCTGCGCCGCCTACAGGCAGCCCGGTTGGAAAAGTAACGGATTAAAAACCGGGGGGTTGCGAGTTCGAATCGAACCAAAGACCGTCGTGTACGTGAGGGCTGGTACGTTAAATCTGTGGTTGCCTCAAATGTCCTCACGTTGGCATGGTGTGGACGTTTGGAGAGAGGGGTGCCTACTCATATGTTGTCCTCGTCATCTGACCATGGTTCTAAATGACGAGGTGTTGTCCTCGGATCTTTCTATTCGGGGATTGATCACGGACCGACGCTTCGTCATCTGATCGTGGTTTAAAATTACTTGGTGTTGTCTCGGATCTTTCCCTTTGGGTTTGATCCCGGACCGTCGCCAATAGCCCGTCGTGTTGCTCCAGTGCGGCGTTAATTATTTAACTACCTTCCCACCCCTCGAAACCTTCGAGTTGTAGGCGTCGCAAGTTCGACTCCTACCATGTACATTGCTCCCTGGGTATATTTCTCTCTTCTGTGTCAGTAAAGCTTTCAGTGTGTGTCAGTTACTTGATATTGTATTGTGTCTGGCGCGGCATGGCCAAATATGGCCTTGGGCCATAAAACCCCAAAGTCCTATCCCATGGCTTCATCGTGGCGAGAGGGATTCGGATAGCACAGGCGAAGTACGTCGAGGGTATATATTCCTAGTAGGGCCATCCAGGGCGTGAAGACTGCTGCTTTACTCGGTTAACATAGGAATGTGAACTGGTGGCTAAGTCGGACTTCTACAGAGATGATTCCCTGATCTTATGATCTCTCTACCATGATCACGCTCTACCCATGTCATGGACTTATTCAAAATGCTTCACATACTGCATCGGTTGTCGCGCAGAATAAACAGGAACACGTTCCTAGTATAAGTTTTTAAGGACCCATTTGCCATTGCCCAAAAACCTTCTTTTTCCAGACTCAATGACTTAGTGTAATTTATTTTTTCTCGTGTGGGATAAGAAAGAATTACTCACTATTGTTTGTCTTGTGTCCGGCACAGCATGGCCAAATATGTCCCTTGCGCCATAAAAAAGCCCCAACCCAAACTTGTGTGTTTATGTCCGTGACTTGACGCGTCGCAGCTTGGCCAAATGTAGCCCTTGTGCCATAAAATCCAACCGACCGTCATGTTATTATATTTATTTTAAACAGAATGAATGTATAAGGTAGGTATCTAATTAAAGTCTTAATTTTAAACAGAATGAATGTATAAGGTAGGTATCTAATTAAAGTCTTTATTTTAAACAGAATGAATGTATAAGGTAGGTATCTAATTAAAGTCTTTATTTTAAACAGAATGAATGTATAAGGTAGGTATTTAATTAAAGTCTTTATTTTAAACAGAATGAATGTATAAGGTATGTATTTAATTAAAGTCTTTATTTTAAACAGAATGAATGTATAAGGTAAATATTTAAAGTCGCACTGGAGAAACACGACGTGCTATTGGCGACGATCCGGGATCAAATCCGAAGGGATCGAGGATAACACCACGTAATTTTGAATCACTGTTAGATGACGAAGTCACACTTGAGCTGGCACCCCACTCTCCAAACTTCCACACCACACCAACATGAAGACATTTGAGGCCACGACAGATTTAAACTGCACCAGTACCCTTTGTACACGACGGTCTTTGGTTGGATTCAAACTCGCAACTCTCCCGTTGCTAGTCCGTTATTCTTCCAACCGGGCTACCACGGCTCATGAATGTATAACTAACGCACAGTATATCCTCTCAATCGTTGCAAGAATCACATTAAAAAAGCACTACTGAAGTTTGCCTGGGATTGGTTTCGTTACAACCGCCATCATTTGTGTACAATCATTTCCAATCCTGCCCCGTGTGACACACATCGCCGTCTGACACGCTAGCATGTCAGGGAAACCCCAATGCGAGATGTCAGACACCGTGCGTGTCACCGAGGGCACGCGAGAGCAATCCATCAGGGAAAAAACAAGCCTAATTGCAGCGATGGACAAACCTTACAAAACTCTGCCTCATTACGATCTGCATAAGGTAATTGCACACCTCGACAACAGTTACGTTCAAACGTCTTGGGCGAATCGAATTCGATTGTGAGCAATGGCGTGGTGTGACCCTTGTCCGAACGCACAGCGAAATGTCATCGCGTGGAGTTAGTGTGTTTATTTAATCCGGTGTAAACAGTTTTGTCTTCGTGGGTACCATACCATCTGTGTTATTGTGTGCGCCGAAATCGTTAGAATCGTTAATGGTAATAGTCGGTGCAAATGTTTTTGGGATAAACATGACTCTTGTGCCATGCAAACTGTTTATTTTGTATTCAATTGACTTTCTAATAAAAGGTTGTGTTATCGTAGCAGTTTAATATTTAACATGCAATAGTTTTCCGTGATTTCCTTTGTTTATGGTTCCTCCCTGGGTGTATTTCTCACTTCTGTGTCAGTAAAACTTTCATTGTGTGTGTCTGTTACTTGATATTGTGTGTCTTGTGTCTGGCGCAGCATGGCCCTTGCGCCATAAAACTCCAACAAACCAACCTTTGTTTATGGATCCGCGATGGCCCGCTTGGTTCTGTCTTGGCCTCAAATGTCCTCACGTTGACTTGGTGTGAAAGTTTGCAGAGTGGTGCATCTCAGGTGTTAACCTCGTCATCTGACCATGGTTCAAGATGACGAGGTGTTGTCCTCGATCCTTCCCTTGGGGATTGATCTCGGACCAGCGTCAACAGCCCATTGTGTTGCTCCAGTGCGACGTTAATTAACTACCTACCCTAACTTTCATGCAAAAATGTTTATTAAATAAAATCGTATTGAACGTTTGTCCGGAATAGTTGTCCACAGTCGGACTTTGGAGCTGGAGCCCCGCTTTAATTTATTCTACCGACCGAGCCACTCGGCACATTCTATCACGTGGAACATTGAAAAGGTAGGTAGGTTAATTGACGTCGCAATGAAGCAACACAACGGGCTATTGGCGATGGTCCAATATTAAAAAGAAAATTTGAAAAATTCTTCCTTTATCGTCTAGAAAATTGGAAGTGTCCTTGTTAACTAATTCATCGCAATGATTCTTCCATTTCATGGATTATTTCTGTTATCACGAGTCAATTGCTTTTGAGTCATTAGATAAATTGCTCAATTCAATCTCGATTCGGTTTGCGTTGTTAAAAATCGAAGCTAAACATTGTATACAATTGACTTCCAAAGTTCCCTAGAAAGTAACAATACCATTCCGTTGTCTCAAGTTTTTATGCAACGTAATGGAACTTATTTACTGGACTTCGTAGACTTCCCTGTTTACTTTTTATAAAAAATTATGCAATTGCGCAGTATCGAAGCTGGTCATTAGTGTCCATCACTTATGTGTTCATCTTTCGTTGAGATATTAGCTGCACGAAATTTTGAAGAAGTCATCCGATTATATGCTTGGAACTAATGGTTTTAATGGATTCCGATGGTTCCACAAATTACTTACATATATACTTTTTGCAACACAAGATATCTCAAGGAAGCCAACAGACAATTTTATCCTTTAAAGTGATATATGAAGCTAGTTGAAAATGTTTTTCTAAAAAGAAATAGTCGAGTTTAATTTTGTCGATGACGTTGCGTCATTACGGAAGTCGTTTCCACCAGAACCTCCATTGTAGAGAACAAAGAAACTCATCAGAAGTTCTACGATCTACAAATAGTGATGCAGTTTCTCGTTCTCAGGTGGGTACCACGCTATGAACCGAGTCAAGATAGAATAGACCAAGTAAAAAGTCCTTGAAACAGTTTAAGTTGTGGCTTTAATTTGAATATGTGCGAGCATTTTAGTCACAAAATTCTTTTTTAAATAAAAATAAATATTCATATTCCAACTCCAATATGAAAAATGTCTTCATGGATCCCAGTCACAAAAGAATTCGCAACTCACCCATCTAACTTTCCATTCCCAATATTACATTTTAGTCCCATTTTTGGAGATTCCCAAAATCATAAATAATCAAATTGAATCGTTAAATTTCAAAACCTGACCCGTTTTAGAATCTTTGTTTTAAAAACTATACGAACAATTCATTTAGAAGAAATTATATTATTCTCAAATACATCAATACATTTTATTTCAATAAATACAAGCATAGCCAGTAATACGTTTCTACGTAGCCTCTGGATATATCGTGGGACGATGGAAAGAGAAAAGTGCGATATACGGTGGTAATAGTAATTAATTAACGTCACACAGGAGAAACACAACGTGTTATTGAAGACGTTCCGGGATCAACCCCCAAGAGAAAGATCCGAGGACAACGTCATTTTGAGCCACGGTCGGTCGCACCTTATTTGGCACCCCACTCTCCAAACTTCCACACCACGCCAACGTGAGGACATTTCAGGTCACGACAGGTTGAACGTATATCAGCCACATGACGGTCTTTGGCTGGATCAAGTCTCGATCACACAACCCTCCGGTTGCTAATCCACTACTCTTCCAACCGGGCTACCATTCACCCACTTTTTATCATTTTTTTATTTATATTTTATAATAATTATTTTAAAATTATATAAAACTACAATACGGTAGGATATTTTGGTGAACAGGGTAGATCGCCCACAATTTTTCTGCCTCATTTCCGGGGTCTGACCGATAAAGGGACTCGAAACTCCCTACTTGATGTAGATGTCCGTCTGTAGATGGCAGCTGGCACCCCACTCTCCAAACTTCCACACCACACCACAGTGAGGACATTTGATGCCACAACGTACAAATTTTCTACTCGTAACAAATCTATCCTAACAACTATCCATCTCTATTCCGAACAAATCTTCAATAGCCCGTAGTGTTGCTCCAGTGTGACGTTAATTAAAATACCTACCTAGCAAATCTCCTTCAACAGCCCGTAGTGCTGCTCCAGTGTGACGTTAATTAAAATACCTACCTAGCAAATCTCCTTCACTAGCCCGTAGTGTCGCTCCAGTGTGACGTTAATTAAAATACTTACCTAGCAAATCTCCTTCACTAGCCCGTAGTGTTGCTCCAGTGTGACGTTAATTAAAATACCTACCTAGCAAATCTCCTTCAATGACCGGTAGTGTTGCTCCAGTATGACGTTAATTAAAATACCTACCTAGCAAATCTCCTTCACTAGCCCGTAGTGTTGCTCCAGTGTGACGTTAATTAAAATACTTACCTAGCAAATCTCCTTCACTAGCCCGTAGTGTTGCTCCAGTGTGACGTTAATTAAAATACCTATATAGCAAATCTCCTTCACTAGCCCGTAGTGTTGCTCCAGTGTGACGTTAATTAAAATACCTACCTAGCAAATCTCCTTCAATAACCGGTAATGTTGCTCCATTGTGACGTTAATTAAAATACCTACCTAACAAATCTAACAAATTTCGTATAGTGGCAGATAACAAAGGCTAAGATAATTGCTTGAGACAAGTCACCTTTGAACCCCAATTCCAAAGAAACCCATGGGCAACATGTTCGCAAACTTAAAATGTATCGTAAAACCAAGCGATACATCGACGGATTGCTGTATTTCGAAAAATAATCGATTCTATTGCGTGACAGACGAAATTGTCGATACATTTCTATGCTAATAGTTCCTCCAAGATTCAGTTCCTGCAAAAGCTGGCGTAGGTCTTGTTTTCTGTGAGCGTTGTTTTGTAGGAGGAAGGTCCGCGGCGACGTGTGCGCGTTACCCAGCTGCGTTGCGTGGGAGTCGTGTGTTCCGATCTTACGTGATTCCCGACGACCGCTGCGAAAACAGCCGCTCACCCAAACAATGCCCATTCTTCCACACACGATCCCATTCCTCACTGATGCTGTTGGTCAGACCTCTAGAATCACAATACGGGGAAGTTAACCACAACAATTAACTTAGAGTAGTATACGCATCCGTGCAACGATTCTCAACCATGAAATTATTTTTGGCAGACTGCGCTGTCTGTCCATTCACTATACATTATTTCCTGAAGGTTATACTCAAGGGCACATCTTAAGATGTGTACTGGCCATCACAACTCCGAGAGATCTGTCCTCTCTCATGTTTGACCCTCGTCTATCATTTTGCTTATTTTCCCTTCCTCGTGCGAGTTCCAATCCAACAAAAAACCGCCGTGTACGAAGGGAACTGGTGCACGTTAAATCTGACGCGGTCTCAAATATCCTCAGTTTTATAGTTTATACAGGGTGAGTCTAAACTAATAATACAAACTTCAGGGGGTGATAGAACACAACGAAACAGACACTTTTCACCATAGAATGTAGGGTCGCAAGTGCAGCAGTTGGCCGCTAGAGAGCGCTTTCCATTTCGGCACAAACACACGGTACGATGCAAGTTGGAAAGGAGAGGAGGCATGAAATATGGAAACAACGCTTTAATGTCAAGTAAACATCAATAACTGCTTGACAAAACGAAATAATACAATTAGATTTGCATAAATTAAAGATAAGTACAAGGAACAACGGGTAAGAAAGAAATGACGTGTACAAAACATGAGAAACTTTTCACATGGAAATGAAACGACATGTGCAAACATCAGTCGGTAAGTACAACAACGCAAATGCACAATTACAGAAGCTGTTCAAAATGTCGACCACCACACCTGATGCAGGCCTCGCATCGCCGACGTAAGGATTCCCGTGTGGTCTGGAAAATACTAGGCATTTCGCGGACTTCTGCCGCATCTACTGAAAGCCTGGCAACAAGATTTTCATGATCCTCAATGGGGGTCTCATACATGTCAGCGTGGAAACTTCCCCTTTCCGAGAGTTGTCGGTGCAAACGAGCAAAAATCTCGTGTTGGGGAATGCGCCTGTTAGGAAAGTGATCTCTGTAAAGGCGTTGTGCATGCCTGCCATTACCGTCGGCCAGACCGTAAACAAAATGCATATCTGCTTTCACCGCATTCGAATATTCAGCCATTTCCAGTCGCGACTGACGTTGTAGTGTTGATATATTTATGTAGCACATGGCCCTGCAGGGGCCTAAATCTCCGGTGTTGAACATAGAGCTTGACTTATTGGAATTTGCCTTGTTGAGTTAAGTATTGAAATTAAAAGCTAGCTAATAATAAACAAGAATCCGGTAAAATTTAGGAGTTAGGAAGAATAAGGATCAATTATAATGAAATAAGTCAGTGATCTCAGCTGCCCAATGTGAGGGTGCGCCTAGGTCTGGATTTATTTTAAGGAATGGTTGGGTCGTAGATTTCTATTTCCTGCACCACTGCATTGTGGCTATTATTAATTTGGAGGAAGAATTTGCGAGAGATTTTATAGATAAATTTTCTTATGGTTGGGATATTGAGGGTTCTGGTTGCGATAATATCATTTTG
The DNA here is from genome assembly GCA_933210815.1 of Meta bourneti. NCBI lineage: Eukaryota > Metazoa > Arthropoda > Arachnida > Araneae > Tetragnathidae > Meta > Meta bourneti. The sequence goes on from OW119925.1 coordinate 101,967,436, forward strand.
CATTCGATATTTGCCTAAGGAAGATGTTTTGAAGCTGTTCGATGCACTTTAGATTCACATCATTAGTCCCTCAGATTGGGCAAGCATATGTTATGATTGGCCTGACAAATGAAAGGTATATGATTTTCTTGTTGTGTATAGAAAGTGTTGAACTCCGGGATGCGAGAGGGTAAACAGTGGCAGTGATTTTACAAAATTTATCCTGTATATGTTGTATGTGTACGACTGACGTTGGGTGCGAAAACCTCCGCTTTTATACAAGCGTTTGACTCCGCTCTCTAGCGGTCAACCTCTGCACTTGCGACCATACATTCTATGGGGAAAAGTGTTTGTTTCGTTGTGTACTATCACCCCCTTAAGTTTGTATTATTAGTTTAGACCAGTGATTCTCATCCTTTTTTTTGTCGCGGCACACTTTTAACGATTTCAAAATTTGGCGGCACACAAAGAAAAAGATAAGTTTAAAAGTTGTTTACTTACCTATAATACACTGTGTAAAATAGTTTATGATAATAATTGTGAATGTAAAATAAAGTAATATAATATGTACTACAAAAACAACAGTACGTTTATTAAGGGATTAATTACAAGGTAATAATAAGAATACTTTTAATGAGAAATTTGAGCTCGATGTTTTTTGATAATTTCATTTATATTTGGTCGTAAAAATGACAATGCTACTCTCATATCGTCTTCTACATTTAACAGTCTCGATCTTTTTTCGTTTTTATGTTGGTTAATACTGAAAATCCGAATTCACACAAATAAGATGTAGAAAATTGTAATATTTTTAAAGCTTTTTTGGCTATCATGGGATAATCGCATCTTATGTTAATCCAAAATGAATTAATTGATTCTTCCGAATATTTTAAAATTAAATCTCGATTATTAGAAAGCGAAATTAGTACTTCCTCTTCATTCAAATACAGAAGTATTCGATGGATTACGAACCCATTCAAATTTTTTTATACCTAAATTTGGGAAATAATGAATTATTCTCTCCTCTAATGTTGTCAAATGGTCAGTAACAATTTTATGAATAGTTTTATTAAAATCTTTTGGGACTGACTGAAACTTTTCCAAATTGCCTTCCTGAGCTTTATTCTTCCATAAAGTTATTTGTTTTTGGAATCCCACCAGTTTATCTGTTGAGTTTAATATATTTTCTTTCGGCCCTTGCATACTTGAATTTATGTTATTAAAAATAACAAAAATGTTTGATAAGTAAGCTAGTTTAGCACACCATATTTCATCTTCCAACAAATGAACAAAATCATAATTTTTATTTTGTTCAAAAAAAATTTGGGATAGTGGGAACACTTGAAATTTCTTCACGTTGGGGCGAATATTTCACTTTATGAAAGGTCACAGTTATCGAAGATAAAAACAGTTAAAAATATGGTATTTAACTGTAAAAACAACAGTTTTCTTTTACAGTGTACTTTTCTTTAATTTAAACAAACTTTACTCGTAATAAAAAAAGTATTATAATTTTTACTATATACATTTCTAAAATTTGGCGGCACACTCTAAGAATTTGGCGGCACACAAAAGTGCCGCGGCACAGTGGTTGAGAATCACTGGTTTAGACTCACCCTATATATACCTACGTTGGAACTATTTCTTTTGATAGAAATATGAAGAAACCCTCAAGGACATGACGTTTGAAGGACCATCACGTCCTCCCTCTTCAGTGTCGTGGCCCCCTCGGTAGCCCAGTTGGAAGAATCCCGAATTAGCAACAGGAGTGTGGCGAGTTCGGATTTAGGTCCAAAGATCCTCGTGTACGTGGGTTGAACCTGTCGTGAACGTTGAATCTGTCGTAACCCCAAATGTCCTCACGTTGGAGTGGTGTGGACGTTTGGTGACTGCGGTGCCAGCTCAAATGTGACCTCGTCCTCTGACCGTGGTTCAAAATTACTTGGTGCTGTCCCTTCGGGTTTGATCCCGGACCGTCGTCAATAGCCCGTTGTGTTGCTTCAGTGCGAAGTTAATTAAATACCTACCTACTTTCCCATGGGGTCTTTAGTAAACACTGGAGTCGCGTTCCAGAGGTACCCAAGAGATCTGCCTTTCATTCTATTATTCTATTTTCCAATCCCTCCTTTTTCCTTTCGCGGCATTTTTTACTTGACGTTGTTGTGTGTTTGGCGCAGCTTGGTCAAATATGGCTCTTGAACCAAAACAACCAACCAAAATCTCGTGACCCTCAGATTTAAAGAGCAAAGCTTCAACCGCTGCGAACCAATGACCTTCTAAATATAGGGCAGGGAATATAGCTGATCGGGTAATTTCGTACGCACAACCGAAATAGCTTTTCTTGCAGGAAATATTAAAAACCCTTTTGCAAATTCCGCCTGATTTGCCGTTAAGCATAAGCCACGAAATTAAATCCCCTAATAGAGTTCTGACGACGCAGGTAATTGGACGCTATTAAGAGCACTTCGCTAACGATGCTGTAGGAATCGGGGACGCTTTTCCTCCTCGTCTGCCGAAAAGGTTTCACCTTGGAGCGATGAAAGTCTCCAAGGCCGTTGTTCCGTTTTACATATGCGAATGCCTCTAAGCTGAACTCTCAAATAACTATGATAATCTGAACTGCGGCACGGGAGAGTTTTTCATCAGAAAGGAAAAATTATATCAAAGAAATATTCAATGGAGACCTTCAATAAATACACTAACCCATCCTTATATCGTTCAGAGACGCGTCGTCGTCTGACCGTGGTTCAAATTTAAGTGGTGCTGTCCTGGGATCTTTCCCTTCGAGTTTGATCACGGACCGCACCAATGTGTTGCTCAAGTGTGACGTTAATTAGAATACCTACCTACATGCCCGGTTGGAAGAGCTGTGGATTACCAGCCGAAGTATTGCGAGTTCGAAACTCGATACAATCAAAGACAGCCGGAGGCTGGTGGTCGTTCAATCTGCCACGGACCCAAGTGCGTTCACTTTGACGTGATGGGGAAGTTTGGAAAGTGGAGTGCTAAGTTAGGTGTTGACCTCGTCATCTGACCGTGGATCGAAATGACGAGGTGTTGTCCTCGGATCTTTCCTTCCGGGATGGATCCCGGACAGTCGCGTCGTGGCTCAGTGGCTCATGTGCATTCCTCCCTGGGTGTATTTCTCTTTTGTTTCTGTAAAAACTTTCATTGGATGTCAACTACTTCATATTGTATGTCTTGTGTCTGGCTTAGCATGGCCAAATAGGGCCTTTGCGCCATAAAACCCCCCAAACCAACCGGGAACGTTGTCAATAGTCCGGTGTGTTGCTCCAGTGCGATGTTAATTCAACTACTGCCCACCTGCCTCTTTCTAAATACCTAGAAACTACTCATAATTTCGATTTCATTCCTGTCATGTTCGATTCCTTCCTGGATTTATTTCTCTCTTCTGTGTTAGTGAAACTTTCCATGTGTGTTTATGTCCATTACTGGACATCATCATCTGCCTTGAGTTTGGCACAGCATGACCAAATATGGCCCTTGCGAATAACCAACCCTCACAATGTCTCCATTCTGCTTATATCTGTCTTGAACTCTCTCTTATTTGTATGTCTACAATTTAATTATTTGTATCCTTATTATTTATTAAAAGAGGCCAGCCTTACAAAACAATGGTGGGGAAAACCAGGCCTAGTTAGAGACTGGCTTTTATGATTGGTTCGGGGAAATAGCCATCTACCGGCCTTGGGTTGAGGTTGACTTTGAAAGATTAAAAGTAAAATATAGTTTTAAACATTTTATGGCCTTTAAGTTTGCCTTGATTTTCGCTACATTAATTCAAGGAACTTGAAATCTCGTGAGAAAGGTTTTCCTTCCGTTTAGTCACCTATATTGATTCGAAATTAATTAGCAAGAGACAATACAAAGTTCACCCGAATTTGATTTTAAGACAAGATAGATTTACAAATTGAGAATGATTGCTAAAAAATTGATCGATACTTTTGAACCAAAGGTGTGGCTTAGTTATCTACGCCCTTATTTATCCATAAGGTATGGATTTCTTATCACTACCATCCTTTTCTAGACCAAGGACTCTATCTAGACTTCTAACATCGTTTGTCTGCTTAATTCGACCACGCTCAACCTTGCTTTCAAGTACGATAAAACTAATGCTATATTCTTATAATATATGGAGCCAATTTCATTGTTTATCAGCAACAGTTTTCTTTTCCTGTAATAGGGTAGGTATTTTAATTCACGTCACACTGGAGCAACGGGCTTGATCCCGGTGACGGTCCGGGATCAATCCCAAAGGGAAAGATTCGAGGACATCACCACGTAAGTTTGAACAATTTCTTGTAATTGGAAAAACATGTAAATTATCTTATGAATTAAATTATTTTCGTCCCAAGCCACATTATTTTTGTATTCAAAGCCCTATCTGGCTGCGGAAGTTCGGATGGAAGAGTAACGGATTAGCAACCTGAGGGTTGCGAGTTCGAATCCTACCAAAGGCCGTCGTGTACAAAGGGGGCTGGTGCACGTTAAATCTGCCGTGGCCTCAAGTGTCCTCACGTTGGAGTGGTGCGGAAGTTTGGAGAGTGGGGTGCCAGCTCAATTGTTGACCTCATCATCTGACCGTGGTTAAAAATGACGACGTGTTGTGTGTCCTCGGATCTTTCCCTTTGGGATCGATCCCGGACTGTCGCCCATAATCTGTTGCGTTGCTCGAGTGAGACGTTAATTCAAGTGCCTTAATTTCCACGTAAACTTATTTAATAGTAAATAATTGTCAGTTTACGTCTAATAAATGTTTATTCTTAGATTGATACTTTGTTAGTTTATCTCCCTACAGTTAGTCATTCAGTGTGTAAGGGGGAAAAGCAACACTACGTACTTCTCGGAAATTTCGTAACGCTTAAAGTATTAAAGATAATACAACTGCCTTAATATAAACTAATTTAATTGTAAATAATTGTCAGTATGCGTCTAAATGTTTATTCTAAAATTAATACTTCGTTAGTTAATCTCTCTACAGTTGTTAGTCATTAAGTATGTAAGGGAGGAAAGCAGCACTACATGCTAATCAGAAATTTCGTAACGCTTAGAGTATTAAAGATAATTAACCTTCCTTAATTTCCATATAAACTAATTTAATTGTAAATAATTGTCAGTATGCGTCTAATAAACGTTTATTCTAAAATTAATACTTCGTTAGTTTATCTCCCTACAGTTGTTAGTCATTAAGTGTGTAAAGGGGAAAAGCAACACTAGATGCTAATCAGAAATTTCGTAACGCTTAGAGTATTAAAAATAATACAACTGCCTTAATTTCCATATAAATTAATTTAATTGTAAATAATTGTCAGTATGCGTCTAATAAATGTTTATTCTAAAATTAATACTTCGTTAGTTTATCTCCCTACAGTTGTTAGTCATTAAGTGTGTAAAGGGGAAAAGCAACACTAGATGCTAATCAGAAATTTCGTAACGCTTAGAGTATTACAAATAATACAACTGCCTTAATTTCCATATAAATTAATTTAATTGTAAATAATTGTCAGTATGCGTCTAATAAATGTTTATTCTAAAATTAATACTTCGTTAGTTTATCACTCTACAGTTGTTAGTCATTAAGTGTGTAAGGGGGCGGGAAAGCAACACTGCATGCTAATCAGAAATTTCGTAACGCTTAGAGTATTAAAGATAATTCACCTTCCTTAATTTTCATATAAACTAATTTAATTGTAAATAATTGTCAGTATGCGTCTAATAAATGTTTATTCTAAAATTAATACTTCGTTAGTTTATCACCCTACAGTTGTTAGTCATTAAGTGTGTAAGGGGGCGGGAAAGCAACACTGCATGCTAATCAGAAATTTCGTAACGCTTAGAGTATTAAAGATAATTCACCTTCCTTAATTTTCATATAAACTAATTTAATTGTAAATAATTGTCAGTATGCGTCTAATAAATGTTTATTCTAAAATTAATACTTCGTTAGTTTATCACCCTACAGTTGTTAGTCATTAAGTGTGTAAGGGGGCGGGAAAGCAACACTGCATGCTAATCAGAAATTTCGTAACGCTTAGAGTATTAAAGATAATTCACCTTCCTTAATTTTCATATAAACTAATTTAATTGTAAATAATTGTCAGTATGCGTCTAATAAATGTTTATTCTAAAATTAATACTTCGTTAGTTTATCACCCTACAGTTGTTAGTCATTAAGTGTGTAAGGGGGCGGGAAAGCAACACTGCATGCTAATCAGAAATTTCGTAACGCTTAGAGTATTAAAGATAATTCACTTTCCTTAATTTTCATATAAACTAATTTAATTGTAAATAATTGTCAGTATGCGTCTAATAAATGTTTATTCTAAAATTAATACTTCGTTAGTTTATCACCCTACAGTTGTTAGTCATTAAGTGTGTAAGGGGGCGGGAAAGCAACACTGCATGCTAATCAGAATTTTCGTAACGCTTAGAGTATTAAAGATAATTCACCTTCCTTAATTTTCATATAAACTAATTTAATTGTAAATAATTGTCAGTATGCGTCTAATAAATGTTTATTCTAAAATTAATACTTCGTTAGTTTATCACCCTACAGTTGTTAGTCATTAAGTGTGTAAGGGGGCGGGAAAGCAACACTGCATGCTAATCAGAAATTTCGTAACGCTTAGAGTATTAAAGATAATTCACCTTCCTTAATTTTCATATAAACTAATTTAATTGTAAATAATTGTCAGTATGCGTCTAATAAATGTTTATTCTAAAATTAATACTTCGTTAGTTTATCACCCTACAGTTGTTAGTCATTAAGTGTGTAAGGGGGCGGGAAAGCAACACTGCATGCTAATCAGAAATTTCGTAACGCTTAGAGTATTAAAGATAATTCACCTTCCTTAATTTTCATATAAACTAATTTAATTGTAAATAATTGTCAGTATGCGTCTAATAAACGTTTATTCTAAAATTAATACTGCGTTAGTTTATCTCTCTACAGTTGTTAGTCATTAAGTGTGTAAGGGGGGAAAGCAACACTACGTACTTCTCGGAAATTTCGTAACGTTGAGTATTAAAGTGGCAACTCGTAGGAAATTAGAAATGAAAACAGTTTCCATCATTGACAGCAATTTCCGTTTTCCAAGAGTCATCGGTCGTATCATTATTCGCAGCGCTTCTTCCCATGCGGAATTCATCAAACGCAACGAACCGTCCAAGGTTCAGGAAAGCAGCGTGTTTCGAAGACGCCTCCCTCGAACAGAAAAACCCACGCACAATCGAAATCCACCTTTTCGCACGCGTCGATTTCGCAAAAACGCGCGCAAAAAGGAAGACCGCTTTGCATTAATTAAAGAGACAACAATCGGGGGGGTTGTCGGCGCCTCGCAGGCGATCAGGAAGCGAGCTCGAGCAAAAAGAAAGTGGTCGAATAAACGCTGCGATGAATGGGTTTCGCGTGAACACCACATGACGACAGGTAGGATTACGACCTTCGGGCCCCAGTGACGTCACTGCTGACCGGCAACATAAGAAATGGGTAATTGGAGTTTTCGAATGTTGCCGTCTCTCTGGAAGGTCCTTCGTGCGGCCTTTTTTCTGTTCTTTAAGGACGTTTGTGGAATAAATTAAAAGGAGAAGTGTGTGGGGAAATGACGGATTATGAATAAACACAGTCTGCGGTTCATTGTGGGAGCAAATGGAGTTAATGAGTTGCGAATGTTTCGTTGTTTGGTGTGCGGGTAGTTGATTTACGTCGCACTGGAGCAACACAAGGGGCTTTTGGCGACGGTTCGTGGTTAATCCAGGTGGGAATGATCAGAAGACACCTCATCGCCTTCTGGAGCACATCTCCTTTAGGTGCGAACGGGCTTCACGAGTCTTTTCTCATGGGGTTTACTGTCTATAGTAGTAGTATGAAATGATCCAACATAGAATGGGAACAGCATGGCCAAATATGCCCTTTGTGCCATAGAAAACCAACTAACCAACCAAAACCAATCCGATAAATGTCCGTTTTTCGATTGGACGTGCACATTTACAACTGATAGTTTAACGCACGCATTCGGATTTGCATTTGATTGACTCTCTGGTAGATAGGTTGGAAGAGTAGCGGATTAGCAACCGGTGGGTTGCGAGTTCGAATCCAACCAAAGACCGTCGTGTACAAAGGGGCTGGTGTACGTTAAATCTGTCGTTGCCTCAACTGTCCTCGCGTTGGCATGGTGTGGAAGTTCGGAGAGTGGAGTACCAGTTCAGGTGTGACCTCGGCATTCAAAATTACGCGATGTTGTCCTTGGATCTTTTCCGTCGCCAATAGCCCGTTGTGTTGATCCAGTGCGACGTTAATTAAATACCTACCAACCTAATAGTAACAGGAAGTTCTATACAACAAAATCCCCAGGGCCATCTACATTCAGCTTTACAGGAAGAGCCAATCATATACACCATTCCAAAAGGGGCATTCTTAATCTCCCTTCATAAGGAAGGTAAATGATTGATGTACTCATATAGCGATTTTGCATGCAAAAAATCTTTACTTACAAGAAACATTTACATCGATTTGATTGTAAGAAAATTAAAATGGAGCATCGTAAATCACCTTGTTTTCGTTTTGAATATTATTTATATTATTTATAATTACGTTAATTTTTTGACGCAAAAATAAAACTTTTTTCGCAGTCGTGGTTAATGAAATTGTGCGTAATATAAAAACTATCGATTCCAAACGGATTTAAGAAAAACTCCTTCGGAAAAGCATAAAAACAAGACAAGCATTGGAAGTTAGCTTTGCGCTGCTGTTGCTTTACGGCTATTACCCGGCCGTCCTTTCCACACACCCGTTTTTTCTTATTTGTTCAGCGTTCCAGCTGCTCTTTCGATATGTATGCTGGAATGGGAGAACTACATTTCCTACTCAAATTCAAAAACAAGGCTCTTTTTCCTCGACTCGAAAAAATTCTCGCGATTTTCACGGAACACGATCCTTAAATCCGCCTCCAAAGATAAAGATGCGAGACATTTCTCAGATAAGAGATGCACATCGGGTGTGTAGGTGGAAAATGAAACTCGATCCACGTTTTTCCAAAGTGTAGATATAGGAAGGTATTTAATTAGCGTCGCACTGGAACAACACAAGGGGCTATTGGCGACCACCCCGAAGGATAAAGATCCGAGGACATCAACAAGCAATTTTGAACCACGGTCAGATGACGAGGTCACGCCTGAGCTGGCACCCCGCTCTCCAAACTTCCACACCACGCCAACATGAGGACAGTTGAGACTACGACAGATTTAACGTGCTTTGTACACAACGGTCTTTGGTTGGATTCGAACTCGCAACCCTCCGGTTGCTATTCCGGTAGAGGGCGCTGTTTCGACGTTTGGAAATACGTTTTCAAACTTCGTCAATCGCAAGGCACGACGAAGGTTGGAATTTTAATTAACGTCACACTGGGGGAAGACACAACGGGCTATTGGTGGCGGTCCGGGATCAATCCCAAAGGGAAAGATTCGAAACGCACGAAGAAAAATTCATAAATGGCCCAGACGGTCGTGCTCACGGGGGCTGGTGCACGTTAAATAGGTCGTGGCCTCAAATGACCTCGCGTTGGCGTGGTGTGCAAGTTTGGAGAGTGGGGTACCAGCTCAGGTGCTGACCTCGTCATATGACCTAATCCAATACTCTTCCAACCGGGCTACCGTGGCCCGTATGGTCAGGAATGCATGCCCCCTTTTCGATCCAATTTGGGAGGGGTAACGCTGTGAACTCAATTCCTCTCATGTACCAACCTATAGAAAGGACTTATCGACATATGGATTTAAGATATTCATGCCTATATGAGGGTTAAAGTTGGTTGGTTTTTGCGGTTTTATGGCTCATGGGCCGTATTTGGCCATGCTGCGCCAGACGGAAGACGTACAATATCAAGTAATAGACACGCACAATGAAAATTTTTACAGACACAGTAAAGAGAAATACACCCAGGGGGGTTAAGGTGGGATCAGTTAAACCCCAACATATGGTTAAGTATCACATGCTTTGTTGGTCTGAGCAAAGCATTCACGCCAATCCAGAAGGAATCGTGGGATTTTTTTTTAATATCCCACATTTATGTATTCCCAACGAATTCTGATTAGTAAACTCTTCTTTCGAATTTCTAAAATTTAATTAAAAATGAAACAAAAACCGACAAAATAATCAAATAATAAGAATAAAACATCCATCTGAAACGAAATGTGACCCAAGTAATTGATTATTTTCACTAATTTGTAAACTTGGTTCTTTCATCTCTATTAAAAAGAACCATTTGATAAGGTTTAAACCTGATATATATATATATTTGATATAATTCAAATTTAATATATTTACACTTTATATACACGGTTTAATAATAACAGATAACGTATTGTTTCAGAGAAATGCAGCGAACAAACGCCGCTGTCTTTTTGCCCTATTCTACTCCACGCCTTCCTTTTCCCGCCTTGTTTAATTTTTAGGGGAGAAAACCGTCCCGCACCAAATAACAGCTTCGCACTGACAGCGTGACGTCATCTTTCCCTTACCTTACACTTGGTATTTCAAATGTACCATTAGAAAGAACAAACTACATGTTTCCTTTCCCTTTCGATTTCAAATTTATTACATTAATAATACTTTTTCGTGATGAAACAAACTAACAAACTCAAAGAAATGCAATAATAGAATGAACCCAATATTTTATATCATACGATTCTTCAGATAAAATCTTTATTCCAGATGAAAATTAATTCATGTTTAAGAATCTGAAATTTAAAATATTTTCAAAGGAAGAGAAATAGACTTCTTGGGTTATCCTACACTAAATAAATTCATTATTGCTATTTCGATAACACCGCATCTTTGAATATTTCGAGTAAAAACAGTTTTGATGAACATTTTTGAGATTTTCCTCATTTTAAAATCCATAATATTAAACAGCAAACAACAAAAATCCTGAAATGAATAACGAACATTTTCAAGGTAAAAATAAAAATGCCTTTTTCAACCACAAAACAAAACGTTTTGGAACTTTTTGACAGTTTTTCGAACGTAAAATAGAACGTTTCAATGCCGGGCGAATTATCGTCTGAGACAAAAATTAGCGACGTAGGCGACAACCAATAGTCCGGAATATTCGATCATCCGAACCTCCGTATGGCGTGGAGAAGGCGCGATCGCACCCCCGCCGCCCTCGCTAAAATATCGTCTGCCGCGAAAAGGACAAGCGACCTTAGGCAGAAAGGTCAAAGGTACCCCCACCCACGCTTCTCTGTACCTTCCTCCGTCGCAGACGACGATCCAGACCGCACATCTGACCGAGTTGGCCGCCTGCCAACCCGACGCACTCCACTTCCGATAGATGGCGCTCTCTTTCCCGCTTTTATGCTCCTTTTCCAAAGCTACTTCCAATCAGTGCTGCCAGATTGGGGCGCGATTGCGTCGTTTGGGCTTCCTTTTTTTCTCAACTAGGGGTTGGGTTGGGTCATTTTTTGCCTGCAACATTTTCAGAAAATTATTTCGGGAGGGGTTTCATCTTCTCTTCCTGGGTTCTCATTCCAATTAAGGGGCCGAAATTCTAAATGAATATTTTGTTTAATGATTGTTTGACAGCTTTCAGACCCATGCACAATTTTTAATCGTCATCGACTACATTTTTTTCATAGCGCAATTTTAAATTTGCAAGATTTGATCGGGGAAATTCCCCACCCAAAAAATTTAATTTTTTACGAAGCATATTTTTTTTTAATTTCATCCAATCTTTTCATCTTTCATGTCTTAAAACTTCATCAAAACATTTTAACTATGACGACGATAATATATTTCACTAATTAATCGTAGCAGTGTGAATATTTAATTTTATATTCAATGTGCCTCAAGTATTATATCTTTTAAATCTACCTTTTATTATTGGTTGGACAAATAAGATTTAAAATATTTCTCCTATTTTTTATTGGATTACTTTCTGTCATGTGTTTGGAGGAGCTTGTCCGCTTTTGGACCTTACGCCATTAAACCCAAATCAATCAAACAACCAGACCACGTCTATTTTACCTGTATGATAAACGAAACAACGATACACGCTGATCAAATTAACTTGAATGCGCATTTTTGATTGCTTTTTATCATTCAAAATATTTTTAGGGGAGGGTTTGAACTCTGTAGGCCTTTCCTCTGAATACGTCCCTCATGTTTTTCTCGTCTTATACAATTCTACTTCGGTTCGATTCGTGCCAGGTTCGATTCCTCCCTGGTGGTATTGCTCTCTTCTGTGTCAGAAAAACTTTCATTGTGTGTGCTTGTCCTTTACTTCACGTTGTCTTATGTTTGGTATAGCTTGGCCAAATATGGCCACTGCGCCATAAACTTCAATGCAACCAATTCTCCATCCGTCAGTCTTGGTGTGGTGTGGAAGTTTTGAGAGTGGGGTGCCAGTTCAGGTGTGATCTCGTCATCTGACCGTGGTTCAAAATTACGTGGTGCTTGTCCATGGGTCTTTCCCTTTGGGATTGATCCCGGACCGTTACCAATAGTCTGTTGTGTTTCTCCAGTGCGACGTTAATTAAAATACCTACCTACCGTCTTCGCTCATAGATGCTTTCTTTAACAACTGATCGAATGCTATAATACTAAACGAGCTTTTCTCGTTTGTATTTATGTTTGTATGTTTGAATTTAGTTTACAATTTTTAACTTATGAACTTATAAATTTCGACTTCATCACTTGAGCTAACTTCAGCATTTATTTTTGTGACATCAATAGAATTTCCAGGGGGTGCCCTGCGCCCTCTTAATACGTTCCTAATCTTTTGCTCATTCTATCGGCACCTAAGCTAGCACATTTTTTGTTAAAAATTACTCGTTACGTAGAATCATTCGCTGTGACGTATCAAGTGGAGGCCATTGGCGGAAGTAACTTTGAGGCCCCATATTCCTACGTTTCAGATTTACTGTTCCATATATATTTCTATATTTTTTTCAAAAATATAAGTTTAAAGGTTATGAGTAATCAATAAACATAATTTAGCTGTGATAACTGTTAATGTTAAATTAATTATAAAGTGAACCAAGCAAAGCTTTCGCGCAAATCGAAGTGAACCAAACATTCCAATGAATCTTGTGTAGAAAATAATCATAGGAAAGAATCTATAGGTTCGAGAAGGGGTCAAAATTAGTTAGAAGTTATGCAAGGACTGGTTGGTTGTTTTGGGGTTTTACGGGCGAAAGGATCACACTTGGCCAAGCAACGCCAAACACAAGACAAATAACGTCAATAGTAAAAAGGCAGGAAAAGAGAGGGAGAGGAAAAAGTAGAGAAAGATCACGTGAGTATTTTCGCGACCCCTAAGTTTGCCATAGGCAGTAATCCCCATGGGTAGGTAGGTAATTTAATTAACGTCCCACTGAAACAACACAACGGGCTATTGGCGACGGTCCGGGATCAAACCCGATGGGAAAGATCACGTAATTTTGAACCACGGTCAGATGACGAGGTCAACACCTGAGCTGTGTGGGACCCGACTCTCCATACTTCCACACCACGCCAACGTGAGGACATTTGAGGCCACGACGGATTTAACCTGCTCCAACCAACATTGTACACGACGGTCTTTGGTTGGATTCCTCTGGTTGCTAATCCGTTACTCTCCCAACCGGGCTACCGCAGCCCGTAATCCCATGGGAAAAGAATAGATCCCTAGGGTATCTTTGGTTTATGAAGCCCGAACACAATTCAAGATGATTATCACCAAAGCGAGTCAAGGAAGGAAGACTAGGTTAGGTTGAAGAATGGATATATCCGTGCATGCTTCTCAGAGTTAAGCTTATCAACGTTTTAAATATTTTACTTAACACGTTCCCTGATAGGTGTACCGTTTTTAGTACATACTGAAACTCATTTTTAGGAAAAGTGATAAATTATTTTGCGCATTTGTTACTTTTTTGTATTATATGGTTTCGGTATTAACTCTATACTTAAATTAGTTTCCATCTCATACAGAAAACGAGGAGCCACGGTAACCCAGTTGGAAGAGTATCGGAGTAGGAATATGAGGATTGCGAGTTCGACACTCGATCCAACCAAAGATCGTCTGGTGAACGTTAAATCTATTGTTGCCTCAAATGTCCTCACGTTGGTGTGGTGTGAAAGTTTGAAGAGTGGGATGCCAGCTCAGGTATTCACCTCGGCATCTGACCGTGGTTCAAAATGATAAGGTGTCCTCATTGGAATTGATTTCGGAACGTCGCCGATATCCCGTCGTCTTGCTTCAGTGTGACAATAATTCAACTACCTACCTTCCACAAAAAGCGGAAACAGATAACTTTTACGGATTTATCAATCTAACTTGTACCATTTTCTGAACTCATGACCCGAAAACAATCCTCAAAAACGACTCGTCAGCGAATGTGTTAATTGAATTCATTTTTGATCAATTTATCATCTTTTTTTGCCAGCACACATAATTTATTTTTCAGTCAAATTACTTTAAAACCGCTAGGGTACATTTAGGCGGGGTTTTTTTTCAAAGCATAATTGGCTTATTCTACTTTTTTTATATGGCAACCCTGTATAGGAGTTCGAATTTTCCCAAGTTCGATTGGAACGTATCGTTCTTTCTCTCAAGGTCCCGGAGGTAGATTAGAACGGATTCTTGGAAAAGGTCTTCGCCTGGGTCGTTTGCGGATCCGCGTGTAAATTAATTGTTTTGCTTCTGCAAACGGTTTCTCTTTCTTGAGAACAGATATTTTCTTGACGTATCAGAAGTACTCGTAGTGGAGTTGCGAAACGCATTTTGAGGTTGCGGCGTACGCTTAGGAGATTAAACTACGATTATTTTAATGTTTTCTTTGAAATTTCTGCAAGCTCTGTTTTGTAAATTGACTGCGTTCTTACGGTTTTCGTACTTTGCATTCCCGTTACCGATATTGAATTGTTTGACTTCGCGTTTATTTTACGGTTCTGGGGGGAGAGTTGGAAAAAGAAAATTATTTCCCATTCTGCAGATTTCTTATAAATTATTAACATTTTAGGTCCTACTGAAATGAATGTTTCTGGAAGAAAATCGCAAATATATCCGATTAATATGTCGGAATGTTTTGTGTAATTCAAAGAAATATTGAAATACGTACATTTCAGTATTCGTTTAACCTCTAAATTCCATTTCAGCATGAATCACATTAGCGTGGTGTGGAAGTTTGGAGAGTGGGGTGCCAGCTCAGGTGTTGCCTCGTCATCTGACCGTGGTTTAAAATTACGTGGTGTTGTCTTCGGACCTTTCCCTTCATCATCAATAGCCCGTTCTGTTGCTCCAGTGCGACGTTAATTAAATACCTAAACCGATCCATTTCAGTATTATCTTCACCTCTTCAGTCTATCTCCCAAAAATTATTTCACAAGGTACTTTAGGTACCCAAACTAAGATATGATAAAAAAAACTTTATACCTTTGAAAAAAATTAGTTCCCATTGGGGTGTTCTCAAATGATCAGATTACCCCCATTGGTCCAAACAATAAGATTTACCTGAATGGGGATTAGGAATTAAGGAACTCGATTAGAGTTAAGTTAGTAGTCAAACGACAAAATGCAGTTTAAATTTTTCTCACAGTTTATATCGTCGGAAAAGAGCAGAAACTCATTCAGACATTTTTTGATGATGAAAACTACATTGTCACATTGTAATCTGAAAAATATATCTAACAAAATTGTTTGCCAGTTAATGAGTTCTGTTGGAAGCGAACCATGTAACCATACGCCATTCATTTGTGTGACCTATTTCGAATTGAAAAGTAAATTATGCTTAGAGATTTTGATTTTTCTTACAGCTCTCCGATATTTCTTTTTAGTTGCGCTAGTAACGTCATGCTTATGATGTCGGCCTAGAACAGAAACTCATTAACTGAGAAACAATTTTGTTAGATATATTTTTCAGATTACAATGTGACAATGTATCTTTTCATCATCGTGAAAATGAGCAGTTAGCGTCATCGAAAAAATATCTGAGGAGTCATTGTTTTCGTGGTGCGATTTAATTTAAATTATGCGATACTTTCACTGTCTTAATTAAATGTGGATTATTTTAATTGACCCTTTACGTGGGCACACACTCAGATGAAATATCAATTTGTTTCTTTACAATTGGGATATCATTTGCTTCACGAAATGTTCTTCTGAGGTAGGTAGTTGAATTTACTTCGCACTGGAGCAACACGACGGGCTATTAGAGAGGGTCCGAGAACCATCCCGAAGGGGCAGATCCGAGGATAACACCTCGTCATTTTGAATCGCGGTTAGATAACGAAGTCAACACCTGATTCGGTACCCCACTCTCCAAACATCCACACCACGCCTACGTGAGGCCTCGACAGATTTAACGGCATCGGCCCCCACGTACACGACGCTCATTGGTTGGATCGAGTCTCGAACTCTCAGCCCTTTAGTTGCTAATCCGCAACTCTACTCAACCGCGGTCTGAATTTTTTTTTTATGAATTGGGAAAAAGATTTTTATGCCTCGAAATCGTGGATGAGTGGAAATTGTCTGTTTTGTGCTGTATTTTATATTTTTTAAGAAGTTTAATCATTGATTTGGGGTTAAACTTGTAGTTTTACATAATTTTAAATAAACAATAAAGTGTGATTCAATAAACAACAAACTGTCTTTATTCGACGCTATCGCTTCCCTCGATACATCGCGTTTTTTCTTGTCCCTCCCCAAAAAACGCGATGTATCGAGGGTTTATTCAATTCTCAACAATCTACAAATCCAACAAAAATCACCCCACCTTTTCTAATTACCAAAGCAAAAATGCCGTCGCTGTCACGGAATCTAAATTAACTCCTGAATTCGCAAACATCGCGAAAGAAATGCGAGTTTCACACCTCCGCCCGCAGCAGCGGTGTGTGTCAATCAGGCGGATGTCGTCGTGGGAAGCCGAGAACGGGGTGTTCGAGGGCGTCGTAAAAGGCGCGCTTTACGAGCCGCCCGCTCAACTGGGCGTAAAGGAGGGAAGTTCGTAAAGTCATCTCCATCCTCTCCGCGCATAAATCGCTCCGCTTGCCCTCGTAAAGTCGTTTTCCCAGTGCCGTTAGTCTCATCGCGGAGAAGCAAACTTTACACCTGCGAGATCTTGGGGTTCAGTGATAGGATTCGCGGGCGAGGTGTGCGTGCGTAAATGGGATTGATGAAGTTGGGGCGGCGTGTTTCGAGAGCTTTGTGGAAGAGCAAGATGAAACGCATTCGCTAATAACCCAGGCCACACAACCTACCCAAAGGGTAAAAGGTTTGTTCAAGGATTGCAAAATGCACACAATGCAGAAATCAAATATGCACATGGGATTCTCTGATGGTCACAGTTCCACGTCAGACATATTTACAAAAGATTTCAAAATCCTCTAAACCAGTGTTTTAACCTGGGGAGGGGGGTTGCGCCATTGGGGGTGCGCGAGAAAGTATTTGCAGGGGTGCGAGAGAAGTTTCGATGGACGACAGCGATTTAATAAAAGACGATCTTATTGAAATACGAGCAAATGCACGTATTCAAATGGAATTTGAAAAACTGGACTTTAAACAACCTGGTGTACACAGTTAGAACTTTATCCATAGCTGGCAAAAGCAGCATTGCAGACACTTTTACCATTTGCTACAACCTACCTGTGTGAAATGGGATTTTCATTACTTTTGCACATAAAAACAAAAGCCAGAAATCGCTTCAATGCAAGTGACCACTTACGCGTTGCTCTTTCATTAAAGGAGCCTCGCTTCAAAAGTATTATTATGAATAAACAACAAAAACGTAGCCATTAGAAATTGAGATATTGTTTTATATGTATACGTAAATGTATGTGTTTATTTTTCAATAAATAATCTTGAAATAGAAGTAATTTCCTAAATAAAGAAATGGAAACACATTTTTGAAGGGGTGCGAGAACTTATTTTTAGATTCAAGGGGGTGCCGATCACTAAAAAGGTAAAGAACCACTGCTCTAAAAGGATCGCAAGACAAGATTTTTGTCTAATTTTGTTTTATTGAAATCATTTTTGAGTACAGAATTCTAATTTTTCACAAACCTGTTAGCACGTTATTGCGATAAATTAAGCCTCTCACAATGTTGAATTAGTTTTATATGTACAACTGAGACATTATTGTCCACTTGGGAAGAGTTAGTTTCCTACTGGCTGAAAGTAAAAATGAAGGAAACAAGAAAAGGAGACAACCCCGATCGCTTTTGTACAATGGAACTTCTCACATCACTTTTATACTATGAGTTAGAAGACAACCGAATCTCACGTTCATTCAACAAAACAGAAGTTTTATATTAAGGGCAAGGGACAGTGGAAATAATTTAAAAAATTATATAACTCTGTCCATGATGTAGGAGGCGAACCAAACACACATCTTCGAGACAGTGCTGTTTTGAAGATGAAAGAAATGAGAGAATTTTCGCCATTGATAAAAACGGTTCGTGGCCGTTTTGGTGAGAACTAACAGTGTTCCAAACATGTTATAAAAAATAATCACGAACAGAAAATTCGAGTTCATAAATAATTATAGTATTAAAATTTTCTAACATGGAGAACGCTTTTGTCCGGCCCTGTTCCACCTAATTTGCCACACCAAATTTTAAATGGACTCGTCTTTTTAAGAGGACACTTACACCGTATTGGTGTGCATTCTTTTCCTGACTGCTCCTTTTATTCGACGGGGAGCTTTATGGATTTTGTTATTCTACTCCCCACCGATGTTTTTAAAGATATGATTGTATAAAAGTGATTACATAGACTTTGCGCGCGCGCAGAAGTAGGGTGCAAAGTCTTACTGCATAAGAAAAGAAAATACAGGAAACGAATCTACATTTCATGATTAAAGGTTTTTATAAGTCCGTCTGGGCGACCATCAAAAGCTTACGGCCACGGACAAAACATGGAGCGAGCTTTTGTCTGACGCTGGTCCAATTATTTGCCACAACATACGGCAAATTTTCGATTTTTAGCCGTGCACGACTTTTTAAGAGGACACTTACAACGCATTGGTGTGTATGCTTCTCTTGACTGCCCCTTTTGTTTGAAGGGAAACTTTATGGATTTAAGTCATCTTTTATCTTGCACTTTTTATCTGACGATCACATCCTAGTTGAGTACCTTTTTAGCCGGGCTAATTTGTACTGGGCTGCCCGTAGGAAATTATGGTCCCTGGATTTTTCCTGAATTAGGAAAAAAACGTATTACAATTTTCCGTTTTTTTAGCCCCACCGAAATGGTCACGGGCTTTTTTATTACAACACGCGAGACATTTATAATGTTTTAACAAATTCTCTCGACGACTGCTCTAGTAAGAAGCTTTCGCGTTCGACATTTGCAACAGTTGAGAGCATTCGACTATTTCCTTTAACCCAGGTCAATGTAGTACCGAGTCTCTAACAGGTGTCTGTTGGTGTGTAGCGTCACGTTCAGCCAGCAAGCTGTCATTGGAGGTAGGAAGAGCCATTGTCGTGTTTTGATGGACAGGCCGTGCTCTGCGAAGACGTCGAGTGACACTCGTCACACGGGAAGCTCCCAATAATAGACCCATTCATTCATGGGACATCAGAGCCAAATGAATGGGACATGACACACGTGCCGTCTGGGACAGAATTATTGATGGCATTTACGCGGCTCCTCGGGTATCGGTACGGCAGACACGACAGTCGCGATGTTGTGACTTTGTTCCGGGAAAGAAAGCGAACTCTGCAGTTATCGCTGGCGTGTCTCATATTGCGAACTACACTTTTAATTGACATAAACTAAGTGCTCGAATATTAAATCAGAGTTCGGTATGTAGGTATTTTAATGAACGTCACACTGGAGCAGCGCAACGGGCTATTGGTGACGTACCGGGATCAATCCCAAAGGGAAAGATCGAGGACAACACCACGTAATTTTGAACCATGGTCAGATGACGAGGCAACACCTGAGCTGGCACCCCACTCTCCAAACTTCCACACCGCGACAACGAGAGAAGATTTGAGGCCACGACAGATTTAACGAGCACCAGCCCTCTTTGTACACGATGGTGTTTGGTTGGATTCGAACTCGCAGCCCTCCGGTTGCTAATCCGTTATTCTTCCAATCCCATCAGAGTTCACAATAAAAAAAATTGGCAGATTGTGTCGAGGGCACAAACCGTAGTTCGACGTGAATACTCTGATGTTGGACTGTGGAATGAATGAAACAGACATAGGGGGGGGGGTATTTCAATTAACGTCCCACTGGAGCAACACAACGGGCTATTGGTGACGGTCCGGGATCAATCCCAAAGGGAAAGATCCGAGGACAACACCACGTAATTTTGAACCACTGGTCAGATGACGAGGCAACACCCGAGCTGAAACAGACATAGGAAGTTTGAACGATTGTTTATTGCGTGAATATTCAACAATTAATTTACAGTTTGAACCATTACATTGCAGTTTGATATTAACAATGAAAGATAATTTTATTTATTAAAGCCCTGTGATTGTAGTGTTTTTAGGTTGGTGGGTTTTGGGGTTTTATGGCGCAAGGGCCATATTTGGCCATGCTGTGCCAGACACGACATACGATATCAAGTAATAGACACACGCACACAATGAAAGTTTTACTGACACAGAAGAGAGAGATACACCCAGGGAGGAATGCACCTGATTGGAATCGAACCTGCTCCGCCTACAACTCGAAGGTTGCTAGCGCAGTGGACATACCCACTGAACCAAACGGCCCTGTAGTGTAGTTCGGTAGATTTCGAATGGCGTCATTTACTCAGTTCTCACACCACCTAATCCAAAGTCACACAGGGCCAAAGTCCAGGGACCATAATTTCCTACGGGCAGCCCAGTACAAATTAGCCCGACTAAAAACGTACTCAACACCGTAGAATTTTGACGTATTTCGGACGTCAAAATTCTACGCCACGATCCGAGTGCCTATACACTCGGTCAGAAGGTCATGTCAGTTACGGACATCCTTTGTTTACACACGACGGTATATTTATCTTATGGATGTTTCTTCTAGTTTCGAAATCAGAAGACGAAAAGTTGTAACGCGTTTTCGTAACTCTCGACATTTCATGCATGCTCCCAGTGCTATTACGATTTTAAAGACGCATTCACTTCAAAAAGTGCAAACAAGATCCTAGACTTTTTAAATTCAGCTGCCTAACAATGTGATTTGTTTCCAAGCAACAGTTCTTGGAAACCTTCAATAATTTTTTCCCTGCGTCAGGAAAAGTCCAGGGACCATAATTTCCTACGGGCTGCCAAGTACAAATTAGCCCGGCTAAAAACGTACTCAACTAAGATGTGATCGTCAGATAAAAAGTGCAAGGTAAAAGATGACTTAAATCCATAAAGCTCCCCTTCGAACAAAAGGGGCAGTCAGGAGAAGCATACACACCAATGCGGTGTAAGTGTCCTCTTAAAAACTCGTGTCCAGTTAAAAATCGAAAATTTGCAGTATGTCGTGGCAAATAAGTGGATCGGGATCAGACAAAAGCTTGCTTCATGTTTTGTCCGTGGCCGTAAGTTTTGATGGTCGCCCAGACGGACTTATAAAAACCTTTAATCATGAAATGTAGATTCATTTCCTGTATTTTCTTTTCTTATGCAGTCCAAGACCCTCTACTGCTGCAAAAAAAAAAAGTATATGTAATCACTTTTATATAATCATATCTTTAAAAACATCGGTGGGGAGTAGAATAATCAAAAACAATTTTATGTGCCATCTAGGAACTGAACTCTAAGAACTTGAATTGAATACTTGGAAGAGTGATTTTTTTAAAAATTGAGATACATTTAATTCTCAAAGCGGAAGCAAAACGTAGTCCATAAAACTTATGAAATATGCGTATAATATTAACCAATCCCATATCTTTTAAGTTATGGCATTATTGTGCTTTTGACTTACTAACTAGAGGCTGGAGGGTCATAGGAAAGATCAATACAAGGTCATAAAAGGTTAAACACATGTCCGATGGAAGTTTCATTTAAAAAAAAAAATCATTTTTTAATTCCAGTTGTTGCCTCGTCATCTGACCGTGGTTCAAAATCACTTGGTATTGTCTGATCTATCCCTCTTGGATTGATCGTCAATAGCCCGTTATGTTGTTCCAGTGTGACGTTAATTAAAATACCTACCTTTTTTTAATTCAGTCAAATCATAAAAATATTTATACACAAATCACAATCAGTATTGATCGCTTAAAATCACATTCACTCTCCTTTGAAATATAAACCATCATTATTTTTAATACATTCATAATTCTGCTCATTCCCCATGCTTCTAAATCACCTCGACAGCAGACGCATATCTCAACTCTTTTGAAATGCACTATGCTATAAAATTTTATGGGTGAAAACCTGATACGAATGTATTTTGCACATAACAGAAATTAAATTTTTTTTAAGGTGTGCTGGGGTTATGGGACTCACCACCCATTTAGAGCACTCCAACGCATCAGAATATCAAATGAGAGACTATTTATGCGGCCTTAATGCACCTTGAATATTAATATACCTGAGGGAGCAGACTTCCCACCTCTTCTGAAAGGGTTATAGCCCAGAAGCGCATTTTCTTTGCAGGAGCGGCCTTCGGAATCGTGGAGCCCGATTCAATCCCTTAGGTGGCCCACACGAACTCACTTTTAACTCGTCAATACATTAAAGTTTATTCACTTATACGATTTGCAAAATGCTGTTCGCTTACGAAAACAGGGGGGCTTCAGTAGATTTGCACCCTGTAGGAGGAAATTGGTTAGATTCCTTGACTACTCTGGGCGTATTTCTCTCTTCTGTGTCAGTAAACTTTCCTTGCGTGTGACCATTTACTTGAATGAAAGTGGATGGCTTGGCTAAAATCTGTATGGTTGGTTGGTTTTAGGGTTTTGTGGCGCAAGGGCCATACTTGGCCATGCTGCGCCATACATATATCAAGTAATAAACAGACATAATGAAAGTTTTACTGATACAGAAGAGAGAAATACACCCAGGGAGGAATGCACCGTAGCCCAGTTGGAAGAGCAGCTGATTAGCAACCGAAGGTTTTTGCTAGTTCGAATGCAACCCAAGACCGTCGTGTACACGGGGGCTGGTGCGCGTTAAATCTGTCGTGGCCTCAAATGTCCTCACGTTGGCGTGGTGTGGAAGTTTGGAGAGGGGGTTCGAGCTCAGGCGCGACCTAGTCATCTGACCGTGGTTCAAGATTACATAGTTTACTTGATCTTCCCATACGGGTTTGGTCCCGGACCGTCGCCAATATGTTGCTTCAGTACATTAATAAAAATACCATACCCTATTTTTCCCTTTCCACGGGTCATCAATAGCCCGTTGTGTTGCTCCAGTGTGACGTTAATTGAAATACCTACCTACCCTTTTCACGGTATTTTTCTACTTGACGTTTGTATGGCGCGGCTCGGCCAAATACGGCCCTCGCGTCATAAAACCCAAAACAACCAAATCCAAATCGCGGCTATCTTCCACAAAATCGCATCTTCCGCGATGGAATCAATGTTAAAATCGTAACAGCCCCGATAAACAACCTCGCCAGGTGCCTTCGTACTACGTTTTCAGCACAACACGTTTCTCAATTCTTTTTTTTCATCAAATTTTATTTCGAGAGCCCTTTCCTCGATCCGAGATTTTATTTCTGGAGCACTCGCTGCGAGGAACGGCTTCTCGATGTTTGATCAAACGCCCCGCCTTGTTATTGTCTGTCCATTTATAGCAACCGATCCTCCTGTTTCAACACAATAAAACAGTTTCCAATTATTGAAGGCAAACAGTTCTGCCTCTGGCGTCTTCCAAGACGTCGTCTGGAGAGTCAGGGTCACTTCACTTCGCTTCGATCCCCCTCCCAATTGGTGGTGACCGTCGAGCTTGATGTGTTCTAATGAGGAGGAAAGAAATTCATAATTTAGTTTCACTTCCTTTTTTGTGCCACTTCTTTTGTTTGTTCGCTTTCTTGAGTCCTCAGAAATTGTGTGCTTTGTAACGACGTGGCGAGTGGAAATGTAGACAAGACGAAATCTAATATACAGGGTGAGTCTAAATTGTTTTTACAAAATAAGAGGGGTGATAGTACCCATCCAGTCGAGCAATAATTACCATGGAACATAGGGTCGCATTCCACTCTGAGAGGCAGAAAAGAGTAAAGTCGAAACGCGTCGAGCATGAACAAGTCATCGTCTCTGACATCTTTTTGTACCTGCCTACGTAGCATATCTTCTAAGCTATCTAATATCTAGGGGCACACGAAATCTTTAGTGTACCAGACGCCTGTGGACTCGGCTGAAGATCTCGTAGCGAGAATCGGTGTTGCCGCAGACAAAATTAACACAACACCAGGAATCTTTGAGAGGGTGCGCCAGTCATTCCTTCGCCGGTGTGAACTGTGCAACGACACGATTGGCAGCCACTTTGAGCACTTGCTGTGAGATTTTCTCTGATCAATAAATCATATTGTGCAACTTTTGGAATCGTTCATTCGCTTTCCCAACACTGTTGTAAGTTCAAGTTGAAATTCTAATTTCACTCTATTCTGCCTCTTAGAGTGGAATGCGATCCTATGTTCCATGGTAATTATTGCTCGTCTGGATGGGTACTATCACCCCTCTTATTTTGTAAAAAAAATTTAGACTCACCCTGTAGACCATGACTACATTCAAAATATGCACTTCACTAGTCTCACCTGGGCTTTAAATCTCGAGAATATAATTAGACCCATTGCCTTAGACCTTCCGATATGACAAATATGGAATACAGCGTACATATTCTCATCCGATTGATGCCTTTCGTAGAATTTACACGAATTTCACGTTCATTCGCATCAATTAACTAATTAGATATATCCTACGCCCAATCCCGGCCGTGAATCGACGAGCAGCCCAATATAAATCTGATAGGTAGGTAGATACTTTAATTAACGTCGCACTGGATCAACACAACGGGCTATTGGCGACGATCCGGGATCAAACATGAAAGGAAAAATCCAAGGACAACACCACGCAATTTTTAACCACGATCAGATGACGAGGTCACACCTGAGTTGGCACCCCAGATTTGAGGCCCCTTTGTACACGACGGTCTTTGGTTGGATTCGAACTAGCAACCAGGGTTGCGAGTTCGAACCTCGGCCCAGCCAAAGATCGTCGCTATCTTCTATCATTCCACACCACTCTTAAACCTTTTTGACGACATTTCTTACTTGACGTTGTCTTATGTATGGGGCAGCTTTGCGAAGTATGTCTCTTGCGCCATAAAACGTCAAAACATCCACTAGCGCCCTCTCTATTTAGCTTCATAGAAAGCGCTCTCATAAATGAAGCCTTGTGGTTAAGGATCAAAAGGTTGGTTTATTAGCATACAATAATGACATATGAAGACGAATTGAGAAAGCGGTTAAAAAACCGGTAGGGAAATACCAGTTTTAGAGTTCGGCGTGGTTTACCGTTAGCGAGTTTACATCATTACAGGTTTTCTTAATCACGATAATTAAAATAATTCGTATTTATTTGTTCTTGTGATCATACTTCAAGGATCAATTTAATACCAGAAATCTAATCTGACAGACAAGGTTAAATAAAAGTCATCAAACCACATTCACTAAAAGCGATTCATTTATTTTTTTATTGTTTTCATGATTTACGGATTGCAACTTCAGTTTTCCTTTTGCAGCTTATACATAAAATATCGTAAAAGAGAGGTACTTTATGAATAAGACGTACTTAAAGCCGTAAAAAAGTACTTCTCGACTGCCATGTTGCCGTAAAAAAATTAACATGATGATACTCCTGTATTGAGTACAAACACACCTTGAGGTTATTTTACATTATCCTCATACACATTTGGAAAAGTTTTTGACTGAACCTTCCCGATTTAAGTGTTTTTATTCACATTCTCCTGCTACGAAGAAGCAGATCATTACTAATATTATCGGAAGTTTTTTATTTATCTCTACTGTTAGAGAATGGTCCGATCATGAAAATATTGGGGCCCAAAGTGTTTGGTCATGAAATCCTTGATGCAAGCATTTTGTTGAAACAACTTGTGTGTTTGGTTACTCATGATTAATATTTTAATACTTATTTCTCCCGTCCTGGCTTGGCCAAATATGGCCCTTGGCCCCCCAAGCAGCCATCCCATCCGAGGATCCCTGGTCCCCTCCAAAATGTCTCCATAAAATTGTTAGGGAGGGGCAAGGGGCGTGGGTCCCTAGGAACTTGCACCCGGAAATGCGATCGAGAAATGAAATGAATAGCAGATGTAAACATAATGTATCAACAATACGTTTTTCAGGATTTCGACCCCATGTAGCCTCTTGTAAAGTGGATATCTTCAACATCAATGGGGGCTCGTCGTGGCTCAATGTGTTTTCTCGCTGCTTTAGCAACCTGCGAACTGTGGGCGACGCGGGTTCTATTTCTGTAGCTACTTTGAGAGTTTTCCTCTCTTCTGTGTCAGTAAAACTTTCATTGTGTGTTTGGGCACCTACCTCAGGTCACATAAGATCAGTGAGAAAATTGCCAACCTGCGATCGGCAAACGATGTCCGATTTTCGTTTTCACAACCCTTTGAGAAACGATTCTTGCAAGTAATATGTCGAGAACCTTTGCCAAATTTTCCTCGGGTCCCTACTTCCGTAGTGACTTTAACTAGTCGCCCCAACTAAGAAAAAGTGTGTCCTTGACAGAGCAAAAATCATTGCTTGGCTAGATCTGGGCCTTGCTAATTAGAAAACAACCAATCTGCCATCAGCATCAATGTACAATGCGCGCACTTTATAATCGGACATATGTTCCAGCGGGGAATGCTCATGACACTAATCACCGAGACGTTCTTTCAAAAGCACCCTGAATAAAGAGAGAAATGGAGTTCAGACAGTTTGATCCGAGGTTGATCAGAACGAACTCGACACGAGCGCGGGGTCTTGCGAGCGATGACCAATTCATCCCTCCTTCTCCCACTTCCTCCCGTCGCACTATCTCGACCCTCTCATCTCAACTCGTAAACGGAGCGGACGTATCAGTGTAAACTCACCCACAAAAATTTCAAAGGCAATTAAGCGGAGGAAGCAGGAGAGCCATTCACAACTTCGGGACTTCCGACAGCCGACGTTAAGTCCTTCCTGGCACCCCGCCAAAAAAGGGTCTCTCGAATAAATCCATTTCGAATGCCTCACGGTCTCTTTTTTATATATTTCTTTGAATAAGCCACTTTGGTGGAGAGGATTTAAATATTTCTTGACAAATGAACGAAGTGGTAATGGAGGCGGGAGAATTTGAGATGACAGTCGTTGCTTTCTTTTTGGGATGGAGGCGAGAGGTTTTTTCCTCCTGCCTGCGGTAATGTATTTTAAAGTTAAACAAAAAGCATTTCGGGGATTACAGTTTTTGTGCGAAGGTGTCGGGAAGTTCCCGAAAAGGTCTTAAGTTTTAATTTGAGGAACAGTTAAATGACAGGAAGAAATTGCGGAGTTTTGATACAGATTCTTATCTCGAAGAAAACTTTGTCGATGATTTTTGATATGGAGATGAATAAAGGAAAATAGGATCAGACCGTACAAATTTGGCCAAAGATAGCATATATATAGTCCCTCTTCTAGGCCCACCTTAACCTACTTAATTAAACTAGCTGAAATTAACTTAAACAAGAGTCAACTTAATTTCTTGAAATGTAATGCAGGAAGACATACATACATGTGGAGATTCTTTTACACTTCTTAGTTATACAGGGTGAGTCTAAATTGTTTTTACCAAATAAGAGGGGTGATAGTACCCATCCAGACGAGCAATAATTACCATGGAACATAGGGTCGCATTCCACTCTGAGAGGCAGAAAAGATTCAAATTAGAATTTCAACATGAACTTACAACAGTGTTGGGAAAGCGAATGAACGATACCAAAAGTTGCACAATCTGATTTATTGATCAGAGAAAAACTCACAGCAAGTGCTCAAAGTGGCGCGTGTCGTTGCACACTTCACATCGGCGAAGGAATGACTGGCGCACCCTCTCGAAGATTCCTGGTGTTGCGTTAATTTTGTCTGCGGCAACACCGATTCTCGCTACGAGATCTTCAGCCGAGTTCACAGGCGTCTGGCACACTAAAGATTTCATGTGCCCCCAGAAGAAAAAGTCCAGTGGGTTGAGGTCCGGTGAGCGAGGAGGCCAAGCCACAGGTCCGCCACGTCCGATCCATCGTGCGGGAGATGTGGCATTCAAGAAGTGGTACAAAACGACGTCAGAGGTGATGACTTGTTCATGCTCGACGCGTTTCGACTTTACTCTTTTCTGCTTCTCAGAGTGGAATGCGATCCTATGTTCCATGGAGATTATTGCTCGTCTGGATGGGTACTATCACCCCTCTTATTTTGTAAAAACAATTTAGACTCACCCTGTATAGTAAATTTGCATTTAGAATTGTGAGCCAAAATTATGGATGAATTCGCATCGTAATTTTAAAGCTAAACGTAACATTTTTTGCTTACATGTATCGAGAAAAGTTCATTTAGTATGATTCTCACGTAGTCTGAGGTAAGTAGGTATTTTAATTAACGTCGCACTGGAGCAATACAACTGATCAAACCCGAAGGAAAGATCCGAGAACAACACCACGTAATTTTGAATCACGGTCAGATGATGAGGTCACACCAGAGCTGGCATCCCACTCTCCAAACTTCCACCGGCCCTCGTAGTCTGAGGAAAATTTATAAATGGTTTTTCTCACATTTGTTCAGTATAGTTATGTGGCAATCTATAGTATAACAAACGCATTGTTTTCTAATATATAACCGGCTCTACTTAGATTCATTGTAATTTGTGAATAGTTTTTAAAAAGCTTTCTGAACAAATATAACCTTAAAAAGTGAACTTATATTTGATTATATGAATTATGATTATTCAAATGTCTATGTTTTCTAGTGCTAGATACTAAACTTTTACTCGTGTAACTTGTTTTGACAAAGCAATGGTAGACCACATTCTTAAAGAGAAATAACATTTTCTACTACGATTCTACATACTGCTATACTTATATCCTAAATATTCAGTTTGTAATTACTTACTAGATAATTTATTAGACGTGAAATTTACAAAAAAACTTTTAGTTAAAAAGCGTAACTTTAGAAATCTGCTTTACCTTAAATTTCTTTTTTGTGAATGAATTTTAAATGTAACCCCGTCAAAGAGTTTCTTAAATGTTCTTTTCCATGCTTATAACTGAAAAAAACTTTTTGTCTTGTTTCTTATGTAATCACAATAAGTACTTATTTTTTATGTTAGAAGACCGCCATGAACAAAGATTGCTGGTACGCATTAAATCTCGTGGCCTCAAATGTCCTCACGTTGAGGTTGTGTGGAAGTTTTGAGAGTTAGGTGCCAACTCGGGTGTGATTTCATCATCTGACCATGGATCAAAATTATGTGGTTTTGTCCTCGGATTTTTCCTTTCGGGTTTGATCCAGACGTTTATTAAAAATACCTACCTACCGTATGTCCATTCCTTGATGTTATTTGTCTTTTGTCTGGCGCAGCATGGCCAAATACGGCCCTTGTGCCATAAAACCCAACCAAGGAACCAGAATCCGTGTTAAAGACGCAAATCGTTTTAACCTGTCCCCTAATTTAAAGAGTAGACCCCTCCAAAACCACGTGGTTCAAAATTACGTGGTTCCCTTACGTCTTTCCCTTCGGGATTGATCCCGGACTCTCGCCAATGGCCCGTTGGGGTTGCTCCAGTGCGACTTTAATTAAAATACCTACCATACCCGGACCGCCACAAATAGCCCATTGTGTTCTTCCAGTGCGACGTTAACTAAGATACATACCTAGCTATTTGATGTTTGAAATGCTGAAATTTCAAACTCTTCAAAGATCGCAGTAATGATAGCCCGTTCCAGGAAAAGACGACAAAATATACAGACTAAAAGGCCAAAAATCCCTTTGAATGGTTCAACTGCTGCCCTTTTCCTGCTGTCTGAGCAGACTGTTCATGTCAAAGGCCGACGCCCTTAGACTGGACTTTTTTTCCCCAAAGTCTGAATTATGATTATGTTCTTAACGCCTTTCAAAAACTGCAGTTATCTCACTCCATATTCTTTGGCACCTTGCCTCTTTCGAAGTAATGGATGGACATAGATTATACACGAGGAGCCAAGCTGTCTACTAAACGTTGGGGTAATGTACTTGGGCATAAAAGGTGCAGAAAACCGTAGGAAGGCAGTTGAATAAACGTCGCACTGAAGCAACACAGTGGGCTATTATAGACGGTCTGGAATCCATCCTCAAGTTAAAGACCCGAGAACAACACCTCGTCATATTGAACCACGGTCAGATTCGAAGAAACAGTAGGATAACAGGATAAATTGAACTCGCGCTATTCAAAACCTTGTGATTAAGGGGACCGCCTTAGCCCAGTTCGAAGTGCAACATAGCAACCGGAGGGTTGCCAGTTCTTGTCGGTCTAGCCAAAGACCGTCGGGTACACGGGGGCTGGTACATGTAAGATCTGTCGTGTCCTCAAATGTCCTCACGTTGGCGTGGTGTGGAAGTTTGGAGAGTGGAGTGGCAGCTGAGGTATGACCATGAAAAATGAATTCTGAAACATTGCACCACTAGATTTTGGGTCAATTAAATTGAGTTTCATGAGTCTGGAAGAACAATAAAAGTCTAAGGCCGTCTCATTCTACATTAGTCTAGTGTGTGAAGTCTGTTGATTTCTTTTAACCTGAACTAACACTAAATCTCTACCTGTGGAATGAGTTGGATGTTAGCTCAGGTGTTAATTCGTTATCAGACTTACGAGGCGTTCTCCTTGGATCTTTCCAGTCGAGGATTGATCCCAAACCGTCGCCAATGGCCCGTTGCGTTGCTCCAGTGTGACGTTAATCAACTACCTATGTGATTGGTATTGGTATTGGTATTTTCAATTAACGTCACACTGGAGCAACACAACGGGCTATAACCTATGTGATTAGGAACACTGGGTTCATGTAAACTGAACTGTTAGTTCCAGACAAAGATGTATAGTACACAGATAACAGTGACTATGTTCCTGAAGGTGAGCAATGAAACATCTTAATTCGGCGAACGGATTAAAGATCTGGGTCGAGTGTTCGATACCTGCAGTTGTGGTCTGGTTGACTGCCTGGGAGGATTTCTTCTCACGACACATAAACCTGGGCTCAACGTCGTTCAAGAATTCAAGAAGGCACGTGGTTCAAAGTTGAACTCATCAACATTAGGCCACGTGCCTTCCTCTGAGCAACGGGGTTTTCATGGCTCAGAGGGAGGCCGTCGTGGCTCAGTGGGTATGCCCACTGCGCTAGCAACCTTCGAGTTGTAGGCGCAAGTTCGATTCCTGTCAAGTTGATTCCTAGCTGGGTGTATTTCTCTCTTCTGTGCCAGTAAAAAACTTTAACTGTGTATCTATTACTTGATATTGCATGTCGTATGTGGCGCAGCATGGCCAAATATGGCCCTTGCGCCATAAAACCCCTACAAATCAACCAACCATAGCTCAGAGCGCTAGCAAACCTGAAAGTTGTAGACGATGCAGATTCGATTCCTCCATGGGTGTGTTTATCTCTCCTCTGTGTCTGTAAAGTTTTCTTTTTGTGGATATGTCCATATACTTAATGTTTGGAGCAGCTTGGTCAAGTATGGCCTTTGTGCTATAAGACTCAACCAACCCCAGAGACCTCCATTTAGAGTCCATGTGCTTCGGAAATGGTTAACTCAGTTTGAATACAAAATTCTGCCGAATCTACCCAACCTGCTGATACAATTCTCGGATTGGGTTGATATCCAATTGGGGTATTAATCTTTGGAATAAGTTAGAACGCCTGTGCAAACGGATAAATTCACAAAAGGAATCCGAATCAGCACCGGGTTTTGTGCTGCTATCCCGGTCATGGTGTGGATGTTCGAAATCCAATTCAAGCCTTAGATCCCTGTCAAATGGGTCCTCGTATAATAAAAAATGACCATAGAAGGACAAAGCAAATCCAATAGGGCATTAGGTTAAGTTCGTCTGAGACTCAGTCTTCGATATCTGTAGGTACCTCTAATTCTAATAGAAACCAAAGTTGGTAACACTCTCAATCCCTTCCGCCAAGAATCTCGACCTCATAGACTTGGACTAGGATTGGCTGACCAAACAGAAATTAGTGGAAACAATTTCGAACTTATTTGTACTTAATTGCTGTACAGATAAAATATCCGATTACAGATAAGACTTCTATAGAAAGGTGAAGGTAGCCGCCAATAAACACGATTAATTGTTTCCCCGTGTTATTTCAGACTTGTGATTGAAGATCACGACCACATAAATTGAGACTCATGACAAGACACTCAATCAAGGTTTTTCGAGTTTGATCAGGGACTGAAGTAATCGGTTTGATCAATGCAATAGAAATGTTAGTTCGTAGTCCGCGAGGCTTTTGTAAGGGTGAAACTTTAAGCCGGTCTAATTAGTTTAGACAAACCAAACCTAACCTGAAAGGGAAGAAACACACAAGACCATTTGGCATTGGCTTCATCT
Organism: Meta bourneti; assembly: GCA_933210815.1. NCBI lineage: Eukaryota > Metazoa > Arthropoda > Arachnida > Araneae > Tetragnathidae > Meta > Meta bourneti. Next base: position 101,999,948 of record OW119925.1, read on the forward strand.
TCTTCGAGGCATCGAGTTTACATTTTAAAATTAAACTCTTAATCTAGTTTTGGTTCCATTTTTCATTTTCTAATTTCCCTGGGACCTCAAAAGCGGAGATGGCCGGAGGCTCTTTTGACCTCTGATGCCTAGAAGTAGGTAGATATTTGAATTAACGTCGCACTGGAGCAATACAACGGGCTATTGGCGACGGTCCGGGATCAAACCCCAAATGAAAGATCCGAAGACAACACCACGTAATTTGAACCAACCACGGTTAGATGGCGATGTCACACCTGAGCTGGAACCCAACTCTCTAAACTTCCACACCACGCCGAAGTTAGAACATTTGTGGCCACGACAAATTTAACGTGCACCAGCTCCCTTTGCACACGACGGTCTTTGGTTGGATTCGAACTCGCAACCCTCCGGTTACTAATCCGTTACTCTTCCAACCGGGCTACCGCGGCCCAGCCTAGAAGTAGGGCCGTCTAATTAGCCCTCATGTAGCAAAAAAATGACCACTGAGCGACAAATCAAAGTGGGAGGGAATAGATTTCATTGGAACGAAAAATCTTCGAATGTTACAAAAGCGAGATTTTAAGATCCTTGGAGTTCAAATCACAATTATACCAGATTAATTTTATTAAATCAAAATATGTAGCATTAAATAATTGACAACGAATTTTTATTTGTATTTAACAAAATATTTTTTACTAGTTCTTCGAAATTGACCCCCTTCGAAACCAATTCGCATTCAACTTCTTGCCTTTTCGATCCGTACCCCCAGATACCGCAGACGATAAATCCATCTCTCCTCCACCCCCTTCACGCACCCATTCACCGCTATCGCTCTTCAAGAAGCGCCGCAGCTGTTGTTCGCGCGTCCGAGTCCAAGGTGTGCCGTACCGCTACCGCCTTACGCGCGTGCACCACCTGCGACACCCCTCCCCCGTCGAACGACGCTACAGGATCTCCTTCTAATCGGGAGAAGAACGCAGATTTGGCGGCAGCTGCCCCGTTCCCGGAAAACACAAAACGTCGGGAATTGTGATGGAGCCCTTTTCTTCTCTCTCGCTCTCTCGAAATGTCAAGGTTAGAGGAAAAAATGAACGGACGATTCTCGGTTTATCGCTTGCTCCGACTGCAGACACTTGTGTGATTTTATGATTAATTTAAATATCTCTCAACCTTAGATGTCCGTGTGATCCACGACTTAGTGGATGGCATTTCGTAGAGTGTTTTGACGGGATGTTGTTTGGAAGAACAAAGTGCGAATTATAGCAAATCAGGGATGGATCTGGTGCTCCATGCACCCCTCCCACAAAAACCAAAACCACCATCTCCAAAATAGGGCATAATTTATACAATGATAAATAATTTACAATATACCTCCTTCAATATAATTTACAATATACCTCCTTCAATATAATTTACGATATACCTCCTGCCCTATTATGTGAAAGTATTTTGCACATAACAAAATTTAGTTTTTTTTTAACAATTCTGATGGTTGTAATAGCCCGTTGTGTGTGTGTTGCTCCAGTGCAACGTTAATTAAAAATACCTACCATACCTATCTGATGGTTGTTTCGAAGAGGTATCTAGTCATTAGCAAAATTGGTCATATCTTGATGGTCGTGATACCTCATCGAAACCACTTGTAGAGTTAAAGGGTAGTGGCCCCTTATCTCTCACCACCCAGAATTCCCCGGGACATCAGAGTGTCAAATGAGAGAATATTTATATACCAGCCTTTAATATACCTCGAATATTTATATATCTAACCGTAATTGCTACATGGTGGGGGACATCCCACCTGCCCTGAAAGAGTCAGCGGATAACCCCAAATCATTTTCATCCTTTAGAGTGGTGAATGTGACACTAAAATGTAAATTGAAAGTAGTCTAAAGCGCCCCCTAGTCTCTGAAGTAAAGCCTTCATTTAATGTGATCCGAATCGGCTCCTAAATCACCTGGAGATGAAGACTTCATTTTTCAGATTATCAGAATAATAAGGTACGATTGCATTTAATAGTTGTAGATAAACCTTTCGGTTGCACACATGCATAGAAAAAATTAAGATGCTTATTAAAAAACTAAAGACAATAACTGCGAAAAATACGAGTCAGCATTTTTTCCTCTTAGTCTCCAATTCTAAATACCAAATTAATTTGTTTTTCACATTCCCCATCATGGGTACAGTTTGAGAGTGCGTAATTAAAATTTCATTTACCCCCTTATTCCTGAAAATATAAATATCTAGATTGGATGAGAAGGGCACAATTAGGTGTTGAAATCGTTGATGTACTATTCGATTTTAGCTATCATTTGAGTTTACTAATTTATTTTTTTAAAGAAAAAGCTATTTTTAAAAACCTACACTGTACTTTAAATGTTTAATACAAAAGCGCGATTACTATAGTTTCAATTTTTTTAGGAGAATTGAACAAAGAATTGATGCAAGAATCAACCAATCTACAGGTGCTGGTAATCACAATTATACTACAAAGTATCACGATTTCAGAAACATAAACTAACTTAATCGTCATTTTCGCTTTCTTTGACTGCAAATAAATTTTAGAAAGTAATTATTGAAAACATCGGGACTGTTTTTATTTCTTAAATAATAATTCATTTGAATACATTTGATACTTAATACAGTTTTTTCTTTAAGTAGATGATAAACTTGTGTATTTACAGAAGTTAATAGCCTAGTATTACAGGAAAAGCCCTTCGTAATAACTCCAAATTTAAGTGCTACACGGTTTCATCAATGGAATAGAAGCATATTCTTTAGTGTCCTCAGGTATACGGGTGGTACGGTACCTTTGTATGTATACCTTTAGGCTTCACGGACCCAAGATACCGTAGTAGTCTTCTTTTCCAATGGGTTTTACTGTCTTTAGTAAACAGGGGTCGGGCTCACGGGATATCCAAGCGATCTTTTTCTGCTTTCTTCCCGCTACTCTATTTCCCATTCCCTGTCCTTTTCACGACATTTTTTACTTGATGTCTTGTGTTTGGCGCAGCTTAGCCAAATATGCCCTTGCGCCATAAAACCTAAAAACCAACCATATTCTGGAGAAACCCAGTTCGAAATATAAAAAGTCCAGTGTGAATAATTCAATCGTTACAAAACTTCTTTTCCAACGTGTTGCATACCGTCTCCATTACGCGTCACATCTTTAGCACTGTGCAAAGATTTACTCCTTCTTACCCCATTCCTCGGCTCTTCATTCTTCGGTGAAAGAGCCCGGGTGCTTAAAAAATACATACGTCTATTCAAATGAGCGTGACGTACCTGTCGTAAATGCACAAAAAACCGTGCAGGCTTTACGTCATCGCGCCGACCGTGCACGTCTACGACAGCCGTCAACTCCTCACGCTTCGCCGTTGATTTTGACGCACGAACAAGCTCTACGCGCGAGTGTTGCGATAGGAAAGCTTTCTCACATCTTTACCTAAAAGCCCCGAGATTTACGATGGAATCGAGAATGTAAGAGTGGATCGTGACGTTGGAAATGAATTTTCGGGCGTCAGTTGCCGAGACATTTTTTTTTCTTCTTTCTTTTTTGTGTGCCTACCTGGGGCTTTTGTAATTTTTTTTGCGACAAGGTGTTTTGCGCGCAGGTTTTCCTTTCGCGGCGGATACTTTGTATGTGAGCGCGGAGAGACGATGTTTGCAATCTGGTGCGGTTTTTTCCAGTTTCTGTTTTTTTGTTTTCGGGCTCTTTGTTTTCGAGTGAAAGAGATGGAATTCTCACGGCCTCTGTTCAGTTGAGGCTATTCGCGCTATTAACCAATAGCATGTAGCGGTCAGAGTCAATCTTGTTTTCTGAAATACGGTAGAACGTGATATGGAAGACTTGAATTAAACTATGTGACGAGGAATGTTGTTTTTAAGGACTTTTACCGTTTTCTTGACAGACATTTAAGTACGCATAGTACAGGGTGTTTTTTATGGAAGGGCCCCATTTCGTTTTGGAATAAGTTTTAAATTCAGCATTTTATGCTTATTGTTTATTCATTTAATGACAATTTATGGAATAAGAAGTCGGTAAAATAACCTCTGGGCGCGCTACAAATACGGGCTCTTTCGATCACTTGAGAGGGCCGCGGTAGCCCGGTTGGAGGAGTAGCGAATTAGGAACCGGAGGGTTGTGAGTTCGAAACGCGATCCAATCAAAGACCGTCTCCCCTTGGGGTACATCTTTAGATGTGCATGGGCTTCTCGAATCCGTGTGCATGGGCTTCTGGTGATCTATTCTTTTCCCATGGGTTTTAATGCCTCTGGTCGCAGCCATGGGCTCGCGACTGTAGGCTGCCCGAGCGAACTTTATTTCTCTTCATCCTTTCTTTTCACAATTACTTACATTGTCTGTCGTGTTTGGCGCAGCTTGTCCAAGTATGGCACTTCTGCCAAAACACTCCAGACCAACCAAAGACCGCCGTGTACGCTGTCTTTGGTTGGTTTGGAGTGCTTTGGTTGGTTTGGAGTGTTTTGGTTGGTTTGGAGTGTTTTGGTTGGTTTGGAGTGTTTTGGTTGGTCTGGAGTGTTTTGGTTGGTCTGGAGTGTTTTGGTTGTACCACCGTGTACGCGGGGGCTGGTGCGCGTTAAATCTGTCATGGCCTCAAACATCCTCACGTTGGCATGAGGTGGAAGTTTGGAGAGTGGAGTACCAGCTCAGATGCTGACCTTGTCATCTGACCGTGGTTCAAAATAAGGATGTGTTTTCCTCGGATCTATCCCTCTGGGATTGATTCCGGACCGTCGCCAGTAATCCGTTGCGTTGTACCAGGGCGAAGTTAATTCAACTACCTATCCCTGATTTGACTGCGCCGGATTTTTTTCCTATAGGGCTCCTTATAAGAACGAGTCCGCGATAACAAGGGGACGTTTCAACAGCTTATGCGAAACATTTGTGAAGCGATTGAACGAATCATATCGGAAATGTTCTCAAACGTAATGGAAAATGTGGTCGAAAGAGCTATGCCATCCATAAAGCATGCAACTAATTGCGGCATGGTTTATGGATGACCACATGTGGTCGTTTGACCATATTCCATAAATGATGCCACAAATTTAGTAAAGAATTGTAAAAATGAAATAAAATATCTTTTTTTAACGTTATTCCAAATTAAAATGAAATACATTAAAAAAACGCCCTGTATTTGTGTTTCACGGATTAGTACGCATAAAGTTATTATGTCCCAATTTCAAATTATTTATTCTAACAAATCACAAAGTGGATAATTTGTCCTTGAATATATAATTAATTTTAAAGATTGAAGTTACACATCGGCTACACTGCATTGTACACGACATGAATCAAATTGAACGACTTTAAAAGTAGACTTCGAATAGGATATTTGTGAAAGCAGACTTTGTAAATACCAAGCTGCACTATATATTTTCAAACTGTTTAGGACTAAATCTTCGTAATTTAATTAAAGAAATCCTTGTGAATCCAACACCATTGTGACATAAATACAATAAATGCCTCTCTATGGGACACTTTGCTAGGCGAAGGTTAATTTGACCGGGATTTAAAGTGAATAACAGCTAGAGGACTAGAGATGGCAATGATATGAAACAATTCAACTCTAGTGGGAGAATAAACAATAAATGTTTGTTCCAATGTTAATTTGTTTGTGTAATTTATTCGGAGTACTTTCGGAAATAAAAAAGGTAGTAGTATAGTCGAATTAACGTCGCACTGGAACAACACAACGGGCTATTGGCGATATCGACCCCGAAGGGAAAGATTCGAGAACACCTCGTTGTTTGAGCCATGGTCAGATGACGAGATCAACACCTGAGCTGACACCCCAACTTCTACACCACGCCAACGTGAGTACATTCGAAGTACACACGAATTTAACGTGCACCAACTCCTCCGTACACGACGGTCTTTGGTTGGATCGAGTTTCGAACTCACCCCCACTGATTACTAATCAGCTATTCTTCCAACCGAGTTACAGTGGCCCCTGGAAACAGAAAAGCCGTCTATGTATTAAAAGGAAACACTGAGATATAAACTGTGGAAAATTTCTTATCTGTGTGTAACTATCGTAGGCTTTGAGACGAAAATTGTCGCCAAACTATTGCAGTTAAAACCGTATTTCAGATACTTCTGCGACTAGAACAATAAAAGTAACAGTAGTTTAAGTGTTTAAGTAGACAGATACTTCTTTACAGTGAAACCCGACCTCACTAAGTCTTCTCATTGGCTCCTGGCCTCAAAAAGACAGTGTGTAGGACTCCGTAAACAATATCTCTAAATACAGAATTGACCCAAACTATTAATCTCAATAATTTACCCAACATGAAAAGCTCTTTGGCGACACCAAGTAGGTGACATCAATGAGTCACTTTCGGCCCCAGACGCTACAAACTATCCACAGCGACAGACGACCATTGGAGAATGCTTGTCGAGGCAGACAAAAGGTCTTTGGTGACATCCAGACAATGGAAATTGCTTCTGCGTGTCTGGCACGGGCCGCAAATCAAAGGTGGTTCTAGATCCGATACCGGTGGTTGCATGTCCATTGATTCCGTGCGGTCGATCCATAAAAATGATCGATTCCCAGTGGATCCCAAGATAAGATCTTGAAATCGATCTGGAGATGATATAATACCTTCGGGTAACAATATTACGTGTATGGGTAGTGCAGCTGCTTCCCGTGCTAGTCCCTGAATTGGGTGATTTTCGTGGGAATAAATCTCTCCCCCTTGGTAAACAACTCAAAGAATCATTCGATCTTATTAGTCCTCGTTTAGTACAAAATGACCGTTGAGCGATAAGCTGATCAGAATAAAAAATAATTCGATTCTGTGTAACACTGGGAAACTGATTTTTAATGTACTCGCTTCAAACTCTTTTCGGGAGCATTCTAACTCGATGGTGTCATTTGAATGGTGCTACATGTTACCCAAATAGTGTTATTTGAATCGATTCATACATAATTTGAATGAAAACCGGCTTTCTTGTCCTGAAATAATACAGTAGATTGAAGCGCTTGGTTGTGAGTTCGATCCACGCATGTGCAAGTGTCGGGCTGGTTGATTTGGGGTTTACTTCTTTCTTTAAGAAGTCGCGTAAATTCGTCTCCAGGAAACAATTTGAACCCCCTTCCGTATCTCGAAATTATTCATTAATTCTGGACCAAACCAATCTGTTGAAAGTAGAGCAATGCCACGATATATCGCATTTCTTGTGGATAAGAAAACAAGCGATACAGCGACGGCTGGAAAAGTTATTTCCAAGAGAAAAGCGATTACATTTGCATCATGAGGAGTTTTTTTATTTGAAATTATGTAGAATTACAAAACGGTAGATTATTTTTGTGTATATCATGACTCAGTTACGATTTTTCTGTCTTCCTTTCGGGATCCGACCGATGAAGAACATCACCCCCTAACTTGACGAGGTCTGTAGATGCCCCTACGAAATTTCGAATCGTGACAGCAGAGCCTACGGTAAAAGACTGATTGAAACAGGTGACCTTTGAACTCTCATTTCGTCATGAACAAATTGAGATTTCTTTTGCTGCGTGCAAACTAAAAATCCATCAAGGAATATCTGGAGTCGTGATCCCAGAGATCTTATATCGATCTTATAAGAGATCCCAGAGATCTTATAAGAGTCATATATCGATAAAATTAGGGGTTGGGCCTTATCCCTCCAAGTGGTTTCAACAAGATATCCCGTCCAACAAAATAGGACCAATTTTGCTAACGACGAGCTCACAAGATCTGGTCAGTTTTCTTCCAATGACGAGATACTTCGTCCATCAAGATGTGGTCAGTTTTGACCTAAACTAATGAATGTCCAAGATACCTCGTCTAGACAGCCACCAGAATGGTTAACCCTGTTTAATTAGACAATATGTAACAAAAAATGACTGTAGAGCTACAAACCAAGTGTAATAAGATCTCTGGGATCACGAATTTGTTCTGAGGGGTTTTCCATACATTCATTCCCTTGGGGGTACATATTTAGGTGTGTACGGGCTTCACGAACCCGAGATACCCTAGTGATCTATTGTTTTCCCATGAGGTTTACTGCCTCTAGTAAATATGGAGTCGCGACCACACGATACCTCTTCCTCTACTTTCTCCTCTCCATCCTTTTTTTTCACAATTACTTGACATTGTCTGTATTGTGTTTGGCACAGCTTGGCCAAATATGGTCCTTTCGCCATCAAACCAAAACCAACCCATGGGGTTTACTGTCTTTAGTAAACAGCGTCGCGCTCCTTGGATTCCTAAACGATCTTTTTCTGTTTTCATCCCACTGCTCCGATCCCAATCCCTCTTTTCCCCCTTTCACGACATCTTTTACTTGGCGTTGTGTTTGGCGCAGCTTGGTCAAATACACCCTTGCGCCCCATAAAACCTCGAACCAACCAGCCATACATCCCTTATTCCTCTTTGTTATTATATCCATCCTTTAATTCTTACGGTCTGATTAGCGATTACGGCAGCGAAAGATGACCGTAAACCCACTATAACAAGCCTTTCTTCTTACAGGTGGTCGTTCCTTTATAAATGACATTAAGTTCAGACTGGGAATTGACGAACAGGGGATCGCGCCACCTGTTACCTGAAATTGGGAGGGTTTTGTAATCTTTCTGCGGGCACCTTTGGCATTTGTGCGAAAGAATGGGGCAAAAAGTGGTTGATTGCGGCGGCAGAGAAGCGAGGCGGAGAAGAGGTTAATCCGGCGTTGACGTCAAGGCGTATTGAATCAGGTCCTTCCACGTGGAGGTATGGCAGGTGGCTCAACAAGCGGGGGTGGATGATACGACGGATCCGTCAGCTGAGTAGCATTGCGAAACACTCTTTGGAGGACACTCTGCGAACACTCCCCAGGGGGACACGCGAACCGTCCATCAAGAACAATCCTCAAGTGGAACAATACCGGCGTGCACTTTGAATTTAGTTCAATGGGTCCGATTTCATTGAAGGATTTTGTAATAATTTATCTTTTATCAGTCACTTGGTGCGTTAAATTCACCCTATCTGAAAACGGCTTTAGTAACTTTTCCATTCCCGAAATGCCCGCTTGGGTGTATTAAATAACTTTTACCTTAACACTCTGAGGGGCAGTAGGTAGTTGCATTAACGTCGCTCTGGAGCAACGCAACGGGCTATTTTCGACGTCAGGGATCGATCCCGAAGGGAACGATTCGAGAGCAACACCTCGTCATTTTGAACCATGACGAGGTTAATACTTGAGCTGGCACACCCCACTCTCCAAACTTCCATCATGGAGGTCGCGACCCCTGGATGCCCAAGCGATCTTCCTCTATTCCGATCTTTTCATAATTACGTGATATTGTCTGTTTTGTGTTTGGCGCAGCTTGGCCAAATATGGACCTTGTGTAATATAACTCAAACCCCAGACTTCCGTACCACGCCAACGTGAAGATACTCGAAGCCACGACAGATTTTACAGCCCCCACATATACGGCGGTCTTTGGTTGGATCGGGATTCGAACTCGCAACCCTCCGGTTGCTAATACGTGACTCTGCCAACCGGGCTTCAACGGGTCCCATTCTGAGGAGCGGACAAGCATATATATGTTCGACAATCTACTTTTCCCTGCAGGATTTACTTACGGGCCTCGGTAGCCCAATTGGTAGAGCAACAAATTAGCAACTGGAGGGTTGAGAGTTCGAATCCCGATCCAGCCAAAGATCGTCGTGCACATGGGGACTGATGCACGTTAAATCTATCGTGGCTTCAAATGTCCTCACATTCGCGTAGTTTGTAAGTTTGGAGAATGGGGTGTTAGCTCAGTTGTTGACCTAGTCATTTGACTGTGGTTCAAAATTACGAGGCGTTGTCCTTGGATCTTTCCATGTCGTGACTCAGTGGGTATGTCCACTGTGCTAGCAACCTTTAAGTTGTAGGCGGCGCAGGTTCGATTCCTGTCAGGTGCATTCCTCCCTGGGTGTATTTCTATCTTCTATGTCAGTAAAACTTTCATTGTGTGTGTCTATTACTGGATATTGTATATCTTGTGTCTGGCGCAGCATGGCCAAATATGGCCCTTGCGCCATAAACCCCAAAACCAACCAACGAACCTTGAATCTTTCCCTTCGGGATTGATCCCGGACCATCGTCAATAGCCCGTTCGTTGTGTTGCTCCAGTGAAACATTAATTAACTACCTACCTACCATTTTGTTACAGTATAATGTCCTCACCGGGAGTGTATTTAGGAGGGGATTCAAACCGGTATGACGTGGTGTGGAAGTTTGGAGAGTGGGGTGCCAGCTCAGGTGTTGCCTCGTCATCTGACCGTGGTTCAAAATTACGTGGTGTTGTCCTCGGATCTTTCCCTTTGGGATTGATCCCGGACCGTCACCAATAGCCCCTTGTTTTTTGTCCAGTGTGACGTTAATTGAAATACCCCCCTCAAACCGGTATGAACCCTCCCCGAAACATTTTTGGTGGGGATTCAAACCGGTATGAACCCTCCCCGAAACATTTTTGGTGTATTTAGGAGGGGATTCAAACCGGTACGAACCCTCCCCGAAACATTTTCGGTGTTAAAAACAATAGGAAAATTAATCGAAATCAAATTATTCAAATTAACTGAAAGCTTCGTTAATAGCAAAGTTAACTTACATGTATGAAACATTCGAAAAAATCCTTTAACCCAATGTTTATTTAATATTACGGTAATTTGATTAAAATCGCGGAATGAGGTGATGGTATACTGAGCCATTTCGAATGAATTTTTTTCTGAATGGGTGTCTGGATCTGATAAATAAGGGATAACTACAGGACACTCAGATAGATAACAGATAGATGACTACCAAGGATATTACTATAAGGGTGATGGTACTGTCCTTTGTAATTATCTAACTTAACTTTGTGATTAATAAATGTTTACAGTACCCATTTTCGGATCCCTTAAATTTTGGTTTTGTCATTTTCAGTTTTAAAGTACCTTAACTAATCGATAAAACAATTTTTGAGGGATGCTTTCCTAGAGACTGAAGAGGTTAACGTTTGATTAGTTTTCCCAAAACAAATAATTAATTCAAGGTTGTGAAAATTAGATAATGAAATTTTTAGTACTGCAATTTTCTAGTTTAAGCCGTTTGTAAATTTTGAGTTTAAACCGTTTTTAAGTAACCGCTTTTGTAAATTCTAAGTCTAAGCCGTTTTTAAGTAACCGCTTTTGTAAATTTTAAGTCTAAGCCGTTTTTAAGTAACCGCTTTTGTAAATTTTATGTTTACGTCGTTTTTAAGTAACCGCATTAGAAAGTTTAAACCGTTATAAATATTTCTATTGTATTTATAGGGCCGCGGTGGCCCGGTTGGAAGAGTAACGGATTAGCAACCGGAGGGCTTCGAGTTCGAATCCAACCAACCAAACACCGTCGTGTACAAAGGAGGCTGGTGCATGTTAAATCTGTCGTGGCCTCAAATGTTCTCACGTTGGCGTGATGTGGAAGTTTGGAGAGTGGGGTGCCAACTCAGGTGTTGTCCTCTGACCGTGGTTTAAAATGACGAGGCGTCCTCCTCGGATCTTTCCCTTGGCGATGGATCTCGGATCGTCGTCAATAGGCCATTGTATTGTTCCAGTGCGACGTTAATTAAAATACCTACCTACATCTTTATCATTCCACACACATTTCCTTTCGATCGATTTTACAAATTTCAATACCAATGTCGAGGGAGCAATACTACATAAAACTTGACCCAACAATTTAAAAAAATATAAGAATATGGATCCTTGAGTGACTTCTGCACTAGTGTAAAGTTCAGAGTACTAAAATATAAATTTACAGCTGGTATATTAAATTATTTTTCATAAACCTCGCATGATTCACAGTTATTTCACTTAAGCTACACATTTTATAGGTCCTATACACCAGTTTATGAGACAATCCTGAGTTTATGGGTTTTTAAACTGATGTTTTTACACAAAAATTTCCTAAATTAAGTAAATAATTTAGACAGCTGTCACGCGCATATTTTAAATTATTTTATTTTGACAGCGTTCGCATATTTTATAGATTTTTTTAATTGTATTGTGCAGTCAGACTTTCTTAAAACAGATTTATCATAGGTGGAACAAAGTGTGGTCTTTTAAGCAGTAATTGGTAGTATCAGTGTCGTGGTAATTCGCGAAGAATATTAAGAAAGAACGGCCATATTAAGAAAGAACGGCCATATTAAGAAAGAACTATTGAAAAAGTAAATTATACTTACATAATATGACTGTCATTTAACTAATTTTACTTTAATATGTCACCTGTCACTGTCATCATTGTGACTTGTTTCAATTTAATGTATTCGAAAAGAGAAAATTATTAATACTTTTATTTTAAATAATAGTGTCTGACAGTGCAATATAAGCGAAGCCACCTGTTTGGAGCAAAAAGAGGCAGCTAGTTAAGTGACCATCGTCCTTATGAAATAGATGGAGCATGTGCTCGTAGCCTTCACGGTATTTCTCCCTATCTCTCGGTTTGACGATCTGTCACATGGTATTGGGAGAAAGCTCGAATCCTAATGTTGGACTAATTATTGATTTGTTAATATCGAGTGTGTTGAAAAACACTATTTTGCGCTATACGATAGCCAATCAGCCCTAGTGGATTCCCAGGCCCACGTGATTACATTGAGAACGACTCCGTCCATATGGTCCGTCTAGTCACTCAAAGGCTAATGCAAGAGAATTGGAGCCCTGGTAGCCGATTTGAAGAGTAGCAGATTAGCAATCATGTTGAAAGTTCGAAACTCTATCCAACCAAAGATCGTCGTGTACATGGAGACTGATGCACGTTAAATTTGTCGTGGCCTCAAATATCCCTACGTTGGAGTGGTGTGGAAGTTTGGAGAGGGGAGTGCCAGCTCAGATGTTGATATCGTCATCTGTGGTTCAAAATCAGGGGTGTCCTCGCATTTTTCCCTTCGAGATGGATCCCGCACCATCGCCCGTTGTGTTGCACTAGTGTGAGGTTAATTGAACTACCTAAATGTGTCAGTAAAACTTTCCTTATGTGTTTCCATTACTTGATGTATCTGTCTTGTGTTTGGCGCAGCACGGCCAAATACGGCTCTTCCGCAACAATGAAACCAACCAATCTGTTAAACCTAAGGCCATAGCCAAAGGTTCGTGGAGTTGAATCTGGTATTTAATGGGTGCTCATCTGTCTTAGTGATACATACCGTGAAAGTTAGTGATGACCTTTGACATGTGTTCGTGGTAAAGTGATTTCGAGAGAGATATCTCGTCCATCAAGATTTGACCAATTTTGCTAACGACGAGATATCTCATCAAGCTATTGCCAATTTCTTTTATGATGACGAGATCAAGATCTGGTCAGTTTTTTCTAATGATGAGATATCTCGTCCATCAAGATCTGGTTAGTTTTGCTAATGAAGAGAAGTACCTCATATAAACAACCACCAGCAGGATTAAAATTCACATTTTGTGAATTAATCTCAAAGGCAGAAAAGAAACATTTCTCCTAATAAAGACGCTAGGGTTGGAAACCATGCATTTCGTATTAATCGAAGTGAACAAGGCTTTTAAGTGCCTAGGTGGTGGTGAACAAGGCTTTAAAAGTGCCATTCGAAAGTAAAAAGAATTTATTTCTTTTTCCTCGCTCCCTCTACGTTTACACATTAAACCGTAGGTACCGGTCTAAGTACCCCTCGTGTAGCAAAAGAAACTATAAAGTGACTGACCAAATGTTTACAGTTGCCTACTCACCGATGCAGATCTTTCTCCTGCAGTATCCCCCCTCTCTTGAAGTCACTTCACCTCAGAGCAACCAGGACCGTAAATTAAATGTCCGTTCGCGCGGAACGGACACGACAGGTGGGAGCGGCCCCAGGACGACCCCATCGATTGATTTCGAATGGCCATCCCCTAATGAGATCGCTTGATGGGCATCCAAGACAATGGCCTTTTTGCGTTGCGTTGTTGCGACTGACCAGCTTGCTAAACAATCCCTCATTCTCTTTTTAATTTCCCATCGTTGAAAAATTGAATTCATTTCCATCGGAGCGATTGTGGAAGGACTGGGAGGTCAGGGTTGCAACAGGTGGTATCGAGTGTCAACTGTCGAGCGTGTTTCTTTCTTGCCGAAAACAATTGACTCTGGGAATTGGCTTAGTTCAGCGTAAATGACCTCAATCTAATGTTCTCCACCTTAAAGTATCCATGTAAAATCCTTGTAATAGCATGAAAACAGAAAAACTATATTAAATAGTGCAATCCTGGCCAAGTATAGGCATGTGTGTACGTGAGTTGTATACGAGTGTTTCACTTCAAAAAACACCAATCAAATTCTCAAAACCTAAAGCTTTACGGTAAGTCTACAGGAGGCATACCTTAAACTATATATGAAGATATAGCATCGCAATTTTAATTATAAAGGCTGCTTCTCAATTCTACCAGTGGTAAACCAGTTGGATTAGCAAGCTGGGATTAAGAGTTAGAAACTCGATCTAACCAGACAGTCGTATACATGAGGGATGTCACACTTTAAATGTATCGTGGCCTCAAATGTCCTCACGTTGGAAGTTTTTATTGGGAGGTAGTTGAATTAACGTCTCAATTGGTGAGGAGAGTGGGGTGCCAGCTGAGGTGTTGATCTCGTCATTTCATTCAAAATGACGTGTTGTTGTCATCGGATCTTCCCTACTGGATGGATTCCGGATCGTCACCACTGACCCTCTGTGTCGCTCCAGTGCGACGTTAATTAACTACTTACCTATTATCTGTCAGTAAACCTTTCTTTGTGTATGTTCATTTACCCGTTGTTAGGCTCAGCTTGGCCAAATAGGATTCTTGTGGTATTTAACACAACGCAACTAACCTTAACAATATAGGTAATTAATTAACGTCGCACTGGAGCAACACAACGAACAATTGGTGATAGTATGGGCACAATCCCCAAAGCAAAGATCCGAGGATAACTGTTGCGAAGTACGCTGGTTCTTTTAAATTCAAATATTATTTACTAGCAATAGCTCAGGGAAGATTTAAATTACGAACCAACCTAATGAAATAGCAATATTCAATCGACTACAAAAAATCGCAAAGAAAAACTTTTACTCACATTTTATTTCCGAAATTCAAGCAATAAATGAATCAATATATCTAAAACCTAACATTCCGGTTGCAGTATATATGCAAGCGGGTTGGCGCCGTTTTACACTTACGCACGCCAAGTGCTCCAACAATAACACCACGTAATTTTGAACCACGGTCAGATGACGAGGTCACACCTGAACTGGTAATCCCATTCTCCAAACTTCCACACCACGCCAACATGAGATTTGAGGCGACGACAGATTTAAAGTGAACCAAACCCCTTTGTACACGACGGTCTTTGGTTGGATTCGAACTCGCAACCCTCCGGTTGCTAATCCGTTACTCTTCCAACCGGGCTACCGCAGCTCCTTCTGTTCATGAAAGCACGGCTGGTAGTGATGGAAATAAGCGATCAAACGATGCTACAAATCTAGAGGCTTCAGTCCAGAAAAGATTGTCATGGTGTGGGAAATTCCTACCATATTGATTTGTCGTGGTGTGGAAGTTTGGAGAGTGGGGTGCCAGCTCAGGTGTTGCCTCGTCATCTGACCGTGGTTCAAAATTACGTGATGTTGTCCTCGAATCTTTCCCTTTGGGATTGATCCCGGACCGTCACCAATAGCCCGTTGTGTTGCTCCAGTGTGACGTTAATTGAAATACCCCCCTACCATATTGATAAATAATGACGGCTCCTGGTGCGCACTGGCTGGCTTACAGGGGCGCACGAAATATTCCAATATTTTCGCCCGAGTTAAACTTTCCAACCTTAACAAGAGGGGGGGGTATTTCAATTAACGTCACACTGGAGCAACACAACGGGCTATTGGTGACGGTCCGGGATCAATCCCAAAGGGAAAGATCCGAGGACAACACCACGTAATTTTGAACCACGGTCAGATGACGAGGCAACACCTGAGCTGGCACCCCACTCTCCAAACTTCCACACCACGCCAACGTGAGGACATTTGAGGCCACGACAGATTTAACGTGCACCAGCCCCCTTTGTACACGACGGTGTTTGGCTGGATTCGAACTCGCAACCCTTCGGTTGCTAGTCCGTTACTCTTCCAACCGGGCCACCGCGGCCCTACCTTAACAAGAGGAAGGAATCAAAGCACTTACAAAACGAGGAAATGCATTGCTCAACGAAAGTGTAGTGCAAATCACTATTACATAATTTAATATATGTTTATTTGTGTTGCCGCCTACTTGGTAGAGTGGCTATAGCTTTTGTCTGCCACCCAGTATGTATCGGGTTCGTATGCCGGTTTTTAGGCGTATGGATGTTACGTATTGTTCCTGTTAAATTGGTAGGTGGGTAGTTGAATTTACGTCGCACCGGAGGCAACACAACGGGCTATTTATTCCTCTTAGGAATTGTCGGTGTTTGTCCATTAGATGCTTCTTCACAAATATCGGCCACTTCGCCCCTTGCAATGCCACATTGTAACATATCTCGGTTCTGTTGACCTTGGGGAAATAAAAATTTGGAAATCGGGGACCGCAAATTTTCCTTTCAATCTAAACTTTCAGGAAATATTCGAACTATAAATTAACTTATGTAGGGTAAAATTCACCAGATGCGCATGCGTCACACCTTGCTTTTTCTGCACACTCACGTCACATGCCGAATCAAGTGTGTGGTTTCTACATAGGATCATAAACGTTAAATACCAGTTCCATAAAAAGATCTGCATAAATAAAAATCAACTTCTAAAATTTAAGTAATACACGACGAAAACCTGCAATTAAAGTTACAAATCCAGGCAAGAAACTGATGAATGGGTATTCAATTGTGGAGGGGGAAATCTCAAACCTGACATGTGTTTAAAAATAATTTTTCTTTCATTTCTCTTCCTTCTCTTGAATCCAATTTCTAAATTTGAAAGTTTGAAAAAGGAAATAAATTGAATCGAGCTGAGAAATGTCAAGACGATAACCGTAAATGTCGAGGTCAGAGGGAAGAGCAGGTGGCTGAGACGAGATACGACGTTTATCGTTTGGCGGATGGGGGATCGCGTTGTTCCTGCGCTGACCCTGAAACTGTGTACCCATTGACAGATGACTGGAAACAAACGATCGGTTATGCCATTGAGCACTCACCTATTGGATGCACTTTGTTCATCGGAGAGCTACATTGTTCTACACAAACTCTGCACAGAGTTCGGAGCATTTTGTTTCCCTTAAAGAACGATCAATCGGAAACCAGCCCCGGCAGCTGAAAGGGCTGAAGAAAAGCGCCCTACCCACTAGCGCCAACTGTGAAAAATTAGTAAATAAATTAAAATTGCTGCACCAGTTTCATTTACATACACTTTGGGGGGAGGAGCCCAAGGCCACTCACTTCTAGATATTCTGAAGGTACCTATATCTATATACAAAGCAGTGATTGCGTCTGTCCTCTACAAATCTACACCGTTTGACCAATCCACGCCAAACTTGGTACACTTATACTTTAGAACCCTGCGGGTAGCGTAGGCTACATATTAACCCCCGTTGTATTTATCCTAGGCGTGCAGAGGGCGTTAAAAACAATCCAAAATCCCCATAGGAATAACATTGAGTATAAAACGATTGCTGTGCCCAACTCAGTTTGCTTTACCCGTATTGATAGAAAAACAACTTTCCAATAAAATTGTATTGTGTTGCTCCAGTGTGACGTTAATTGAAATACCCAACCCAACCCTACCCAATAAAATTGTTTTACCAGTATTGCTCGAAAAACAATTTTTTCCCAAAACAAATTAAGTTCTAATATTTATGTTTGAACTGATTTTTTATTCGTTCCCATAATAAACAATTTATGAATATTTGACTGATGAAAAAAAGGATATTTAAAATATTTAATTTCACCAAACTTACATTTTGTAATGCAACACGAAATGCCCAAACGAAAAACTCAGTGATCATTAAAGTGTAGTTTTGCTATTCGGTATCTGGCAACACCAGAGGATTAATGTTTTATTTTATAAATTTGATTTAGAATTCCATGTTTGTGTATTTGAATTTAAGACCGCTAAATGTTGCGGTCATATTTGAGCATTTTGAGTTTTATAAATGTGTTCTTCTTATAAATAAATCATTGTCTTTATCAATGTTTTTCATACGTTTTTTCTCGAATAACTATTTCAGGATATACTCAGAGTCGAAATTCGACCCGCTCGCTCATATCTTTTGTGTTTCAGAATTCTGCATTTTTTCAATGATCGGAAATTCGTTTCTGTTCGTATTTACGTGTTCCTGTATTTTACATCTTGCAAATATATTATTCAGGAGTTAAATTTTAATGAATTATTTTTATTTTTTGAAAAATATCACTAGACATAAGTAATTTCTTGCCGGTATATGCATATTTCCACCAACTTTCCTTGTCTTCAGTTGAATACTTAATGGTCTGTAGAATTTTGTTTCATAAAAATAAATGAAATATACAAAAAAAACCTTTTTAAGTAAGGTGTGTAGCTTATTATTTTAAAATGACTGGTAAAGTTAAAATAAAATTATTTTAAAATAATGTAGGTTACGCTAGGTTAAAGCGGATAGGCAGACGTTGTAGTTCAAAGATGTTTCTAAATTGACTTCTGAAGTAGTCACCTTAGAAAAAACTTTTGTAGTTTGTCTTACAGCAGAAGTGCGATGAATATGAAATGGATTATATGGATGGAAATATTTGTACATATTTAGCCCAAAGTAAATTGTAGGAACTATGAAAAAATTAAAACAATGTTAAATATTTATTTTCCGTACACTTAAATGATGTTTGCATTTTTCTATGAAAGAAAAGTGAGTAGTTCAATCACTTTTCAATCAACATTTAGCCAATTCAACCCGAGCAACTCCGGGTAATTCTGCAAGTATCCTATAAACGTAAGGTTGTGTGTTATCCCAAGATACCCAATCGATTTTTCTCTACTTTCTCCTCTCTTCTCCTGTCCTTTAATAATTACTTGACGTTATCTGTCTTGTGTTTGGCCAGCTTGGCCAAATATGGCCCTTGCGCCATAAAACCTAAAAACAACCAACCGAATGTAGATCGGGGCCGTCGTGGCTGAGTGGGTATGCCCACTGAGCCATGACCACTGAGTCAGTAAAACTTTCTTCGTGTGTGCGTGTCTATTACTTGATATTGTATATCTTGGCGCAGTATGGCCAAATATGGCCCTTGCGCCATAAAACTCCAAAACCAACCAACCGAATGTAGATATTTGCATTTAGTTGCTTTGGGGTTTTGTGGAGTAAGGACCATATTTGGCCATTCTGCACCAGACGCAAGACATACAAGATCAAGTAATAGACAGATATACGCAATGAAAGTTTTACTCTGATACTGAAGAGAGAAATACACCCAGGCAGGAATGTACCTGACAGGAATCGAACCTGCGCCGTCTACAACTCGAACGTTACTAGCGCAGTGGACATACCCACTGAGCCGTGACGGTCCCGTAGATCTTTGCAGATCGTACAGTAGATTTCGCCTTATAAGCGTCGCTCACACAGAATGAGTCTTGCACCACACATCTTACGCAAAACTCACTTTTATTCCGTAGCGAGGTTGCTAAATCATTCGCCTTGAAAAATCCTCATGATTCAGGCCTTTTAAAGCGATGACAGAAATTCATGCCGCGACAGATATCATGTCTCTCCTTTTTTCTTTGAAAAGTGCAAAATCATTCCCCTTAAAAAGGTTAATTACGTTTCCTGTAACCGCTTGCCATAAGAGTTGGCCATTTTTTCCCCATCTTTCTTCGGGTCGCTGGGGAAAGAATGGAGACTCCAAGTTACTTTTTAAAAGATGGCTTAATTAGCGTTCTTTCCGCGTGAGAGGAAGCGAAGTGAGCAGGAAATTAAATAAAAACTCCCTCTTAACAAGGATTTCGGTATAAGTTTTGAGTTGCGTCTCTATTGCGAAAATTGGGTCGCCTGAGTCTTAATCACCGGCTGCGGATGATATCGGTTGCTTTTGTTGAAATGTGTCGTCGAAGTGGCTGCTGGTTTGCAGAGGATGTAGCTGGAAGTTGAATGTAAACACCCGCGTGATTTGCAGGATGAACGTTTACGGTGTCTTTATCTTTGTTGCCGTAACATATTTCAATTACGCAGTGATTAAACGAGGTAGATGATGGATATATCATTAACATACGACGGATATTTTTCGTATTCTCGTAGACCTCACTGAAATTTCTAGCTTTTTTACTCTTACAATCCCTTATAAAGTTTGATGTTGTATGTCAAACATTTAAACAATTGAGGCGTTGACATGGAAAATATGTCCCTTTGGCCATAGAACCCCAAAATCAACCAGGGCTATAAGTATATTCCCTCGACAAACATTTAAACAATTGAGGCGTTGACATGGAAAAGCATGTAAGTCACAAAACCAAATTTTAAAAGGACAAGCAAAAAACGTTTGTGAGCCTGTTAAAAAGGAATTGTGTTGTTAATAATCTCCAATCAAGTCTGACGGAGTCAGATTAGATCAAGGAATCCGTTGACTTTGATTCATAGGAGGGAATATGCAGCCTCTGTAATTCGAAGACTGGAGCACCGAGAGGTAGAAGACTGTCTTGGCTCCGTGAAGTAGATGATTGCAGAGGGTATTGAAATGAAAAGCTTGAATTGTTCTTTAAGATGAAGCAAGTTGGAAGGCTATCGTACTCCAGTGGAAGCGGATGAAAAAGATGATGGGGCCATGAATTAAAATGGATGAGTTCTAATTCTAAAGTTGAAATTTGAAGAGAAAAATAGCCGAAATTCGGTCTTACTATTGAGAGATTTTCAGTTTTCATATCATTTTGTAGGTTTTTTGTAGTTGCATCTTCTAGTAGATTTTCATAGATGGATCGGCATTATTTCCGGTGAATTTCCGCCAAATTCGGGAGCAAATAAAATTTATTGAATTGTATTTATTGTATTGTATTTATTTAAATACAATTCCTTAAAAAAAGGAATTGTATTTGTATAAACTAAAAGAGCTGCAGAAACTGAACTATCTCTTCTAGCGACTTACTGGCTTTACTATGACACTGACATGGGTTCTTACTATCTTATCCGCCAAAAAACTAATTTTCGATTCTTTTTGTTTTACATGCTTTTTCATGTCAACGCCTCAATTAATCATCGTACTTTGAATCATGCTCTATACGTTCTTTCAAAGAAACACCATTTTATTAAAAAGGAACTAACATTGTTCTATTGAATGTTTTTCAAATTCTTAAATCTGGAAATTTCAGACTTAGAAATTCTAAACTTGAGTGAGCACTCATTGAATATTTTTGTTCCGATCGTGTAGGAATTTTAAAGTATAATATCAAGATAACCTCTTAGACTGCTTATAATCTTTATGCGCATTTCTTTGCCGCAATGTTACGCTATAAACTATCTCTTCACAAAGTGCCATTCCTCAAATCATTTGGGGTCATTATGGCTCAGTGGGCTTGTCCAATCTGCAAGTGGTAAGCGGTTGTGTTCGATTCTTCCCAGGGTGTATTCTCTTCTGTCTCAGTGAAGCTTTCCTTGTATGTGTTGTTCATTTACTTGATGTTGTTTGCCTTGTGTTGGGCGTAGCATGGCCAAATATGACGATGTGCTCTCACACACACAAAACCAATCAACACTGGGTGTATATCTCTCTTCTGGGTCGGTAAATCTTTCCTTGTGTATGTCCAAGTACTTGACGTTGTTTCGTGCAGCTTGACCCAAAATGGCCCTTGCTCCATAAAACCCAAACCCAACTATACCCAACTCATTTTCAGCCGTAAAAGTTCATTCAACTGTCAAAGCGACAGACTGCGGTGGTTTTCCTATTGTCGATGGACAGTTCGGTTTTACCCGATTTCACATTCCCAAAAACATCCCTATACTCTCTACCCCTGCTTTCTCTAACTCGCCAGATGCACTTCCTAAAACGGCCTATCTCCCCCACCCATCTCAACGTCCCACCGTTCGCATTTTTATGGGCCTCTATATCGGCGATTCGGACAACCTCGATGGGCCCCGATAGCGGCTTACAATGGAATATCAATGCCTGTTAAACTCTGAGTAACCACTGCAGAAATGACCGCGCAGTTTCATGCCGTATCGGGATGGAACCTTCGTAACAGTGTTTGAAACTCGAGAACAGGAATCGTTGGGTTTAAATTAGATTTTATGGCGGGGGGTGTTTTTCAGATGCCTTATTCTGATAATACGGTGTGCGTTGTCATGTCCTCCGTAGCGTAGGTGCAAGACTGGTCGACTGTTATAAGGAAACATGTGCTGTTCTGATTCTTCAGATAAATGTGCCCCAGGGTGACTATTTATTTTTTTGATAAAAGTATCATGAACGTGTAGGGTGGGTGGTCCCTTTTGGAATTTATCCGTTTGAATGGGTTGTTTTTGGCGGAAGGACCACATTGAGCCAAGATGCACCAAATACATCACTGCAAGTATACGATGGATATAGGTATCTAAATAAATATACAGGGCAACTCGACATGGTAAATGGATAACGTGGTGGCTGTATCATTACAGATACATTTCACTGCCTGTGGCTCAGTCTCTTGGGCTATCAAACTTTTTGTGGTTGGGTCCCAGTCACCAAATATACAGGTAATATGAGTAGTGGTTGGTTAGGTTAGGTTTTATGGCACAAGGGACTATGTTAACAACATCAAGTAGCGAACTCAATGAAAGTTATACTGACACAACGCAGAAATCGAAGGAATCGAATCTGAGCAGACTACAACTCTCAGAATGCAAATGCAATGGGTGAATCTATTGAGCAATTTTAAAATTTATAAATTCATGAATTTGGATTCTGTTTGTTGGCTCTACTGTTATTTTTTCAACGAGGGTGCATTAGATGTCGATCGCGGGATTTTTAGGTATAATATAATCTAAATTTGTGTTAATTGCTTTCTTACTGCAACCATACCCCGATGGCATCCCTATTTACAATGCATATTTCACAGAAATCTTTATTCTATTCCAAATATCTTTTTATTAAGGACACAATTAGTAATCATTCACATCGTCAATACAGTTTTAAATACAATTCCTGGAGGAAAAAATATCTTTGTGTCAGTCCAATTTGTAAATGTACTGCACTTTCTGTTTTGTTACATACTGCTGTCTCAATTGTATTTGTATTACCAGTTCAATCTAAAGCTCGAAATAATTAAAGTGTTATTTTTATTATATATAACTAGCAAACCTTTCCACAGCATCAGCGCTAAACTCACTTAATTTCTCAGGTCTATTGATGGCAAAACGTCGTTACTCACACGTCATGTCTTATTCCAATCTATTTACAATGAATACAGTATCCATAATCACATAAATGGATTTCATACCTCTAAACGAAATTGAGTTATTCAAAAATATATAACAGTATTTTATTTACTTTCATTGGTATTTAATTTTAATCTATATAAATAAGAATGGCGCTTTAGTTTGTACATTGAATATTTTCGACCCATTTCAAGTTTTCTATCCGTTTTGGACCCTTCTGATTTGCTTACATATTTAGGCAAGTTTCGTGTTAAAACATCTGAATAACTATGCTTAAATCAACCGTACTTTGGTAGCTTTGGAGTAGCTGTTAGGTATATTGAGCATTTCAATTACTTGGATTTTTTACCAGTGCTGCTGAAATATCAATTATTTTTCCAAAACTATTTTTGTACGGATTTTAAATTCTAATACTTTATTTCGAGTCTTATTTTTTCTTTACGAAATATAAAAAATTCTGAATATTTGGGACAGACGATAAAGAGAATAAAACTATTCAGAATAAAACGTTTTAAAATAGGACTGGTAGCTAATATGACAACCTTAACATCTTTTTAAAATCGTTTGCTTTTTTTTAATTTGGGTCCGTAATATTCCAAGACTCTTGTAGTGAGAAAACAGATACTAAATAATACTTTTCATTACTTTTTGCTCAAAGTTTTATTAAATCTGTTTTATGATGCATTTCTGGATTTTGAATTTGATCTGTTTTTCTTTCAATAACTGTAATGAAGTTGAATAATGGTTTAATTAGTTTTAATCATTGTATAATAATTTTAGGAAACGCTTTTGATTTTAAATGACATACAAGACGTTTATATGCATACTCTGAACTATTCTATGCATTCTGGGTAATATTGGCATTCTAAAGACTTCTTTCTTACTAAAAATTTAAATTCTACAAAATGTAAAATGTTAAATATGACATTTATTTACATTTGTGAAATTGTGTATTTAACAATTGTGTACCTTTATTAGAGTGTGGTAGTTGTTACATGTGATGAATAGGGATTACATTTTATATTAACGAAAGCGGAAATTAGTTAATCAATTCAATCCGGACAACACCGGGTTATTCTGATAGTTTCTAATAAAATGCATTGAACAAAAAGCACACCACGATTAGATTCCGAACTTCTACTTCAATTTCTTACCATTCAGTTGTTCAAAGGCCATACGGCATTTTTTTTTACGCTAAACCTATTTTCGCTCACATTTTATTTTCTGCATCGATTTCTATCTTCCAGATTTCTCTCATTGCTTCCTGTCATCAGACTGCTGACGAATATCATTAGTGGCAAGTTATTCCGTCTAGTTTTAGCAATATTACGCAGCTCCTTCACTCACATCAGGCATATTTAAAGTAAGCGGTAAAATTGGCGAATGAATCCCATAACGGTCGATTTTATATTGCATGTTGCCATTCGACAGTAAACAAATAACGTTGATTTCTGTACTACGTACGATAGTGAAATATTCATATAGATAATCGAGCCGCGGTAACCCAGTTGGAAGAGAACGCATTAGCAACCGGAGGTTGCAAGTTCCAAACTCGGTCCAGCCAAAGACCGTCGTGCACACGGGACTCGTGCACATTAAACCTGTAGTGCCCTCAAATGTCCTCGCGTTGGTGTGGTGTGGAAGTTTGGAGGGTGGGGTGCCAGCTCAGGTGTTGGATAATTTTCCTTGGCCCTTTGATAATTTCCTTCGAGATGGATCCCGGACCGTTCCCAATAGCCCGTTCTGTTGCACTAGTACGACGTTAATTAAGTACCTACCTACCCGTAACAGTTGATTTTATATTGCTTGTTGCCATTCGACAATAAACAAATAATGTCGATTTCTGTGCCATGTATATTATTAGTGAAATATACATATGGATTATATCGATTGATAATATATATTTATAATTTAACTCTGGTGTTAGGTGGGTTTAAAACTGTCCCACCTTTTGCTTAGCTTTTAATGCATGGTGGGATATTTTTTAACCCACCTCAAAAAGTTGAAATTACTCATAGCCATGCAGTTTAATATTTTATATAGTTTTTCATTGAGTTGGTAATGCCATGAACTAACGCTAAATGCGTAAATAACCGAAAACAAAAATTTACACGAGTCAAAACGCATTAGTAAGTAGTTGACACTGTTGTAATTAAGGTTGCCGAATTGTGCGGTGCAGCGAATCTTGGTCTTTCATAACGGTAAATGTTTTTTTCGTAAAAATTTATGAGTGAATAAATCGTTTTATAATAAAAAAACATGTTATATGATGTTTAATATTAATTTCGAAGATGAATAATTGAATAAACAATTATGTGCAACTCGGTTTGTTTTCTTTAAAATCGTGTCCCTCAGAGTTAAAAAACGCAATATTTACTACAGGAATATATAACTATTGTATCGGGAATTCGCCCTGTATTTCCTTCGTAAGTGTTGTAATGTTGGCAGCACTGTTTGTGTTGGAATGTGGGGCGTCGGGGCAAGGGCCTTCCTTCCAAAGAAGGGAGAGTCCTCGAACTCGTGCGAGCACGATCCCTAATAGTGTCAAGGGAAACCGAAAGCAAAACAGAAAGTGACAGTGCTCCTTCTCGCTGCCACTTGTATGAGCGATGAGTTCACGCCACTCGACCTTGTTTACGCCACTTTATTTAGATGCTCTCTCTCTCTCTGTGCCCCGGTTTCGTTTTCCACTGCGTCGTCATCGCTGCATCTTCCTCCTGCATTGTAACACAGCGAGCAGCTTCCTTTGGGTTTCGCCGCTCTGCGGTCATTCTCACTGACCAACTCGGTGAAATTATTAGGGGCGTAGCCAGAGATTCAAGTAACGTCCTGGTCGAATATTCAAGAAAACGGACCAGCTATATATATGTTATAGTTCATAATTGGTTGGTTGTTTTGGGTTTTTTGGCGCAAGGGCCATATTTGGCCATGCTGCGCCAGAGACAAGACATACAACATCAAGTAATAGACACACACATGAAAGCTCTTAATGACACAGAAGAGAGAAATACATTCAAGGAGAAATCAAACATTCACGGCTTACATCTCGAAGATTGCTAGCTCAGTGGACAACCCACTGAGCCACGTGGGCCCTTACGGTTCATGTAATAAATCCATTTAGTAATAATAACTGGCTAATATTAATAACCGGTTATTAATACGGTTCCATGTGATTAATCGGTAATATTAATAATAACCGATTAATCACATGAACCCTAACACATCTATATATGAAACGGAACTAAAATTATATCCCTAATATATTATATTCACATCAAAGATAAGTCTCTTTACACTCCAAAGATAAGTCTCTTTACACTCCAAAGATAAGTCCCTTTACACTCCAAAGATAAGTCCCTTTACACTCCGGAATAACTCCCCTTTTTCCTGTTTTCACAGGAGCCGCAGTAGGCCCGTTGGAAAAATATGCTGATTAGCAACCAGAGGGTTGGGAGTTTGAAACTCGATCCAACCACAGTATGTGGGGGCTGGTGCACGTTAAATCTTTCGGGGTCTCAAATATCCTCACGTTGGCGTGGTGTGGAAGTCTGGAGAGTGAAGTGCCGACTCAGGTGTTGACCTCGTCATCTGACCGTGGTTCAAAATGACGAGGTGTTGTCCTCGCATCTTTTCCTTCGGGATGGATCCCGGACCGTCGCCAATAGCCCTTTATGTTGCTTCAGTCCGATGTTAATCCGCCCGTTTTTCTGTTTTCTCCGGGTTGCCGTAGCCAGGTCGGAAGAGTAGCTGATTTACAACCAAGGGTTGAGAGTTCGAAACTCGATCCAATCAGACACCATCGTGTACGCGGGGGCTGGTGAATGTTAAATCTGTCTTGGCCTCAAGTGTCCGCGCGTTGGCGTGGTGTCGAAGTTTGGAGAGTGGGGTGTCGGCTCAGGTGTTGACCTCGTCATCTGACCGCGTTTCAATTTGACCTTATTGTCCTCGATCTTTCCCTCAGGGATGGATCAGGATCGTCGTCAATAGCCAATTTGCTCCAGTTCCACGTTAATTCAACTACCTCCGGTTAAAGATAAAATCAAAATTCCGCTGGGAAAGTTGAACGCGCAATAAATATTGAAATGAAAATAAATTGAAACAATCGCTAGCTCTAACTCGCACGATCCAACAGTAAGCAACGAGTGCTTGATTTTTGCATTTTATAATCCTTTTTGGGTTGCGTCAAGTGTAGACTTAAAACTCCTTGATTGTAGACGTACGAATCTGTCTCAAGAAACTAATAGCGTTCGGTGTTATCTCAAACTCAACTTTTACTGAACGCTAACTAAACTAATCCCTTCTGACTAAACTTTTCCTACCTTCACATCCTGAGGATTTGCGAGCAGAAATTGGGTCGCGAGAAACAATTCCCATGGATGAACTAATTTGTAAAGAGCAGCGATGTGGTTCGCAAATTCAAAAGTACTAGAAAACAGCACCCCGACCTATAAAATTACTTTAACAGAAAAGTAACTAATTCCCCAGATTCCTCAAATGTAGGTTGCGACCTAATATTCGATCGGTGTTTTTGTCGAACAAAAACCGACTAATTACTTTTCGCTTTACTGTTTCTGGAATTCACTAGTAACGAATGTTCTTTATTAGAATTTTCGGACTCGTTTATTCACAACATTGTTTGTTTACGACTGGTTTTGAAACGGAAATGCGGGTAGAGCGTTCGGGAAACTGCGAACTCATTGTGTCATTGATGTTTACCAAGTTACTCATTTGCGTTATTTTTTCAAGGCTTAAACAATTCGGGTATTTCAATCTGTATCTCTCCCACTGGTTTTGACGTGACTTTTGAACTGGTTGATGTGGCTGATGTAGATCGCAACCGATGTGATAATCAGAACTCGTGTACGTTCGAGTGAACTCCACTTCGATCACTTCGAAGTCCAAGGTTTTTTACCGAAGTGACACTGTTGTCCAAACAGTGCCTATTCCCGATCTGAATAGATCTCAGGTGTTGCCTCGTCATCTGACCGTGGTTTAAAATTACGTGTGCTGTCCTCGGATTTTTTCCTTTGTGATTGATCCCGGACCGTCACCAATGGCCCGTGTGTAACTACAGTGCGACGTTAATTAAATACTTATACCTTCCTATACCCGATCCGAATAGCCAATAGTCCGTTGTGTTGCTCCAGTGCGACGTTAATTAGTTACCTAACCTATCTGAATGACAGGCCATGTTCACTAGGGCCGTCGTGACTGGGTTTACCCACTACGCTACTAACCTGTAAGATAGCGGACTACGTTTGATTCCTCTTTGGGTGTATTTCTCTACTGTGTCAGATGTGTATGCCCATTACTTGATGTTGTCTGTCTTGTGTTTGGCGCAGCATGGCCAAAAATGGCCCTTTAGCCCTTTCCTTGTATGTGTATGCCCATTACTTGATGTTGTATGTCTTGTGTTTGGCGCAGCATGGCCAAAAATGGCCCTTTAGCCATGAAACGCAACCAACCACTAGCAGTTTTTTGACCCAGACCATCAGCACACACATAATACATTAATTTACAATTTTTGAATATGTTAAGAAGACATACTGTCCTGATCTTGGTGCCCCTAAATGGGCCACTTTAAGTTTTAGCATATACAACCTCTTTGGAAATCGCTGCTTTAATTTCCTGTATAAAAATAGCCAGGAAAGTTGGAAGAGTAACGGATTTGCAACCGGAGGGTTGCGAGTTCGAAACCAATCAAAGACCGTCGTGTACGTGGGGCTGGAGCACGTGAAATCTGTCGTGGTCCGAAATATCTTCACGTTGGTGTGGCGTGGAAGTTTGGAGAGTGGGGTACCAACTCATGTGTGACCTCGTCACTGACCGTGGTTCGAAATTAAGTGCTGTCCTATGATCTTTCCCTTTAGGCTTGATCCCAATATTTACCCGCTCTTAATTTCATTTTCACCCTCCTGGTGGTTGTCTCGACGAAGTATCTCGTCATTGGCAAAACTGACCAGATCTTGATGGACGAGATATCGGGTCATTAGAGGAAAACTGACCATATGGTAGTAGCATACCTTGTAGGTAGGTAGGTATTTTAATTAGCGTCACACTGGGGCAACACAACGGGCTATTGGCGACGGTCCAGGATCAATCCCAAAGGGAAAGACGATTCGAGGACAACACGTAATTTTCAACCACGGTCAGATGACGAGGGCAACACCTCAGTTGGCCCTCCACTCTCCAAACTTCCACACCCCGCCAACGTGAGATTTGAGGTCACGACAGATTTAACGTGCACCAGCCCCTTTGCACGCGACGGTCTTTGGTCGGACTCTTAACTCGCTGCCCTCCGGTTGCTAATCCGTTACTCTCCCAACCGGGCTACCACGGGCCCATCTTGAAGACGAGATATCTCCTGATTAGCAAAATTTGTCAGATCTTGATGGACAAGATATGTCCTCGAAACCATTACAGGGTTAAGAGCAATGTTGCCTGTCTAACAACCACGTGTGGACCTGTTATACCTGGTGTACACCACTCGATATGTTGTTTGTTTCACTTTTGACCCAATAGGTATTTCGGTGTCGTCCTCATTGGCTTTTGGAGAGAACTGGATTTAGATTTCTTAGGATTGAAATTTCATTTTCAAGTTGAAATTCCATCGAGTTGTCCTCAGAGGAGGAAATACTAACTCTGGAAGGTTGTCTGTCATTTGACAACTTCCTAAAGCAGCTAGCGAAACCTCTTGACCTGTGATAAGATAGCGATCTTTAGGCGGAAGTGAACTTTTCCAGAGCTACGCTTGGGGTTCCCTCATTGGATAATTTTGTGTTTTGATTCTGTGGCAGGATTCCTTTCCGCCATCTTCAAGGTAGATCGGATCGCGAATCCAGTCATTGTTTACGATAATACTAGTTCGAGAAGTTTGGAATTTATCTTTCGGTACTGTCAGGTATTTTATCAATCAAGCTTTGTGTTTGCGGGGATATCTGAATCCCTCAATTAGAGAGGAATGTTCGGCCATTCTAATGAGTCAATGGACTATTGTTTATCAAGTAATAGAAGAAAACAAATGTTATCGGATATCACAAAAGTCCTTATTTACTTTTTGAGACCAGGCAAATGATGCTGACATCCATCATGCCTAAACTTAGGTAGTGAAAATGCATAAAAAAATAATCTATTAAAATTATACAAATAAATTATCCTAATTAGTACTAAAAAAGTAAAATTTTTTCAATTTTACAGCCAATGCTGAAATAAAAGATTATTTTAATAATTTAACTACGTTTATTTAATTTAATTAGTAATTTTAGTTACGTTGAAATCATTTATGCAAACAAAGATGATATAATGCTGCCTTCAATAGCTCATGACAGAACAATTCGGATGACAAAACAAACGGTAAAAAGTCTTTTGGGGAAAAGGCAAATGCAAATGATACTACAAATGAAGTAGGAAAAATGAAATAGTTCGTATGTGGAGTGCAAGCCAACCCACACGGCCAATTATAAAAAGAATCTGCTCTCAAATTATTTTTAACCATTTTAGGCATACATTATAAAATCAGTTTTAGGCTTAATTTAAGATGCTTTTTTTTCTCTTAACTCTTTAACCGACCTTCAATTTACCATTGCAAACTTAGATTTTTTATTCTTTGGTGCTGTAATGCCACTTCGAAGCGAATTTTAGTCGTAGATAAATCATCGACTTGACTATCGATATGCTGATTAATGATACGCGTTTGATGATTATAAAAACTATAAACAGGAATGTTTCCTTGTGTAAAACGATAGCACAGAACTTCGTGTCATGTGAAAATGTTTGCTGCATATTTTATCTGATTCGAAAACTTTTCATCCAACAATGTTTTTATTAAAATGCTACTTATTTATACATGCTGTCAAACTGATTAATCAAAATGCGTGACAGCGAGAAAAGATCGTAAGTGCAAAACATGCAACAAGCAAACAATAAAATAAAACAGAACGATTCTATAGCAACACAAATTACTTTTTATGAGCACTCGTTTACGTAGAAGGAAAACGGAAAAGGGAAATCATGATCGAGTATACAACCATAGAGGAAACAGTCAAAATCTCAGTTCAAACGCTCATAAGATAAAATTGCTAAAAAAGATACTAAATCGTCAAAGAAAACATAAAGGGTTGGGGATAAATTATTGGGAATAGAAAAGAATAAGACAGTGAATTTTCCCTGTAATCTAGATTTGCGAAAACAATATGAAATCCATTTTGAATTTTTCTAATATTATAATTGCGATATTACATTTAAATATAAACTTTTAGAAGTCCTTTTTCAATCAGCCCTCAGGGCCGCATCTCCTTCAGGTGAGTAAGAGCTTCATGAATCCGAGGTATCTTAGTGATCTTTTTCTGCTTTCATCCCACTACTCTATTCTTAAAATCCCTCTTTGTTTCCCTTTCGTGATATTTTTTCCTTGAGGTAGGTAGGTATTTTATTTAACGTCGCACTGGAGCAACACAGCGGCTATTGGCGACGGTCCGGGATTTAACCCGAAGGGAAAGATTAGAGGACTACTCCACGTAATTTTGAACCACGGTCAGATGACGAGGTCACACCTGAACTGGCACGCCACTCTCCAAAATTCCACACCACGCCAATGTGAGGACATTTGGGGCCACGACGGATTTAACCCCTTTGAACACGACGGTCTTTGGTTGGATTAAATCTCACAACCCTCCGGTTGCTAATCCGTTACTCTTCCAACCACCCCATTTTTTGCTTGAAGTTGTCTGTCTTGTGTTTGGCACAGCTTGCCCAAATATGGCCCTTGCGCCATAAAACCCCGAAACAACCAACCGGCCTTTTTCAGCTCGATTAGCTGTAGCTAGTCCGGGTCACCAAAAATTGGTGACCCGGATGCTAACGTACCAGGATGCTACCAATCAGTCGCATGTAAAAAATCCCACCATTATTTTTCGAGAACACATTGCGCATTCACCTTCATTTCAAAAGGTTCTAAAGTTAAATTTAGACCCCAACCCCGGTGAAAGTTATCAATCGGCAATTCTTCCAGAACGCACGTGTGTCCCCACCCGCCATCGCATTCGATAGTGCCCCCGAAACGAGATCGAGCAGAACTATCTCATTCCAGAAGCGGAGGAGAAAGAGGCATCTTTATTTTTTTATTCTTTCGAACCACGCGTGGATTTTCCACACCTGCGGTCGTATTCTTTTTCTTCCCTTCCCAAGACAGGGAATCTCCGATAGAGACGGGGAGGGAGTAAGTTGAGGAATATCGTTTGGCAGGGGAGGAGATGATGCGGAGCAGGGGATGCCTGAAGTGAACAGGTGTGTAGTGTTCTGGAGGGCTTTTTCCTGCCTTTGATAGGGTGGATGGAAACTTTGTACTTTATTCGGAAGTGAAGAGGAACAGTTCGATTCTTGGAGATGTTCTGTTTGCGGAAAGGGAGGTCTTTGCTGATAAGATGGTGTTCCGTTTCAGAAACAGATTGTTACAATCTGGGGTCTTGTGCAACCCCATGTGTCGCAAATTATTTAAGATAATATTGGTATTGATGCATGTGTAATGATTGTATTTCTAAGGTTTATGGTGGTACAATTAATCTGATATTATAAATATTTGTTATTATAAACAAGTAACAAATTTTTAAGGGATTTGTATATTTGCACAATATAAAATTATAAACAAGTAACAAATTTTTAAGGGATTTGTATATTTACACAATATAAAATTATAAACAAGTAACAAATTTTTAAGGGATTTGTATATTTACACAATACATTTTAAATACAAATAAGTAATAAGTAATAAAATACAATACAAAATATGATATGATAGTATTAAACGGTTTTCTAAATAGATGCAGACGTACTAGACTACATAAAACATATCTCTCCATAAAATAAAAATAACAACTGGATGGTTGTGAGTTCGAAACTCGGTTCAACCTAAGACCCTCGTGTGCGTGGGAGAAGGTGCAAGTGAAATCTGCCGTGGCATCAAGTGTCCTCACGTTGGAGTGGTGTGGAAGTTTTGAGAGTGGTGTGGATGCTAGCTCAGGCGTTGACCTCGTCATCTGATGGTGGTTCAAAATGACGAGGTGTTGTCCTCGGTTCTTTCCCTTCGGGATGGATCCCGGACCGTCGCCAATACCATGTTGGGTTGCTCCAGTGCGACTCTAATTAATTACCTACTTACCATGAAATAAAAATAAGATAATTGTGTTATAATTACCATTCGAATATCGTACTACAAAAATACTACACAAACAAATATAAATTAGGCTTTAAAGACTACCTCATTGAAGTGACAAACAGAAATGGCAGTTTTTATTCCATTCAAAAGCACTTTACAAATGTTTCAATTCTTTTAAAAATCTTCAAGGATTTTAGATCTCATTGTATTCGTTGCATCGACCTTCTAATGAAATAGACGGATCATGTGGGTGTAGTAAGACCTCTGAAGGGTAAATCACAAATCGACTGAGCCAATTGGCTATGGAAGCGCAGACTAGTGTTTTTGATCACGACGGATAATCGCTTTAACCAATCAATAATTCATGCTTTTACCCACAACAGGTCTTCAAACCGAGCAACTGGAAGAAATAACACGAAGCTGCGGGCACATGCTCCGTCTATTTCATTTTACGGTCAATGATACGTTGCTTTATGCATGAGGTTTACGTTTAATCTTAAAATCTATGAGGATACAATAATGAAATCTGCTGCATGCAGTGTTGCACATCTCCTAAAATAAAGGAGAGGAAAAGTGTCTGAGGCTCACAATTTAAGGGGGCCCAGTTTGTAAGGGTCCCAGAACATCGATTCTCCATCTAATCATAAGAAATTGAGATATGCAAGTTATTCTGTCAGGTTGCATTTTTCATCTAAATTACTTGTCTCCTAATTTGAAAAGACCCCATTTCTATGATCTAATTTTAGTGCTTTTAAACATATTTAAAAGCATTTTTTATTACAAAAAATCAAAAATTTGCTCCTCTGAGCTACAGCCTACTCAGTCTTTAGATATACGCTTCTGATTGCGTATGTTTTGACCCTCGGTTCACCTGGCTGTTGCTTGCAAGTTGTACACGGCGTAGATTCGATACCTGTAACTTATCTTATGTGTATTTCTTTAACATTTCCGTCTAACTTTCGCCCTCAGGGGCACATCTTCTTTAGATGTGCCCGGGCTTCACCGACCCCCAAGGTATAGTGATCTTTTTCCCCATGGGGTTTACTGTCTATGGTAAACAAGGGTGTAGCGCTTCCAGGATAAGCAAACGATCTTTTTCTGCTTCATCCCACTTCTCTATTCCCAATCCCTCTTTTTTTCACCCCTTTCACGATATCTTTTACTTGACGTCTGTCTTGTGTTTGGCGCAGTTTGGCCAAATATGGCTCTTGCGCCATAAAACTAAAACAACCAACCCGTAAAACTTTCCTTGTGTGTGTACCGCCACTACTTAACGTTGTCTTGTATTTGGTGCAGCATGACCACATATGGCCCTTGCGCCATTAAACCCAACCAACTAACCAGTCTCTTGGTTCGAATCATGGTTTAGGCATGGATGTTCAGAATCCACTTTAAATCGTAGGTTCTAACTAGCCCTCATATAGTAACAAATTAAAACCAACCTCAGTGCGAACACCTTTAGTTTGAAATATAAAATACATTTTATTCACTGAGGCAGTAAACATCAGAACGGCTTAAGTCTCGCAAGCAGTGGTTTTCCTGGATTAATTAACATATTTTATTTTATGACTATTAAGTTTTACGAATAAAACGTTCAAGAATTGTTTTAGTTCATCATGATTTTTGATTGCCAATACTCATTCTGACTTCGTTCGGTTACTATTAAGACTCAAGGGAACAAACAAATGAAGGAAAACAAACACAGAATTTTTCCAAAATTATTCAAATATTTATCGTTGCTAAATCGTTTACAAATGCCCGCGCGTGGGCGATTTGTTTGGTTAAATATGCAAGAAAACCGGCGACAGATAAAATCGTTTGCTTTTCCATTCGAATACACATACACGTTTCAGATCCGTATCCGTTATGAATATTCGTTATCTTATCGTTTGCGTCTCTCCCTTCACACACCCCCTCCGTTCGGGGAAATTTAGAGGCAAAAGTGCAACTATTACATACTTTGACATTTACCTATCGCTTTTTTTCCGCGGTCGCAGATAAGGCGCCACTCCAGATCGTTTTTATCGTACCCAATAAACGTATCGCACACTGCACAGAAAAAGAGAAACAAAATAAAAGTTTGTTTATTTTGATTGTTCTGTTGAAAAGAAAGAGCCAACGATAACGTAATCGCGGAAAGTAATCCGTTCTTTCTTTTCATTAAAAGGGAAGCTCAAGACGGGTAAAAACCCTCTTTTCGATGGGTATCACCCCACCAGGGAAACAAGTAAATAATCGGCACGATACTTGGTCACGGAAGTGTCGATACTTGATCCCGATTGGATTCGGTTGTAGCTGTACTGTCAATTTTTTTTTGCTACGGAGGCTAATTTTGATCCTTTTTTACCCAACTCATATTCATGAAATGGAAATCATACAAAATGAATTCTTGCGCTATATTTGTTTTAGAAAATGTATCCAGTGTTCATCTGATGAACTAACTTCTGTCATATGATTCGTTTAATTTTATTTCCTTAGAAAAAGTGCCAGCTCAGGTGTGACCTCGTCCTCAGATCGTGGTTCGAAATTACGTGGTGTTGTCCTCGGATCTTTCCCTTTGGGTTTGATCCCGGACAGTCGTCAATAGCCCGTTGTGTTGCTCCAGTACGACGTCAGTTAAAAAATACCATAAATAAATACCTTAGAAAAACACAGAAATATTCTGTATTTAACTTTTTTTCTTCAATCTTTTGAATAATAAGGTCGCCTCCCCAGAATTTCTATCCAACAAACAATTTCATACCAATAGTCGCATTTTAAGATACAAAATTTCATTTAACCCTTTCAGTGGTTTCGACGAGATATCTCGTCAATCAAGATCCGATCAATTTCGCTTATGGCGATATACCTCGTCATCAAGATATTGCCGAATTTTTTATGACGACGAGATCAAGATCTGGTCAGTTTTCTTCCAATGACGAGATATCTAGTTCATCAAGATCTGATCAGTTTTCTTCCGATATCTAGTCCATCAAGATCTGGTCAGTTTTCTTCCGATATCTAGTCCATCAAGATCTGATCAGTTTTCTTCCAATGACGAGATATCTAGTCCATCAAGATCTGGTCAGTTTTCTTCCGATATCTAGTCCATCAAGATCTGGTCAGTTTTCTTCCGATATCTAGTCCATCAAGATCTGGTCAGTTTTCTTCCAATGACGAGATATCTAGTCCATCAAGATCTGGTCAGTTTTCTTCCGATATCTAGTCCATCAAGATCTGATCAGTTTTCTTCCAATGACGAGATATCTAGTCCATCAAGATCTGGTCAGTTTTCTTCCGATATCTAGTCCATCAAGATCTGGTCAGTTTTCTTCCAATGACGAGATATCTAGTCCATCAAGATCTGGTCAGTTTTCTTCCAATGACGAGATATCTAGTCCATCAAGATCTGGTCAATTTTGCTAGCGAAGAGATACCTCGTTGAGACAACCACCAGGTGGGTTGAAATTCCTTTTTCTCACTTCAATTATGTTACGAATAATGCTTTTAATAGATTTTATGATTTGTATAATAGTTATTATGATCATTTTGATATTTTTCATGTCTGTTCAAAAGAATGTGTTTGAATGTATAATAATGAATGAATAAAAGTGTTATCTCTGTCTTTGTGTGTTAATCAGTGATACTGTAACCCGATTCTGTCTAGAATAACTGAATGAAAAAACATACCAAGGCTAATTCGACCCGTAGAGGAAATATAAAACTAGAGTGAGCAATGGTAACCTTTTATGTACTCAGGATCATCAAATTTGACCAAAAACTGGTGACCAAAAACTGGTAGTAACATGACCCTTAAGCAAAGTTTGCACTCAAAAATTTACAACTGTTTAATTTTTAACATCTACACTAGATTAGATTCTTTGCTCATGAGGGCTAATTAGACCGGGACACTCGGCTTCCAAAGTACTACGAATTACACCAGGACTTTGACTTTTCCATACAGCACTTTAAATATATGTAATAAAAAAATTAAAACGGAAAAAAAATCACTAGGTTGACAGCAAACGTGTGGTTAGAAAACAAAATATTGTTGCATGATCATTCAATATAAAGGGAGAGGATTTGAAAAAAGTCCTTAGAACAAAGGAACGAACGTATCAGTTACGGAGTACCTATAATTACATTGAACACTCACATTATAAGTGTAAAAAGAATTTTATGAATAGCGAAGTTAACTTTTATTTCATATCCTTGTAAAACAGAAATCAGAACAATATAAAAATGTAAAGGACAACTTGTGCTAATGTCCGACCGATTGAATTGAATCATTCTGCCACTACAAGGTTGAAATTCTAAACCACTTGGCGTTTCCATGTTTCACCACTGAGGGGGGTTCACATTACACCTCACATACATCCACACATTCTAAGCACAACTAGTTTATATAGAAGCCGCACATTCATTCTAGACGGACAAAAATCGATGCCTTAAACCCGGATTCGAACCAGGAACCTTTCTATCCAAAAGCCAGCATCATATAAATTTTATGGAAAACGAACTTAGCCATGGAGATAATAATTTCTATCAATGCTATCCTGAACATTTGAGAAATAAGCTTTTTTCAAATGTTTTTTCAACTTCTAACAAAAAACACTTAAAGGAAATCATGTTCAAAGGAAATTCGTTCTAAATGCTGTTACTACTAATATACTGTTAGTAATTACAACCATAATACTGTTAAAATACTGTTACTACTAATACAACCATACTGTTAAAATACTGTTACTACTAATACAACCATACTGTTAAAATACTGTTACTACTAATACAACCATACTATTACTAACACATGTCCTTGTGAAAATAAAAATCAGAAGAAATATAAAATAGTTTGTAATCGAACTTTAAAAAAAATGAAAAAAAGGGGTACAGATAGACTTATTTCAATTAAAGCATTTAAAAAGAAATATTTAATCAGTTTTTCTAATGTTTAGAATTACGAAACCCTTGCCAAGAAATTGCTGAATTGCATGTCCTTGTAAAACAAGAAATCAGAACAATATAAAACAATTTATAAATGAATTCTCTTAAAGAGAGATTTATTCGAATTGATCAATGGCATTCTTTCACGCGATCGAACAAAAGAAACAATTCCATCGATGGTTAAGCAAATAAACAAAGACCCAAAACGGAAACGGACTTGAAACAATGCGACTTCCAAGTCCTATCGAAAACTAAATAAGCGAAAAATCCTCTGGACATGAAAGATGGCCGTTTCGTAAGGACGGCGTGCGAGATGAGTTGAGTTGTCTCCAGTGACATTAGAGGCCGTGTCATTCCGGAGATTAGACCGCGAATTAAGAGTCGTCCTTCACCGTTTACAAACTCTGCGAAAGCAAAGCTAGGCGACCTCTCCAAATCTCGCTCAAGGCCTAACGCATGCTAATTAAGTCGCCTTTTCTTTTTTCTACGCTCTTCCACATTCCAAGGATTTTTTTAACTCCATTTCCATTTCTTGAACGGCAACTTTCCATTGGAATGATCACAAACGACTTTTTCTCCCATTACAAATCATGCCAACATGCATTCTTTATTATGCTCGGAAAAGATTGGCAAAAGTTTGGAAACATTTGCATGCCATTTTATTTCTTTAATTATTCGGCGACAATTATATAAAGGATAATTATGACGCCGACAGAGATCGGATTTCTTGAATGGAGGAAAACGGTTCCACTTCACGTGCTACCCGTGACGTTTTTGGAATGGCAGTGCGTCGTTTATGGAAGGAATTGGTACGTGCTGTTCCTCCCCTCTATAAAGAACGTTACAAAATATGTCAATTATTCGGATACGCAATGGAAAACTCAAGTATATAAAGTCTTATTTTATTTTGAAGAAAGATAATTATATCCTTTATAACGTCTTATTAGCCCTCGTGTTGCACAAAATGACGGTAGCGCTTCAAGCCAATCTTGAAACCAAGAAACCCTTTTTGGTGTCAATAGTATCCCTTTATTTATTTATTCAGACTCAAACCGATTACTCTAATTATATGACAGCGAGAAAATGCAACAGACAAACAATAAAACAAAAAACACAGGACAATTAAACACTAAATAAATTACACTATATAAACAAAGCTATTAATTACACAGAACAATTATGGAAAAAATCGTGATTGAAACATACAACCATAATGTTAAAATACTGTTATTACTAATACAACCATACACATTGTTAAAATACTTATACAACCATAATTTTAAAATACTGTTACTATAATACAACCATACTGTTTTAAAACGTTAAAGTATAAAAAGTTACGAAAATCTAAATCGTCGAAGGAAACATCATTTGGTATATATATGGGTGTGTATATTAACTATTGATCGTTCTGATACTCTACTGACAAATTTAAGGGGCACTATCTTATAAAACTTCGCAAAAATCAATTTTGATACAATTTGAAAGTAAAATCTGGATTATATAAGGAAAAAATCCGCATTGAAAATTTTCTTTCCCCACCCAAGACACAATTTTTCTGTATGATATAAAACAAAGTACAAATAAACTACTAAAAATTTTATTTTGATGTACATAATAGTCAGCTAATAGAGGATATTTTCCATCATGATTTGAATACACAATCCTACTGGTGTTTATCACGACGAGGTATCTTGTCATTAGAAGAAAACTGACCAAATATTGATGGAACAGATATCTAGTCAAAAGAAGAAACTTGACCAGATCTTAACCTTGTCATCATAAAAAATCCGCATTATATTGATGACGAGATATCCTGTCAGCGAAATTAGTCAGATCTTTATGGACAAAATATCTTATCGAAACTACTTGGAGATTAAAGGCAAGGCTATTTAAGGGATCCCCTTTACTAATCTTGGGTTACTGTGTCTGTGTGTAAGGTACTGTGCCCCTTAAAGAATGTGTTTGGTTCACTTTAAGTGGGCATAAAATCGTGCTCCCATATAATTTATAAATTAATTTGTCATAAATTTTAAGATTAAAAAAAATGTAAGGATTATTTTGTTTCTCATTTCGCTGTGTTCGTTACTTACATTACATACCGCACTTCTACCACTTGTTCAAAGTGACTCAATGGACAAAAGAGCATTGGTAATTCCATAAACGACAAGCGTATATTTATCTTTATTCAAAGAAACAAGAGCATTTTTATCAAGTTATTTTTTAAAACTACAAAGCAACAGACAACGTCGTGATCTATATTTTGAAGTCTAAATTTGGTTTCGATGCATAAATATATCGCTTGAAAGTGCTGTGCCAGTTTTTTGTTCTTGAAATGTCGGAGTTATTTTTGGATTATGGTTTTGGGAAGATAACATTTATTCGGTGGTGTGTACGATGTTGAGCGCTTTATCTGAGCGCTTGTTCAGCGAAATGGATAAGCTTCCATTTTGCAATATTGCAGAGGTCGCTTACATTGTTTATTTTTTGTATTGAAAAACATTCACGGATGTTATTTTGAGGATGGTAAAATTATCACACATGCCAATGTTGTGAAGCAGAGTATGCTCTGAGTTATTGAGTGTGTAAAGTAACTTGATATATCACCCTTTTTGGAGCACGATATATCGAGGGCCGAGAAAAATTTAAAGAATAGATTAATTATCGCAATTCATACATTATATCATGTGTTTCTTTTAATTATGTAAAACTAATAGGGTTGAATATTTTCGTATATACCAGCTCATTTGAAATTTTCTATTTTCCTTTCAGGGTCTGCCAAATCAAAAACGGGGCCATGGTGGCTCAGTAGGTAGTCGCAGTACGCTAGCAATCTACGAGTTGTAGACTGAGCAGGTTCAATTCTTCCTGAGTAGATTTCTCACTTCTGTGTTAGTAAACTTTCCTTGCGTGTGTGCAGTTAGAAGATAGCGAATAGCAACAGGTAGGTTGCGAGTTCAAAACTCGATGCAACCAGACCTTCGTGCGCATGGGGGCTGGTGCACGTACTCAAGTGGGCGTGGGGGGAAGTTTGGGGAATGGGATGCCAGCTCAGGTGTTGATCTCGTCATCTGATCGTGGTTCAAAGGAATGAGGTGTTGTCCTCGGATCTTTTCCTTCGTGGTTGATCCCGGACCGTCGGCTATAGCCCGTTATGTTGCACCAGTGCGACATTAATTCGACAACCCAAACCAACCCCTTGTGTATGTATGTCCATTCCTTCATCTTGTCTGTCTTGTGTCTGGCTCAGCATGACCATATATGGCCTCAAATATCCTCACGTTGATGTGGTGAGGAAGTTTGGAAATTGGGGGCCAGTTCAGGTGTGACCTCATTATCTGATCGTGGTTCAAAATGACGAGGTGTTGTCCTCTGTTCTTTCCCTTCGGGATGGATCCCGGACCGTCGCCAATAGACAGTTGTGTCGCTCCAGTGTGACTTTAATTGACTATTCACCTATCTCTAAAGAGATTGATATTTCCCCTCTGCTGTCCACAAACTTGAAAATCAGCAGGGAAGAAGCAAGAAAGTGTGATATAGGTCGAAAACGTGATACATCGAAAGAGTACTTAACGATTAGATCAATGCAGAGATTTCTTGCACTGTGACATGGCTAATTGTGGGGGATAAAAGTTTTCGAAGAAAGTAATAGATTGGGCTGATTGTAAAAGTTCGTTTTGGCACTAGATGGCGTAATTGCATAGCAAAATCGCAGTGTTATCTACTTCACGCGTGTAAAGTTTTGATGTTTGAAAGAAGGAATTCTAGCGAGTATTTTTTAGGGGGGAGGGGGGGGATTGTGTTATTTGGTTTTGGTTTTTAAACTTTGTTAAGCATTAAAAATGGCAGAAAACAAGAATTTTCAACATACGAGTATTATGCTTTTTTATTTCCGAGAAGGCAAGAATGCTTCCCAGACGCAAAAGAAGATATGCGTTGTGTACCGCCAGGGGTGCCGTTGTCTCCACGTGCCGGGAGTGGTTCAGAAAGTTTCGTCACTTGGATCAGTTCTTTAGACAGAAATCTCAGGACTTCCATAAGCGCGGAATCATGCAGTTACCGGAGAGATGGCGAAAGGTCATCGAACAGAACGGCACATACTATATTGATTAAGGTGTATGTATACACTATAAATCACGAAAACTGACCAAAATATCGATCGATTTTTTAATAATTCAAAATATTGTCCAACCCTTTAGCTTTCAAACGATACCAAGATCTTGTAAGTGTTCGAAATAGTTTTCAAGTTACAAGGATTTGGGATAGGTACTGTCACCTTAGACAAACAAGTTTCTAAAACTTTAAACTCGATTTCTGAAGAACTATATTTTTAGAAAGGGATGCTTCTTTCGAACAGTGATAACTCAAGAATGAATTGATCTATTATAATTACTTTTGTGTCATTATAATCTATATAATACAGTGGATGTTTTGACCCTCAGTCGAAGTTATTGGCTAAGAAATGAATTTTTAGTTGATTTTTAAATGTTGAAATTCCTGAAAAAATCTTTATTTTTTAGACTTCCTTCGTGAAAGGAAATTGTAAAAAAGAACGTATTCCCTCTAGCAACTTGATGGAGGGTCAAAACATGAAGAATAATATTAGGAATGATTTCCAACAGGAATTGTCTTTCTGAACACATTAGAATTTGAGACATCACTGTTCAAAAAACACGGTAATTAGCTAATTATATATAAATTAAATAATTAATGAGTAGCTTAATAAGAATTTTTCACACTACAATGAATTTAAGCACAAACCAATGCAAAAAAACTTAATTTTTAAAGTCAAAATTTTTAAAAAATATTCTAGTGTATACATACACCTTAAATGTAATTTTTAGTAAATAAAATTTTCCTTCAATTTTTGTCAAAATAACGGGACGAACTTTTGCATCAACCCAATAAATGTGTGTTGAAATTGTAAATATTACACGAATAATCATTGATGTTACTCCCCGATGGCGTCTATAGGTTCAGTCCTCTGTTGTCACGTTTGGTGTCCTCAAATTCAATATTCGTCAACCGTTAGTCTGCAACGAAAGCAAGTGTCTCACATCACGTACAGTCGAAGATAGATCGAAGAAAAGAGGCACTTTGATGACCCTAGAATCCGATTTATGGTGATGCATTTATTGCATAATTCTTTCTCTCCCGCGGAATGCCACCACCACGCATTGTCGGACGGATTCCGCGTGGGTCGACCGTCTGCGGGCGACCGGCGGTGATTTACGGTCGATCGGCCCCGTTCTATAAATACACACTTTCGAACGGTATCGGCGTTCGAACAAGCGATCGTAAAAAGAAGAGCTGAGTTACGAGGCGTTCGGTTCTTTTGTTTCCGCATATTTGTCCGCGGCAGACGACAAATCACCCGGCCGACCCTGGGGTGGAGGAGGGTGGTGGAAGGAAAACAAAATTCGTTTGTCTATCGGCAGCAGACAGTGGCCGCCCCTCCCCCACTTCCATCGATGCGTCTGAAGCGCCTTGGAAGGAACGAAACCACTTGAGGATCGCTCCCCCGCCCCTGTATCGAAAATTTTACAGTTCAGTGATGCCCGTTCGAATGGGATCTCCAAAAGCAGTTTACGGGGAAGAAATTGGGGGTGGCCCCATCTATTTCCGATCGAATTGCCGTAGTGCTAAATAAACACTCCGTTTACTTCTGGTGGCAAGTCTTGCCTCTAGCCTCCGTATGCCAGCTCCCTATACGGGTTTAGGGTGGCGGTAGCCCAGTTGGAAGAGCAACGGATTAGCAACCGGAGGGTTGCGAGTTCGAAACTCGGTCCAACCAAAGACCGTCGTGTATACGGGGGCTGGTGCACTTTAACCCTTTCACCCCGACTTTGGCATGATTAAAATTTAACTCTGAAAAGTAGTTTAATTTAGTAGTTTAGTAGTTTTTGCTCTTTTTGACGGACGACCGTACTTTCGCGTTCTTTTTGTGTTTGCTTTCTCCCTTTCAACATTTATTAGTTGCTCAGCTAAGGGGACCATGAATGATAATAGTGGTTCTGTTTTATGTTCCACATCACACTTCGTAATCCATGCATTCACAACAGAAATCATAACTAAAAATCTTTTTCCACCACTTGTCTGATTTTCTGCCATGACCCTAAAAAGTGGCCATTTCATCACAGCGGTCAACTCCATTCATGTACATATTGTAGTGGGAAATGGCTTCTGGGCAACTAACGTCTAATTTTGTACCATCTCTTTGTTTCCGAACCACGGTCACTCATTCATCAGAATACATAGGCGTGCTCAAAACCATAAGTCCGCCATTTGCAATCTGAAAGTATTGCCAGGTTTCTTTAGTCATATTTTTATTCCCTAATTCCTTAAGAACACTGAAAACATAAAACCCATTCAAAAGTGGGATTTATT
Source organism: Meta bourneti (assembly GCA_933210815.1). Taxonomy (NCBI): domain Eukaryota; kingdom Metazoa; phylum Arthropoda; class Arachnida; order Araneae; family Tetragnathidae; genus Meta; species Meta bourneti. Next base: position 102,044,733 of record OW119925.1, read on the forward strand.
CACCCAATCTAATCTCTGGGACGTATATGCTCATTAGGCCCGAAAGGGTTAAATCTGACGTGGCCTCAAATATTCTTACGTTGGCGTGGTGTGGAAGTTTGGAGAGTGGGGTGCCTGCTCAGGTGTTGACCTCGTCATCTGACCGTGGTTCAAAATGACGAGTCGTTTTCTTTGGATCTTTCCCTTCGGGTTTGATCCCGGACCGTCTCTAATAGCCCGTTGTGTCTCTCCAGTGCGACGTTAATTAATTAAAAATCAAAATTAAATAAAACCTCCTTGTTGGAATCCTCGTACCCAAGGTCCTTCAAGACCCACCGTGGATGAAGGAATCAATGGATATGAAATCTGGCGATTTTGGTGACCAGACCTGTTCTAGGTTTTGTAACCGATTGCAGAGCCTCCTATCGTCGAAGGCGCTTAGACTAAAAACATTTCTCTTGTAGTTATCAATAAAACGTGTAAATGTACTTTGGAGTTGCCACTTTTAGTAGATCTTCCAATAAGCAGAGGCAACTCCCCATAAATGAACACGGACAAATAACCCTTATAAGTCTTAATCCCTGACCATTCCTCCTTGAGAAATGGGATTTTTACTTCAGTGTCCACACCAACTGAAAAGCATAGGGGTCCAGTCGTCCACCATTATGGTACTATTAGATTAATGGGGACCCGATGAGGGGAACTGATAGGGGTCGACACGTATTAGGGGGCCATTAGAGCCCACACTGGAGCAGATGATGAGAGATGGATGATGCCATTTCATCTCTGAAGGGGTGGTAAGCCCCTGCTCGGGTTGTCAGGGGGGCGTAAATCTAATGGGCTACCCGGAGTAGAAGGGGTCCACTGTATCGAGCACTCTTTTCTAAGTTAACCCTCTTGGATTGACGAGATATCTCATTAGCAAAATTGACCAGATCTTGATGGAAGGGATGTCTCGTCAGTGGATGAAAACTGTCCAGGTCTTGATTTTCTCATCATCCAATATCTTGATGTTGAGCTATATCGTCGTTATTCGAAATTGGTCAGATCTTGATGGACGAGATATCGCGCCGAAACCACTTGGAGGGTTAATGCGCAGATATGTGCGAATGTAAATATGCAGAGGGATAGACCCTCCTGAAGACTCCATAGAAGCTGGCGCATCTAAGAGAACGGCAGGGCTTTCAATACTAAAATATGGGCATTAAAACCTGCATTAGACGAGGGAGTTTATTTCGTAAAGTAATTGAAATGTTTTCTAAGTAGAAAGGGGGCAGTAAACTGTTACAGATGGACAATGATTGGTTGGTTTTGAGTTTTATGGCGCATGGATCATATTTGGCCATGCTGGGCCAAACACAAGACAGAAAATGCCAAGTAATTTTGAAAAGAAAAGATGGAGAGAAGAAGAGAAAGATCGCTTGGGCATCCTGGGGTCTCGACTCTCATATTCACCAGAAGCAGTAAATCCCATAGCTAAAGAATAGATCTCTTGGGTACCTCGGGTTCGTGAACACATCTAAAGAAGACTTACCCCCGAGGGGTATAGACAGTGAAATCAACTATCATAATATTATTATAGCATTAGTTTTCTGTTCTTGGTAGGAAGGTATTTAATTAACGTCGCACTGGAGCAACACAACGAACTATTGACGACGGTCCGGGATCTATCCCCAAGGCAAAGATCCGAGGACAACACCACGTAATTTTGAACCACGGCCAGATGACGAGAACACCTGTGTTGGCACCCCACTCTCCAAACTTGCCAATGAGAGGATATTTGAGGCCAATGCACCAGCCTTCTTTGTACAAGACGGTCTTTGGTTGGATTCAAACTCTCAACCCACCGGTTTCTAATCCGTTACTCTTCCAACCGAGATACCGTGACCCCTTCTGTTTCTGAAAGCAAGGCTAGTAGTGGTGGAAATAAGCGATCAAATGTTGCTGCAAATCTAGAGGCTTTTGGTCCAGAAAAGATGGTAATGATGTGAGAAATTTCTACCATATTTTTGCTAAATAAGGGCGGGTCCTAGGGCGCCCCAAAATATTCCAAGATTTTCACTCAAGTTAAACTTAGCCCACATGGTTTTAGAATCGAGCCATCTATATGTTGATGCAGTGATAGGTTGACTGGTTTTGGGTTTGAAGAATCGGCGAATTTGATCCATTTGATATGTATTTTTTTAAAGCTTGGTTTTTGGAGGTCTGTGATAACAACAGATATGCTATAACTCGAAGGTTGCTAGCGCAGTGGGCATACCCACTGAGCCACGACGGCCCCAATATGGAACAGGAAATGAGGGTGGATGTGTCCAGTTTGATTACAAGATTCGAATGTGAATACAAACGGTTCACTCGTCCAGCAATGTGTGTCTTGCATTATTAATGCACTTCGAAGCCAGACGTCTCATTGCCCCTGAAAGTTAATTGCTTCAAAAATTAATAATCGTTCCGTTTTCTTCGGACAGGTGGCGCACGAGTCGGTGAAAGGGGAGATTTCAGTTCCCCAATCGGTTTCTTGTGATCGGTAACAAAAACCAAGAATCGTCTGCGACTGGCGCAACCCCATTCCTCGGAGTTTGCGAACCGTGAGAGGCAGAGCAGCAAACCTCCATTCCTCCCTCACGAAGGTCACGCGACGATCCCGTCACGGTCCCGCGCGCGTGACCCCGTCTCCCCCCTTTCCAGAACAAACCGTGAATGGGCATTTGTTTACAAACACGAGGAAGAAGGAAAGGAGCAACTCGACTCCAGACTGCCGCCGTGCGTCACAGTGGGTTCTTCGTTCGCCCGGGGGCAAGAGGGGGGTTTCTAGAATGATCGAAAAGGTTGTCGGCGACAAAGACTCGGTTACAATGTTACCGAGAATGAAACAAAAGAGGGTACTAATTAAAAAGTACGTTTGTTGACATGGGAGAGACTCGGCGGGCTGTCTGTTTGTAGACTCGTGTTTCTCCTCCGGAAGGTTCTTGAAATGTGTTGAAGGTTAGACATTTCAATAAGTGTTATTTTATCCTGGTGTCGTGTTCCTGTTGGTCTCGAAAGATTGAGAGGTTTTGTTTACCTTACAACTTAATACTGTCTACCTTGAAAATTACTTCCGCCACTACATCTTCGCCTATCTATTCATGTAGTAACGGGCCTTATCCCATTCGAGTCTCCGTCGCCTATAACTCGCAGGTTGCTACCGTCGTGGGCAAACTCAGTGAGCCACGGAGATCTCCAGAATAGCTTGGAGTGCTTAACACCAATTCCTAATATCCCTAAATCTGTCGTGGGCCCCAAATGTCCTCACGTTGGCGTGGTGTGGAAGTTTGGAGAGTAGGGTGCCAGCTCAGGTGTCGTCATCTGACCATGGTTCAAAATGACGGTGTTGTCCTTCGGGGGTGATCCCGGACCGTCACCAATAGCCCGATGCGTTACTCCAGTGCCGACGTTGATTAAAATACCTACCTAATAGCCCTGTTGTGTTGTGCCAGTACTACGTAAATTGAACTATCTACTAACAGAAATTTATATGAACTTTTGGAATTGAAATTTTAGCTCTTCGATTCCGGCGGATTTGGGCTGTTTGGGGGTGTTATGGCGCAAGGGCCATTTTTGGCCATGCTGCGCCAGACACAAGACATACAACATCAAGTAATAGTCGCACACACAATGAAAGCTTTACTGACACAGAAGGATTGTATGGCGATAAAGTGTACCATTATTGCAATCTACACGTTAGTCAAATTCGATCGCATATTAATCACATCACACGATTCCTTGTTAAAAACGCGGCCACGGTAGCCCAGTTGGAAGAGCAACGGATTAGCAACTGATGGGTTGAGGGTTGGAAACTCTTTCCAGCCTAAGACCGTTGAATACGTGGGGAGGCTGGTGCATGTTTTATCTCTCGTGGCCTGAAATGTTCTCACGTTGGTGAGTTGTGGAGGTTAGGAGAGTGGAGTGCAAGTTTCAGGTGTTGACCTCGTCATCTGACCGTGGTTCAAAATGTCGAGGCGTTGTCTGCGGAGGGGATTGATCCCGGACCGTCGCCAATGGTCCGTTTAGTTGCTCCACTGCGACATTAATTACCTACCTGAATATCTGCTTGAAAGGCTGTTATATCACGAAAGACACAGGGGTGCCAAAAATGTAGCATGGCAAAAAAAATAAGGACAATATTGATTATACGTATAAACAAAATATTATGTTTCAAGTGCATTCATCTAATGATTAAAGCAACAGGGACCTAAGATGGCGCCCGTGATTACTCATCGACCTTCTAATGAAATAGACGGACCATGTGGGCGGAGTCGCTGTCTTAAGATCTTTGAAGGGTAAATCACAAATCGACTTAGCCGATTGGCTACGGAAGCGCAGACTAGTGTTTTTGATCACGGTGGATAATCAGTTCAACCAATCAATAATTTAGAATTCTTGCTTTTACCCACAACCACGTGACAGATCATCAAACCGAGGAGCAATTGGAAGAAATAATGTGAAGCTGCGGGCACATGCTCCGTCTATTTCATTTTAAGGTCGATGTGATTACTACATGAAGAGTGATTCAGTAGATTCCACATGGTCATCAGTAGATCCCATATGTCGGGTTCTCCGGCCAGATACCGAGAAATGCTATCAAAGAGGGACCAGTAGACTTCCATTTTAGCGGAAGTGGGGGTTGTTCGGAGGTCTGTCATCCGGGGGTGCGGGAAATTTCGGAGGGAAAGGAAAAAAGGGCATCGTGGAGGAAGGACGTGACAAGAGTCCTTCATTTCGCAAGTCCATGAACTTCTTATTTTGAAAGAAATATATGAATTTCAACTGAAAAGAGAGTCAAGTAGACAGGACGTGGTGCCGCTGGAAGACAACGTGCATCATGCGACTAAAGATTCCTACTTTATGCAAAGAAATGCAAATAAAGTATGTGTATAATAAATCCGAGTTAATTGGAATGTGGAAATTAAAGGAGTAGTTCACACACACATGTACCAGCGCCATCCTTATTGAGAGGAAAGGAAGCGATCCAAACATTTCAACACCGTCTAATTAACCCTCGTGTAGTAAAAAAAAAGACCCTAGAGTGACGTATCAAACCAAACTACGAAATATTACCCCGTGTTATCAGAGCGGTTATTCCTTTCATAAAGGCATTCCAAACGGGAAGAAAGCTATATTAGAACAGAAATCGGTCAGCAAAGGGTTAATTTTTAATTTGCAGACTTACCGTCTCTTCCAACCCCGCCAGCGACCTTATCCCTACAAAAAGGGGATAAGATCGCCTGTACTGTGGTACAGAAATTCGAAGACGAGAAGTTTCCAGGGAAATGTGGAAAGTTGTATTGTAAGCTTTTCATATAAAGGGGCGAAATCGATACATTTATGAATTTAAATATTGAGTACTTGTGGGAACACGAATATTTTTATTTCCAAAAGGGGCCTGTTTATGGTTATATGGTGCAAGGGGCCGTATTTGGCCAAGCTGCGCAAAGCACAACATCAAGCAATAGACATACAGACATTTGAAAAATTTTACTGGCACAAAGTGTGAAATCTGCACCCAGGGTGGAATCGAAACTCGGAGTACTGGTTTTCTAATTTCACGTGTAGGAGGCTGCACCGATTGGAAATAGTTCCAAGTTCACGTAGTTTTAAAATTGCTGACACTAAAATGAAGTGCATTGGGTAGTTACACACTACCAGTTTGATATTCGACGTAATTACGATCCTGACGGGAATATAATTAACAATACAACAGTCAATGGCACTCCACCCAGTTTTGCAAAGTTGTCCCTCTCCGATCAAAAGGAGTGACGCGTCATTGAAAAGAGCCTTGTTGACCGAGCCATATTGTTAGCGCGTCGTGAGTTCCAGTTCAAGGTCGTCCACAGGGTTGTGAGCCCGCATTGTGTCAGCAGCACGGATATTTATCGCCTCTTGGGCAACGGGAGCTCCTCTGCTGAAACAAATCCTGCAAGTTTCAGCAGGATGTTTTTGTAAAGCAACTCTTGTATTTTGTAACCTGCTTCAGGTCAAGACTGCACCGAGCACTCAATGCTGAAAATCTGACAGTGAAATGCAGATCCGCGAGGAAAGTTTTGTTTGTTACCTTTTCAAGTCGTAGATGATTTGATCGGGTCAATCTGTTGAAAAGGGAGTGGGAAATATTTTCCTCCTATACTTGGTCAAGGACTACCAGCGACAGAGCAGACTGGTAAAGCGGAGTGAAGCCTCGTCCTCATTAGAGAACTGTAACATGTAAAGTAATCGGTTTCGGAAGTGGAAGGCACGTCCACAATATCCCCGTAACACCCCGCGAGCCAGACGAATCCGCGATGATCAGAGCGTGCTCACGGGCTGACGAATCCGCGATGATCTGAGCGTGCTCGCGAGCAGACAAATCCGCGATGATCAGAGCGTGCTCGCGAGCAGACAAATCTGCGATGATCTGAGCGTGCTCGCGAGCAGACAAATCCGCGATGATCAGAGCGTGCTCGCGAGCAGACAAATCTGCGATGATCAGAGCGTGCTCGCGAGCAGACAAATCCGCGATGATCTGAGCGTGCTCGCGAGCAGACAAATCTGCGATGATCAGAGCGTGCTCGCGAGCAGACAAATCCGCGATGATCAGAGCGTGCTCGCGAGCAGACAAATCCGCGATGATCAGAGCGTTGTAACGGCAGCTAGAGAAACGATCACCACGACAACGTGGGAAAATGGAAAATCTTGTTGACTCAGGTGTCGAGAGGAAAAGCCCACACTCCATAACGACCACCCGAAAACATCTTAATGATTTCTTAACGACAGCCAGCCAGCAGGGGTCGGAAATCGCTGTGGTTTCAAAACAAAGGGCAGGCGCCTTTCTGTCGCTCTCTTCGACATTTCGAGACCAAGAAGATTGATATAAATGATGATGAGTTTCCGACAGGGTTTGATGGACCCTTTCAAGTCGGCCGAAGTCTGTCGTAAAAGTTGAGGGGAAAGACCAACGTGAGACAGCCAATCAAGAACGTGAGAAATCTTCAACACCCAATCCAGCACCGACTAAAAGGCGGACCAGAAACGGAAAGGAGGAGTCGATAAGCACCCAACATATAGAGAGTTTTTTACAGAGATCACGAGAGGAAAGACGAGAGGAGAGACGGAGACAGAGGATCACAGAGGATCAGAGAGAGAGCTTGGAGAGGCGGTCAGCAGAGACCGTTTTAGGAGCTTGAAGTGAATATCCGTTCACTGTTGTGCATTTATCCCACCTTGGGATCCTATACTCGCCGGAGTATTTTAGTGAGAAAGGCTCTACCGTAGCCGTAAAGGAGAACCCTCCTAGAGATCCGTGTAACTGCTCATCCTAGTAGTGATCCTGTCCGGAAAGACTGAGATTTCCTGCCTTGGAACTCTGTACTCATTCGAGTAATTTTGTGTTGAGAATAGGCTCACCCGTAGCCGTGCGTTAGACTTCCCCGAGCGAAATTGTGAGGCTCGCCAGCAGCCCTAAGCGCCTCGATAGAACTTTGGACCTTCCAAGGAACTAATATTAATGAACTTTACATTCATTTTCCGACTTTTTGTACAAATTGTAAAATAAACCAATTTAGTCCAGAATCGGATATTTTCAATGGTAACTAGTCTAGCTACCCGTGAATCAAGACGTTGCAGCGTGCTCGCGAGCAGACAAATCCGCGATGATCTGAGCGTGCTCGCGAGCAGACAAATCTGCGATGATCTGAGCGTGCTCGCGAGCAGACAAATCCGCGATGATCTGAGCGTGCTCGCGAGCAGACAAATCTGCGATGATCTGAGCGTGCTCGCGAGCAGACAAATCCGCGATGATCTGAGCGTGCTCGCGAGCAGACAAATCTGCGATGATCAGAGCGTGCTCGCGAGCAGACAAATCCGCGATGATCTGAGCGTGCTCGCGAGCAGACAAATCTGCGATGATCTGAGCGTGCTCGCGAGCAGACAAATCCGCGATGATCTGAGCGTGCTCGCGAGCAGACAAATCCGCGATGATCTGAGCGTGCTCGCGAGCAGACAAATCCGCGATGATCAGAGCGTGCTCGCGAGCAGACAAATCTGCGATGATCAGAGCGTGCTCGCAAGCAGACAAATCCGCGATGATCTGAGCGTGCTCGCGAGCAGACAAATCTGCGATGATCAGAGCGTGCTCGCGAGCAGACAAATCTGCGATGATGAGAGCGTGCTCGCGAGCAGACAAATCCGCGATGATCAGAGCGTGCTCGCGAGCAGACAAATCCGCGATGATCAGAGCGTGCTCGCGAGCAGACAAATCCGCGATGATCAGAGCGTGCTCGCGAGCAGACAAATCCGCGATGATCTGAGCGTGCTCGCGAGCAGACAAATCTGCGATGATCTGAGCGTGCTCGCGAGCAGACAAATCCGCGATGATCAGAGCGTGCTCGCGAGCAGACAAATCTGCGATGATCAGAGCGTGCTCGCGAGCAGACAAATCCGCGATGATCTGAGCGTGCTCGCGAGCAGACAAATCCGCGATGATCTGAGCGTGCTCGCGAGCAGACAAATCTGCGATGATCTGAGCGTGCTCGCGAGCAGACAAATCCGCGATGATCTGAGCGTGCTCGCGAGCAGACAAATCTGCGATGATCTGAGCGTGCTCGCGAGCAGACAAATCCGCGATGATCAGAGCGTGCTCGCGAGCAGACAAATCTGCGATGATCAGAGCGTGCTCGCAAGCAGACAAATCCGCGATGATCTGAGCGTGCTCGCGAGCAGACAAATCTGCGATGATCAGAGCGTGCTCGCGAGCAGACAAATCTGCGATGATCTGAGCGTGCTCGCGAGCCAGACGAATCCGCGATGATCAGATCGTGCTCGCGAGCAGTTGAATCCACGGGGGTGGAGTTATTCCCAAGCGTTTTCGGTTCTCGGCATCCTCTGTGTCAAGATTTACCCACGCTACCCAAAATCAAAACACGGGCCTGTCTATGAATCGAATAACTATCTAATAGGAAAATAGGCTGCAATGCGCATGTTTTTCGACGTCTACACAAAAACATGCACATTTCGGATGTTCTTGTCGCATGCCCGACCATTCTGTGGCAGACACATCAACATTGAATCGTTTTCTAGTCCTGCTGTACGATAATCCCTTTAGACTAAAAAAGCTTATTGAGTTCGATTGATTCATAATTGCTAAGTCCTCGTACTTCTATGTTATCGGTGTTGCACCTCTATCCTTCCTGGAGTCTTGTGTGTCGAGACTTCAGATTGCTATTTCACTGTGGTACTCATCTAAGTAAATCCAACACAGAATAATAATTAGTTCAGTATCAATTACGTACTTCTGAAATAGTACATTTTTATAATCACAGGATAATTTTTTGAGTTTTTATAAAGTCCATCAGTAGAAATTGAACACTATCAATATATATATTTCCAGCACATATATATTTATATCAAAGAATGAAATTTAGGAACAAATTGTATACCTTAAGATGACTATTTCTTTATTATATAGTTTCTGGTGGGACAGGTTTTCAAAATTTTAATCGATAGGGAGTTTTTGAGCTATTGTTGATGATCAAAAATTCTACGTACTTTTTTAAAGAGTTTGAAATTGCCTGATTTAATACAATATTGAGATCCATGGGTCGTTTGACGAAGTTTGAAGTAAAACTGAGTTCACTACTGAGCTCACTCCAAACTGATTGGAACAATTGAGTTCCAAGATGGACTTGTGTTTTAATTGCTCTTCATGACTCGTAGGAGACGAACAGACGATGGTTTATTGGCCTTTTTGCTTGAAGGTTTATTATTTTGAGGTGTTTTTCCTGGATCGCGGCAAGTAGTATCTTGAACAGAAAACCACGAACGGTTTCCTAAATTGAGAAAATAAGAAACGAGTTTGGTATTTGACGACCAATAGAACGCATTGCTTAAGCCTTGCATCTACGTAGGAGGTGAAATTCAGCTCGTCAGTCTTGTAAGTATTGCAATGAGAAGAAGTAGAAACACAGTACGCAATAACAAATATTGCCAACGCAGCAAGACGTAATCCCAATGACGCGTTTCCACCCAAAAGTGCAATCAACTGTCTCAGAACAATTCCTCTCTGCAATAAAGAACCATTTCGCAAGATTCCTGCATCTCATTTTCACCTACGCAGGTAAGATGTGTGTGCATAGGCTAATTCGCCTCTTGTCTTAATGCTGCTCGAATTCATGGACAAGGTTAATTAAGACATCCGAAGACGTCCGCTGCACAAACACGGGTCCGACACGTTGCACCAGGATTGCAGCCCAAGAGAGGTTAAAGACACGGCGCTTGTCCTAATTAATCCCATGAATTCAGCTGCCCTCTATATGCAGACGAACTGAGGTTATCGGCCTATAGGCCTTCACCTTGAAATTAATTTAGGCATCGCTCATTTCATTAGCCATCTTCGCCTGATGCGGGCTCTCAAGATCGTGGTATTATTCTTGGGTATCAGGCTGATCAAATTGATGTAGGCCTAAGTACACACGACATTTGCATCAGAGACTCATTTTTCCAAAGCTCTTGCCCTTTTCACGGTCAAATCATGTTCATGGAGACCGTGTTGTCGTGCTGTTTTCAGGGTCGAAGAAGTCAGAAAACTCGTAATGTTATATAAGTTGGATAATGCGACACTTGAAATCTATTGCTAGGAGTGTTGCAGGGATGGCACAAAAAATCAAACCTTGACTTTGACTCTAAAATTCTAACATAAGCAACTAACTCCAAAACACACACATTTTGATAACTGGTTGGGAATGATCCTCTTGATTAGGAGTAGCCAATACTCAGACAGTAATCCCAAATTTATCACCCCAATGAAACAGAAGCTAGGTCATTTGAATAAAAGTATTCTGGAATCTTACAGAAAGATTAACCTCTCCAATTATGCATCAGCCGAATCTGTTTAGTTTGTTAGTCCTCAGAATTTCTCATTCGTAGTAGGGTATTCGTGTGTGAAATACAGAGGGATGAAGATCATTTGAACAGGAGTGTTCGGGAAACAGACAGAAACCAAAGATTAATCACTCCTAATTTAGCATCAACCTAATAAGGTTAGTACCAACCATGGAAAACCTATACTTGAACTAGGTTATCTTATCCAAAACTCATGGGTCTCGATGCTTATCATTGAAGTCTTGACTTTCATTGACAGGTCAACTTTTAGAAACCATGAAACCCCAAGTAGCCAGTCCGTCATAGGCACATGCGAAGATCAACCTCAGAACACAGATCTTCAATCTGCCATTCTCCTAATGAGTGTTCCAACAACTCGGCGACCGCATGATATAGCTAGTACCAACGACAACCTCTGTAGCTATAGCTAAACCAGTTTGAAATAACCATGGTACACTATCAGGAGTGTCCTAGTACCTAATATAACCTCGACAGGATTTTCAGTATCATTGAGTGATATGAAGAGAAGATGCTCTGGTGTTAAACTAATAAAATAGATACTACTCCGATGTCACAATTTAATATTGAAGCTGGACGAAGTGTAAAGAGTTAAAGATGGCATACACAGATGATAAAGAGCATCGAAAGGAAACTTACGATCTAGTCGCGGACATCCTGAAGTGAGAATACAGGTTGACGTCAAGTTCATGCTACTTACCTTTCTCAGTGTTCATTTCGAAGCCTCTGTGATACCAAGCATCACCGGATGTGTCTCCGAGTGATAAGCCGCTTGGGCAATTGGCAAATTACTCCTAGCCCACCCCAAAGGTCCGGAGAATAGTTCAAGCATTAGAACCACGACAAGGCGTGTAGGTTCAAGTAAGTCATATGACGGTCACCGAAATAAGACATGCCTATGTGGAAATTTCACCTAAGCCCTGCAAGCTTAAGCCCGAACCAGGATATAAATGGTAGGACGAATAAATAGGTAAAAGCCTCAATCCGTTCCCCGCTTTAAAGACACCGATTAAGGTCCATGCAAGGTTGACCTGAAGGGCACAAACTGGTCACATATACACACATGTGAGAAAACTTGTCAGCCTACGGTAGGCGAGCGATGTCTATTTACACCCTGTGAATAACGATTCTCGTGCAAATTCGTCGAGACTTTTACTATATTTTCCTCCTCCTTCCCTACATCAGTAGTGATTTCAGATAGTTGGAGCGGACGGGACCCCCAACAAAGAAGGTGATACTGGATATACGTTTCCATTGATTTACAATCACAGGAGTATATCACTTTTGCCAAATCTGTAAAGATCTGACTGAAATGTACAACGTTCAGAAAAATGTATGAGGTTACTATCATTTCTGATTGTAGTGTGGTGTTCAGAAATTTCCACCAGGGCCTTAAACATTAAACGACCTGTTTCCTTGGAATTATTCGCAGAGGAAAATATTGGACTTCCTTTCAGCGACAATGAGCTAACCTACATTTTCTTTAAACATAGAAAATGAATTGTTGCAGACACAGGGAAAGAAACTGGTATAAACTGGGTTACAGCATTGTTTAATAGATGCTTAGTAACAGCATTGGATTAATCAAACTTTTCCAATAATACGGGGACGATAATATTAATTTCTACCTGTAGAACATTTACGACAACATTGTAAATTGGCTCGTTGTCGCCATAAGATCCTCAATTGGCTTCTGCTTTTTTTAATTGTAATTTTAAATCCATATTGTGTTCCTTTCCTTCAGATCTTTGAAGTACATGTATTATTTCATTCATGTCTTACAACTAAAAGACACTGGTTGAGACTTATAGAATATCTTACTTTTCTTTCAAGCAACATATTAAAGTTATTTCTTGTTCGTAAATAATTGATGAAGAAACAGAAATTTTGGATATGAAGGATTAGGAGAATTATTTCATCTTTGAAATTGATTTAATTTGGTTTGTGCGTTGAACTAAACCTTTCAAAAACCAATTTTTATTTGTATCTTTGTGTCATGTTGAACATTTGGTTGATTTGAATGCAGTTGAAAACGGAAAATCATGTCGAAATTTGACCGAAATAATTCGACAAGATACTACCGATCGACATTCTGTGTTCACCCAATTATATATTTATAAATATCGAAATCAAATATCTACAAAAACTTACCTCTTCGTTACTGTACACCGCCTATTGCAGTGGTGTGATTGACTTTCATTAATTACTACAGTTATTTCAAGACGCTTTTCATTTATTGACGTTTGCTGATGGTGTCCAGTTTATAGGTAAAACAGTTTTACCTGGGGATCCGCTGAACTATGGCAAGAGGCCGGAGCTTTAAGTCAGATGGGGAGTGAATGGAACTCTATTTCTCAAGACTCGGCCCGGAACCTGTTGTATTCTCATCAGAGGATGAGTCCCGGCATGGACGCTGGCTAGTGTCCGGAGATGACATTTGGGTCACTCATGCCTCTAAGCAACAGACCAGTTCGGTCCTCACTGTCTCTCCTCTTCTCTCTTCGTTAGGGCCAGGCAGAAAGCGGACAAGGCACTCCTTATTGTTAGGACAACTCCGTTTTCGCCTCGACTCTCGCCAATCCAAGGGAAATCTGTGGGCCGCGGTAGGCCGGTTGGAGGAGTAACGGACTAACAACCGGAGCGTTGCGAGTTCGAATCCAACCAAAGACAGTCGTATTCAAAGGGGCTGGTGCACGTTAAATCTGTCGTTACCTCAAATGTCCTAACGTTGGCATGGAGTGGAAGTTTGGAGAATAGGGTGCCAGCTCAGGTGTGACCTCATTATCTGACCGTGGTTCAAAATTACGAGGTGTTGTCCTCGCTGTTGTCCTTTGAGTTTGATCCCAAATCGTCACCAATAGTCCTTTGTGTTGCTTCAGTGCAACGTTAATTAAAATACCTACCCCAAATTCTGTTTATACGTAAGATCAAGCCAAGGGCCATCAAAGATCATAACATAACACTATCTGTCTTATGAAAGACTTTTCTATTTGAACGGAAATTTTTTGTCGGTTTTAAGAATCCAGTAACATTCCTATGCTGACTATCTGACCAGAGCAGCGGCCAGTCTACCAATACCAAGGAGCTGTACGTTTGACCATTTGACCGCTAGTGAGCCATTAGTTGGTGTGAAAATAGCGGAAGAGTCTTACCTCTTTAGCCCCGAGAAAGATCTTGTCCTCTAAAAATTATTTTCCCGGGTATTTGAAGTACTTTGAAAGTCAGAAACGATGAAAAATCATTTTTAAATGGGTCCTTAGGGGTTATTCCCCAAATGGTTTTCTACCCATATGAGGAATTAATAATTATTACATTCATCCCATGGGTCAGAACATAAGATAGGTAGGTATTTTAATTAACGTCGCTCTAGAGCAACACAACGGGTTATTGGTCCGGGATCAATCACAAAGAGAAAGACCCGAGGACAACACCACGCAATTTTGAACCACGGTCAGATGACGAGGCAGCACCCGAACTGGCACCCTACTCTCCAAACTTCCACACCACGCCAACGGGAGGACATTTGAGGCTACGACAGATTTAACGTGCACCAGCCCCCTTTGTACACGACGGTCTTTGGTTGGATTCGAATTCGCAACCCTCCGATTGCTAATCCGTTACTCTTCCAACCGGGCTACCGCGGCCCTTCAGAACATTAGAATGTTTCTGGTTTGCAACAGCAGGGATTAACGAATATACTTTTACGTTTTGAAGAGAAAAAAAAGCTAATATTTTTAATGTACTCAAACAAGCACTCCACGAGTGAAGAGGTTAAATATATTCGTGGATAAATTTTGGAAACCTTATTGAAGACCCGATGCAAAACCTCTGAGTTCTAGTTCTCTCTGCCCTCGGCATCTGAAATAAATAACACAGTCGGTCACGTGCCATGACCTCAGGGGGATAAGGGGGAGGTGTTCCTGTGAGAACACCGAAAACAACCTGCAACATGTGTCACTGAACAGGGGGTACACATCTTCTTGAAGCCGCCCTCTGGCCAATCAGTGCACTACTTCATTGAATTACGCCGACTCTGCAACCCAATCAAACAACGTCCCCTTCCCAATCCGGGCAAAAACCGAACAGATGGATATGGAACAGAAATGGAAATAAATGTGAATTCGAACGTTGTGGGTGACTCGATATGGAACGCTTGACACACACCACTAGTACAGCCTTTTTCAAACACTTTTTGTCTGACTCCTTTCATGTGTGACGGTCATTCATTCCGCACTTAAAAACTTCTGCATAATTGTGTCCCGTATTTAAAGATTTCTGCGCGTATCCGTCACTGAAATTGATTTTTCCTTTACACCAAGGTAGAGAAGTTTGTTTTAGATTCCTTCTTCTTTCTTATCCCAGTGTAAAAAAAATTACACTAAGTTATTGAGTCTGTGCAAAAAAAGTTTTGGGGCAATGGCAGATGGGTCCTTAAAAATGTCTTCATGTATGGCCGTGAGAGGGAGAGGTTGGTAATAAGCCGCACTTTGTACAGGTGGGAAAGGATTTCTGGCCATCAATGAATATCATGTCTACATTCCTTGTGTGTGACAATGGTACCAATAAATTATCTTTCTGAGAGATTTTATAAAATTATCTCACATACCAACAGGGGCCGTCATGGCTCAGTGGGTTCACCCACTAAGCTAACAACCTGCGAGCTGTAGGTGGTGCAAGTTCAATTCCTCCCTGCGTGTATTTCTCTTCTGTGTCAGTAAAGCTTTCCTTGTGTGTGTATGTCCAATACTTGATGTTGTCTGTCTTGTGTCCGGCGCATCATGGCCAAATATGACTCTTGCGCCATAAACCCCCCCAAAAAACAATCGTGTGTGAATGACTATTACTTGATATTGTTTTGTGTTTGGGGCAGCCTTGGCCAAATATTATAACCCCTCCTAATATTATAAGCGCCATAACCCCTCCCCTCAAAAAAACCAACCAATCGGTCGTTGCTTTTTTGCACTGAAAATCCCTCTCATACAATCAATACAAAATTTAATTTCATTTAAAAGTATTTTGATTGATTTTAAATACATTTATCTAAATATTCGATGGAACTCTGAACGCATTTTTATTGAAGTGGGTCGTAAGTAAAGGGAGCCCTGGATCAGAGGGATCCTAAGAGTACAGGGAAACATCTGCCGCTTCTTTGGGAGGCGCGATTTGAAAACCTCTGCCCTAGTAGGACTGCGGACGAAAGTGACAAATGCGATTTCCCTGCACCACCCCCACCCCGGAGAGCAAACGACACAAGAAAAAATCCCTCGTAGTACTACTAAAAAGAGCAGAGGGAGCAGTGGAACATCTGTGACGTGCAGACGATCCTGCGCCTCTGCTCCGCATCCATTGATCCCGAGGACTAATTGGAAGAGTCTACCTGGACGGACCCCCTCTCCTCCCCGTCCCGTGTTCCAGCGATTTTGGCAGACGACCAACACAGTGGCGCCGACCGACCGCGCCTTCTCCGGATGGAATGGCAACGCACACACCCCGAAATAGATCACGGTTTCAGTTTTCTCTACGCGCTGCTCCTTTCCAGAGGGCTATTTCCAGATCTGAACTTGAATTTTCCTTTTTATCGTTTGGGATTGTGAAAAAGTTTAAAATTCTGCGGTGGAGTGAAGCAGAGAATGCCATCGAGAAATGACAAATTAGCAAAATTGTTTTTATCGTTTGCGTGAAATGAGAGGGATCTAACTTTTTTTCTTCTAAAGTTCGTGAAAGTTTTGAGGTGGTTAAAGGGAGGTATTGTGTTTTGAAATTGTTTCATTCAGATGAAAAGAGGAAGTAGAAGGGGTCTATTATTAAAATGTTTCTTTTTCTCTGGATTAATTTTTAAACTTATAAAATTGATAAATTTATTTTATCGTTTGGTGTTTGAATGGATGTCTATCATCAAACGATATCTATCACCATCATTCTACCACCAAATGATATTTACTTATTAAAACGCAAAAACACAAAATGTTAAAGGAATTTTAGCATATGATTCAGTTTGAGAGAAGGGCAAAAAATCTTAATTTTACTTTTTTCAATGGCAACATGATCATCCATTCTAATGTGATGACTTTTCAAATAATGCCCTTTTTAGAAACAATTTTTAAATTATAGTGTTCTTGTATCAATCAGATAAGTTTATAAATTTTACAAAATAACCTCATATTTACATTTAACATCCAGATATTTCTCCTATTTTTTTATTGTAAACATGTAGTATTAAAAAGAGACTTCTAAGAAAAGTTTCTCGAAAAGAGTTTGTTTAATTTTTATTTTTCGCTCATTTCTCTATTATTTGTAGAGGAAACGACGACCAAAACTGCAGAACTGTACTCGTTTTTAACATTTTGAATGTTTGAATTTAGATTCGTTTTTGAAGTCAAGTGTACTGAGAACGTGTAATTTAATTAAATAATTATATCTGAATTGCTCTTATGGTTCATTAAAACGGAAAAAGATTTTCGCAAAAGGAAGAGTTAAACTTCTAAATTCCTTAACTTTTATTGAATATTGCAAAAGTGAGAACCAACTCTGTCACAATATCTCTATTCAAATTTCTTTTCTGAAATATTAATAAAATTTTAACATCACCTTATCCACTTCGTGTCTAAATTGTTTTGCTTGAATTTGCCGATTTCCTAATTGAATGGGTGGCGGGAAATATGTATATTGGATTTTTTAAATTTTTTTTTCAGTGGAAGAACGTTAAGAGTAGTCTAGAGAACGAAACCAACACTGTTATTAGTTCGTTTTCGGATCCAGTGAATGCGGAAGTTGGCGTTGAACTTCTAACACCCTGTTGACAAGTTGTGGAAAAACGTTGAATGTTGCAAACCTGCTTGGTTGGCTATAGCTATGTCTGATTACCTCATGAATGAAGATCACAAGGCTTTCTATTTGAACCTGCATTTTGCATGATGAGCTCTATTTTGTACTTGAATGCAATGGTTTATCTTCATCTTTTCCTAATTTTTGTAATACAAAATCAATAAAATACTCTGAAGCATTTTAATGAATTTTATTGTTTTTATTTCAACCCGTGATCTAGGTAACGAAATGGAAAAACGTTGTATGTTGCTCTGAGGCCTGGTCACTCTTTTATAATGTGCGAAAGTTTTTTCCGTTCTACTCAAAAGTTGATGGTTCTAACGTACATTTTTCCCGCCACTCATTCAATTATGTAGAATTGTATATAAAAAAATATGAATTCCGTTGCTTTAATTTATTCCATCATTATTTCGTTTGGTAGAATTTTTAGCCGTAATAAATAAGACTAATTGAACGTAAAATTATGGATTGATAAAATTGCATTCTATTTTTGAACATTTACCGTTCCATCAGAACAAACTATTTTATCGTAATGTAATAAATATTTCGAAAGATAATCTGTTAATATATAAAAAAAGCAAAATTGCATCAGTTCTATATTATTTTCCACACAAATTGCTCCCACCGAGAAAAATTATTGACCCTAACGCTGATACAAATCGTTTGCGTTCGTCAAAGGAATTGGAATAGTAAAAAGGGCGTGGTCAAAGCAGCGTGCAGAACGGATTTTTATCGTTCTCATTTACGGAGAAATATTGCAATGTGCATTCCAATATTCGTTTGTGTCTGCAGAGAAACCCTCACTTTTGTTCCCAGATTCATAGAATAAAATGAATAAAGAGGGAGAGAGCAGACGATTTCTGAAAGTTTCTCATCGGAAGAAATAAAAATTCCATTGAGGGCAGGGTTCTTTCCTGCATGACGGACTGTTGGCAGCGTTCCAAGAACCGGAGACGTTCGTTACGCTGCCTTTCACGTGACGCCGCAGACTTGGCGTCGCGCCAAGTAGGGTTTTCCCGCCATTTCGTGGATTACTTTCGCAGCGGCCGAAACACGATCGAATTTTGAGCGAACGTCCTTGCCTCTGTGAGGCCTGTCCCACCGCAAGGCCTCAGCAAACGATTGCGACACTCCGTCGTTTGTATTTGCGTTTTTTTTATTATGCATTTCTCGTTTGAATTGATTGCTCTCTTGCTGTACAATACCGGAGAGGTGGGAAGTTTTTGCGACGACGGCAACATCAACATTCCGGTTTTTATTGTTGATGTTTGTTTCGCTCATGAATATCGTTTGTAGGAATATTTATGTTCGAAGAATGCCTCAAAAAGAGGAAAAAATCCTTGGCAATTTGCACATCGCCGGCCCTGAAAAACTGTGGGGAAATGGAGAATAATTTCTTGAGGAGCCGAACATTTTTTTTCCAGTTCAGCAGATGCGTTATTCAAAGGATGGATCTGCAAAAAAATTTAAAATTCGACATCCCAAAAAACATTTGGTGCTGAATTTTAATTTTTGACCTTCTGATAATTGAAGAGGAAACAAATGTAGTTCGAAAAAAGTAAGAATTTCTTACTCTCGCTTATAACTTGAGAGAAAAAGCCAACCCAATTCGATATGAAAAAAGATTAAATTATTTAAAATTTTTCTCTTCAGAAATAGTTTCAATCGTTTGCGCGAAAAAAATTTCTCCAACAAATTATTTTGTTCCATTCTTTATTTTCTTAAGGAACAAATAAGAAAACCAATCTCTTTTTAAAAAACACCAAAATGTTATTTTTCAAATAAAAATACCAACACTGCTATTTCCCCCCACTCACCTGTTATCAAAAGTTCTCAGATGGGACAGATACGGAAATGTTGGCTCGCTGCCAAAAGGAAGGGCGGATGGGTCGAAAGCGAGAAATTGCTTCCAACTCCTAGAAAGTCCGATATTTTGAGTGTTGCCAAATGCAAGATGTCGTTTCTACTTCACTTGTAATCAGCTTGAATATTGTGGAAATGTGGGATGGGTTCTTTTAATTTCTATTTCATTTCAAGCGATTCTTGGATAATTGCCAAAGCTTTTGTGAGGAATGTCAAAATGTTGCTTCGCCACCGTAAATATGCAAATTTCTATTTTGTTTGCAAGGAATAGTGTCCGAATATTTTTAGCTAAGAATTAAACAGAATCGATTGTGGAATTTTGAATTTAATAACTTCCATTTTTAACTGAAATTATGAACGCTTGAAAAATTTCTGGTAAACTATAGGTAACATTTTCAGAATACATTGAAATAAATGAAGATCCAGTTATTTCAAGACACGTAAAAATTTTAATTCCTATAAAGCGGATCGAGATTTTAAAAAAATGATATTTTTCTTTAATAAATGATGCAATCCTTAAGCTTTTATCCAAATGAAATAAAATTGTTGAATTCACCAAATAACTCATTTTATGAAATGAAATGAGTTATTTGATCAATTCAATAATTTTATTGAATCGAATAATTTTATTGAGTTCGAAACTCGATCCAATCAAAGACCGTCGTGTACGTGGGGCTGGTGCACGTTAAATCTGTCATGGCCTCCAATGTCCTCACGTTGGTGTGGAGTGTAAGTTTGGGGAATGGGTGTCAGGAGTTGACCTCTTCCTCTGACTGTGGTTCACAATGACGAGGTGTATTTTCCCTTCGGGGTGTATCCCGAACCAGCGCCAATTATAGACCGTTATGTTGCATCAATGCGACTTTAATACAACTACCTACCAACTATTTTTTAAAGGTAATTCATTACAAAGTTCCCATCTTTTCCAATAAACAATGTTTGGAAAACAATTCTTTTACCTCAGAGCTTTTAGGAAAAAAATTTGGATGCTGTCCAAAATATCGGAGTGGGGGAAAAGATTTTTTTATGGTTTTGAGCTTTCCTCTTTTCTGATTCTCGAATATCTTGAAAATATTATTTATTTTCATGGGAATGAAACGTTTTCAGTCTTTTTAAAACATCCCGTTTTATTCAGGCTTGATGATCGGTGACTAATTTCTACGCTGCGTTAGAAATGATTAGTAACAGGCTTATTGGAGCACACACGTAAAAAATACTATCGCCTTGAAATTATTAAAAATTTGAAGCAAGAAAATTTAAAGGTTTATTTGGAGAAAAGAGAAACACCGCAAAGCATATTAGAAGTGGACTCTGAATGATAAATAAATAATATTCAACCTTATATATACTAAGAAGTATGGTTTGATGTTTTGGGATTGTTTACAAGAAACTTCTAGAAAGTTCTATACCATTACCAAAAATACAAAATAAGATGTTTAAATTTAAATGAAAATAGTCAGGGGAAAATATCGCACGCAATCAAAGTCTAAAGACATTTGAACGTGGAACTCTTTCTGTTTTCTTTCAGTTATTTATCGTCTGCAGTTCAGCAAGTGGCAATATGGTATGAAAATGTTAGAAATGGAACTCGATCTCTTCGATAAAAATAAAATTTAATATCCCACTTGCTGTCTATTGAGTACCGCGGTATCCCTGTTGGAAGAGTAACGGATTAGCAACCGGAGGATTGCGAGTTCGAATCCAACCAAAGACCTTCGTGTATAAAGGGGGCTGGTGCACGTTAAACTGTCGTGGCTTCCAATGTCCTCACGTTGAGTGGTGTGGAAGTTTGGGGAGTGGGGCGCCAGCTCAGGTGTGACCTCGTTATCTGACCGTGGTTCGAAATTACGTGGTGTTGTCCTTGGACATTTCCCTTCGGGTTTAATCCCGGTAATATAATGTTACCTGGTGTTATTTTTTAGCGAACAGTGCAGATAGTTTTGGCCACTTATTTTGTCGATTTT
Organism: Meta bourneti; assembly: GCA_933210815.1. Classification (NCBI taxonomy): domain Eukaryota; kingdom Metazoa; phylum Arthropoda; class Arachnida; order Araneae; family Tetragnathidae; genus Meta; species Meta bourneti. Next base: position 102,066,275 of record OW119925.1, read on the forward strand.
ATTTCGAATGAGAATAAAAGGGTATCCGCTTTTTATTATATTGATGGATCGGTTAAATGAGATGGATTTTGCTCTTTTTCTCTAGAAAAGTAACATCTCAGAAAAGTACAGGAGAGCTGAAAGATTGAATCTCCTATTTTGGATATTCAATTCATTTTGCCGACCTGGAAGCTGAGTGATTAGCTCTCTGACCCTCGGTTCAACATGCTCTGGGTTCGAATCCCGGTCGTGGCAAGGATGTTCGTAGAAGTTCGAAGTCCACTTTAAGCAAGTTCCGGTGCTAATGATGTCTCATGTAGCAAAAGGTGACCGTAAAGTGGCAAACCAATTAAAATTTATAGAATTCCGTCATGTCTTTATTAAAAATGTGTCGCCTATTTCCTTATTTGGTTTCTATGGTTTGTTCGAGTTTATTATGGTTTGTTCGTCTCCAAAAACTTAAATCTTTGTTTTGAGTCGTCACCTACCTTGTGAAAATTCCATACTTTGGATTAATCGGTGCATATTGTAAAATGTTAATGTTACACGTTAATATCGATGCATATTGCTTATGTTACTCGTTAATTGCTGCTTTCGTCTTATGTTATTCACTGTTAATGCGTGTCGTTTCATGATCAACAATCGAAAAATGTTATACAGAACGCATTAAGCATATATTATTAATTATCGATATATTTATTATTAAATATCATTCATTAATAGGTTCCAAGATGTCAATAATAGGTTCACGTTATTTTTTTGCTCAGTTCGTCATTCATCGGCCTGTGCACATCGTTGTTCATCGCTGCTGACATTCTTTTTTCGGTTTCGGTTCGTCGCTCAATGTTACAAGGGACACATTTGACCGCAACCTAGGTTTCAATTCCGATTCACGGACATCGCCATGATCGGAATTCGAATCCAGAGCCTGTTGAACCAACTCAAAAGGTTCGACTCTCCAGCGATTCTTTTTTTCAGAATGAACGAAATGCAAATTCCATAGATTACAAGTGCAACACGTAATTCGGAATGTATCCACTTTTTATTTTCTTCACTCATCAGACATTCCGAATACAGTACCCGAAGATAAATTTCCGGATATGCGTCGGTAGCAAAAAAGTCAAGTTTTGCTTCCGAGAAAGTGTCAGGAGAGGGGAATGAATAAAATCGTGTCGACATTCCCATATTGTTCTGCGAGGAAAATGTAGTTCAGGGTTTTGTTTCGTTGTCGGCGTAAAAAGGCAATTAATAAGTGGAATCCGTGGCCTACTTTCTTCCGCTTCCTCTGTCGCCGAGTGCGCGACGCTCCCGAACGAGGAAGTGAAAACCACTTCCTCTTTCGCTCGCTCTCAAGTATTCTTAGAATCCGAAACTGGTTCTTTCGCTCCTTCGGGAGTTTTTCCCGCCTGCCCCCGCGCAGTGGTGGTCCGCGTTTGTTTGGATGCTCCACTTATTCGCTATTCTTCGGCAAAATTTATTCCATCGAACGGGAAAAAAGAATAAACTCTGGTGTTTTCCTTGTTTTCCTTTCGGAAATCATAAACAGAGAACTTCGCTTTTCCGAAACAATTGGGACCACAGGTCACACGGGCGCTGCGGTTACTTTCCGTCCGTGATTTCTGTAAAGGATTAATAAGCAGAGAAGCAAAGAAGTTGTGTTTTTTCCTTTGCAGAACAACCCCGAGGTACCCTAGGGATCTATCCTCCCTTTCGTTTTACCCTTGCTTGCCCGTCTTCCTGCCTTTATCCTTTACCTTTGTGGTGTTGGTAATTTTGTTATGCGTTCGGCGCAGCTTTGCCAATATCGGACCCTTGGCCATTAACCCTCCAAACGGTTTCGACGAGATATCTCATTCATCAATAAACGACCCATTTTGCTAATGGCGAGATATATATCATCATCAAGATATTTCAGATTATCAAGATCTGGTCAGTTTTTCCAATGGCCAGATATCTCGTCCATCAAGATCTGGTAAATTTTGCTAATGGCGAGATACTTCGTCGTCAAGATAGTTCCAATTTTTTTTATGGAGATCTGGTCAGATTTTTTCCAATGACGAGATATCTTGTACATCAAGATCTGGTAAATTTTGCTAATTGCGAGATTCGAAATATTGTAGTCAAGATATTTCCGAACTTTTTATGAAGATCTGGTCAGATTTTTCCAAAGACGAGATATCTTGTCCATCAAGATCAGGTAAGTTTTGCTGATGGCGAGATACTTCGTCGAGACAACCACCATGAGAGTTAAAATTCAACCAACCAACCTTTACAAAACTGCTGGGACGCATTCAGGTCCGATGCGGCTCGACAACCTCAGCGAAATATATTCGGTGTTAACCCCTCAAGTGGTTTCGACGAGATATCTCTTGTCCTTCCATCTAACCAATTTTGCAAGTGGGGAGGTATCTCCTCATCAAGATATTGCGGAGTTTTGATGATGAGATCAAGACTTGGTCAGTTCTTCTGATGAGATATACCTTGTCCGTCCAGTTATTGTCAGTTTTGCTAATGACGAGACGCCTACCTTTTCGAGACAACAACCAGGAGGGTTAAAAAACTTGCTGAGGAAAGTTTAATCAACATAAATAAAAATTTCCTTAATCGCACAAGTAAAATGCAAGTGGACTTGTTTAAAACGAGTGAAACAAATCCGTAAACGCAATACTCATTCGACATAACGGAAATTCAATTGGAATAGGCATCTGTGGGAAGATACAACAGAAGTCATTCCCATGCGTAGCTAAAGGACTGTTTTTCTGTCATGCCAAAATCCTTTTCTCTTTTATTCGGCTTCAATCCTTTGGGGCCGCCTCAGCCCACTTGCAAGAGCAACGGATTAGCAACCGGAGGATTCTAAGCTCGGTCCACCCAAAGACCGTTGTGTCCACGGGGGCTGGTGCACGTTCAATCTCTCGTGGCATCAAATGTCCTCACGTTGAGTGGTGTGGAAATTTGGAGAGTGTAGTATCAGCTCAGGTGTTGCCTTGTCATCTAGCCGTGATTCAAAATTACGGATCTTTTCCTTCGGGATTGATCCCGGACAGTCGGAAATAGCCCGCTGTGTTGCTCCAGTGCGACGTTAATTATTCACCCCCTTTTGCATTATATCACATTCGTCTCTTTCGTTGCCTCATTCTCACACTCCATTTGAATCCTCCCATTTGAATATTGCTGTTTCGCCGACAATTCTAATTGCTTTCCCAGGCTATCTTCGATTACCCTCTTGTCCCTAGACATAGCGGGGCCGCCGCGGCTCAATGGGTTTGCCCACTGCGAGATGTAGGCGGCGCAAGTTTGATTAATATCTGGTTCGTTTGCCCCTGGGTATATTTCATTCTTCTGTGTCAGTAAAACTTCCCTCGTGTGCGTATGCTTATTACTTGATGTAATGTGTTTGGCGCATCTTGGTCAAATATGACCAACTGCACCATAAAAACCCAACTCAACCACCCACCATAGACATGGCCTTTTAAATTACGACCTCTCTGGCCGTGACCATCGTGTGAGGAGTCCAGAAATGAGCTGCCTGCTGTTATGGGTCGTGAACCTACAATTTGACTTACATTTTTGCTTGGCCCTGTCTGCCCATGAATATATTTTTAGTATTAATAAATGCTATTTGGGGGGTTGGGTCTCCCTTGGCCTCTTTCGTGAGCAGCCGGAATGAATCTCCCCCTGGGTCGTTTAACGACTCTAAACCAATGGTGAGTCGACCCAGGGAGGGTCTAGAATTTGACTTACAGTCGCAAACTAATTTCTTTGCTTAAGCGATTCAGCTAAAATTTAGTCATTTTGTCATATTAATGATGTATATGATACTTACGCTTTGGTACAAAACATCTGACACATGATATCTAATAAAGTATCCAACTTTATTGTTATGCATCTACCAGTTACAGCCCGTCGACAGGATTTAAGCAGGAGCAATGTTGGTTGGTAGGTACTTAATTAACGTCGCACTGGAGCAACACACGGGCTCTTGGCGACGGTACGGCATCAAACCCAAAGGGAAAGATCTGAAGATAAACACCCCGTAATTTGAACCACGGTCAGATGACGAAGCAACACCTGAGCTGGCACCCCCTCTCCAAACTTCCACACCACGCCAACGTGAGGACATTTGAGACCACGACAGATTTAACGCGCACCAGTCCCCTTTGTACACGACGGTCTTTTGGGTGGATTCGAACTCGCAACCCTCCGGTTGCTAGTCCGTTACTCTTCCAACAGGTCCACCGCGGCTCCTTGGAAATAACCCACTAGCAGTATCCATGAAATAACCCATTTGGCAACCTCCAGGAAGGGACATACTAGGACATCCTCCGAGAAATAACCTTTTAGAACGACCCCCGTCGCCATCCTTATGAGGATTTACCAGTTTGGTAGATTTCCCTGGGGTAAGAAGCCAACTGGTCGGGCCCAGTTTATTTTGAAAGTCTGAAGAACTTAACAGAACAAGATCCCCGAGATCTGAGTGGAATTATAGATTCTGATGCAGATTATTATCATGTGGTGATAAAATGATTTATTCATGGATAATACATAAAACTATAACGGACACATGTAGGTTGTTTCGAGTAATGAAGTCTTGAATCCGCTTTGTCAGGGTGTAAGTCAATTTGTAAATGCTGGCCAAACACTTTTAGTGTTTAATGGCCAAGTTGAGCCATCGTGTTGTGTGAGGGGATGATTGCTGGTGAAATGGTTGAGCGGGCAATCTGAAGCGAAGTGAAGGGGTGGATGGCAAATTGGTTTGAACTTTTCTTCCCCATCTGCCCTAAGGGGCACATTTCCTTTAGTTGTGCATGGGCTGCATGGACCCGAGGCACTCTATTGACCTTTCCTTTCCCATGGAGTTTTGGTAAACACGGGGATCTCCCTCCCGTGATACTAAGCGATCTTTTTCTGCTTTCACCCCACTATCTGTTCCTTCTTTGAGGACAATTTTTACTTGACTCTGTCTTACCGCTTGGCCAAATATGGCCCTTGCGCCATATATAAAACGGCAAAACAACCAACCAACTTCTTCACCATCCCTCTCAAAATCCAGAGATCATTCCGATAGGAACCGAAGTGGCCGAGTGGTTTGAACACTCGTTTGGAGAGTGGTATACCGAAACAATTGTATGTAAGTTTGATCCAGGCAAAATGCTCGCTGTTTGGGGTTCCTTGGTTTCTTACACATCAGTGCAAATCAACTTTTAGTAGAAGGATTTATTTCTCTCGGAAACGATTAACCCTTCTGACAGTCATGTATGAGGTTCATCCCACTGTCTTTTATTAATGGTTTCTGTGCATTGTCCTATATTCCTTTTCTCTATTAAGTGATTTGACTCTGCTAAAGCATGCGTTAATTAATCTTCGTTTCCGATTAGTATAGGTTTGTTTTATACATAGGTGTATATATAAATTTCTTCATATTTGTTAATACTTAATATGTCCCCTTTGGTGCAGCTTGACCAAAATATGGCCCTTCGCCATGAAGTTCAACAATCTTCAAATTAACTAGGAATCTCTGATCTCAGGGACATGGCGCGTCACTTGAGATAATTTTTATTTTCCACCGAAATTTCATTCATTCCTTCTTTCACCAGGATAACAGTCTTTCCAACAACCCTACTTACACTCTCTGGGACCAAATGACTCCTTCTGGTCAGCATTCCTGAGGGTGTGACCGGAGGATCTAACCAATCTAGATTCAACGAATAGAATCTTACCTATCATTCGCGCGTTCAACCAATGTAATCTTACCTATCATTCTTTCAACCAATATAATCTTACCTAGCATTCTTTCAGCCATTAGATGTGGCTGTTCAGTCATTAAGAGTGCTGTAGGATAAAATCAGTAAGGTATTCTCGTGGCACCCGGAGAGTTTAACCTAGATCGAATGGACATTGTCCGGATCTAACCAACCTGGCTACATGTAACGGATTTGTTTGATGGGGACTTCAATCCTGTGTTGTGTGCCAGAACGCGCCCAACGTGTCTGCCGTGGTATATCTAACTACTTCTATGGGCCGTTTAAGGATGAGCATCGTGTGAACTATTCGCTGGTAACGACAAGATGAATGGTTTCCGTAAAACCCACAAGAGTGAATATTTTGGTATGTAACGTCTGCCTCGCAGGTAGAAAAAGAGTATAGAAAAAGATGGAAACTGTGGAAAAACAGCAGTCTATGCTCTTTAAAGATTGAAGATGACATCATAAAAACCACAATTAAGGAGTTTTGAGAGTATTGCTTTCGAACCCAGCGTGGTATCAGTAACACAGATTACTACAGTAGGACGAATGAACATCAGTCATCATTTAACCACACTACTTCTCCTCCACAGGTGTACCTCCTCCATGAGTCGGGGCCTTGCCAATGTCGCCAAAAGATCTGTCATCTTCCGAAAAAGTTGCAAGTTAGTCACAAAACCGTTCCTCCTTTCGACACGTGATCCCACCCCGCTCTGAGTCACCCCTTGATCCATGAACCACATCGTCTACGAGAAATCCTAAACGCCCCAGACTCCAGGAGGAGAATGTTTGCCAACAAAGGACCGAAATACCACCACAACCTTCCGCCGGTGAGGGAGAGGAAAAAATGACAACCGTAAATAAACATACGGGGTTGGGCTAAATGAGGTTGAAACCGCTTTGGAAGCTGCTGCTGGTAAAAAAAAAGGATGTTCCTGATGCTGACTACGGCCACGTTATATATTCAGAATCATTCAAATTAGAAACTCCCTTGGCACTATTTTGAGATGGGATGCGTCTCTTCCTTTTTGCGGTTTTGTTTTTTGTTTGAGTATACCCCATGGGACTCCTAGAGGGTTGGAGTCTGACAGACTAGACGTCTCGGTTGATTGCTCTGGAAATGTTGGCATGGGCTCAGGTAGAGACCTCACTTTTGGAGGAAGGCTCCAACAAAACTCACCGCACATTTCGAGTCCTTGTGGCTACAGATGCTTATCAAGAGCGTCGTGGTTTTAAGAAGCAATGGGTGACACAAAGTCTGAATCATTTCTCTTGTTAGACAAATCTTAATCCTCCAAGTGTTTCGACAAGATATCTCGTTCAGGATCTGGCCAACTTTGCTAAGGACGAAATATCTCTTCGAGAAAAAAAACGGCCCTATTACTTCAAGGGGAATGAAGATCCAAGTAAAACAAATTGTCCCGTGCTCAGAACTGGTGACAGTTTGGAACAGATTTCCGCACCAGAGACTGGACACTGCAGGACAGTTATTGAAGCGTAGATGTATCAAGAGTGGGAAGTATTTAGGACAAAGGACACCAGGAGTATGAGTATTAAGGACAGGACTAAGGACACCAGGAGTAGGAGTATTAAGGACACCAGGAGTATTAAGGACTCAAGTAGTTCAGGACTTAAACGGACTATTGCTGGACAAGGTACAGAATTCATACCTGTCTTATACTACCATGAAAAAACAACTTGCCGTAAATGTTGAGTCCTTTTGTCCATGGCTGCTCATCAAAAGAGACAACTACCAATGACTTAATTTTAGAGGACATTGTATAAGAACCCATTAAGGTAGAATTAATTGTGTTTCCGGGCAACTTGCAAAAAGGCCTGCTACTTTTGTGATAATCTTTGTTATAGCGATATATAATCATACCGCGACCTATACCACAAAGCAAAACAAGATTTCCCTAACACCTCCAGAAAGGCATTTGAACCCCGAAGATGATTCGACTAGAAGCTCTCCAGACTTAACCAATCTGGAGACTAATCGGATTAGATTGATGGCAAATTGGGGATACATATCTAGGGTAGGTATGTTTAAGCCATTCCTATTCAAACGATCGATGGCAACCAGGTACCGTAACGTGTGCTGGTTATTCCTTTTTGCTGCGAATGTTCATCAAAAGGAGTTGGAATCAAGAGACTCGTAGTTTTAGGGAATACGTAGAGATTATACATATGTATATCAGAAAGCAATAGTTCCGTTTCTGCTCAAAATTTTTGAAAAGTATTATTTTCATGGTACGCTTTACACCAACAATAGAAATAAGTAAAGTTATACATTAGGTCCTCCATTTTCTCAGCCAAGTAGTCCTCAGTGGCTCTGGAATGCCCATTCCAAACTAGGAAATTGAAGAGTTAACTGAAACTAAATAAGGAGGAGTCTCACCGAGTACCGTATCCGTACTTCCACCCGGTATGCATTATTGACCACCAATAATGCAATTGAGATGGCCATAAGGAATTAGTATTGATACTTGATTTGCTTTTAGACGGGTAGAAGTGTGACCTAGTGAGATCATTGAGACGAAATGCTCTTCAAGCATTTGTAAAAGTATTGATATCCTGTCATTCCGCGGCCGGGATTTTATAGCAACGACATAAACACAATTCCCATATGATCATCAGATGACTGTCAAGAAAGCCTAACAGTGACTCTGCGAATAAGAAACTAATAAATTCCCAAGGCAGACTACTAAACCGGTAAATCCTCACAAGGATAGGACATCCTCCTTCCATAAGGCGGGGTCTCCCCTGGCTTAAAATGCCAAGGTCCATCGTGTAACTGGGTAAGCAGAACTAACTTTTTCAAATCACATGCATTTCGATCAAAAGCAAAAGTTAAATGTTTTATGGACATGACGCTCGAAGGGCTACCTCCCATCACGTTCTACCTCCTCGATATTTATTCCTCAAGAGTCCCCTTGCATTTTCTCTCGTCTCCTCAAAGTTTTCCATTCTTCACTAGAATTACAGTCCTCCTGAACATCCTCCTTCCATTCAACGGGAAGATGATCCACTTGTTGCTGCTGGTCACCAGTCTTCGGTGGTAGAACTTCACAGATATCAGTATGAGTGCCACAATGTGGACACCGAATACAATACTATGACGTTTACTAGATGCAAAAATAGGGAAGAGGACAAATTGTCCTGAAATAAATTGAAATGGTAACCTGGTGCATGCAACCACTCATCTAGTCTGGTTTTAAGTCCTGCACTCCTAGTTAGACAATAGATCCTGTCTGAAAGGTATTTCGTCCAATGTCAACATTTCGGCTCAAGTTGACTCTTATTCTTTATGACCATTTCAACTACTTTATCTGGAGCAATAATAGAAAATATTGACATATGTTCAATAAAAATAGAAGTCTCTCACAGGAGAGAGAGAGAGAGAGAGAGAGAGAGAGAGAGAGAGAGAGAGAGAGAGAGAGAGAGAGCCCCCCCCCCAAAAAAAAAAAGTAAAAAAAAATTATTATCATCTCACTCGCTACTTGTTTTGCTGTTAGCAACAAGGGACGTTTTGTATTCCTCCAATGTCCGAACCTCCCCAATATCTATTTGATAAACCTCCTCAAGCAAATGGCACTGCAGAAAGGAAACATTAAGTCGTGATGTGTTTCCGACAAAGAGAGATTCCTTAAAATGACGGGACTGATAAATTCGTGGGGAAGGACACCATATTCAGGGGGAAAAGAAAAATGCAGCCTTGCCTGCACACCCCGACAGAAGTAATGTGACAATCCAGAAGTCCTCTGCGTCCAGCATGCGAATGGTGCTCATTACCCAGCCTCGGAAAGATCGGGAAATCCCTTTGAAAGTTGAAGCGGAATAAAAAACCAGTCGGCGTAGAAATTTACGACCCTGAAGAACATGGCTTTTATCTGGCACTTTTAAAATTCCTAGGCCGCTATCTCCTGGGTTGAAAATACTCTCATGTCCAGTTGAGGACGGGAGATAGGATCTAGATTTAAGGTGGAGAAATGTCTCTGGCATTTTTTTATGTAGCGAGAGAGCGTGTCGCCATTCACGGAGCTGTAAATCACCGATGGGGTTTCGATTTTCTCTTTGCACATCCGCCATTAAAAGGATACCATTCCAGTCGTGAAAATTGGTTATTAAAGTTTAAAAGCTTTTAAATGGGTTCGCTCTCTTAGATCTGTGACAGACTGCGTGGTTGTGATGGATTTGGACTTGGACAATATACGTGACAGCACAAGTACAAGGACGGGTCGGTTTTTTTATTCGATGTTTTCTCATTCTTCTCTCATTTTAAGTGTTTTCGTCGATTTCGGCATGATTCGTGACACGTAGGTAATGTTTGCCACCAAGTGTGTGTTCCGTGGCTCTACTTCTGTGGAATGTGCTAGATAGTACCTTGTTTTATCTTGGTATTGCCTTTATTGCTGATGGATGGTGCCACCTTGACTCCGTGAGAATGCCAACTGCCCTAGCAACCTCCGATTTGTTGGAGGCACAGGTTTGATTCCTTTCTGAGTGTATCTGTCTTCTGTGCCAGTAAAGCTTTCCTTGCGTGTGTATGTCCATTACTTGACATTGGCGCCGCAGCATGGCCAAATATGCCATAAAACCCTAAACCAACCAACAAATCGATTCCTTTTTGAATGTATTTATCACCTTCGTGTCATTAAAACTTTCCTTGTGTATATATATTCCATTTACACGACGTTGTTTGGCGTAGCTTGGCCAAATATGGTCCTTGGGCCATAAAACAAAACCAACCAACCGTACTGATGGTCGATCCATGTAGGGTGGAACACGAATTTAGGTTGGTATTTGTCCATTCTATGCTCTTTGTATGTTAATATTTATGCCGAAATGCAAAAACCCTTTTCTTTAACACATACAATGAAATTTCGCTATTCATATCTCTCCGAGTTCCCAGACATACTCGTTAATTCAATGCCATTGCATTCATCTCTGAGAAGCTTGGGAACCAACCTCAAAAATTGTTGATTATTCTTTTCCATGCTCAGTGTTAGTCGTTTTTCACATACTTTTCTCCTTTCTAACCTTCTAGCAGATCGGACGTTTCAACCAGGGTCCGATATTTATAGGGCCGCGGTAGCTCAGTTGGATTAGCAACAGGAGAGTTGCTAATCCAACTGGTTTAACTCGGTCCACCCGTCGTGTACAATGGGGCTGGTCCACGTTAAAATGTCGTGGCCTCAAATGTCCTCACGTTGGCTTGGTGTGGAAGTTTGGAGAATGGGGTGACAGCTCAGGTGTTCTAGTCATCTGACCGAGGTTCAAAATGACGAGGCGTTATCCTCGGATCATTCCCTTGGGATTGATCCCGGACTGTCGCTAATAACCCGTTGTGTCGCTCCAGTGTTAATTAACTACATACCAATATTTATAACTCAAGTTTTTAATGTTACATGTGTCCAATGGCCTTGTTTTACTGATTAACCACTTGGCCATAATTATGTGCGTGTAATACGACATACATATGTAACATTCCAAGGAAACGGGATTATCGTTGGGCAGTCGTAGCAGAGTACAACTAACGGATACACACTAAAGTACATTTCTTGATTACCTTCTGGATATCTAAGTGGTCACATCATATTCAAAGAACGTCCATCCAGAGGACATCGGGTCGTGCACTCGGATTGGTTCGTTGGATTCAATTGCGCAAGGGATATATTTAGCCAAGCGCCATCAAGAAATGGACATGCACACACAAGGAACGTTTAAATGACACAGAAGAAATACACCCAGGGTAAATTATAGGAATCGATTCTGCGCCACCTACAAATCGCAGGTTTTTAGCACAGAGGGCAAACCCACTGAACAACTTGTCCATCGGGAGCCATCATCCGAATGTCCGGGGATGCCTGCGTGAAAGTGAAGGAGACTTGCTTGTACTTGGGGCGATTCTATAAGGAGGAAATTAAAGGAGTTAATCATACAAATACCACCAGAAGTCCTAAGTAACCACTATTCTTTCAGAGGATTCATCGGTTTAGAGGTCAACTCTTGGGAAGAAACAACCTTCCATTCCCATAGGAATTGTGTGACCCCACTTACGATTAGGTAGGTAGGTCGAATTAACATCGCACTGGAGCAACACAAGGGGCGTTTGGCGACGGTCCAGGATCAACCCCAAAGGGAAAGATGATAGGACAAACGCCGTCATTTTGAATCATGGTCAGATGACGGTCAACACCAGAGCTGGCAGCCCACTCCCCAAACTCCCACACCACGCCTGAGTGATGACATTTGAGATCATAACACATTTAACATGAACCAGCCCCCGGTTGGATCGAGTTTCGAACTCGCAATCCTCCGGTTGATAATCCGCTTCTCTTCCAAGAGGGCAACTTATGTCCCTTACGGTTTAGGTACAACCTAACAAATCTTCTGGGTCAACAAGAGAGGGGCTCGTATCGTAATAGTTAGTGCTCCAACACGGGGTTTTGTCACTTCCATTGGTGACATCGAAGATCGGTGCCTGAGCTCACTTGCCGAGGAAGGACGCAACAGAACGGCACCAAAGTCTGCGACGGTGACGCCGCCTGCCAACACCCGGGTGTCATCAAATCAACAAGGAGTCATTACACGAGTGATTACCAAATAAACCAGCAACAGCAGAAGGGGAAGAAGGGACGCGACCCAAACCTCGCGTCGACGATGACTCCGCCGTTTCAACTCCTCGCTCAATGTGCCTCTTTTTTTTATTGACCGTCTCTGGCGAAAAGAAAAAAAGGCACCCAACTCAGTGACGGCGTCTGGGGGGTTTTTACGGAGGCGTTCTGAAGTTCTATTTTAAGGGCGCCGCGTTCTATATCGAAAGGCGGTGATTCAATATTCCTCCGTTTTTTGCGCAGTTCTCCGTCTCACGCGGAAGGATGGGATTTCCAGATGCATCCCCGCACCCGTTCGTGTTCCAAGGGGGGGTCGGGTTTCCTCGCGTGCGCCTAAAGAGTCGGCGATGGCTGCCTGTCTTCGGCAGTCGCCAAAAGCGTCCCGTCGTCGCTGCTCTGGGATGAGGAGTCTCAGAAGACGGGGATGACTTTGAGTCTCAGAGACGGGAATGACTTTGACGAAGAGCGATCTTTCAAGCTATGGGGTTGGGGTAGATAAAATGATCACTTTTGGGGTGCTGGTCCCCCACGGGCAAACCTCGTCACTTTTCTCAAAGAATAGTCGTTATCCTTTTCCAAATAAATCGCGCACATCTTTCGGTGTGTAAGGGCATCACAACCCTGAGGTACGCGACTGATCCTACTTTCTATTTTACATCCCAGTTGGAAGAGCAACGGATTAGCAACCGGAGGGTTGCGAGTTCGAAACGCGGTCCAGCCTACTGTAGTGGTTAGCTCTTGTAAATAATAACTCAATAATTTCCTAAAATCCGTTTATTGGTGGTGTCCAGTAAAAGACAAATCAGCTTTACCTGGTGATCCGCTAAACTATGGCAAGAGGCCGAGGCTTTTCGTCAGATGAGGAGTGAATTGACTTGCCGGGAATCTTTTGAATTTTCCCCAGAGGATTCGTCTCTGCATGGACACTGGCTCGCGTCCGGAGTTCACGTTCGGGTTCCCAGTGCCTTTTTTTTGCAAAAGCACAGTTGGGTCCTACTCTTCACGCTGCCCTCCTCTTCTCCGTTCGGGCAAGGCAGAAAGGGGTTAAGGCAACCCCTTTCGCCTCGACTCTCGCCATCCAGGGGAGATCCCAAGTTCGGCTTATACCTAATACCGAGCGAGGACCATCGAAGATCGTAGCATAAAATTACGGGGGCTGGTGCACTTTCCGGCGTACCTGCAACTGATAGTTCAAGGCATACGTTCGGATTTGCATATCCATTGTTGGTTTATTTTCGCTAACAAATCAAGAAATAAGCTTCATCAATTGATGTCTAAAAATAAAGTATAGGGAATGGGCTTTAAGTGGTTTTATACCTATATTCTAAAGCTTGCTCTCTCCAGTCGGATTTCAGTATGCTCAGATGATCTATTAAATAGCATGCTCAGTTTTATAAATTTTACGCCCTCGGGGCTCATCTTTAGGTGTGTACCCTCGAAGTACCTGAGTCATCCGTCCTCCCTTCTGTTTTACCCTCGCCTACCCTTTTTTTCGTCCCTCGTTGTTGTGCCCTCGGATACATCCTTAGGTGTGTATTGAGTATGTGGGTGGTTCAGTGGTAAATTGCCTAACACACACAAGTCAGATAAAATAACTAATTCATTAAAAACACTGTAACGTAACAGAACTTAACAGCAATATTAATACTGCAACCTTTACACGTTCTTTATCAACATCGTAATAATTCTCAGTGAAATGCGTAGAATATATATTCAAGGCCAGCGCCACACTGGCGCCTTCTTGCGCATTTCGTAAATGTGTACGGGCATCACAACCGCGAGGTATGCGAGTGATCTGTTCTCCTTCTGTTTTACCCTCGCCTACCCTTTTTGATATTTTTCCTCCCTCGTTGTGTTTGGCGCAGCTTGGCCAAATATGGCTCTTGCACCATAAAACCCAAAACCAACCCTCGTTATTGTATTGTATTTGGCGCTGTTTGGCCAAATGTGGCTCTTGCACCATAAAACCCAAAACCAACCCTCGTTATTGTATTGTACACTGCTGGCCACCGTAAATGCAACACCCTGAAGGAAGCATGCAAATAATATGAAATTTACAACATGCATTAGCGGAGGTGAGATATGCAAATGATTAGAATTTCAGCGCAGACGCACATCACGCGCGCCTGTGGCGCCACTTCAAAGCGCTATTTAAGGCTTGGAGATTTCGACGATTTCAAGTACGGCAATTGTGTTTTTCTTGTGGTTTTTTTCAAAAAAGCGATCAATTATGCCTCGTAGAAAACAGCGATCATCATTTGATCAAGTATCCGAGTTCGACAGAGGAAGGATAGTGGCCTACCGAGATTGTGGATTATCTTTCAGGGAAATCGGTAGTCGTGTTGGACGAAACCAAACAACTGTAATACGGATATGTGATCGTTGGATGCAGGAGGGTACGACGGACCGACGTGTTCGATCGCATCCACCTCAGTGCACCACTTCACGTGATGACAGGCATATTGTGCGTATGGTAGTGACGGATCGCTCAGCCACATCACGAACCATAGCACAGCACATTCAGTCTGTATCGCATCATCCAGTGTCTGCGCGTACCATTCGACGCCGTTTACAGCAGAGTGGTCTGTCCGCAAGACGTCCATTGCTTCGTCTACCCTTGATGCAGAATCACAGACGTTTCCGCCGCCAATGGTGCGATGAAAGAAGGATGTGGACGGCAGAATGGAATGAAATTGTCTTTACTGACGAGTCACGCTTCTGTCTGCAGCACCACGATGGTCGGATTCGAGTCTGGAGACACCGTGGAGAGAGGATGCTGTACAGCTGCGTTATGCACCGCCACACTGGTCCTGCACCGGGTATTATGGTATGGGGCGATATTGGATATCACTCTCGCACTCCTCTAGTACGCATTGCCGGTACTTTAAACAGCCAGCGCTACATCTCCGAGGTGTTGGAGCCAGTTGTCTTTCCTTACCTTCAGGGCTTGCCCACAGCCATATTTCAACAGGATAATGCGCGACCACACGTGGCACGCATTGTCCAAGGGTTCTTCGTCAATCGCCAGATTGAATTGCTTCCCTGGCCAGCTCGCTCTCCGGATCTTTCGCCGATAGAAAACATGTGGTCCATGGTTGCTCAACGATTGACCCAGAATACATCCCCAGCTGCCACACCAGATCAACTTTGGCAACGTGTGGAAGCTGCTTGGTCTGCTGTACCCCAAGAACACATCCAAAGTCTCTTTGAATCAATGCCGAGGCGTGTGGCAGCGGTGATCTCCAACAATGGCGGCTACTCTGGCTACTGATTTTGGCAGGAACCACACTTCACAGAAGTCTATAAATTTAATCATTTGATACTTGGTCAACATGTTATCTACAAAATAAATTTTGTTGTGATATCTCTTGTCTTTCTTGGTGTTGCAATTTGGGTGGCCAGCAGTGTATTTGGAAAAGCTTGGCCAAATATGGCTCTCGCACCATGAAACCCAAAACCAACCCTCTTTAATGTAATGTATTTGGCGCAGCTTGGCCAAATATGGCCCTTGCGCCCTAAAGTAGGTAGGTATTTTAATTAACGTCGCACTGGAGCAACACAACGGGCTATTGGCGACGGTTCCGGGATCTACCCCCGAAGGGAAAGATCAAGGACAACACCGCGTAATTTTGAACCACGGTCAGATGACGAGGTCACACCTGAGCTGGCACCCCACTCTTCAAACTCTCCAACGTGAGTACATTTGAGGCCACGACAGATTTAACCTCCACCGGCCCCCTTTGTTCACGTCAGTCTTTGGTGGGATTCGAATTATCAACCCTCCAGTTGCTAGTACGTTACTCTTCCATCCGGGCTACCTCCGCCCTACTAAACCCCAAAACCAACCAAACGAATTTTGCCAGGGACGCATTCCGTCATTTGACTGCTTATATGAGTTACCCACTGTATTTCAGGGTAATTTGTTCCCTCTGCCAGTCTATGAAAATTGACCATTCGAACGTTTGCATTGAGCTTTGAGGTTTTTAATTTCAAATCCAGGGACTTTGAGCGATCAGATAGTTAAACAATCTCAACCAAATATCTGATATCACCATCAGCTGTCATAAGTTCAAGCATTTGTACTTTTTCAGAAACTTAGCAATGAAATATTGTGTTCCTGATGAAAGAAACAATCTCCAGTACCTGACCCAATTCTAACTTACTCAAATCATTTATGAAAGTGTTCGATAAGGAAAGACGATTTAAAATAACCAAAACAAGCTTTGTGGGTTATGATACCCCATTCCCGATGGCACTTGTTATGTCAGGCTGTTTTCCGATGTTATCACAAAAACTGTCTTGTCATAGCGAATACTACTGCACTTTTCCAGACTGGGTCATAGAGCAGAAACCTTCAAAGTGTTATCAGTTTCAAGGTTTCAAGACGCACCCAAACAAAGTAGTGATCCTGTCTGGTACAATAAATGTAGATTTGGGCTCCTATCTTAATTTTACGATCCATAAAGTAAGATAATGTAAATAAAACTTAATATTCCAGTGGAGAAAAACAGGACATTTCAACAATGTAACTGATCTCGTAACTCTATCTTTAGTTCCTGATGTTTCTATTTTAAAAGCAAGCCTGCTTCGATTTCAAAATCTAATAAACGATTCGCACTTAAAACTGCGTTCCAGTTTGGTTTTTATTTTTTATTCTTCTAACCATCAATGGAACTCACGAACTTATTTTTATTGGGCCTTTATTGGATGTCTTCATTCGACAGATTGTTTAGACAATGGGTATATCTATTTTTAGAGCGCACCAATCCATTGGAATCCATTTCCATTAGCCAAGCCATTTGGAATGTTAGCAATTAGCATTATAAAAAACTCGGATTGCGACCCATTGCTACATTTATTGGATGCCACAAACGAAACATTTATCTATTACTATATTTAAAGCTGAACTGCTTCTTGCTTCGGACATATTTTCCGATACTCTGAGAAAGTCCTCGAACAATTACGATAAATTTAAGTACATCCTCCATCTTGGTTGAATGGTTTAAATTTTTGATTATGGTATTGCGTTTCCCCATTAGAGTCGTATTAAGTTCAAAGGGCTTGGGCTTAGGATTGTTTCAAAACGATTACACAATCCTAGAATAAATTATCTCTATGGTGCTTATGGTATAATTTTATTGGAGGACATGGATGATCATAATCCCTCGAACGAGGATCATATCCTGATAATCTGAATTTGGCAGGTAGACCCCAGTAGCCTCCATTTGAAGAGGAATGGATTAGCAACCGGAGGGTAGCGAGTTCGAATGTGGGTTCAATCAAAGATCGTCGAGTACACGGGGGGGGGGGGGGGGAGCTGGTACACGTTAAACCTGTCGTGGACTCAAATTTCCTCATGTTGGCGTCGTGTGAAAGTTTGGAGATTGGGGTGCCAACTGAGGTGTTGACCTCGTCATCTGACCATGGTTCAAAATTATGAGGCGTTTTCCTTGATTCTTTCCCTTTGGGATGGATCCCGGGCCGTCGCCAATACCCTGCTGTGTTTCTTCAGTGCGACGTTAATTAACTACCTACGACCTGAATTTGGCGGTTTCGATTAGTCATGAAACGCAACAGATGAGAACCACCGGTTAATTTTAGAAGTTTTAAGTGGCTAAGAAATTTTCAACATGAATTGAAGAGCTTGTTTTTGCACTAGGCATTGCCAAGTTTTTCAAGTCTCCAAGAAACGCTAAACTTAAATCTAAAAGAATACTGAAGTTTGTTAATCATGCATTTTAGATAGAACTAAATTCAGTCCAGGATTTCTGATTACTGGAAATTTTTTATGCGTGGTCAAAAAATTAAAAACTTCAAAATACCTAATGACGTGAAAAATGGTCAATAGCTATTCGGTGGAGAAGCACATAGGTAGGTAATTGAATTTTGTGTGTGTTAAAATTTCTAATATATTAATGAATAATTTGAGTATAGCATGCTTCGACAATTCTTGCAATACATGAAACGTTACCATTTAATTGGGCAATAATCATCATAACTTTCACCAAATCCATCCAACTCTTAAAGGTTTAATCATAAACATCGTGAGCTTATATAAAAAGGCATCAAGTTAAAAGTGCGTAAATATGAGTTATTTATTGTAATAAATCCTCATGGGCACATCTTTAGGTGTATATAGGCATCACAACCCCGAGGTAACCTAGTGACCCTCTGCCCTTTTCCTTCTTGTTGTTGTCTGCATTTGGCACAAAATGGGCAATTATGGCCCTTGCGACATTAAACCCCAAATCAATCAACCATTTATTGTAATAACTGAAAACTTTTGCGTTCTTCCGAAGGTAAAAGGCATTAAATGCGAACTGTGAATACTTCCTCCACAATCGAAATTAATCAAGTCCTTATAACACACTAACCCTATAGAGATAAAACAAAACTTAATCTCACAGATTTGTGGTAGGGTGAGGTGGCGTCAAACCTTAAACGAATTGGAAAATCTAAAAATAGAACAAATAGTTGAAATCGGTGCAGGCAAGGTTCTAACTAATATGCTGAAAAAAACTGACCATAAATTTGATTTGATTAATGTTTCGAGTCTTGTAGAATTAGAAAATTTTTTAAAAATTGTGTGATTATGGTATTAGTGTTAAGACAATTTTTGTCTTAACACTAATACCATATCAGTTGAATATAAAATCCGTTTATATCAAAACCATACATTTGAACTTAACGTCTTTTCCTTGGAAGTCTATGATATTTTATCAGTTGAATAAAATCCGTTTATATCAAAACCATACATTTGAACTTAACGTCTTTTCCTTGGAAGTCTATATTTTATCTTCATCAAATAACAAAGCCTTAGCATAATCCCGTCTATCCTTGGAATATGATAATAAAAACAATATTGTTTCGAATTACGGAGAACGAATTAAAGATCTCTTTCTATTAAGAGATCTTGGAAAAAATAAATCGGTATACCACAAACATTTCCAACCACTATGCAATCTCAGAAACATTCCAGACCCATGCAGGTCATTGCTTCAAACAACAGCGGGGCAGGTCCTTGGGCTACCGACCTATATCCATCCTTCTCTGTGGTATGTACGGTGTTCGCATCGGTCCGTACATGGTTCTCCTCAACCGCTCCAGCGGAAGGAATGTTCGCACCCACCTCTTCTTCGAAGAACTTTTCTGGGAACTTCCACCCCGGGATACCAATAAACAAATGGACCGTTTTAACTGCTACACAACCACGTGTGGAATAGGAACGAGAATGAGTGTTCTAGGAATCCCTCGGGGAAAGGGAACATTCTTGGGTTGTTTCTTCCGCGGAGAAACTCGAACGGAAGCTGTTCTCTTCCAGCGAAGTGCAGTTGATTGTTTACGTCCCGCGCACGTTAAAAACGCTAAGAAATGCGAAGGTTCATTCGGCGTCCTTGCAAGGATGAATTCCAATGAACGCACGTGGTGATGAAGTGAAATGGTTAGTGATGCAGAACAGAGTTAAAGGTAACTTCGTGCTGTTTCGAAGGTTGCAGAAACAAGCCTGGACGCATTCGTAACCTGATTGTTGAAGTAACAATGTTGCATAGAAAACGGCTAGTTAGTCTTACTAGTTTTATAAACTTGAAATTCGTGTTTAAGCCTTTCGCATAACTAATGGGGCAGCGGACGACTTCTGAGACAGCGGTATTTCCAAGATCCAGTTGCTTGAAAAATATATGCAAACTTGAAAAGTGGATTGCGGGGTTTTTACGGCCCAAGGCCATATTTGACCACGCTGCGCCAAACACAAAACAGACAATATCAAGTAATGGACAAACACACAAGTTTGACATAGAAGAGAGAAATACACCCATGGAGGAATCGAATCTGAGCCGACTACAACTCGCAGGTTGCTAGCGCAGTAGGAAACGCCCACTGAGCCACGACTACCCCCTTGAAAAGTGGAATTAAAAGTATGTTCCCAAAAGGCATAAAGTCTGAAATACAAAAGTTGACTTTTCGATGATGAGACAGAAGCAACGTATGATAATGACAGACAGGGGAAATAGTCAAATTGGTATTCCACAATATGTTAACTTCAAAATATAAATATGAAAGATAAGATTAAAACGGGGATAGGGGTCAATAGCTATTTTGGGGAAGAAAAACGTCCACCATCACTAGGAAAGACATAAACAACGAGGAAGAAAGCTCGAGTTCGAACAAGTTATCTTTGAATACTCTTTCTACTAGCGTGCAAACACACTAGTGAATGATACTAATGCTTCCCCGCCTTTACACGTGGCCTGGGAGGGTTAATTAAACAATCGAGTGGTGGCGATACTATTCCAGGATAACATTTAAACTCGTTTTCCTCTCGTCATCTGACCGTAGGTATCGCTACATGAATTCGGAGTTTGCCGTTGATAATCCGGGCGGAGAATGACGCTTTACGCCACAGAAACGATGTTATCAACGACCTAAGCAGCGCCCTCTACCATCTAAACGCGGCGTTTCCAGACACATTCTTAGATAAAAATGTTTATTTGGGGCCCCTCTACCACCCTTTACAATTTGGCCAGATATTTTGGAAACACCCTGTATATAGCAGTGTAACCTATCTCCACCAAGATGTACTTGGTAGACGAAATTAGTCTTTCATGTGTCTCTCCAAACTGAGTCAATAAAAACTTTCCTTGTGTGTCCATTTACTTGAAGAGGTAGATCTCCTATAGGTATATACGGGCTTCAAAGGCCCGAGGTACCGAAGTGATCTTTTTTCCCCATGGGGTTTACTGTCTTTGATGAACGAGGGGGGGGGGGTCGCACTCCCAGGATACCCAAGCAATCTTTTTCTGATTTCATCCCACTACTTTGTTTCCCAATTCCTTTTTCCCTTTCACACATTTGGGCCGTCGTGGCTAGGTGGGTATGCAACTTTCGAGTTGTAGGCGGCGCAGGTTCGATTCCTGTCAGGTGTATTCCTCCCTGGGTGTATTTCGCTCTTCTGTGTCAATAAAACTTTCATTGTGTGTGTCTATTACTTGATATTGTATGGCGCAGCATGGCCAAGTATGGCCCTTGCGTCATAAAACCCCAACACAAACCAACTTTCACGACAGTTTTCACTTGGCGTTGTTGTGTTTGGGGCAGCTTGGCCAAATTTAGCCCTTGCGCCACAAAAGGCTAAAACAACCAACGAACTTGACATAAATAACACTGCTTGTCCAGATTTATCTCTTAAGGCACGAAAGCAACCAATGCAATTCGAAATCTGAGTTATCGTTGTGGAATTCCACGAATTCGAATAGCACGAATTCCGATCCAATACAATTCCGGACATCATCGAATTTTCGATCCCCAATTTGTCGAAACTATTCGGCTCGCATCCTGCCCTTCCTGGAATCGCATGAGCCAAAATCGCCGTCTGTGACATACTATATGCTTGAGCAACGGCCACAAAAATGTGTCTAACTTTCAGCGACGGCAGACAGCGCTCTCTTTATTTTGCGGGCCATAAACCCGGCCTGTCTGTCGGACCGTCTGGCGAACATGTTAATTAGAGTGGCGGCTTTTATTTGAAGAGTCTTCGAGCTCCAGACGGAGTTGGGCTGGCTTGTTTACCCCGATGTGCCAACTTCCCATTGTTGCCGCTCGCTCGCACTTCTCGCGCCCAGAGTGTCGGAGTCGTAAATTGTTTTATGAAATCGGGGGACTGCTCAACAGCCGCTGGTGGCCGTTCGTTTGGACAGACGCCTTCACAGCGAAAAAGGTGGCGAAAGTCATCAAACATCCCTACCTTTGCGTCAGTGATGAGGCGTTTTTTGATTTATTTCGAAGTTTCGCAAATTTACACTAGTGGTGTTGCTGAAACAGCGTCTGGATGCGGTGTCCGAATCGGAAAATGATGGCGTAACCCTTTCCCTCACAAAATCTTTCCGGAGTATCCTTTTGTAGCACTTAACTTTAACCACATAATCCCTTTTGAATATTCAATCTTTCTGGAGTACCTTTTCTACCATTTAACTTTTCGCAGGGAATCTTCTCGTGTTCAATCCTTCTGGACTATCCTTTTGTAACGCTTAACCTTAACCATATAATCCCTTTTGAATATTCAATCTTTCTGGAGTACCTTTTGTACCATTTAACTTTTCGCAGGGAATCTTCTCCAGTGTTCAATCCTTCCGGAGTATCCTTTTGTAGCGCTTAACCTTAATAACATAATCCTTGAATATTCTATCTTTCCGGAGTACCGTTTTGTACTGTTTAACCTTTGTATGCAATCTTTTCCAGTGTTCAATCCTTCCGGAGGAGTTGGAAGAGTAACGGACTAGCAACAGGAAGAGCTCGAATCCAACCAAAGACCGTCGTGTACAAAGGGGCAGGTGCACGTTTTCTGTCGTGGCCTCAAATGTCTTCACGTTGGCATGGTGTGGAAATTTGGAGAATGGGGTGCAGCTCATGTGTGACCTCGTCATCTGACCGTGGTTCAAAATTACGTGGTGTTGTCCTCGGATCTTTTCCTTCGGGTTTGATCCCGGACTGTCACCAATAGCCGTTGTGGTGCTCCCGTGCGACGTTAATTAAAATTCCTACCTTCCGGAGTAGGCTTTTGTAGCGCTTAACCTTACCCATGTGACAACATTAAATATTCAATATTTCCGGAGTATCTTTCTTTAGAGTTAACCTTACCCACATAATACCTTTTAAATGTTCAATCTTACCGGAGTACCCTTTTATACTGTCAACCAATCCTTTTCAGTGTGTGTTCAATACACATATAACTCCTTTGTAAACTTAAGCCTGCCCCTTTTCTCAGTTTAATCGTTTTCTAGGGTGTATTTCTTTGTTCTGTGTCAGTAAAATGTTTTTTGTGTATATGTCCATTTACTTTACAGAAAATCATTGCTTGGCCAGATCTGGCCCCTTGCTTCATCATAAATAACCAACCGCAGTACATTTAGAAGACTTTAAGCTTACTCGATGAACTCTGTTGGATTCAGATAGTTACTTGGCAGTTTTAAAGCAAGTAATTGAACTATGTTCAACAGAAACAGCTTTAAATAGATATTTTAATAAATTCTTGTTTCTTCATTATTCTCTCTTATATTTAACATTAACATAACATATTTTGTGATTCAATTTCTATCAACGATTTAGAGTTTAAAATCTCCGATTAAAGAAGTATTATAGATAGTTCTTTGGTTTTGAGATTGAAACGATTCACATAAAGTAACAAGAAGCACCATAATTTGATCACCGTGAGGAAAATTAAGTGGACACTGATTTCTAACAATATTAAATGTATTACGATTAATTTAGTTGTGCAATTCGAATGCGGTACTTTCCGTTTTGGTAAATGTTCTTTTCAATCCAAATGAAAACAGAAGCACGCAGTTGACTTTCTGTTGAGCGATTTTACTTTTCAATATAATTTAAAAGTGTATTGTCACACAACAGGTGGTGATAACAAAAATTATTGTTATCGCATCAGGTATTTTGATACAATTACCTTCATAGGGCACGAACCACTCAGAAAATAGTACGTTGTGGTAGAGTTTTAATATCCCAGCTATCGGTATAAATTGGTTCGGTATGGTTTGTCGCCCTATGGCCATTTCGGACAGCACGAACTATAACTAGATCACCAACTACGTCTTAACCCTCCAAGTGATTTCGACGAGATATCTCGTCCATCACGATCTGACCAATTTTTCTAATAACGAGATACCTCGTCGAGACAACCATCAGGTGGGTTAAAGTGGATTTCGAACCACCATTTACATTCATGTCAAGACTGGTTTCAAACTCAGGACTTGATGAACCGAGAACTAGAGCTCTGTTGATGCAAGAAGCTGTAAACTTAAGTTGACTTGCCTGTCTGTTGTCTGGTCGAAGCGGTTCGGAATCTATTTTTAAGGCTTAGACGATCTAATTAGCCATCGAGTAACACATAACGATCGTTGAGTGAAAAACCATGCAAAATCATTTCTATATTTATCATTACTTGGATTATGTCCCGTTTTCAAATTATGTCCTTATTTTGTAGTGTTTTTTGTTTTGTTCGTCACTTCTTGGTAATTTTTTGCTTCTCGAGGGCCGATATTTGTATGGAGAAAGAAAAAAAATTAAATCACTGAAAGTTTCCTTGTACACACAATTAAAATGAATTTTTAGCAAGAATTTAACTCAAGCACTCTTCACTGATATTTCTTGAGGTTTAAATGCGACTGAGGTTTTGAAGTTGGGAATCATGATTCGTGAAACTCTTCTCGCGACTCAAGATTCAATGACCACCAATTGATGAAAACTAAGTTTTTTGTTTTTTCTCTGCTTCGTCGATTTCCTTTAGCCTCTGGAGCAAATAAGTGTTTGTGAAATGTCAATGAAATAACCAAGAACTGTTCTCCACTTTTAACTTTCAAGATAGTGATTTCCCTTGTGCCATAAAACCGTATCAGAACGAAAAAGGGGAATAAATTAACTCACAAATGGAAAAATGGTGCAGATAAATATATATATATATATAATTCAAAATTACAAACTAAAGCAGAGAAAACAAAAAAATTTAAAATTAAGAAATTTCCCTGATGACGCCCTGATCCATCAACACTTCATTTTTTTCGAAATTTTCTTCAATTTCTTATTTTTTAAAGTTTTGTTTTTCTCTTTGTTAATAATATGGCAATTTTCCATTACTGTTTGGGAAAATACCTCGCAGGACGATTTCAAAGCAAAAAGCAGGTGCATTCATAGACCTTGCAAGTAACTAGACGGACCTGGCAGACGGTGACCACTGTTGGATCTAGGCAGCGCAGGTTCGATTCCTGTCAGTTGCATTCCTCCCTGGATGTCTTTCTCTCTTCTGTGTCAGTAAAATTTTCATTGTGTGTGTGTGTCTATTACTTGAAATTGTGTGTCTCGTGTCTAACGCAGCATGACCAGATATGGCCCTTGCACCATAAAACTCCAAAGAACAATTAACCACAATAGCTGCTGCATCGACCTTCTAATGAAATAGACGGAGTATATTCGTAATTCTCCATTCTTTTTCTCCCTAACACTCGGTTTGAAGATCCATCACGTGGTATTGAGAAAAATCACGAATCCTAACGTAGAATTAATTATCTGGCTATCCGCTCGCGAGTTAGTCATCACTCATTAAAAGCCTCATTGACTGATTAATGCGATTCTAGAGCGCGATTAAAAACCCTCGTTTGAACTTCGATAGCCTTCGACGTCAATTCCCAACCCCACGTGACCTGCACTTCTGAGATCCTACCCAACAGCGACTCCGTTTTTATCATTACAACGTCGAATCTATTGGTGACGTATTTCCAATACTATTCGATATAGTTTCAAACCAAGCTATCAGAGAAATGACTGCTCTCAGGGTCACATGTTCTTTAGGTGTATACGGGCATCACAAACCCAAGGTACCCGAACGATCTTCCCTCCCTTTCATTTTTACCCTCGCCTATCCTTCTGCTTTCTCTCTCCTCTCTCATTGTGTTGTCAGTCGTGTTTGGCGCAGTCTGGCCAAATATGGCCCTTGCGCCATAAAACCCGAAAACAACCAAGCAGAAAAATTACTTGAAGCTGCCCGTACGTGCTCAGTCTATTTCATTAGAAAGTCGATGTTTATATTCTTATTTCGTCAGAATTAAGTAATGTCTATTTATTAGATCCTTTACAAAATCCATGATAAAGAAACGCATTACCAAATAATCGTTACCAATCTCATTTACATTCAGCATTTGCGGCGCTATCGGAAAGATACTGACGAGTAAAAAAAGGAATTGAGTGTTTCGAAGATTTGATGGAGCAAATCCTCACCTTAAAAAACAGCGATGAATTCGCAAATTTAAAATAAAGAATTGCACTTCTAAAATGCTCGGGACCCCCAAAGCATTTCGCTATCACGCTGAGAAGCTATCAGTTCGTTATGTAATGGAACAACGGCCTTGAGGATGATACACGTCTTATTAGAATGGGGCACTTTCCGAGAATAATGATCGAATTAATGAATTTTGTTCCCGTCGAATTACTGCGACGGTGATGGCGCGATGTCATGTCTCTTGCAGGAAGTGTCTGTTAGAAAACTCTTCCCAGACGATGAATGTTTTGTAGATTCCGTCTGGTGTTAAGACTTAGGAGCGTAATGGTATGGAAATGAGTTACGCCTGATTATGCAAGGATTCTGAATATAGAGCTTTTAAGGATTTGAGTAATATATGGGAAACTATTTTTTCTCCGCAACTGAAAAAGTAGAATTTATTACTTCCATGACCTTGTTTCAAACAAGGCGAGAGTTTATAATTATTTTTCTGTTAAACATATTCTTATTAGATTAAATATCCAAATACGAGAGTTGGGAAATAATTTCTCTAGAAAGTGGTAAAATAGGCGTGACGATTACATTCAAAAGTCAGATGTATGTTGGTTGGTTGGTTTTGGAGTTTTATAGCACAAGGGCCATATTTGGCCATTTGGCATGACACAATACAAATTGACACAATACATACAATATCAAGTAACTGACACACACACACAGTGAAAACTTTACTGACACAGAAGAGAGAAATACACCCAGCGAGTAAAGGAACCTGGCAGGAATCGAAACTGCTCCGCCTATAACTCGAAGGTTGCTAGCGCAGTGGGCATACACACTGAGTTACGACGGCCCCGTCAGATGCAGGATGCAAAATTTTTGCTAGATACTTCCTATTAGAAGCCTCCTCAGGGGCACATCTTTTGGAGTGTACGGGCTTCACGACCCCGAGGAACCCTAGAGATCAATTCTCTTCCCATGGGGTTTACTGCCTCTGGTAAACATGGGGGTCCGACCCCAGGATGCCCAAGCAATCTCTCTTTTCTCAATCCTTTCTTTTCACAATAGCAAAATCTGTTTCAATAGCCAAACATGGCCCTTGCGCCATAAAACCGTACCAGAACGAAAAAGGGGAATAAATTAACTCACAAATGGAAAAATGGTGCAGATAAATATATATATGTATATATATATAATTCAAAATTACAAACTAAAACAAAGAGAAAACCAAAAATTTTAAAATTAAGAAATTTCCCTGATGACGCCCTGACCCACCAACACTTCATTTTTTTCGAAATTTTCTTCAATTTCTTAATTTTTAAATTTTTGGTTTTCTCTTTGTTTTAGTTTGTAATTTTGAATTATTTTACTATCCATGTTGTGTCTGTAGCTTTAGCGCGCATACATGGACAGTTCTGCTCTTTCTGCTGTTTGGATTCTGCTTAACTATTTTTTACCCCAATTTTTTGGCTTTTTACTTGTCTGATTTTTGATCTTTTGGCATTTTGCTGGTCTGTATTTCTATTATTTTACGTTTTAATGTTTTGTATATTTTGTATGTTTGATTGTTTAATATACACTGCTGGCCACCCAAATTGCAACACCAAGAAAGACAAGAGATATCACAACAAAATTTATTTTGTAGATAACATGTTGACCAAGTATCAAATGATTAAATTTATAGACTTCTGTGAAGTGTGGTTCCTGCCAAAATCAGTAGCCAGAGTTGTTGGAGATCACCGCTGCCACACGCCTCGGCATTGATTCAAAGAGACTTTGGATGTGTTCTTGGGGTACAGCAGACCAAGCAGCTTCCACACGTTGCCAAAGTTGATCTGGTGTGGCAGCTGGGGATGTATTCTGGATCAATCGTTGAGCAACCATGGACCACATGTTTTCTATCGACGAAAGATCCGGAGAGCGAGCTGGCCAGGGAAGCAATTCAATCTGGCGATTGACGAAGAACCCTTGGACAATGCGTGCCACGTGTGGTCGCGCATTATCCTGTTGAAATATGGCTGTGGGCAAGCCCTGAAGGTAAGGAAGGACAACTGGCTCCAACACCTCGGAGATGTAGCGCTGGCTGTTTAAAGTACCGGCAATGCGTACTAGAGGAGTGCGAGAGTAATATCCAATACCGCCCCATACCATAATACCCGGTGCAGGACCAGTGTGGCGGTGCATAACGCAGCTGTTCAGCATCCTCTCTCCACGGTGTCTCCAGACTCGAATCCGACCATCGTGGTGTTGCAGACAGAAGCGTGACTCGTCAGTAAAGACAATTTCATTCCATTCTGCCGTCCACATCCTTCTTTCATCGCACCATTGGCGGCGGAAACGTCTGTGGTTCTGCGTCAAGGGTAGACGAAGCAATGGACGTCTTGCGGACAGACCACTCTGCTGTAAACGGCGTCGAATGGTACGCGCAGACACTGGATGATGCGGTACAGACTGAATGTGCTGTGCTATGGTTCGTGATGTGGCTGAGCGATCCGTCACTGCCATACGCACAATATGCCTGTCATCACGTGAAGTGGTGCACTGAGGTGGATGCGATCGAACACGTCGGTCCGTCGTACCCTCCTGCATCCAACGATCACATATCCGCATTACAGTTGTTTGGTTTCGTCCAACACGACTACCGATTTCCCTGAAAGATAATCCACAATCTCGGTAGGCCACTATCCTTCCTCTGTCGAACTCGGATACTTGATCAAAAGATGATCGCTGTTTTCTACGAGGCATAATTGATCGTTTTTTGAAAAAACCACAAGAAAAACACAATTGCCGTACTGGAAATCGTCGAAATCTCCAAGCCTTAAATAGCGCTTTGAAGGGGCGCCACAGGCGCGCGTGATGTGCGTCTGCGCTGAAATTCTAATCATTTGCATATCTTACCTCCGCTAATGCATGTTGTAAATTTCATATTATTTGCATGCTTCCTTCAGGGTGTTGCATTTACGGTGGCCAGCAGTGTATATATATATATATATATATATATATATATATATATATATATATCTTAAACAAGCCTCAGGAAATACGCTACCCATTTTTAATAAAAATCTTAACGTTTTTACAACCCATTTCAAACCGAAATATGCTAAAAGATCTATCATCTAATCCTAGGTTCTCCTGCAAAAACTAAAAGCTTTAGATGATTGTTGAAGTTTGGCTTACTAAGTTTAAACCCATTAAATAGTCGGATGATCCATTTTTGGCACATCTCTCTAGCTTCTTTCAATTAGAAAAGCAATGAGAGAAAGGAAAAGTTCTGCAAAATAACGAAATGTTTGCCCTGTATTAATAAAATATTATCAGCGAAAGTCAAAGGATTTTATTTTCTGCTCGTTTCCAGCTTCTACAGCTGTGGATCCTAATCCCCATAGAAGGAAATCGATCCTCTTGTTTTTCTCCTTTCCCCAGTCAACTTCTTGGGAAAATGGGCTGAGTTTACGTAATCGAAAGAACGACAGGTCGCGTTTTTGTCTTCTGCATTGAATAAATAATTTGTTTTCGCTGCTTATTGTTTTGAGAGCTTAGAGCAGGTCGACGATATACTGTTTTCATATTTGGCTTAAAATTTCCAAATAAAAACCATATTAGGAGAGCAGAGTGGGCTCATACCGGGGACTTTTACAATTTTCTCATATCCAAAATGGGATTTTTAAAACTGGTGCAGCATAACATTTTATTCTTTGATGCATCGATACATGAACTGATGAAGTATATTGCTAATGGCTAGATACCTTTTAGAGTGAATATCAAGTAATGAACATACACACACAAAGGAAGTTTTACTGACACAGAAGAGAGAAATACATCAAGGGACGAATGGAATACAACATAAATCGAACCTCCTCTTTCGAGGGTTGGCCAAACACAAGACATATAATGCCAAGTAATTGTGAAAAGATAGGATGGAGAGGGGAAAGATAAAAACCAAAGATCAAGTACAAAATGTGAAAGGGGAAAAAGAGGGATTGGGGAACAGAATAGTGGGATGAAAGTAGATGAAGATTACATGGGTCGCTTTGGTACCTCGGGTCCGTGAAGTCTGTACACACCTAAAGGAGATGTGCACCTGAAGGCAAATACACCTAGGGAGGAATCAAATCTGGGACGCCTACAACTTGCAGGTTGCTAGCGAAGTGGCATGAAATAAGCCCTCTGATAGTCGCGAGATTTCCAAGTAGTTTAGAATCGCTTTTGCCTTCACATTTAATGATCCAAATAAGCACATCTATTGTATATATAGGTTGAAAGAAATCTGGGACACATTCTGTTGGTCGAGAGGGTCGAAACTGGTCGGAAGTTCTGCATGCTGCCAAATGTATTTTTGAGTACGCTCTATAATAGATGGGAAAAAGAAAAATGTTTAATGTGTTTTCAATTGAGTGAGAAGGCATTGAAATTGTTTCAGAAACGTCGGTGCAAAATCCTGAAACGCGGTGGTGAAATATGCAATGTTTTCACGGCAACAACGAAACGCACGCAGGGAAACTAGTTTTACAGTATTTCTGCCCCTGGGGCAAGGATTTTTAAAGTCATAGGTCCCGGTCTAATTAGCCTTCGTGTAACATGTCAAAACAGCCGTTCCTGAATCATACTCCGCCTTCATGCGAAGATCCTCCATGACGTACCCTCCTCAAAAACGTTTGATGAAAGCGAGTTAACGGAAAGTAAGCGAAATACCCTCTTGTAATCTTAAATATCATTTATCACAAGGCAAAGATCAAAGTCAAGCCTAAAAATCTTGATAACGGTCTCGTATTATTTGCCCTTGATCTAATTTAATGCATTAATACTTGGATTTATCCATTTTGTACCTAAAAATTTGGTTATATCTTGCGGATTGGTTTTTTCTTTATTTCTGGAAAGTTTGAATTTAAGGTGGCCGTCCCATAGCACTTATTCAGAAAATAATTCCAGAGGGAGTCTGATTTTCCACCCCAATCAAAAGTCCGTGATACTAAATTGCTATAACGTTTAATGGGTTTTTTACTGTTTTCAGACACTTAAGTGCAGTTCAATAATGTTGTCCATATTAAGTGCATTTAATAATGGCCATCCCATAGCACTTATTCAGAAAATAATTCCAGAGGGAGTCTGATTTTCCACTCCAATCAAAAGTCCGTGATACTAAATTGTTTTATTTTTAATGGGTTTTTACTGTTTTCAGACACCTAAGTGTATTCCAATAGTGCAATAAACAAAACTTATATCAGCTTTAGTTTGTATTTTTGATAGTTATGAACATTTAAAATATTTCGGAGGGGACTCAACGTGGGGCACTCTTCCTCTAAATGCATTCTTTCTTACTCATGCCTAGGTGATTGGACAAGGACAAGAGATTTTGTCCAATCTCTTCCCATTCAGACAATCGGACCATGGTAGCCCAGTTGGTAGAGCAGCGGATTGGCAACCAGAGGGTTGCTTAGTCTGAAACTCGACCCAACCCAAGACCGTCCTGTACGTGGGAGCTGGTGTATGTTAAATCTGTCGTGTCCTCACGTTTTCGTCGTGTGGGATTTTGGATAATGGGGTGCCAGTTCAGGTGTTGACCTCCTCGTCATCTGACAGTTGTTCAAAATGGCGAGGCGTT
Organism: Meta bourneti; assembly: GCA_933210815.1. NCBI lineage: Eukaryota > Metazoa > Arthropoda > Arachnida > Araneae > Tetragnathidae > Meta > Meta bourneti. The sequence continues at coordinate 102,097,994 of OW119925.1, forward strand.
GTTGTCGTCGGATCTTTCCCTTCGGGATATGATCCAGGACCGTCGCTAATAATTCGTTGTGTTGCTCCAGTAAAACGTTGGTTCAACTACCTACCAACCCATTGAGACAATAACCTAGAGCAGAGATGAATTCTTTGCTTGTTTAGCAACCGAATACAAGCATTTCGTTTGCAAATGTATCTGGTCTATATTCAGAACTCAACCATTTTTCTACTCATGTGCTTAATAAAACTTCGATTTACATAAATTAAGTTCAGCATTTATTTTTGAAACACCATTTCGGGGGTAGGGGTCCCTTGTCTGATACCACCCCATTTTTCCAGACAACGTGCAAATGCATGCATAGCACACCCATCAGAAATAGCAATAGTAGATAAACCAATCGTTTAAAGTAGGGACTCTTAAGACTTGGTATTGTGACTCCAAAAATTAATCTTAAGAAACACATTGGCAGAGTAGTCCCTCACAATCGTGTTTACGTCCAACGTGACAGCAAGACCAAAACACGGAAACCCCATCGTAATTACCAGTCGATACACACTTCCCCTCGCATCGATTCGGTGTTGACGTCTAATGGGTGAAATAACACCAGGCGATATATCGTGTTGCCGATTGACGCACGGCGAAAACCGATCGGGCTGCATCGATCCCCATTCTTCGGCGGGCGTCACGTGGAGAGCAGGAAAACCCCCGACACCGACCACTTAATGAGATCTCTCTGTGGGAAAGCGGCACCTTTTGGGTGGGAAGACACCCCGTTCGTCAGATCCAGTGACATCAGCGAATAAAAGCGGAACGGCCGGGCGTCTTGAGTTGCATCGATTGGGGGAAACATCATCCATCGGTATCTGCGGGTTTTTTCGATGGAGGTTTTAAGTGGGGTCGGCCCGTGACGACGCTCGAATTCGGCAACCACCTTGCGTCATGTTGAGATGAGTCCGGGTGGAGATTGGGTTACTGGTGTTTTGAAATAGATTGGGCGGGGGATGATTCGAGGGACGTATACAAGGGGTTCGAACCTTCGACGAAATATTTTTCGAGTTATAAATAATAAAAATATATACCGAAGCTAGTTTAATCAAAGTCCAAGATCCTCTAGAGGCCATCGTGGCTCAGGGGGTATACCCACTGCGCAACCTGTGAGTGGAAGGCGGCGTTGGTTCGATTCGACCCTGGGTGTATTTCTTTCTTATGTATCAATAAAACATTCCTTGTTGTGTGTATGTCTAATAATAAATAATAATAATAAAATCTAATAATAAATAATAATAATAAAATCTAATAATAAATAATAAAAATATATACTGAAGCTAGTTCAATCAAAGTCCGAGATCCTCTAGAGGCCATGGTGACTCAGTGGGTATACCCACTGCGCTAGCAACCTGTGAGTGGAAGGCGGCGCAGGTTCGATTCGACCCTGGGTGTATTTCTTTCTTATGTATCAATAAAACATTCCTTGTTGTGTGTATGTCTAATAATAAATAATAATAATAAAATCTAATAATAAATAATAATAATAAATCTAATAATAAATAATAAAAATATATACTGAAGCTAGTTCAATCAAAGTCCGAGATCCTCTAGAGGCCATGGTGACTCAGTGGGTATACCCACTGCGCTAGCAACCTGTGAGTGGAAGGCGGCGCAGGTTCGATTCGACCCTGGGTGTATTTCTTTCTTATGTATCAATAAAACATTCCTTGTTGTGTGTATGTCTAATAATAAATAATAATAATAAAATCTAATAATAAATAATAATAATAAAATCTAATAATAAATAATAAAAATATATACTGAAGCTAGTTCAATCAAAGTCCGAGATCCTCTAGAGGCCATGGTGACTCAGTGGGTATACCCACTGCGCTAGCAACCTGTGAGTGGAAGGCGGCGCAGGTTCGATTCGACCCTGGGTGTATTTCTTTCTTATGTATCAATAAAACATTCCTTGTTGTGTGTATGTCTAATAATAAATAATAATAATAAAATCTAATAATAAATAATAATAATAAATCTAATAATAAATAATAAAAATATATACTGAAGCTAGTTCAATCAAAGTCCGAGATCCTCTAGAGGCCATGGTGACTCAGTGGGTATACCCACTGCGATAGCAACCTGTGAGTGGAAGGCGGCGCAGGTTCGATTCGACCCTGGGTGTATTTCTTTCTTATGTATCAATAAAACATTCCTTGTTGTGTGTATGTCTAATAATAAATAATAATAATAAAATCTAATAATAAATAATAATAATAAAATCTAATAATAAATAATAAAAATATATACTGAAGCTAGTTCAATCAAAGTCCGAGATCCTCTAGAGGCCATGGTGACTCAGTGGGTATACCCACTGCGCTAGCAACCTGTGAGTGGAAGGCGGCGCAGGTTCGATTCGACCCTGGGTGTATTTCTTTCTTATGTATCAATAAAACATTCCTTGTTGTGTGTATGTCTAATAATAAATAATAATAATAAAATCTAATAATAAATAATAATAATAAAATCTAATAATAAATAATAAAAATATATACTGAAGCTAGTTCAATCAAAGTCCGAGATCCTCTAGAGGCCATGGTGACTCAGTGGGTATACCCACTGCGCTAGCAACCTGTGAGTGGAAGGCGGCGCAGGTTCGATTCGACCCTGGGTGTATTTCTTTCTTATGTATCAATAAAACTTTCCTTGTTGTGTGTATGTCTATTACTTGATTTTTTTTACGTTTTCTATTACTAGAGGTTGTTGCGTTGTCTATTACTTGACCTTGTCCCATGCTCCATAAAACCCAACCAACCAAGATCCTCTAGGGCCGTAGTGGTCTAGTTGGTAGAGTCACGGATTACCAACCGGAGAGTTGCGAGTTCGAAACTCGATCCAAAAAAAAAGACGCTTTTTACCCCCTGTACGTATATTAAATCTTCCGTGGCCACAAATGTCCTCACGTTGGCGTGGTGAAAAAGTTTGGAGAGTGGGGTGCCAGTTCAGGTGTTGACCTCTCCATCTGACCGTGATTCAGAATGACGAGGTGTTGTTCCCGTCAGGATTAATCCGAGAACAACAACCCTCTGCGTTGCTCCAATGTGACGTTATTTCAACTACCTTCCTCACAAAGTTAAAAAAATCCCGATCCACTCTTATTTTTGAGGCCGCTCAAAAATTAAAGTGTGAAGATAACGAAAAATGAAACTAAACCAAATAAATCCTCTCAGACGTCATATTCCATTCCTGCATGACTTCTTACCAGTTTTCACCCAATACAGTCTCTCCTATGGTTGTCTACCCTGAATAGTGAAATTCGATTATCCGCATTCCTCAATCAACCGCGCTTGTCGCATGCCTCTCCTTCAGAAGCTCGTGACTCGTTGCAGAGGGGAGCGCTGCCACCGCCACTCTCAGAAAGTCACCGCGTGTTTTCCTTCCCAGCTTCGAAGAGTGCCTCTGCCATCCACCGAAACCCTATCTGATCACCAAAATACTCCCCACGGCAGACGAGAGGGAACCGGACCCGAGACAACCGGATCGAGATTCCGGCTAAAAAAGAACCTCTCAACTGTCACCCGGAGACGGGGATTACTCCTAAGTACACACAAACGCGTCTGCTGCCTACACGCTCGTAATAGCCTCCTCCCCGCACGGGGTAATTGGTAATTCACGAACGTTGACTTCGGGAACGCGCGGAATGTCGACCGTCTTGCTGGAATCGAAGTTGTTAGCCTTGCACAGATCAACTGCCACAGAGCTATTTTCGGAATTTGTGTTTGACCGCAATTAATTAACCCTCCTGGCGGCTTTCTCAACGAGGTGTCTCGTCATTAGCAAAATTGACCAGATCTTGATGGACAACGCCACCACGCGCGTTCTTTTCTTAACCATCGATATTAACAGAGAGAGAGGGAAGTTTCTTCAGGGGTGCTTTAAAATGCATTTTATTACAGGAGGTGGCCATACATTGCTATGTATATATTAGTCGCGTTCACATGACTGCTGAGGATCGTCACCACTCTCTCAACTCAACTTCATCATGGGATACATATCGACCCCACGAAGGGTTTACGGTAAAAAAAAAAATTCCCATAACGTGAAAGATGACTAGATGAGGATGAGGAATAATTCCTTTTGTAATGCAAACCAGAAATTTTAAGCTATGAAATGCACAATCAGGTGCTGCTCTAAATAAAATTTTCTGAGGGTTAAAGAGGCAAGAGACTGAATTCAAGTGCCGTTATCTTTAGGTGAAAAGAGGTTAGGTCCAAGGAATATCATTGCACACATCACAAAGTCGACTAAATTTAAACCGCTTACTTCAGCTCAAACTGACATAAATCGCACGATTTGTATGATTTTTCTTTGCAGTAAGCAGGCGTTTAAGCCAGGCGTCGTAGTGCTGTGTTGCTGGTTCCTTGATGTGTAGATGAGTTGTGATGGAGCAGGCGGTAACATAGTGGTCCTGGTCTGTGTGTGTGTGTGTGCTTCCATGCCACAGATGCAGAGGTCACTGCAATGAATATTCATGCGAAATAAATACTGCAGGAACAGGCCGTGTTCCTTGTAAAAGTGTGTTAGCTCTGGGGTGGAGATGAGGCGCTTCGTACAGACTTAGGTGAAAACCCGAATGTTCTCCGGGATTGTCTCTCCCGTTTTCACCCCTACCGTTACCCGGATGATTGTCTAAGGACACTCCCTCCAACGTCCTTCTGGAATCCAATGGTACCTTCCGGGCAACATTCCTCAGTTGTTGGCCATGAGAACCCCATAGACATGATACCTCGTTCATCAGGATCTCGTTGTCTCTCATCATTAGAAGAAAACCGACCAGATCTTCATCAAAAAATCTCCAGTATCTTGATGACGAGGTGATCAAGACATTGCAGATATTGCAGTTTATAATCCGAGGAGATACGATTACAGTTGGTACTTTAGGATAGCGGGTGTAAGATCCCTTTTGTTTCCCTATGCATTGAATGAAGTTGCTTTCTTAATCCATTAAAACACTCATCAAGCAAATGAAGTAGAGCATCTACGTCAATCGAGATCGAATTCGAAACTTGAGAAGATTACGCCCAGCCACATACAAGGGAGGCTTACTTTTTAATTAAACAATGAACTAGCTCAGTTCGTTCTCTCAGTAAAAGTACCCGACCTGATTCGAGCTGAAATGGCATCGGGTTAAAAAAAAGTCACGATGCCTGAAGATGAATACATTCTTTCCATCCAAGACTTGAATTACATTTGGAATTTGCATTTCGTCTCGATTGAGACTGGTTTCCAATTTCAAAAAGGAATACATTAATTCGCGATTTTTTTTTAAATAATCGTTTCTAATACAACGGTTGATGGTAGTTTTTATTTGCGCAGAGGAAACCTAAAACCCCAGAAAATAATATCCAGTATGTTACAAGTTACATAGCAGGGTTCCCACTAATTTAGCAGGGGCTGGTTCGAAGAGGATGTAGTGATTCTCTGGGTAGCGTGGTAGATTCAAATCTACAGAGAACAGTCTGGCTTAAATAACAAACGATAATTTTATTTAAAACAATTTCTTGACTATATTAGAATCTATTTACACGACACTTTCACGAATTTCTATGCCTCTGCTAACTGGATGCGACAGGGTGTCGAAATCTCAGGACGTACGAAAGTCTCTGAGTTGGAGAAAGGTATCTCAACAGTCTCTAGATGAAACTCTACTCGTCGGGTGACGATTTCACAAGATCAGCACTGGATCCTCACTGGACGACGGGACAAGGCAGGTTCACTGCCGGACGAGAAGTCGGTACCGAACTCTCCGCAGGTCGTCGGTTCGGCACGATCAGGGATCGGCTCCACTGGGGTCGTCGGGTCAGTACAAGACAGCACGGCTCCGCTGGGGTCGTCGGATCGGCACAAGACAGGCACGGCTCCGCTGGGGTCGTCGGATCGGCACAAGACAGGCACGGCTCCGCTGGGGTCGTCGGATCAAGTCTCGAACGAGAAATAAGCAGGAACTCGAGATAGGCAGCCTACGCCAGGCTACAAGAACGCGTCCTCTCAGGGTGAGAGAACCGTCTTCCAAATTATTAAGAGCTCCTTAATGGGGTTGACCGCTCACTGAGCTAAGACGCTAGCTCGGGAAACAAACAAGACTCGAGATGGGCAGCCTACGCCGGCTACAAGAACGCGTCCTCTCAGGTTGAGAGAACCGTCTTCAAAAAATATATTTTCTCCCTAAGGAGTGACCGCTCAAAGGGTCGCTGAGTTAAGCTGATCGATCGAGATCACAAGCAAGAACTGACGATTCGACTCCCTGCTTTTCCTTTTGAAACCTCCCAGCCTTTGTTCGCTGGTGGTTCTCGATTCGTTCGTTCTTGATTGGTTCTTACTTTTAATTGGTTCGTTTTTACTTTGCTCATTTTTGAGGTTGCTGATTCGGTAGAGACTCTCTGACGTAAAATGGGATCAGCTACTTAGCGCAGGTGGCTTGATTACCTAGCAGGTGGACTTAATCACCTGGCAGGTGCACTCCTAAACACCTGGGCTCTTTTCGGAACGAATCCCCTTTTGTCCTCTTCGATCCAAGTCCCGACCGTCTGGCGCCAGAGAGATGGACATGTATTGTCCGGCTCTTTTACGACCTGTCGGCGAGTTTGCCTTTGGCGCCAGAGAGATGGAAATGTATTGTCCGGCTCTTTTACGACCTGTCGGCGAGTTTGCCTTTGGGAGGGATAATTGAGGGGTCCATCAATGAATCCTCACAAGGAGTGGGTTAACAATCGGAGGGTTGCGAGTTCGAAACTTGATCCACCCAAAGACCGTCGTGTATGTACCCGTTAAATCTGTCCTGGCCTCAAATATTCTCACGTTGCCATGGAAGTTTGGGAAATGGAGTGCCACTCAGGTGTGACCTCGTCGTCTGACCGTGGTTGAAAATGACGAGGTGTTATCCTCGGAACTTTCCCTTGGGGACTGATCCCGGACTGTCACCAATATTTCGTTGTGTTGCTCCAGTGAGACGTTAATTCAGCAACCTACCAACCACGTGGGCCCTTGTGAAATTTCGTAGGGGCATTTATAATCATCGTCAAGTTAAGGGGATTTGGGTTCTTCATCGGTTGGCCCTCGAAAGGAAAGAAAAATCTTAAATGATCTACCTTATACCCAAAAATGTTACCGTATTGTTGTTTTGCTTAGTTTCAAACAGAAAAATTCGTAATAAAATGTATGATTTTTGCACTTTTTCTTTTGATTATTGGCTCCCGTTAGCCCGGTTGGAAGAGTAACGGATTAGCGTTCGGAAGGTTGGGAGTTCGAATTCAACCGAAGACCGTCGTGTATAAAGGTGCACGTTAAATCTTACGTTGGCGTGGTATGGAAGTTCGGAGAGAGGTGCCAGCTCAGGTGTTGCCTCGTCATCTAACGGTGGTTCAAAATTACGTGGTCTTATCCTCGGATCCTTTGGGATGGATCCCGAACCGTCACCAATAGCCCGTTGTGTTGCTAAAGTGCGACGTGAATTAAAATACCTACCTACCTCCCCTGATTATGTATTTCTCAGCTCTGCGTGTATGCCGCTTTCTCTTTTCCCCTCAGAAAGTCAACATATAGATGCGTTATTGTAATTTTCATTTAAATGGGTGAGAACCGTTTTTAACTGGTTCCCGAAAAGGTTCTCCGACGCACTTGCCTCCACGTCCTCCCTTCCCAAGCGTGTTAAAACGAGGCTGCTTTTTTCTGGGGGAAATGCTCTGCTTTCCATTAAGAAACCCTGAGCGGCGAAGCTAATGACCTTCGTAATGCGTCGTTAAGTGACTCCACAAAACCACACGGCGACTCAAAAACAAACTGCGCGGCACGGGTTCTTAAAAATAAACCAATTACACGAAAACCCGCGCCCGAGTAAAAGTGACAGCCCGATTCGGGTGCCGACCCCGACAGACAGCGGGGAAGGATGGAGAAAGGAAAAAAAGAGAATTCCGGTAGACATAGCTAAGTGACAAGGACCTCGGCAAAATCGACACGCATCTCTCGCGGCGGGAGAAACGAAAAAAGGGGCTCGTTGCCATGGCGACCGTCTCACTCGCCACCCTTATATAGTTGGTCTGCCATCCCCAAGGGAGGTGTGAGTTCCTTGAACAACTCCTTCAAGTCGGAAGAGGTCGTTAGCTCTGGATCGAAGGCTGTCATCGCTCTGACAGCTGCTTCGGCATTGTTATGGGGAAGTGTTGAAATTCGTCGTCAGTCAAATTCCTCAAAACAATCACGGCTGAGTTCGTCAGTGATAAAAGTCGGAGTTACTATAGTCCAACCATGATACAGGATCATTTTGGTAGTGGAATTAATTCGTCAAATGATCATAGAATAGCTGCTGCGTCGATAGTACTAAAAAAAATCTCATCAACTCGTTAATATGCCACCAACATTGAGGAACTATTTGGCTCTAAGCTATGGTGATTCCAGATATACACATCCCCTCAGAGGCTTATTTTCTTTAGGTGTGTAAGGGCTTTACGAACCCAAGGTATCTTAGTGATCTATTCTTTTCCCATGGGGTTTACTGCCTCCGGTAAACATGGGGTTCGCTACCCCAGGATGCCCAAACGATCTTTCTCTACGTTCTCCTTTCTTTTCACAATTACTCGACATTGTCTGTCTTGTGTTTGACGCAGCTTGGCCAAATATGGCCCTTGAGCCATAACATCCCAAAACAACCAGCCAGAAATCAACCGACTCTTGAACCATCAATGAATTGTCTAGGCATCATAGAATAGTTTACTTGCGGTAAAGAGGATCTATGGGCACAAACGTTGGGGACGGGCACAATCAATCGGGACGATTGGACGATACGCCAATCTTCTTTCAGTATAAATTTTTACAGTAGTGAGATTAACCAAAATATAACAAAATAGCTAATTTGTCGATAGTAAAAGGAATCTACTGTCTGTCTACAACTGAAACTGTTCCAGCCACAAAATACATCCTAGAAATGCATCTTGTCCTATTTTTCTAGGGGATGCTAGCAGAAATGTTCTTACATTTGTCATATTGGTGCGCTTGGTGATACAGTGGAAATACATTCGTTACGATTGGTACTTAAAACTGCGATCTCTACTAGATAACTACCTCTTTCCAACTCCAACATTCATCAGACACAATTTTATAAAGACATCCACCAGAGTCACCCCTACTCAAAATTAACGAGTCCTGTTCCTGTAGCAGCCGCCACCACCCAGATTTTGTGAGTTCTCGAGGTAAACAGACATATTAATACCATCTTAGTATATCCACTATTATTCATCGCTACATTTGACCCTAAACGATGGTGGTGGTTCCACTCAGAACAGGTTCTTGAGCCATCAACGAATTATCTGGATATTATCAGGAATAGCTAATTTAAGATGGCAAAGGCGATTGGTGACTTTACGGCCATTTCAGTTGCACTATACGCTGACCATTGTTCAGAACCATTTTTGGTCTTGACCTATTATGCACGTATAGTCCAACCGAAATGGCCATAGATTTGCTTTACCATCGTCAAATCAACTATTTTATGACATTTCACGAATTCTACTGCTACAAAATCGTCTAAACCAGTGGTAGTCAACATGGTCCCTACCGCCCATTAATGGGCGATTCAAGCTTCCATGGTGGGCGGTAGGGGTTTTGTCCGATGCTGAAGCTACTTTCCGTTGTCACCGCGCATCTATGACTCAATAACAGAGCAGGTTGTACTGCACTGTAGTGCGCATGACGAGGGCGAGATGTACCAGGGGCCATCACTCAAGTTGAGTTCGTTTCATGGTGGGGCCAGTACGTAGTTAGATTTGTGAAAGTAAGCACGTTGCCTAGTTTTATTAATTGTGTGAAATATTGTGATCCCATGTCTCAAAAAAATAAATACGCTCGTGGCTATTTATCGGAGTATCTGGAGATGGGTTCCATCGAATCTGTTGTAAATAAACAACTCCCAATGTGTTTACTGTGTCATAAAACATTATCCAATGAAGCAATGAAGCCAAGTCGACTGCGAGAACATCTTGCTACAAAGCATCCAAAAGATAAAGGCAAGTCCGTTGAATATTTTCAGGAAATATTATAAAAAATTTCAAACTCGTCCAACAATCCTTGCATCATTTAAGAACCAACATGCAACGAACGAAGATGGATTAACAGCCGCTTATCGCATTTCCCAATTAATTGCAAAAAGTGGTAAAAGCTATAATATTGGAGAAACTTTAATAATACCCTCTATAAAAGAATTTATCTCAACAGTAATGCATCTGGATATGCCTGAAACTTTAAAAACGTTGCCCGTAAGCGATAGCACAGTAAAGCGATGAATTGAAGAAATGGCAGTTAATGTTGAAAATAAACTTATAGGTATTCTCCAAAACTCTTAATTTTCTATAAAATTGGACGAGTCTACCATTGCAGATAATAATGTTTTCTTGATGACATACGTACGTTATTTTGATGAAAACAATACATTACGAGAAGAAATGCTATTCGCAATAAATCTCATTACAGGTACAAGAGGATTTTCAATATTTAATGCTGTGAAATCATACTTTGCAAAAAAATAATATACCTTTGAACAATATTGTTGCATGCGCTACTGATGGAGCACCATCAATGGTAGGTCGCTATCGTGGATTTGTTGCTTATTTGAAGGAAGAAGTGTCAAATGTTTTATGTATTCATTGTATGGTGCAGATAACATCTTGTAGGAAAACATTTAAGTACAAGTCTCCATTCATCATTAACTATAATAATTAGAGCTGTAAATAAGATCAAATCCAATGCCAAACATGATAGAATGTTTCGACAGCTGTGCCAAGACAATGATGAGGAATTTAATAGGTTACTTTTACGCACAGAAGTGAGGTGGCTGTCAAAGGTTGTTCTCGTTTTGTAGCATTATAATGATAGCGTCATACATTTTTTTGAAAGTTTTAATGAGATCAATCTTTCAACAATTAAAAACAGTAAAGAATGATGCCTTTTATTTGGCAGATATTTTCAAGAGATTTAATGAAATCAATTTGCAGCTAATAAAACTCTTATCAATTGCCAAAATACGTGTCATTATTTATCGAACATGATCTTCGTTATAATCTATTGAAGAGAGAATTTCATCAGTTTCCCGAATTATCATCTATAAAAGATGATGTAACTCCAGAGGAGATTGAAAGATTCAGTACCTACCTTAACGAACTTAAATTGGATATGGAAAAACGATTTGAAGATATTTTGAACTTGAAGTTGTGTGACTGGATGAAAAATACTTTTACTGCAAATATTGAAGAGGCAGTGTAACGTCTTGATTCACGGGTAGCTAGACTAGTTACCATTGAAAATATCCGATTCTGGACTAAATTGGTTTATTTTACAATTTGTACAAAAAGTCGGAAAATGAATGTAAAGTTCATTAATATTAGTTCCTTGGAAGGTCCAAAGTTCTATCGAGGCGCTTAGGGCTGCTGGCGAGCCTCACAATTTCGCTCGGGGAAGTCTAACGCACGGCTACGGGTGAGCCTATTCTCAACACAAAATTACTCGAAAGAGTACAGAGTTCCAAGGCAGGAAATCTCAGTCTTTCCGGACAGGATCACTACTAGGATGAGCAGTTACACGGATCTCTAGGAGGGTTCTCCTTTACGGCTACGGTCGAGCCTTTCTCACTAAAATACTCCGGCGAGTATAGGATCCCAAGGTGGGATAAATGCACAACAGTGAACGGATATTCACCAAGCTCCAAAAACGGTCTCTGTTGACCGCTTCTCTCCAAGCTCTCTGATCCTCTGTCTCCGTCTCTCCTCTCGTCTCTCCTCTCGTGATCTCTCTCCTCTCGTGATCTCTCTCTCTCGTGATCTCTCTCCTCTCGTGATCTCTCTCTCTGATGATATCTCCAAAACTCTCTATATGTTGGGTGCTTATCGACTCCTCCTTTCCGTTTCGGGTCCGCCTTTTAGTCGGTTCTGGATTGGGTGTTGAAGATTTCTCACGTTCTTGATTGGCTGTCTCACGTTGGTCTTTCCCCTCAACTTTTACGACAGACTTCGGCGGACTTGAAAGGGTCCATCAAACCCTGTCGGAAACTCATCATCATTTATATCAATCTTCTTGGTCTCGAAATGTCGAAGAGAGCGACAGAAAGGCGCCAGCCCTTTGTTTTGAAACCACCGCGATTTCCGACCCCTGCTGGCTGGCTGTCGTTAAGAAATCATTAAGATGTTTTCGGGTGGTCGTTATGGAGTGTGGGCTTTTCCTCTCGACACCTGAGTCAACAAGACTTTTCATTTTCCCACGTTGTCGTGGTGATCGTTTCCCTAGCTGCCGTTACAGAATTCCTCCCCCCATAGAGAGATTTTGCGATGTGTTAGAGAGCAAAATCTAAAAGGAAGGGGTTAGACATACAGGAGGTCTTGACAATACTTCAGAGGCAGCTATAACCAATGGTTTTAACCTTCCAACATTTTACAACTTATTCAATTATATAATTTACAAGCACAAGCATCATTTGTATTTACATTTTACATAGATCACAATTTATACACTATTAAATATTTACAATCAAATTTTCATTTGAAGTGTCAGATGTTATTTATTCCACGCGACTTAAGCAATCAGCGTGCTTATTGTCTTTCCCTGCTCTGTGGACTATTGTATAGTCAAATGGTTGCAACGCCAACGCCCATCTCATGAGTCTAGGGTTATTTCCTGCGTTCGTACGCAACCAAACTAAAGGGTTGTGGTCAGTTTCGATTGTAAACTTTTGACCATCTAGGTAATGTCGCAATTTCTTAATTGCATAAATGATAGCTGCACATTCCTTTTCTGTAGCACTAAACTTCTTCTCGCACTCGCTAAATTTCCGACTCAAGAACAAGATCGGATGTTCGTTATTGTGTGGCCCTCGTTGAGCCATAATGATCCCGATTCCTTTATCTGATGCATCGGTTTGCAGGATAAATTCCCTACTATAGTCCGGGGCATAAAGTACGGGTTTTTCGGTGAGTTTCCCTTTTAGTGTTTGGAATGCGTGCTCATGCTCTGGTGTCCATTCTATCGCTTCCTTTCTATGTTTTCCCTTTAAGGCGCGGGTTAAAGGCTCCGCGATGACAGCATAGTTTTTAATATATCGTGAATAAAATCCACATAAGCCTAGAAATTGGCGTATCTGTGTTTTCGTTTTGGGGGCCGGAAATTCCAATACTGCCTTTGTTTTGGCTTCGGCAGGGGATCTGAGACCTCCACCTACGTCGTGTCCCAAACATTTTACGCTGCTTTGCGCGAACCGACATTTCGATGGTTTGATCGTTAATTTGGCCTCCGCGATTCTATTTAGAACTAGGCCTAGGTGTTTTAGATGATCTTCCCACGTATTTGAAAAGATGGCTACATCATCTAAATATGGTACACTAAACTCGTCGCATCCTTGCAAGAGTTGTGACATGAATTTGGAAAAACAAAAAGGGGCATTTACCAGACCAAAAGGAAGGACTAGTGGTCGGTAAGTTCCAAAAGTAGTCACAAATGCGGCTAATCTCTGAGCCTTGGGGCTTAACGGAATCTGCCAATACCCTTTTGTTAAATCAATGACAGTGATGTACTTTGCTGCTGATACCTTCTCTATTCTTTCGTCGATATTCGGTAAGGGAAAATATTCGGTTCTAATTATAGAATTTAATTTGCGGTAGTCTACACAAGGCCTTGGATCTTTGCCTTGAGCTTCCACTAATATCATTGGAGAAGTATAATCTGACTCTCCTATCTCTATCAGTTGGAGGTCCAACATCCTCTTGATTTCAGTTTTTAAAATTTCCGTTTGTCGGGGTGACGTCCTGTAGGGTTTTGACCTCACTGGTTGATTACTGATCAATTCTAGGTCGTGTTCTACCAAATCTGTCCTACCTGGGTCATTTGAAAATATTTTCTTATGAGACAATAATAACGTCTCGAGTTGGGCGATTTGTTCAGGGTTGCATTTTCCAGCTAAATCACTATCCCTCACTATCTCCTCGAAATCATACAAATTGGGGTTTGACGACGGGTAATTTATCTCTAAATCCGAATCTGATGTTCCTACATTCTCTCCACTAATCAGTAAGTTCACTGCTTCCGCCCGCTTATTATAAGGTTTTAGAAGATTTACGTGATACACCTGAGATTTTTCGGTTTTACCAGGCATCTTAACTATGTAGTTAGTATCTGAGAGTTGACTCTCGATCACTCCAGGGCCTACCCAACTAACAGATAATTTGTTTGGTTTGGATGACGCTACGACTAACACCTTATCTCCCTTTTTAAAAATTCTACGAACGGCATCTTTATCGTACCAGGTTTTCCTTTTATGTTGCATGTCTGAAACTCGTTCATAGGCCAATTCCTGACAATGCTTCAACCTGTTAATTAATTCGAACACGTACTCGGTCACGACATTTTCTTCTTCCTCCGGTTCTACCCAATGTTCGAAAAGTAAGGTTTCGGGGGTTCGAAGATTCTTTCCGTGCACGAGTTCAGCGGGGATAAAATTTGTGGACTCATGAGTCACCGTTCTTAATGCTAAGAGAGCTGCGGGTAGATTTTTCTCCCAATCTAATCCCGATTCCAAACACAAAACTTTCAATAATCTTTTTACGGATCTGTGCCACCTCTCTACTGGGTTACTTTGTGGGTGTCTTACAGAGCTGTGTGTAACCTTAATGCCAAATTTTTCAAAAAACGTGGTGGTCAAATTGCTCGTGAAACAAGTGCCTAAGTCACACTGTATTTCTCTGGGAAATCCCAATCTACTAAATATAATCATGAGAGACTCCACTATTGATTCTGAACTGATGTCGCGAACGGGTATCGCTTCAGGATATTTTGAGGCCATGCAAATAGCAGTTACTAAGTATCTATTATCCTTACTTGAATAAGGAAGGGGTCCTACTCTATCTACATTAATTTTCGAGAAGATCTCTTTAATCACCGGCACTAATTTCTTCTTTTCCCTTGGTTTTCCCACTCTCTGGCACGGGTCACATGTTCTGACGTATTCTTCAGCATCCTTAATGCAGTTCGGCCAAAAATAATATCTCAATAGTTTATCTTTGGTTTTTGTCGAGCCTAAATGTGCGGCTACTTCTTCGTGGCATAACCTTAGAATTTCATCCCTCATTCTTGCGGGAATGACTAATTGTTTCCTTTCCTCACCTCGGTGATCTGCGGTTATCCTAAACAACAAATTTTTATCCACCCTATATTCCTGAGTTCGCTTTTCTTCCATTTTTTCCCACAGCGTACTCAATTCAGAGCATTCCTTTTTTGCGTTGGAAAACTCCTCGGGGGTTACTTTCAAAATCGCAATTGTATGCTTTTCAGCAGGGGGTAGATGAATGGGAAGCTCGCGCTCCTGGCTATTCGATTGAAGAGGTGGTTTTTCGCTAACGCAGTTGGGGGTTTTGAGTTTCTCCAAACTCCCTGATCTTTTGTTTCCCCTGTCTTGACTACGCGTAACGACAGCATTCACTAAATGTGGGTTTTTCCTTGCCTCCTCGAGCAATTCTTGGGTCGAGTTTCCCAGGAGATAATGGTTCAATTCTACCGTTTTATCCACTACCGCTGCTTTAGTGATTATCTTGCCGAATTTTTCACTTTCTAAACTAATTGTTGCTATCGGTAAACATCGGAAATGATTTTCCAGAGCCTGTTTCAACCAAACTGTTTCTCCGGTGTAATAATCTGGTCTTACTAAGTGGTTGGGAGCTACGTCCAAACTGGTTCCACTATCTCTCAATATCACGGTATTTATCCCATTAACTTTAGCCTCACTCAGATAAGGGGCAAACGAAGGTGCGAAATTCTCCTCCATTTTTAAATGATTCACGCGTTCGTGATTCGGGTTTCTCCTTAATTCAGGGTATTGCGGTCTCAGATGATCCGTCGAATGGCATATGTAACACGCCGGCGCTGTTCGACGTTCAAATTCTCGCTTCCTCCACTTTTGCTCATTAGGATTTGGGTTCCTCCAATTCGAGCGTTCGCTCTTTTCTGGCTCAAATTTCCTCACTACTGCAGGTCTGTTGTCAGGTTTTGGCTTATCTGCGAAACGTTTTTCTGGGAACTTAGCTGTGAGAGGTCTCCTGACAGTGCGTATAGCGGCTTCATATTGGTCTAATTTAAATACTAATTCTTCGGGGTCTACTATGGCTGTCCACTGATCTATGAAATGCTCCTTAATTTCAGGAGAAACTCTCCTTTTTATTTGATCCGTTAGCATTAGGTTTTTGAGGTCCTCAAAACTTTCCACTCCGACTCCATCTAGCCATCCCTCTAAGTAACTCCTTAATTCAAATATTAGATCTTTCCAGGGCGCTCCTGATCGTCTCTGATGCTGTGTAAATTTGGTTCGGAATGTTTCCGGATTTAATTTAAATCTATTTAGGAGGGTACTCTTAACATGATCGTAATCTTCTGATTTTTCAGGGGGCTCTCTCATGATAATTACTGCAATATCCATCGGGAGTAGGTAAAGAAGGTGAGTCACCCAATCAACCTCATCTATTCCCATCTTTTTCGCCTGTCTTTCAAACAAGGTGAGAAATAGGGCCATGTCTCCTTTTTCTGGGTCAAATTTCTGCATTACGGATTTCAAGTTTTTCGTTGGTCTAGAATTATCCGTTTGTGACGAACCTAAGCTATTTGTTTCAGCAGCTTGCGTAATTCTGAGTTTTTCTAACTCGAACATTCGAATTCGCTCTTCTCGCTCTTCCGCCTCCCTAGCATTTCTCTCGGCTATCTCCCGTTCCTCTCTAGCCTGTCTCATCTCCCGTTCCTCTCTAGCATTTCTCTCGGCTATCTCCCGTTCCTCTCTAGCATTTCTCTCGGCTATCTCCCGTTCCTCTCTAGCCTGAGTGTCAGTTATCTCCCGTTCCTCTACTATAACCTGCAACTGAGCCTTCACCCATTCTTCGTCGTATTGTGGATGCTCCGATATCTTTGTGGTTATATCTAACACCCTATCATTAGGTCCTAGGTCGATACCTAACTCAAAAGCGAGTTTCTGCAAATCTGCCTTACGTTGCCTTGCTAAAAATGCCATTTTAAAATTCTCCTGTCCCTTACACACAATTATACACACAATAATATACTAATATATGTGACCAATACTTAAAACACAATGCAACACTATAAAACAATGTACCTTAAATTTCAAAACAATCTTAACTCAAATTTCACAAAATATACTAAGCGTAACTCTACACAGAATACTTCGATAACTTTTAGATTACAACAGTACTTAATTTCAATAAATGACTTTTACTCTAATTTCAAAGGAAAGTTCTTCCTGAATTGATAACACATTAGTTTTCTAAATTTTTCAAATCAAGCACTTTGCTAAATGTTGCAACCACTCAATTACACATACAATATAATTTCATTAAGACAATTTTAAATTCCTAGCACATTAATTTACTACAATTTTTGCCTCTAAAGTAAAATCAAGCCTTACCTGCTGTCGTGCTTCACAGGATCTCGTCACCTTCATCTACTTCAGATCAGGTTTACTGGTCGGTCACTTTCCACACAAAACTTGGTCTTCTATTTCTTTTTCGGGACTCGGCGTCTTCCGTAACTGTATTTCGGACCAGGCATCCTTTTCTCCGGGACTGGATGTCGAACGAAGTCGCTACTTCGCCGGGACTGGATGTCGGTCGGTTCGATACTCCTTCAGAACTGGATGTCGAACGAAGTCGCTACTTCTCCGGGACTGGATGTCGGTCGGTTCGATGCTCCTTCAGAACTGGATGTCGAACGAAGTCAATCGGTTCCGCTACTTCAGGACTGGGCGTCGGTCGGTTCGATACTCCTTCAGAACTGGATGTCGAACGAAGTCGCTACTTCTCCGGGACTGGATGTCGGTCGGTTCGATGCTCCTTCAGAACTGGATGTCGAACGAAGTCAATCGGTTCCGCTACTTCAGGACTGGGTGT
The DNA here is from genome assembly GCA_933210815.1 of Meta bourneti. Lineage (NCBI taxonomy): Eukaryota > Metazoa > Arthropoda > Arachnida > Araneae > Tetragnathidae > Meta > Meta bourneti. The sequence goes on from OW119925.1 coordinate 102,115,939, forward strand.
CGATCGCTTCCGCTACTGCTTTACGACTGGGTGTCGTTCTCTTCTGTTACTTCTTCACGACTGGGTGTCGATGGCTTCCGCTGCCACCAGAAAGTTAACTAGTCTGTAACGTCTTGATTCACGGGTAGCTAGACTAGTTACCATTGAAAATATCCGATTCTGGACTAAATTGGTTTATTTTACAATTTGTACAAAAAGTCGGAAAATGAATGTAAAGTTCATTAATATTAGTTCCTTGGAAGGTCCAAAGTTCTATCGAGGCGCTTAGGGCTGCTGGCGAGCCTCACAATTTCGCTCGGGGAAGTCTAACGCACGGCTACGGGTGAGCCTATTCTCAACACAAAATTACTCGAATGAGTACAGAGTTCCAAGGCAGGAAATCTCAGTCTTTCCGGACAGGATCACTACTAGGATGAGCAGTTACACGGATCTCTAGGAGGGTTCTCCTTTACGGCTACGGTCGAGCCTTTCTCACTAAAATACTCCGGCGAGTATAGGATCCCAAGGTGGGATAAATGCACAACAGTGAACGGATATTCACCAAGCTCCAAAAACGGTCTCTGTTGACCGCTTCTCTCCAAGCTCTCTGATCCTCTGTCTCCGTCTCTCCTCTCGTGATCTCTCTCTCTCTCTCTGATGATATCTCCAAAAACTCTATATGTTGGGTGCTTATCGACTCCTCCTTTCCGTTTCGGGTCCGCCTTTTAGTCGGTTCTGGATTGGGTGTTGAAGATTTCTCACGCTCTTGATTGGCTGTCTCACGTTGGTCTTTCCCCTCAACTTTTACGACAGACTTCGGCGGACTTGAAAGGGTCCATCAAACCCTGTCGGAAACTCATCATCATTTATATCAATCTTCTTGGTCTCGAAATGTCGAAGAGAGCGACAGAAAGGCGCCAGCCCTTTGTTTTGAAACCACAGCGATTTCCGACCCCTGCTGGCTGGCTGTCGTTAAGAAATCATTAAGATGTTTTCGGGTGGTCGTTATGGAGTGTGGGCTTTTCCTCTCGACACCTGAGTCAACAAGACTTTTCATTTTCCCACGTTGTCGTGGTGATCGTTTCCCTAGCTGCCGTTACATCAGGTACAACTTGCCAAGAACTGTTAGAACTTAGATATAATGAAGAGAGTAAATATAATTTCGATAGCGGTGGATATGAAAACCTATGGCTAAATAAAAAAATACCTGCGTTATGTCCAAATATGTGGAAAATGATATTCAATTTATTGATACTGTAGCGTCTTCACGCTATGTGGTGGGAAATCGTATAAATGAGTACTAATGGTTGTACTGCTTTCTGGATTATTTAATAACAAAGAAGTATCTCCAGTTACATGAAATATGTACAGTACAGAAAACAAATTTGCCCGCAACGGGACTTAAAGGCGGTACCCTTTCTGGGACCTCTGAGAGACACTCCCAACACCGTTGAAGTTCTAGCGCCGTCTGCCTTCATTCTCCCCGGACTCGGGTCGGCAAAAGGCGGTGGGGGACGTCCTCTCGTCCCCCATTGGTCAAAGTTCTCCTGGTGGATTTTTCTTTTTTTTTCTCATGAGTTCCAGAATGTTCGGGCGCCGCCGGGACGAACTGTCCCCGAATTCCTTCAAAACCCTGGGAGCGTCGGCAGAGATGAAGGGGCTTCGGTTCCCATTCACCTTTTGTGCCCCGGCACCGAACCATGGCTGCTGGGCTGATCGGCGCCTCCATAGTCTGAAAGGGGAGAGGAACACCTCCGGGAAAAGGAGTGTAAGATGCTTCGTCACAACTCCTCCCCCCATAAAGACGAAGTTTCCAAGGTAACCTGGAAACTTCGGCTAAACCTGAAAGTAAGCCCATCTTAAGATAGTCCCTTGAGAGGCATTCACCCGAATCCCCGGAATCCTCAACTCATACTAAACATTGAGTTTTAACCAAAATAATATGCTTCGGAAATACAAATTTGGGTACCGAAACTAAATCTCATTTGTGCGATCTAGTGACAAATCTTTACATACCAACTAACAAATATTTACATTACATAATATTAACGAAAATAACACCTAAAAATACAAGTAAAAATAAAATTGATGATGTCTTGGTTTTGGACACCTTCCTAAATTTTCTGATTTCCAGCTCTACTGAGACCATCCGCGTTGCCATTTTTGCTCCCCGGCTTATGTCTTACCTCAAATCGGTACTGTTGTAGAAACAGGGCCCATCGAGTTAAACGACCATTCGTCCCAATCATTTTATTCAGGTAGGTCAGGGGGTCGTGGTCCGTCTCTATAACAAAAAGTTGACCGTCCAGATAGTAGTGGAGTTTCCTTACGCCATATACGATGGCTGCGAGCTCGCGTTCGACCACTGCGTAGTTTCGCTCTGCTCTCGAAAACTTCTTACTGAGATAAATTATGGGGTGCTCATCCTCCTCGATCTTTTGGGACAAAACGACACCCACACCGGAATCGCTGGCATCCGTTTGCATCGTGAACTCTCTCGAATAATCCGGAGCATACAAGATGGGCTTGGTTACTAAAGCATTCTTCAGTGCCTCGAAAGCCGCCTGACACTCCTCATTCCAATCTACCTTCTCTTTCCGGGTTTTCCCTTTCAACGCATTTGTTAAGGGGACCGCGATGACGCTGTAATTTTGGACGTACTTGGCATAATAACCACTCAACCCTAAAAACGACCTAATTTGCGTCTTCGTTGTTGGGCTGGGGAATTCATGAATGGCCCTAATTTTTGCTTCACTAGGGGAGCGTTTGCCACTTCGCACTTCGTGACCCAAAAACCTAACATGGTCTTGCGCAAATTTGCACTTAGAAGGCTTTACAGTAAGCCGTGCCTCTAACAACCTATCCAATACCGAACTCACATCCTTAACGTGATCTTCGAATGTTTTTGAATAAATTGCAATGTCATCAATATAAGGAGATGCAATTCTCTCCAAACCTCCCAAAACCTGAGCCATTAGCTTGCAAAAATAAAAGGGAGCGTTCACCAGCCCAAACATCATCTTTTTGGGAATAAACGCTCCAAATGGCGTCACAAAAGCGGCGTACCTCTGAGCACTTTTTTTCAAAGGAATTTGAAAGTAACCTTTCGTTAAATCCATCACCGTTATATAAGGTGCGGCACTAACCCGCTCTACTACCTCTTCTATATTGGGGAGAGGAAACGACTGGATTCTGGTAATGGCATTCAATCGCCGGTAGTCCACACAAGGACGTGGTGGTTTTCCCTGACTTTCTACTAGAATCATGGGCGATGCGTAATCGGACTGCCCCACTTCTATCACCCCCAAATCCAAGAGTCTTGTAATCTCCTCCCTCAAAATTTCTGTTTGTCTAGGAGACATGCGGTAGGGCCTAGCTCTAACGGGCTCACTACTGGTAAGCTCGATATCCATCTCTCACAGGGGCGTAGAACCCGGGTCCGAGGAGAACACCCTGCTATGATTTCGCAACATGCACCCAAAACTCCCTATCTGTTCCACCGTTAACCTTTCCACCAAAGCGCTCTCTCTTATTATCTCCTGGAGATCAAATTGAGTAGGATCGGATAAGGGGTAAGGTATTTCTGCCTCCTGCTCCACCTCTTCACTCTCCTCGTCCATTATCAAATTAACACATTCGGGTCGCTTGAAATAGGGCTTAATGAGGTTCACATGGTATATTGTGGATTTGTCCCTTTTCTCTGGGAGGTCCACCAGATAATTTGTATCGGAGATTTTACTGGTCACAGACCCTGGCCCTATCCAGTTCACTGCCATCTTGTTTAACTTCGACGTGGACAATACCAGCACCTGATCTCCAACCCTAAAAACCCGCGATACGGCATTCCTGTCATACCACATTTTTCGTTTGCCCTGCTTGTCGGTCATTTGTTCGGCCGCAAGCTCCATCCATTTATTTAGCCTATTGGTTATTCCCAAAATATACTCGACTACATTTGGATCTGAGTTATCCGGCTCTAACCAATTTTCAAAAATCAAAGTCTGGGGGGTACGAAGATTCCGTCCGTGCACTAATTCCGCCGGGCTAAACCCCGTACTTTCGTGAGTAACAGTTCGAAGAGCAAACAAAGCCGCTGGCAAATTATGCTCCCAGTCCTCTCCCGTCTCCAAACACAACACTTTGAGAACCCTCTTAACCGAGGAATGAAATCTCTCAACAGGGTTGCTTTGGGGGTGGCACACTGAACTGTGAGTCACATGAATCCCGAATCTTTTAAAAAACTCTGATGATAAAACACTGGTGAAGGACCTTCCCAAGTCGCTTTGGACTTCTTTAGGAAATCCCATGCGTGAAAAAACCATAATTAGAGCGTTAATTACATTCGCCGACGTAATATCCGGAACGGGAATAGCTTCGGGATATTTAGAGGCTAAACAAATTGCTGTGATTATGTATTTATTTTGTTTTGTGCTCTCTGGAAGGGGACCCACAGCGTCAATATTTATTTTGGAGAAAATCTCCGAAATAACGGGAACCAGCTTCATAGGGGCCTTTCTCCTATCGTTGTTTTTGCCGACTTTCTGGCATTCATGACAATTTTTTACCCAGGACTCTAACTCGGGGTAACACCGGGGCCAGTAAAATTGCCTTAAAACCCTATCCTTCGTTTTGGTCGCCCCCAAATGACCAGCTACATCCTCGTGGCACAATGCCATAATTTTCTCCCGATACTTTAAGGGAATGCATAACTATATTTTTTTTTCTCCCCGCTTCGACTCCACCACACGCGTTAATTTTCCCTTCAATACCTGGAATTCCTCCCCTTTCTCGGAAAGTTCCCAACACGATTTCAAAGAATCGCTGTGCCGATTCGAACTCCCGGGACGATACTCCAGCCAAACTATTATTCTCCTGCATGGACAACTCCGGGGGAAAGGGTAGTTCTTCCTCCTCAGGGCTCTGTGACGAATTATGAATGGAAGCTCTCGTTTCATTTGCGCCTTCGACTACTTGAGCTCGCTGCTCTTCCCTCGCCCTACTTCGCGTAATGGCATTAATAGGGGTTGGGTTTTTCCTATTATCTTCTAAAAGTTGGGCAGTTTTGTTCCCTAATAAGTAGTAACCCTGATCCAAAGCATCCGATTTCACGGCGACCTCCGTTACAACTTTCCCGAAATCCCCTTCTAGCTCAACTCTCGCTAACGGCAGACACTTGCATTCGGGGTCTAAAGGTTGGCGTAACCAAATTACTTCACCCGTAAAATCCTCTGGATCAATCCAACTCCTCACGCATACATCAATGCCGCTTCCACTGTCACGCAAACAACTTCGTTCTATTCCATTTGCAGATATAGTGCTGATGAAAGGTCTAAAACTCTCGCTTAACCCACTCAGATTATTCAACCCTTCTAATCTTTTTTTTGCTAACTGGGGACAGAGGGGCCTAATGTGACCTGGCTCATTGCACAAAAAACAGACTACTGGCTTTTTCCTATCAAAACCCTTATTTTCCGTGATTAAAGCATCTCCTTTTCCTCGCTCTTTCTCCCTGGGCTTTCCTTCCCCGTTTTTAAACTCGCGCCTGTCCTTCACGGAGGCATAGTCATTCCTTTCTTTACCAAAGGGACGTTTTTCCCATGTTCTGACTTCCTTCATTTCATAATTACGCCGGACGCTCTCGTAATGGTCAAGTTTAACCGCCAAATCCGACGCCTTTTTGAATTCTTCCCATTGATCTAGATAATGGTCTCGGGCTGCGGGCGACGCTCTCCTTTTAAGTTGCTCTACCAGCATTAACTCCTTAAGTGAATCAAAATCAGTCACCTCAACCGACTCCAACCAATTGTCTAAATACCCTTTTAATTCAAACACAAGATCTGACCATGACGCCCCAACCTTTCTTCCATGTTCTTCGAATTTAATTCTCAGGTCTCCGGAGCTGAGTCTAAATCTCTTTAATAATACCTTTTTAACATGATAATAATCATCATTCCATTCCCTTGGTATTTTAACTATAATTTCAGAAACATCCGCAGGCAATAAAGGAATTAATTGGGACACCCACTTGTTTTCTGGCACACTTTCTTTGTTCGCTTGCCGCTCAAAAATCATGAAAAATAGGGCGATGTCCAACACCTTGGGATCAAATTTAGGCACTAAGTCCTTTAAATTTACGCGCCTAACAATTTCCTCAGTTGGCGTAGTAGTTGACGCCAAACTTGCGTTCCCAAATGAAGCATTAATTTTTAATTTCTCCAACTCATGCGCGCGCTCTGCTAAACTATCAAGACGTTCTTGTTCTGCTACTTTATCAAGACGTTCTTGTTCTAATTCGTCCAAAATCCTATCCACAAAAGCTTTTCCGGTCTCATCATCATAATCCGGTGCACTCTATATGGACCGAATGATATTTTTAACAACATCTGAGCTAGATACGCTAACTTCAAATTCTGCCGCTAATAATAATAAGACCTGCTTTTTCTGCTTTTTTAAATAAGCCATATTTTACCCTAAATGAATTAATATTACCTAAAGGGTACTCTCAACGATACACACTAAACTTCTACAATTTCTTACTAGATCAAAAATAAATTCTCTACTCCGAAGAAAAGTTGTCAACTAGATTTCAAAACTGAGTTCTTATCATCTACTAATCACACAATGCACAATAATAAACCTTACTTTCTTAGATGTACAAATTCCCACACTAAGTATCACTCTGAAGTAAATTTAACTTTAACAAAATACACTGAAAACACAATTGCTAATGCCATTAAATTAAATTAAACACTAAAGTTTTACCCTACTTTCACTGAATATAAACTCTCTCGCTAACAATTTGGAAAACTACATATAATTATGCCTCTCAAAAGAAAAATCTCCAAATAGGCCTACCTTTTCCCACATCAGAACATCAGGCTCCCTTGTCATCAATCTCGCAAGGTCGGGTCCAAGATTCCACTCCGTCGCTTTGCTCACGCTGGAGTTGACTGCGCTCCTTCAAACGTCTGGACGCGGCACACGCTGTAGTTGACTAGCTGATTTCAGAGGTCTGGAACAGCTCCTTTAAAGAGTTTAGCGCCCGACTCACGCTGAAGTTGACTCGCTGATTTCAGAGATCTGGATCGGCTCCTTTGAAGAGTTAAACGCCCGGCTCACGCTGAAGTCGACTGCTCTCCTTCAAACGTCTGGGACGCGGCTTACGCTGTAGTTGACTATAGAGTTCAGTACAGTAACGACGAACGGGTCCGCAGATTTGATTTAATGAAAATCTGCATCCGATAAGCTGCCACCAATAGAAATATAATTAATAGCTGTAGCGTCTTCACGCTATGTGGTGGGAAATCGTATAAATGAGTACTAATGGTTGTACTGCTTTCTGGATTATTTAATAACAAAGAAATATCTCCAGTTACATGAAATATGTACAGTACAGAAAACAAATTTGCCCGCAACGGGACTTAAAGGCGGTACCCTTTCTGGGACCTCTGAGAGACACTCCCAACACCGTTGAAGTTCTAGCGCCGTCTGCCTTCATTCTCCCCGGACTCGGGTCGGCAAAAGGCGGTGGGGGACGTCCTCTCGTCCCCCATTGGTCAAAGTTCTCCTGGTGGATTTTTCTTTTTTTTTCTCATGAGTTCCAGAATGTTCGGGCGCCGCCGAGACGAACTGTCCCCGAATTCCTTCAAAACCCTGGGAGCGTCGGCAGAGATGAAGGGGCTTCGGTTCCCATTCACCTTTTGTGCCCCGGCACCGAACCATGGCTGCTGGGCTGATCGGCGCCTCCATAGTCTGAAAGGGGAGAGGAACACCTCCGGGAAAAGGAGTGTAAGATGCTTCGTCAAAATACTTTTCCCTACCTCATATCGTGTAGAATCAGACTAGTGCTGTTAATCATATTACCACTAAACAGAGAAACCGTCTGAATATTTCCGAAAGAGGAGACCTTCGTTTGTTCCTTACGAAAATTGAACCAGATATCAAATATTTAGTTTCGCAGCATCAGCCCCAAGGATCTCATCAATAATTAATTAAAGGTAATTTATTATACTTTTATAGTTTTTATCTTTAATTTTCTTTTTCTTCAATTTAAGGAGCTTCCGCACTAGTAGGCGTTGTATCAATGGAGATGCAGAAGTGCAGCATCAAATTAAATTTTCCGTGTATTATAAACATATGGAAAGTACAAATAAAAAGATAAATTTAACTACATATTTTTACTAATCCCCCACTCAAAAATTACGAGTACTTTGTAGTTGCGCTCAATTAAGTTACTGTTGAACCGGTGGGCAGTAAGAAAATTTTACTACCAACAAAGATACAAAAGTGGGCGGTAGGTATAAAAAGGTTGACTATCCCTGGCCTAAACGAAGCGAGTACAGTGTTTAATTCCTAACGATGGTGGACAGTTCTCACATAGGTGCATGAATGCAGTAACTCAATAAAGTCAATTTTGAGTTTTTGAGGTGAGTATGAGTTAGGTTTCCTATCATTTCAAAACAGCTTACGTTTGATTTTTAAAAAATGACTGGAATCTCACTTTATGAAATTAGTAGTAATCAGAAATTTCTTTATTGTTGTATGCAAAGACTGGTCAATTTTAGATAGCCAAAAATACACTAAAATCCAGGAGATGGATCTTACCTGTCTATATTGGATTTGTAAACATCGGAATCAAAGAGTTTCTGAAGCCTTCCTAGTTCGACGACGACTTGCTGTCACTCAGTAGGGGGAGGGGTTCGTTCTCATAACCAGATCTTCTGCTCACGGTGTCTAAAGAAGTTTTGAAAGGAACAACAGCATGGGATGCAGTATTCCTGTGATTCACATCTTTTAACCCTTTTCAAGGGCAGTGGGACGACCTCCTTGAAATGGTTAAGACTATGTATACAAATATTTTAGATGCAGTGACGTTTTAAGATGTGATAGTCTGATTCAAGGAGTGCTCCATATAGACGGTGAGGGGTCCCTCATCATCTTAAAATGAGAAAGCAAATTTTTGTTTTGTGCAAAATGCATTCATGTGATAACCCGTCTTCATCCATAAATTTTATTCTGCTATACGACGTTCGCACCTTTTACGTCATTTAAACTACATTATAGTATCATCCGTTCAATTAACACGTGTTTTAAATCTACCTTTTACTCTTGGTTAGGCTATTTTAACTTTTTATCAATTTTCATTGGCTCGAAATGTCTTCCGTTTTTGGACCTTGCGCCATAAACCCCAAACCAACCATCTTAAACCAACGTTTTTTTAGCACATCATCCTTCAAAAGGGTTGGCGCATCTCTGAAATTTATTTTTTAATCCGGTTGGAATTGCAAGCTGACCGAAACTTGGGAAAACGATAGTAGACGAGACTTCTTTTCAAGACAGTCCGTGATCAGTCTAGCTCTTGGATCGTCATCTGATCTTGCCAACGAGAGATAACATTTGCACAGACAAGAGCGGAAGGCCGAGAAGTATGGCAACCCATAATTTCTCCGCCAACAGCTGCTTCCTACCAACACTCTACTTCCATCACGGTACATCTGTTATCTTAGTCATTCTTTCAAGATGCATGCCCAATGACTGCGTGGACGGGAGTGATAGGTCATCATCCAAAGGATTTCTGAAGCTACAGTTGTACTTGTCTTTCAAGTACGACTTGATTTAGAATCACGGCCGATGCATCCGGACATTCTTTTTAACCTCTTGATTCCTTTGGGTACATTAGAACTATTTTTACTCTCAAAACGTTATAGTATATTCATGTTGTCCTCTCAACCTTAGGAGCACATCTTTAGGTGTGTGTGGGCTTCACGATTACTTGGCGCAGCTTGGTCAAATGTGGCCCTTGCGCCATAGAATTCAAAACCAACGAACCTACTGTCCTCATTGAACCACTTCCTAATGTCTTGAACAATGGGAGCAATAACCCCAAATGGGTGCATTACCCCCATGGGTGTATATTTTTTAAAAGCAATAAAATAAAAACTATCGTTTCTGAATTTGAAAATATCTTAAATAGCCGATAAGTGGGGTGCTCCGGTCAAAGAAGAACGAATATTGACCTGAAGGAACCGATAGACGACGGCGGGGGAGGGGATGTCCTTGAGACGGTCTTCTGAGTACTGTGGAAAGAATTTAAAGGAAGAAAGAAAAGAAAAGAAACTGGAGGGATGGACACCGAAGATGGATAACGTGGTTGAAAGTCCTTCGTGTGTAAGATCTGCGACACTGATAACAAAGATACAGATGTGTATAATAAAGTATTTACAATCATGCATAAATCTTTTCTTTTTATTCAGTTTAAATCCTTTAGTTTTTTCTCATTTCCACTTTCTCGCACTCCGTTTGAAACCTCCCAATAAGCCGTTGTGTTGCTCCAGTGCGACGTTCATTCAACTACCTACCTAAGAATAAGAAAAGAAATGATCCATTGTGATGATTTGAGAGAGATGATTTCTCACTGACCGAAGAGGTTAATGCTCAACATTAATATTATAATAGGTGGTTGCACTCGATCATTGTTACTAGTTCCATTTCGTCTAGCCCATGCTAGACCAAGTCTAATAAACCATTCGTTTTCAAAACATTCAATACATCTAATTGATTCCGTGCTAATAGCCCGTTGTGTTGCTCCAGTGTGACGTTAATTGAAAATACCAAAAAATACCAAAATACCGATTCCGTGCTAGATCGAAAGCATCCGGATAAGTGCAAGAAAGCAGGTCTTTAGTAGAGGCACTTAGGACAGACTGGAAAATAATTTTGTTCATTGTGATATCTAAGATTTTTAGTCTGACCACTGCGCAATCTTGACTACTGTTCGTACAGTGCGTATCTGCCTGACGGCTCTGCTCCTTAATTGGCGTAACTTTCATGTACTTGGCGAGCGCCAAGAAAATTGTCAACTTCTCAGTGCCTGATCTCTTGATTGGTATGACGATATCGCCAGCGTTCCGTTCTAGGAACAATTCTTTGTGTAAGAATAGTACAAATCTTTTGTGTACTTAGGATGGTACAGCAATCGATGTAAATAAATTTAATTGCAGTCCATTCAAGTTTGTATTTTCGAATGATCCCCGACAACGCTGCTTACGATGTCCTCTCTCACACGAAATCTATGGTGTAGCCTGAAAATTTTCCCGTATATCAATCGTGAACAGGTCTCCCATGTCGTATTATAACATATCGATAGTTCGGGACCACGGTAGCCCTGTTGGAAGAGTAGCGGATTAAGAACCGGAGGGTTACGAACTCGCTCTAACCAAAGACCGTTGTGTACGTGGAGTCTTGTTCGCATTAAATCTGCAGTGGCCTCAAATGTCCTCACGTTGGCGTGGTGTGCAAGTTTGGAGAGTGGGGTACCAGCTCAGGTGATTCAAAATGACGAGGCATTGTCCTCGATCTTTCCCTTCGGGATAGATCGTCGCCAATAGCAAATCGCCAAAAGTCAGTTCGTCGCCAATAGCAAGTTTTGTTGCTGCAGTGCGACGTTAATTCTACCTACGTAGTTCTAGTTCAAATTTTCTGGGACGTTAGAATGAATGCTATGTGACCTCAAAGTTTGCGCTCAAGATCGTTAATAGTCGAGTAAAAATAACTCGAAGAACCGTAAAAGTGTGTTTTGAAACCTTATTGTTTCAGGCTGACTTTTCCCTCCTAATGGTCACACTTTCGTTTTTCTGGGGAATCGAGAAACCGCAGAGAGCGGCCAACTAGCCAGCCACATCCGGCCTCCAGGGATTGGGTCAGACAGTAGCCAACTATCGATAGCACATTCCTGGAGTGTAACGGTTTCGTTTTGGTTTTCACAGAATAGAGATTTCCGTTTTCGTTCTCCTCGCGTGCGTTGGGAGGCACAAATTCGTTTCCCACGTGTTTGATCCAAGTTCTTCGCAGCTCTGATTTGTGTGACCGGATGCCCAATCGCACATGCTTTTAATGTCGCTTTTAAGGAAGGTTCTAACGCATAATTTTGCAGGGAGTTCTCAAAATCATTTTCTAAATCCATAGTCCTACTTCTTTGATATCGCTAGCATTTTTCAAAAGTTTTCTTTAAAATTTAGTCTATAGATTTTTGATGCATTTATCAATTACATTTTTTCGAATTCAGTGCAGTTTCTTATCGAGTTCTTTTCAATTTGTCGGCGGTTTGCAGCCGAATCTAATTGAGCTATTTTATACTGTCAAAACCGATTACTACGATTGGTCCAAAATATTCAAAATCTACAACTTGATACACTTGTCACAACTTTTTGGGCCTTAGGTTGATATTTAGGGGATTTACACAGCAATTTGTAAAATAATAATAATTAATTTGAAAAATAAAGTATTTATAAAATCTACATTGTAGGCAATGAAAAAGCAATTTCTGATGGAACTCATAACAATGAAAATAAGAGGATACGATAATCTATTTACCGATCTCTAAAGACACGAGGGGGGGGGGGTATTTCAATTAACGTCACACTGGAGCAACACAACGGGCTATTGGTGACGGTCCGGGATCAATCCCAAGGGGAAAGATCCGAGGACAACACCACGTAATTTTGAACCACGGTCAGATGACGAGGCAACACCTGAGCTGGCACCCCACTCTCCAAACTTCCACACCACGCCAACGTGAGGACATTTGAGGCCACGACAGATTTAACGTGCACCAGCCCCCTTTGTACACGACGGTGTTTTGGCTGGATTCGAACTCGCAACCCTTCGGTTGCAAGTCCGTTACTCTTCCAACCGGGCCACCGCGGCCCCTAAAGACACGAGGAAACATTACATACTACCAATTTTTGAGCTCTATTGACAAATCAAAGTGAAAAAAGCGAACATTAAAAAATATCTTCCTATCTCTGTAGTGTTTTAAAACGTCCTATACAAACTTAAAAGGGAGATAAGGAATACCGTATTCACGCAAGGATGCATATCCTCAAGCTCCTCCCCCAGTTGTGAAAGACAGCAAGTACGTGGACATTTTTATTTGCCATAATTTGACTTTAGTAGGACACTTTCAGTTTCACAGCAGTGCTCGAAGTTGCAACCAACAGTAATGCACGCCTGACAGCTTCTGCGAATGATTGCCGGACAAACTGGAAACTGCCACGCTTCTTAACAAGCAGCCTTTAGCACATCCAAGTGACCATTTCGAACATGCTTCCATGTGGGTATACGCCCCTCAGGGGCACATCTTTAGGTGTGTACGGGCTTCGTGAACCCGAGGCACCCTAGTAATCTATCCTTTCCCCATTGGGTTTACTGCCTCTAGTAAACAAAGGGGGTCGCGACTCCAGGGTGCCCAATCTTTCTCTACTTTCTCCTCTACATCCTTTTTTCCCAGAATTACTCGACCTTGACTTGAGTTCGGCGCAGTTTGACCAAATATGTCCCTTGCGCCATAAAACTCCAAACCAGCCAATCTTGTGGGAATACGATTTAATTGAATGTTTCTTGCATCTATCTAAAGTTTGTATAGCATATTTCGGTACACCCTCTATATACATAACTCCTCCATATGTATAATCCCTCTATATACATAGCCCCTTTAATACAAATACGCTCTGTATACACGCCCTAATAATCTAAACTCGCCCCGTCTCTTTAAACAATTTTTTCAGTCCAGAAATAAATACAATGTGAATGATAACGTTTCTAAAAAACATTTGGACACATTTTTTCCTCCTAATTCTCAATTACATCTCTCTAAAAATAACTTGTTCCTGTCCGAGCGTAAACAGCGAAAACAATGCAAATTTCATTCAAACACTCCGACATCTCTGTCCCGAGTATGTTTTGGAAATGGACATATTATTCAAACACGGCTCCAATGACGCAAACGGCACGTCAAACGGTCAACCAAACAACCCTCCCTCCGCCAATCAACCCCAAACGCCGACGAACAACAAAACCGGAATGTCGCGTAATTGTCTAGATTCGCACACCAAGTGTTGCACTCGCTCATCCATTCCTCGTCCTTGATGGACCGACGTCACCCCGGGACAAATGCTGACGTCAAAGGGCCATCCTCCAAGGAAAAGAAGGAGGGTCAATAAGCAACGATCGATCTGCCCTGATTAGTTGTTAGGAAATCGCGTAATTAATGTCTCCGGATTACATGGACGCGGATGGCGTCGTTCGAATTAACCCCGCTGCGCAATCTTTTGCTGATCGGAATTAGTCTCCCCCCCCCCTCCCGATGACCACTGACTGGACCCGTCCGACCTCAACCCGTAATCAATGCACCGAGTAGTTGTCACCAGACTGTGGTCTGATGTATTTATTGGGCATCAAGACATTTTATGGGCATGGGAATGAGGAATGAACGACTCTGATGATGCCCATAAAGTCAGTTTTGTCCGTCATCCGCGATGGAATGCATGTCCATTTGTCATCTTCAAGGATGGGGTCGTGCGCATCTGTCTCGAATAGTTTATGTAACCTTAAGTTTATGTAACCTTAAGACTCGATGCTCTGGGGCTCATTCACAGGAGTAAAAACGTATATTAATCAATCATTAAAGGAATCCTTTAACAAAAACAAATTGGCAAAGTACCTACGAGGAATGTTTCCAGAGTACTGGGAATTGTGTTACAATTTTTTTATTTTATTAACCCACCAAGTTGGTTGTCTCGACGAGGTATCTCGTCATTAACAAAACTGACCAGATCCTGATGGACGTGATACCTCGTAATTGGAAGAGCATGATGACCATATCTGATCTAGTCGTCATCGAAACATCGGCAATATCTTGACGAAATATCTCGCTATCAGAAAAATTAGTCAGATCTTGATGGATGAGATATCTCGTCGAAACCACTTGAAGGGTTAATTTTCGTTTACATTACCTTGTAATTTTACAACATAATTTCCGTTCAATTGCACGCACTTTCACAGCACGAAGTGCGTTGTGTTCCGCCCAGAGAAACGTAAATTCAACTACCTACCAACAACGAAAATAGTTTTTACGCTATCTAACAAAACCTTTTGGGAACTCTTATTTATTTAGTTGTTATTTCTCTAACAAAAATATCCAATTAGAGGCAATTACATTGCTTCATAGCATGTTTACGTCATTTAAGTCTTGAAATCGAACACAAAGTAGAGGTGTTTCTAATTCTGGAACCAGATGATAGTCGATGTGTGCCACTCTTAACACCCTCTTTCCATGGAAAGAAAATGATGGCTCTGAGGATTTACGCCTTGCATAGTTGCAAAATGAACACTTAAAAACCCGCATGCGTTCGCCGAGCTGCTAATTCTTACTGATCGCATTAACACCGTTGAGAAACCCTATCAGTCCTTGTCTGCACCTCAAAGCATTCGTCATTATCACCGCAGTATTCAGCCGGATCGCAATTTACAGAGCTTTGGGGAATATTCTTCGTAAATTGAAGGCTGTCATAAAAGTGTTGGAAATGTTATCAAGAGCTTATGAGTAATTGATTAGTTTAATTAGAGTAAATAATTAAGATTTAAGTGGTTGTAACTGTTTATAACTGATGATGGAATATGGGCTAAACTTTAACATTTAGATCGTAATTTCTCCCAAGTTTAATTGCCTTTCCTTTATTTATCTAATGCGTTTATCTTCTGTGCAAGCGTGCAGCAGTCTAGGTGATTCGACTCGAGCCAACTTTTTGACCAGAACCTAAGCACCCTCGTTAGCGGTCAGTAGATGGGAAGCTCTTTTGCGGCTAATTGGGGCTTATGGTTCTTATTAGCATTTAAGTTTCTTCTGCACCATAGATCGACATTTTTATTAATTCCACCCTTATGTTATTAGCATTTATTTAATATTCTGATGTGATGAGTTGCTATGCAGCGGGTGCACCGTAAGTGATATGTTCAGTTCAGTTCATATCCCTTACCAAAAACTCTCCACGCTAAATTTTCCCTAAGGACAAGATCGCATAACTCGCCCCTGCTATCACTTTTGAGAACCCGTGGCTCTCCTTCACTCACACGCAGGCATCACTGGACAGAGGGACTGGACATCGGCCACAATAGGAGGGAGGAAGGGTACCGATTGTGCCCGATGTCCCCCGTTTTCCGGGGTAAACGTAAAGGTAGGTAAATTAACGTTGCACTGGAGCAACACAATGGGCTGTAGGCGACGGTCCGGGATCTATCCGGAAGGGAAAGACCGAGGACAACACCTCGCAATTCTGAACCACGTTCAGATGCGAACTCCGAGCTGACTCCCCACTCTCCAAACTTCCACACCACGCCAACGTGAGGACATTTGAGGCCACGGCATATTGAACGTGCCCCATCCCGCGTGTCCATGATGGTCTTTGGTAGGACTGAGTTAACCCTCCTGGTTGCTTATCCTCTACTCTTCCAACCGGGCAGCCATCGCCTTGGTGAATGGGTAGGTAGTTAATTAACGTCGCACTGGAGCAACACAACAGGTGACGGTCCGGGAACGATCCCGAAGGGAAAGACCGAGAACAACACTTCGTCATTTTGAACCAGGGTCACATGGCGAGGTCCCGCTTGAGCTGGCACCCTACTCTCCAAACTTCCACACCATGCCAACACCCGTTTCCCCAAGATGTTACATACATATTCCTCATTTCATTAAATGATCTCATTTGTATTTGTTTGGCAACGTCTGTATCAAGCTTCACGCGATTCCGTTCCAAATAAAAGGGATTCTACGCAAACGTTTCCTCCGGTTTTAAAATTGGATTACCTTCACTTATTTCTCCTGGGGTCGGGTCATTCTGTTTCTTGGGTAAAAGCAGTATGATGGGTATGGGTTTGAAATCGAATGGTTCTGGAAATCGTAAATGCGTAATCGATGATGATTTTGATTTATTCACCCTAACCTAGATCCTTAAAGGAAATTCGGTCTCTGATTCATCAAGCTCTGGTTTCATCCTGGTTTGAGCATGGATGTCCGTACTGGCTCAGAATCAAACCTAAGTTGATGGTCTGGGGCTAAATAACCCTCGTTTTGCAAAACATGACCGTAGAGCCTCAAATCAAACCTAAAAAAGAGATATTTTCATTGGAATATTTGGTTTCGTCCTCTGTGTTGAAACGAAGCAGACTACTTGTGTACTTGCGGCGAAGAACACAAAAGTGACCATCCGCTATCAAATGGTCGGAAGTGCCTTTGCCACGCCCCTAATAACACGGAGTTATTGTGAGTTAAATACGGTCACACAGTTACATCGCGTCATAGCTAATCTGTATCTTACTTTGGAAGACGTTTGGTTGTCTTCCGATGACTACACGTGAGATAGAAGAGGCAAGTCTAAACGAAGTGGATGAAAATAACAATTCTCTCATTTTTTTGAACAGAATAAATTGTATATATCAGATAAGAATTCCGAGCTATAAAGGAGGTTCCTCTGCGTCCTCGTAACGAGATACAGAACCAACCTACGCAAGCCTTTTCATGCAATCAAGGCTAAGCGCAGAAACAGAAAGTGGGTCCATTGATAGAGTAAACGTCACCGCAATTTAGGCACCACAGTCCCGTGAGACGTCAAAATAAATCACAATCAATCGTTGCAAAGTTTTGAACACGCTGTCGCAAGGTGTTGCAGCGTTTTCACGGCAACGATGAAACACTCGCAGGGAAACCAGTTTTACACGAATTTCTCTCGTCCACCGCTGGGGTTCCATTCCGCCCTTCCCGTCCCCGAGAGCACGTTCTGGCCCACCTGACCATCTTTGGACAGGACGAGCGAACGGGGTGCCATAATTCGATCCCGGAGACAGACAGACAGCGAGAAGGAAAAAGGGCGAACCCGTGACCTTGAATCGTAAATGGATCAATTCACGGCTGCAGTGAATGCCTGTGAATCGAAACAGATCTTTCCTTCACAGATAATGTCTTCGGCTTAAGTGCTCGGGAAAGATAACGAGGCATCGTAGCTGCATACTTATTAGGAAAAGGAACTCCTGCGTTTTTTTCCTGCTCTCTTTTCCGAACTCCACAAGAGGTTTAGAGTTTTTTCCATCTCGAATCTTAACTTTATCAATGAGAGATTTATCCTTTTCAGCTCGAGGTTATTTTAGGTACATTAAAAGCTTTGAAAAAAAGTTTTGAAAAATGAAAAGCAGGAAAATGTATTCTGAAATCGATGGAAGTGGAGGATATTTCTAAATGTGGAAGAAAAAGAAAGTGTATAATTTCATTATGAAAGGAAATGTGTTTAGTTATTTATAGTCCAGCTCTGGCGTGTTGGCATTTGGGTCTCGTGGTTTCGAAAAAGTCTACTCCTTAGATTAGGGAGTGCTAAAAATAGTAATAGCTTACATTCTAGTTACTATCGCATTTTGGCATAATTTAGTTTTGTAGGAATGGTAACGATGTGCTGCTGTAGCAGAATTCTAGCGACAAAAAAGAAGATTCTGAAAAAGATAATGTATATAGTCTTTATCAAGTAATTTTTTTATAGAGAACAACTGAATATTTTGATTCAGGGAGAGTCTACAACAGGGGGAAGGTTAAACTTAACAATCAAAATGATTTCGACGAGATATCTCGTCCATCAAGATCTGACATCTTTTACTGATGACCAGATATCTCATCCATCACGCCAACCAAAAGACCGTCGTGTACAAAGGGGACTGGTGCGCGTTAAATCTGTCGTGGCTTCAAATGTCATCATGTCGGCGTGGTGTGGAATTTTGGAGAGTGGGGGTCAGCTCAGGTGTTCCCTCGTCATCTGTCCTCGGTTCAAAATTACGTGGTGTCCTCGGATTGGGATTGATCCCGGAACATCGCCAATTGCCCGTTGTGTTGCGCTCCAGTGCGACGTTAAAATTCCTACCTACCTCGTCCATCATCTGACATATTCTACTGATATCTCGTTCATAAAGATCTGACCACTTTCGATATTGACGAGATATCTCGTCATCAAGATGTTGCCGTTTTTTTTATGACAAGATCAAGATCTGGTTTGTTTTCTTCTAATGACGAGATATTTCGTCCATCAAGATCTGGTCAGTTTTGCTAACGATGGGATACTTCGTCGAGACAACCACCAGGATTAAACAATAATTTCTCCCAATTGGTGTGTTTTGTGCGTACTCAGGCTTGTTCATAGTTCGGTACTGGAAGCAACAACAGTGATAACGTGATTGATAAATAACCACCTGAGGCGATCTCTGTACATGATTTGGCAGACCTTCCCCCGGTGAGCTTACTACATTAGTAGAAAGGGACTCTTCCAAGATTCCTCCCGTAAGATTTTGTAAGTGCTTAGTGGTGCTAAAAGTAGCCTAGATATAAAGGTGTTAACAATTTGGTTTTGATATTGATAGTTAAAAATTCGCAACAATCAATCTTGGAACATCTCATTTGATTCTAAAAGCCTCTATCTTTAAACTCGAATTGCAAGTGGAGTCTTAATTAGCCCTCGTGCAGCAAGAAATGAGAGTAAAGCGACAGAACAAACCGAAACGCAAAACGAAAATCAAACGCTATGAACAAAATAAAAAGTATATGTTCACTAAATTCAAAACGAAAGCTGTTTTTTTTTGCCACACTAGTTATCTTCGACGTACAAACATCTCGTAACTTTATGCAAAGAAACTCAAATGAAACGGATGTACTGGAGAAAAAGATAAAAAGTGACGGATGCAAAACACAAATTGACCCAGAAAACATGGATTGTTTTTATAAATACCTAGAATTCCATCTAAGGCCCCGTTCACATGAGGCGTTTTCCAACGCGCGTTTTACGTCTAAACAAAACGCGGGTAGCCAAAGTACATAGAGTTCTACTGGAGTGTTCACATGCAGAAATCGCGAGAATCCAAGCGCTAGACTGCTTCGGCGCTTCAACAATCTCCGGTCGTTCTCGCGATTTGAAGGCGTTTTGAGAAGCATAGGTTTCTTCTGCAGCGTTCACATGACACGCGTTTTGATGGGCGTTAGGGCTTTTTTATTCCTCTAGTCCAAGTTTCTATCTTCGCGATCGTTAAAGATAGAGTGAAAATTTCAACGGATTTGAAATCTGCGTAAAATTTTACACCAGATCGATACCTGAAATGTGATTTTCTTTAAATAAATAATTTTTCAACTGTAATTTTACTATTTTCGCGATACGGATTTGACGAATATATTCATTATGAACACAAAAGGGAGTATTCATCTCGTTTTTATAGAAAAGACATAACTTGATTGGAGTATTTTGTCTTAATCCACTGCTTTATGTTTATGGCCATTAAAAATAGGATGAGAAAATTTAATCGCATTCGATTTATTGAAGAAATTTTCCCTGCTTTCACACAAAACTTGTAAAAAGGTGACAGTTTATAACTAAAGGGTATAGTGGGTAATTTTATTTCTGGAATAACGAATACTGACAACTGCCCGTTCTAGTTTTCATGTGCGGTAAACGTCTTTAAAATAAAGCTTAAATTAAATATTCAATTTAAAAGCTAAACTTTAGTTATTTTTTTATTTGTCCTCAACGGGTGAAATGCGTAATATAAGTTTCAATTTTCATTCATTTTTCACAACCTCGTGTTACAGTGAGCTTGATATCACTTTTGAAAATGAACTTAAGTTACTGTGAGCTTATTTTTCATAGAATTTATATTTTAATCTTGCAGTTAGTGTATTACTACTTTAATCGAAATTTTTATATTATATATACATGTAGACAAATTCTATTAGCAATCTCCTGGTTTTCGATATGTACTGTTTTTTGGTTTCTCTTTGAGATTTTTTAGTTTTAACATAATTTTCTCGTTTCATCGTGGGGTTTAATCAAATTTTAGTTGAAATATTTCCCAGTCATTCTATTCGTGGTTCCATTTGTGCTACAAAACCCATGAAAGAGGGTAGGTTGGAGGGTTAGTTTTCGTTTCGGATAGTCGGAACTCAGGGAAAATTGTGTTTAAAAATTAAAAACTAATTATTGTTATATATGTGTTATTTGTGTTGATACATTAAAATGTTTAGAGATACGTTTTAAAGAAGTATAGAGATTTATTTGAAGGAAAATTAAATAAAAATTAGCTATAGATCGTAGGAAACACGATAAAACCTGCAAAAATAGCATAAAAAAAGAAAGGTTATCATCAGTGCTGGATTTTGTTTGCGTGTCATCTTTTGATATTACTTCGTAGACAATGCCATATGAACAGAAATTCCGTTTCCTATTTCCTGGTTCTAAAAATAAAGTTTTTTGGGGATATATTTTTACTTTACACTGTCAATTTTAAAATTTTAAAGAAATTGTTTGGTCATTTTCCAGTTAGTTTCGTTCTTAATCAAAGTTTTACAGAAATATTCCAATTTTTCATACGCAGTTTCGCTTTTACGATAAAGCGCATTACAAATAACTCATCTGCTAGCTTCTTGAGTCCAAAAAATCCGTGATCACCCCTTAACACAAAACAAATCCTACTGTTTTTATTGGTGGGTGAATCATCGATACTGTAGAGTGAAGGTTATAGGGTTTCTTTCTCTAGTCTTGACAGTAAAAAACGAATACTTTAAGATTTTAGAGTTAATGAAAATGTTTAATAATGCCACAATTTGAACTACATAATGCAGTGATTCTCTGATCCGCTGGCTCTTACCGGTTCCTAGGTCCAAAATATCCCGTCATTCGAAAAATTTGGAAAAACGTACGAAAAGCTAACGTTCAAAAATTTACAACCGAGGTTGATGGCATTGGCACCGTATACTATACGTTACTAAAGGGAAGTATTTGAATTAACGTCACACTGGAGCAACACAACGGGGTGACGGTCCGGGATCAATCCCAAAGGGAAAGATTCGAGGACAACACCACGTAATTTTGAACCACGGTCAGATGACGAGACAACACCTGAGCTGGCACCCCACTCTCCAAACTTCCACACCACGCCAACGTGAGGACATTTGAGGCCACGACAGATTTAACGTGCACCAGCCCCCTTTGTACACGGCGGTGTTTGGCTGGATTCGAACCCGCAGCCCTTCGGTTGCAAGTCCGTTACTCTTCCAACCGGGCCACCGCGGCCCCACGTTACTAAAGATTTACCTGTTTAGGTTGTCACTTCTGGTCAGCAAGTCGATTATACTGCATTTATTTATGTATAAAGGTTGAAGTTCAAAAACATTTTATTCACAGGTAATTAGGGAACGGATGTTTTACAAATCGAAAGAATATCAAATTTTTACGTTGTTTTGAATATTTTTTAGATTATTTTAGGCATTTTATTGCTCATTATACATTTCTAAGTTAACCAAATACATGCTCTTGTGAATACAGAGAAATCAATTTTAAGTTGGGAAAGAAAGATTTTCATCCTACTTTTAATGGCTGTAAAATTAAAACAGTTGATAAGGGGCAACAAAATATCTTAATAAAGTGACATTCTCTTTAAAAACAAGGCAATACTTCCTCTTACGCTTAGTATAAAAGGAATATCTGAAAAAAGATTAGTTGCGACTATTGACAAAAAAATAATTTTTTCAAAGAAAATTATGATTTTGGTATCGATCTAACGTAAAAGTTTACGCTGATTTGAAATCCGTTGAAATTTTGACTCTATCTCTAACCATTCAAAAGATAGCAACTTGAATTAAGGGAATAAAAAAAACAATTTAAGGCATAACGGAAACCGACCTTGAAAAGCGCCCAAGTGCTGTTCACATGGTAACGCTCGAAAATTCTTATCTAACGCGCGTTGCAAAAAGTCCATGTGAACGGGGCCTGTTTTGCGTTCTGCCGGCAAAAGTCAATGACTTACAAAGTATTACTTAAACTGTATCTAAACGAAAGGGTATTTTAATTTATTCAATGAATATTCATTATTCATTCAAAATAGTATTAATTATTCAAATAGCAGTATCAAAAGTCTTTGACCCTCCTAGTGGTTTATCTTCGCGTCTAAAACTACCCTGTAGTAACCAGCCTCTGATGCTGTTTCAGATTGGCACCAGTTCTGGAGAAGGGACAGTTTGTTTTTTCTACTTGGATCTTCACTCCGTCTTGGAATAATAAGGCAGTTTTGCCTCGACGAGATATAGTCTCCAGCAAAATCGACCAGTATCTTGAGGAAGAAATATCTCGTCGAAACCACTTGGAGAGATAAAAATCGATCACAATGATATTGTGTATTATCAGCACAACTAGATTCATGCATCGTGTGTTAGAATAAGGTTAAATAGTACGTTCGAAACAATTTTTATGCTTTAAAAATGTAAGCAAAATTAAGGTTACACATTAAAAACTAAACAAGATTCAATTGCATATAAGCCCATAAATAAGCAAGAAAAAATTAAAAAAGAATAAATTCGAAAAAATGTGTTAAATAAAAAAAACTATTCCGTAATCTATTTAAAGTCCATAAGAACAATAGAATACATTAACCACCACAAAGAGCTATTTTAAAAGGATAAGATTTTGTTGAAGTTTAAAATCGTTTGCTTCCACATCCGCGTGGAGTAAATAGTTCCTCGTTCGAGCAGACAGAGAAGCCATTAGCATGTCGGTCAGGGGGAGGGGAGGGGGCAAGGCCGCTCGGACTCCCATGGGAAGGTCGCTCGTTCTGCCTTGCTTCCACCCCTATGTTTATTTATTGTTTCCCGCTCTCCTCGGGAAACAATGGATCGTTCGGTCGTCCCCTCACCTTCCGTGACGTCTCCTGGAGGATGGGGAGAACGATTTTTCCCTGCCGATCGTTTTCAGGAACGGTGGATGGAATGCAGACGGGTGTATTGGTTCCAAAAAAGAAGAGTTGTTTGCAATGGTTCTTTTTCTGCTCGGGTGTCTGATTTTTCTCCGGGTCGTCGAACTCCTCCATTGTACCCGCGTGGAAGACATTGTTCGACAGGGCTGGTGGAATGTTTTTGGGAGATTATTTCGCTCGTATTGTGGATCAACTTCCTTCGTGTTCCATCGCTTTGTAGAGGATGTTATACTTTCTTAAATGGTGACTAGGAAAATTGTGTCGAGTCCATGATAAAAGTATAAAATCTATTCCTAAAGCCAGTGAATATGAATAAGTTATCCAGAAATTAAATATAATTTGGAACCAACCCCTTAAAAGTGTGGTTGAATTTTAGTTTAGAATAAAATCATTCCTACATTGGCGGAATTTCAATTTAAAATAAAGTCCATTCACCTATTCGTTACAGGAATCACGAGTAGCGGAAATATTGGTACACTTTAAATCTGTCATGGCCTCCAATATCCTCGAGTTAGCGTGGTGCGGAAGTTTGGAGAGGGGTGAGTTCATGTGTTGACCTCCTCATCTGATAGTGGTTTAAAATGACGAGGTGTTTTCCTCGGATCTTTCTCTTCGAAATTGATTCCGGACCGTCACCAATAGCCCGCTGTGCTGCTGCAGTGCTGCGATAATTCAACCACTTACCTACTCGTTACATTCGAATCTAGAATCAAATTCATTTATTCACATATAATGAATTTGAATTCAGGGAATGTCTTTTATTCATCTAACAAATTTGAACTAAAAAAATTCCTTTATTCTTTCGTTAAATTGATATACGATTAAAATCCATTAATTCAACCAACTTTTCGTTATATACAATATAACGAAAGGTGAAATACCTCTCTCTCTCTATAGTATATATATATACTATAGAGAAAAAGAGAGGTATTTCAATTAACTTCACGCTGGAGCAACACAATGGGCTATTGGTGACGGTCCTGGATCAAACCCCAAGGAAAGGACAACACTACGTAATTTTGAACCACGGTCAGAAGGCGAGGTCACACCTGAGCCGGCACCCCACTCTCCAAACCTTCACACCACACCAACATGAGGACATTTGAGGCCATAACAGATTTAACATGCACCAGCCCCCTTTGTACACGACGGTCTTTGGTTGGATTCGAACTTGCAATCCTCCGTTTGCTAATCCCTTACTCTTCCAACCGGGCTACCGCGGCCCCGTATATATATATAGTATATAGTGAGAAAAATGATTAATTTCTCTATGCATTATATTTGTAGAATAAATCTAATGAATCAAATTTTTCACTTGAAATATAGAAGGTGATAACGCGAAATTCACTTGCTGACTTTGTAGACATTTAACGTATTTTCTGTAGGAAAGAATATCCTCTGTTTATCGGCTTATAGTCTACTAAAGTGTTTAAACTCCATTTTAGAATTACAACCAATGCCAGTAAAAGGATCGTTTATACTTCGCTAAACCACTTCAAAAAGGATTAAAGTTCTGAACAAACGCACCAGAATACAACTTTAGTGACCCATTCACACGATTTAACCACTTGAAATTCAGGAGGTCTTGGATAAACAATTTACTTTCGTAAATACCTTTTGTTTTAACTAATGGTACTTGATTTAAGATTAATAGGCACTTCTCTAAAAGAGCTCTTAACTTTCGCATCAAAACACAATTTCAAATATCCTCCAACCATCCGTCATCCAACAAACCGCAAGCATTTCTTTTGTATGTCCTTTCGAACAACCACGTCTCTTCAAGTCTCTTGTGAGGTCTCAATGAAACAAGGGGTACTTGTGAAATACCTTTTGTTTTTAACTACTGGAACTCGAACTCGCAGGTGTCAAGTATTAACGAATTCCAGAATGTATCAGTTTCGTTCATTCATGGCTCGCCTTGAAGGGAACACTTAGAAGACCTCTTGACACCAGCTGGGTTCATTAGAATTGTTTTTGGAACGTTCGAAGGGAACGGATATTTCCATCGGGGTACCCAATTATCGCTTTCCTTTCGCAGTGTCGGTCACTTTGCTGGAACACGACGTGTTTGTGACGTTCGAAAAGAGGGGCTTCGAGGAACGTGTTCTTTCTTATGAATGAATAGAACGTTCGACTGCGGATTTCCTTTGACGTCGACACGCGACGGAGTGTTCTTTCCACACCCTCGTTTCCTCCTGGGGCTCGATCGTAGATTTGGAAAGATTCGAAAGTTCGTTTCTGGGGAAGTTCAAGGTTCCACAAATGTGTCAATGGGACCAGGACACGAAAATAGAAAATCTTTCACTCAACAATCTATCCGAGTTTTTGCAGAAACCATTCGACCAAACTTAATTCCAATTCTAGAACAATTGAGCCCAACTCCATGTGTTGACCGTACAAAGGATTTGCGGTAAAAAATTAATACAACGTGTATAAATGCCTAAATGTGAGGCAGGAATTTTAAAATTTATAAAAAAAGTATTAAGCTGGCAAATGGAATAGAATGAAGTAAAAAAATTTTAAGTTAGTGAAATATTTTTAAGTCTTGCAGGCGTTGCTCTTAAAATATTTTACTGTGAGAGTTTTGAAGGCAAAAGAAAGAACTTTTTCCAATACCAGAACAAGGTACAATAGGCTTACCCTTTGCACAAGCCCCAGTACCTGATCTCTCACTCATTTAGAATAGGCATGCCCGAAATGCACCTAACCTAAATTTTTGACTCATTTAAAAAAAAAACACAAATTTACCCTCCAGTAAGCAAAAAGTGATTTTAAAGCACAACGAAAATAAGAGTTCCCTATATGGATTTCTCTATAGTATCAAATACGTCTTTGGGATATTTAATAGCTTTTTGATCTTCCAGCCTGAACCATCGTACTGGGTCCAAAGGACGAGAGGTGTCAGGAATTCTGAAATGGTATTGAACTGTAATGGGCAATCTGGTTTCCCATTATAAATATTTTCATCGATTTAATAACAGTTGTTCAACGACTATGTGAAAGAAAAGTAAGAAACATGTAAACAGAATGGTGAGAATACACAATAATCATATTACACGATTCCTTGTCGAAAATAGGAACCGTCGTGGCTCATTGGATTTGCCCACTGAACTAGCAACCGGCAAGTTGTAGGCGGCGCAGGTACAATTCCTGTCAGGTTCAATTCCAGGGATATTTCTGTATTCTGGGTCAGTAAAATTTTCTTTGCGTATGTCTATTGCCGTTGTCTTATGTTTAACGCAATTCTATGGCGTTTTTCTTTGGCGAAAGGGCCAAATATGGCCCTTTCGCCATAGAAAACCAATCAAAACCAATCCGATAAATGTCCGTTTTTCTATTGGACGTGCGCACTTACAATTGATAGTTTAACGCATGCATTCGGATTTGCATTTGATTGACTCTCTGGTAGCCAGGTTGGAAGATTAACGGATTAGCAACCGGAGGGTTGCGAATTCGAATCCAACCAAAGACCGTAGTGTACTTGGGCGCTGGTGCACTTTAAATCTGTCGTGGCCTCAAATATCCTCACGTTGGCGTGGTGTGGAAGTTTGGAGAGTGGGTTGCCAGCTCAGGTGTGACCTCGTCATCTGAGCGCGGTTCAAAATCATGTGTTGTCCTACGATCTTTCCCTTCGGGGGATGATCCCGGACCATCGCTAATAGCCCGTTGTGTTTCTCCAGTGCGACGTTAATTAAAATACCTACATACCTAGATTGACTCTCAGGTACCGACAACTCTCAGGAATTCCAAAGGATAATTTGGTGTTCTTAGCTCTGAAATTTCGAATGTTCAGTGGTTTTATCCGTTGCCTGTGTGTTGGTGGCACAGGTTCGATTCCTCCCTCGGTGTATTTCTCTCTTCAATGTCATTAAAACTTTCCTTGTGTGTATACATCCATTTTCTTATCGTGTGTCTTGTTTTGGCACAGTATGACCAAATATAGCCTTTGCACCATAAAACCCAACCAACCAATCATGAAGCTAATCAGGCAGTATAAGTCAACCTGCCTAAAACCTCAATGAAGAATTTGGGCAAAGGAAATAAATTTGTACCACAAGAACATAGTATGGACCCTCGTATGTTTTTTAGAAACGTCTTCAGTTCCGCCCTCAAATATTCTAGGTGCATTGAGGTTGTTAAGGCATATATATTATCTTATCAGATGTCTAGGAGTGTTCTAAATGGAGGTGAGTCATTAGAGGACCTACCACTCTTTAAAAAAACACATTTTTGTAATGTGCAGTATGCATTCATATTGTAAAGTCTTCAGGGGCCTGAAATTCCTCCCTAACATGAACCTCCCGAACGGAAGTGTCTGGAAGTGACCGGATGTAATTAAGGGGAACAGCCCCCTTTCTTGATAACTGCCCCCGTTCGTTAAAGAGTAACTGGAGAAGTGTTGATCTACATTCCTGACCCCTCGACAGAGAGGTCCGATTGAAGTTTTGAAAGTGAACGGTCGCAAAGCTTGTCTCCTGCGATGGGAGCGCAAGAAATAAACAATCTCTGTCTTAAATTTTATTTACCTCAAAATCTGCCTTGCGATCTTTTACCAATGTAAATACTATAAATGTAATTATATCAAATGTGTTGTTTATTTCAAAGCTGTTTCTACACAGTGCGTCAAATAAGTTTTAAGACTGGGTCTGTAAAAAGAAATGGAAACAAGAAATTAATACCTGTTTTGGTTTTTTATTCAAAATAGGACCCTCCGGCTTTAATGCACTTTTTACAGCGATTTATTAATGAATCGAACGCCTGTTGTAAATCACTTTGTGGAATGGCCTGCAAAGCACGCGTCGAAGCTTCTTGTATGGTCGAAATACGCTCAAAATAACACTCTTTTAACTTCATTTTAAGTTTTGGGAATAAGGAGTAGTCACAGGGTGCTAAATCAGGTGAATACGGTGGACTTCAAGAAGTTTGGATCGTTTTCAGCGGCTGAAATGATGTCTGCAATGTGCACTTCTCATTGCTTTTTGTTCAGGGATTAAAGTGTGTGGAACAAATTTAGCACACACTTTTGTTTTGCCCAAATCTTCATGCAGGATGGTTCGAATTGTTTCTTTGTCGATGTTTAAAGAGTCTTCCATCATTCTCAGTGACGCACAGCGATCGTTTGTTACGAAATTTCGTACTTTTTCAATAATTTCAGGTGTCCTAGATGAAATTGGTCTTCCACTACGCTGATCATCTTCTACCGTATCTCTTTCGTCCAAAAAACGTTTGTGCCACACAAAAACATTTGATCTACTTAAACAACAGTCACCGTAAACTTGTTTCATGGGTTGGTATGTTTCCGAAGCACTTTTACCAAGTTTTGCGTTAAATTTAATTACAGCTCTTTGCTCCATCTTAAAAAAATCAACATGAAAAAAATTCACTTCTGCAATGAACGCTCGCCTTCTCTCAGCTATTTAACGAAATGCGCACAACTTGTTGGCAATGTGCCAGTAGACGATGGACGTTATGACGCATGCGCATTTACACTCACAGCGCCATTACAACGAGCGCTCTGGGACGAGTCTTAAAACTTATTTGACGCACTGTGTATGTGCTTAATCCAATCGCCACAACTTAAATTCACTTCACGACGTTACAATATAAAATGATAGATCTTCCTCTTAAAGTTGTCGCTTTAACGTGTGGTATCCTAGAGAGCAGTGGTTCTTAACCTTTTTAGTGATCAACACCCCCTTTAATCTAAAAATAAGTTCTCACACCCCCTTGAAAAATGTTTCTTTATTTAGAAAAGTACATCTACTGCAAGATGATTTATTTATTGAAAAATAACACCTCAGTGGCTGAGGCAAAGGTAGGGAGGGTAGGGAGTCCCAAAAGTCGACGTAGCGTTCGCTAGTTCCTCACAGGTGGTCAGGAGGTAGTTTCTATCGAAAATTTAGAAACTTCTCTCGCACTCCTGGAGATGTTTCTCGCACCCTCAAGAATGAAAACACCCCAAGTTAATAACTGTTTTAGAGGGATCAAGATTTCATTTGAGGGTCGCTTTGGTCGATTCATGGTCATTTTGTGACACACACCCTTCGAGTGCAAACGATACCCGAGGAAGACTCCTTGAGAACAGTAGTAGAATTGGGGCAATCCGAAGATAGTCTGTCGGGGATGAACGCATTCCGAGGATGCGCGGTTTTTCGAGCCTTTTCCACCGAATCGTGCAGACGACAGATAAGCGGATGGTCGTCCGGTGGTTGCCGACGTTCGAGGAACACTCCCGAACGGATATTTTTTGACACGTGGTGGTTGATGCCATATTCGCTGGAAGCCACGCTCTGTTTGGACTCTTCCTCGCCGCCTTCCCCGAAGAATGATCGAACAATGGAAGGGGGGTGCAAGACCTAGTTCCTCCACCCCATTTCCGTTCCTTCAATTACATTCTCGATGCAATGTAAAATTATTGTTTCCATAGTACTCTCTCGGATATATCGCTCTTCTTGGAGGACAAGGAATAAGAGCGATATATTGACGGGAGGGATATAAATAACGAGGGTCGAGAAAAATTTGTTCGCAATAAAGAAGCACAAATGGTGCATTAAATTACACATTGTTAATTTAAAATAATGCAAAAATTGTGTATTTAATAAACAAAACCTATTGTTCAACCTTGAAAACTAATACTAAAATAGATACGTATTTTAATTAACGTCACACTGGAACAATACAACGGGCTATTGGTGACGGTCCGGGATCAATCCCAAAGGGAAAAACCGAGGACAACACCACGTAATTTTGAACCACGGTCAGATGACGGGGCCAGCCCCCTTTGCGCACGACGGTCTTTGGTTGGATTCGAACTCGCAACTCCCTAATACTTAAATACAAAACATTTTCGAAAAGAGAAATTATTTCTCATCCCCACTATTGAGACGCTTAAAACTTTTTATCAATTCCGTGTAGGATAACTGATCGAGAAACAGGTGACCTTCGAACTCCTAGTTTCAAAGAAACAGAATGCGATTTCATCTGCAAACTTAAAATTAATCGAGGAACAAGTAAAAAAGAGCGATATAACCGAACGCGCGATACATCGAGGTGCGATATAAAAAGAGATTCGAAAAACGGACGACCATTCTTCGGTTTTCGGCAACCCCATGCTATGATTACTCTATGGTCGATTCTAACCACCGTGTTTACGCAGAGTATAATTACCCAGCTTGGTTTTTTTTGGAGTTTTAGGGCGGAAGGGTCATATTTGACCAAGCTGTACCAAACACAAGACAATGTCAAGTAACTGTGAAAAGAAAGGATGGAGAGAAGAAAGAGAAAGATCGCTTGGGCATCCTGAGGTCGCGATCCCCATGTTTACCAGAGGTTTTACCATGGGAAAAGAATAGTTGGTTGGTTTGGGGTTTTTATGGCGCTAGGGCCATATCCGGCAATGCTGCGCGAGATACAAGACAATGTCAAGTAATGAACAGACACACAAGGAAAGTTGCAATGACACAGGAGAAAGATATACATCCAGGGTGGGATCGAATCTGCTCAACCTAGAGCTCTCAGCGCAGTAGGCATACGCACTGAGCCACGACAGCCCCCTTGAAAAGTGGGATTGAAAAGGCATAATGTCGGTAATACAAAAATTGGCTTTGGGATGGAGCGACAACAGCAACGTATGATATTGATACACAGGTGAAATCTTAATCGAGACCATAATTTAAAAACTAGAAAATATGAGTACGAAAGATTAAAACGGGGATAGGAGTCTACTTCGGTGGAGTAAAACGTCCACCACCACTAGGAAAGAAACAGAAAGAACCTAACCTGTATCTTGCATACCCACTGCAGTATGATGCCCCCCTCGACATAGAGATAATGTATTTTCGACTAGCATGGCAGTATATTTACCCTATCTTTGTCACAAGTGTCTCTTGCGTAGTCTTGAGTGTTATCTGCAACATTTTATCGTTAGGGACAGACTCAATCGAAGTCGTGTGTCGATCAGCGCGATTCGTCTTAATGAGACCATAGATCATGTACTTCTGGGAAGCAGCGCGAATCTACGATAGCGAACAGGGAAATGTTTACTCCATAACGATAAAAAGAACCCCAACACGGAAAGTCTAATCATGAACGGTTAATGATCAGCGTCTCGGGGGAAGACTGACCCGCGAGACGATTGACTTATTGAAATAAAGTCGGAACTCCACGCCGAAGTGGACGCGAGGAATTCCATCTGCATGAAAGATGGAAGAGAGAAAAAAGTCTCCTCCAAGTAGAGCAGAACCGCGAAATTAAAACTATTTCGTCTCGCTTTGTTTCACCGAAAACAATCCCCGGCCGTCTCGGACTCCTGCGAGCCACCCCAAACAATGCTCTTGTGTAACTCACGCGCCTCACGTGACTGCTGGGGGAAGGGAAAAGAACACACTGCTCGAAAAGCGCCCGCTTCTCTTTTCCCGAAGGAACGAAAAAAAGAATTCTAATATCATAATGAAGGGGAGACTCAGATGCAGCATTCCATAGCGGAGAATATACGACTCGGTTTATGGTTGGGAATGGTGCGGAGAACAATGGGACAACGGTGTAAGCAGCCTCTGACGTCAGGCGATGACGTTCCTTTTGTAAACAATGTCGACGTTATGTGGACCGGGGTTGCCGGATTTTGTGGATGGAGAAAGCGAACACTATTTCGCTTTTGTAAACCTCCAAACAATTTTAAATTAATTTGTCAGGATGGTGTAATTTGTACTGTCTGTCGACAGTGGGAACTGCTCCCGACACAAAGTCTGCTACCATAGAAACAGATCTGATACCATATTTTCGATAGTGGAGTACTTAATAACAAATTGGACATATGTCTTGTGGTTTTTACTTGTCGAAAATATTTTCCAGTAAACTACCCACCGCTGACATTCGTCAAAATCAAGACATGCAGACTGGTCAATGGGTATCTTCAGCTCCAGTTCCCCCAGATCTTCCTCCTATCCCGTCTTCGCCCCTCGGGGACGCAGATTCTTTAGGTGTGTATGGGATTTGCGAACCCTAGGTACTCTAGTGATCTATTCTTTTCCCATGGGATTTACTGCCTCTAGTAAATATGGAGATCGCGACCACACGATGCCCAAGCGATCTTTCTCTACTTTCTCCTCTCTTTTCTTTCACAATTACTTGACACTGTCTGTCTTGTGTTTGGCGCAGTTTGGCCAAATAGGGTCCTTTCGCTATAAAACCGAAACGAACTCATGGGGTTTACTGTCTTTAGTAAACAGCGTCGCGCTCCTGGGATTCCTAAACGATCTTTTTTCTGTTTTCATCCCACTGCTCTGGTCCCAATCCCTCTTTTTCCCCTCTCACATCTTTTCTTGGCGTTGTGTTTGGCGTAGCTCTTCCAAATATGGCCCTAGCGGAATAAAACCCAAAACCAACCCATGTCTACGACTGAGGCTAGAATCATCAGTCGATACTATACTCAGTGGGGGATCATTCTATCTCCATCATCCCACCTTTGCTAAACACCGCCTCAAGTCTTAAGACAGCATTTGAATAATCCATATTGTGGCAGATCTGGTCGAGTGTTACACTAGATAATACTGAGTCGGACAAAGTGCGATAGTCTTGCCCAAACTTATTTATTTCTATTACATATATACAGTGAACTATTTACGTAGACTACATGGACATCGCACCGTCCACTACGAATCTCAGTTCCAAATTTTTTTTAAAAACTACAATAATCTCTTTTGGTGATCTTTATTGGAAGCCAGGCACTGGTAGACTTGCCAGCATATTATGTTTATTAAATTTCCATTAAACTAATTTTATATTTGTATTTACTTATTTACAGCACCAGTCTTCATATTAATCACCTTCGTACAACAGAGCGCACGTCATGTGAGTCTCCCTCATACAGTTGCCAATATTAGGCTTAATTGGACTTCTTTTTTGCTAGGGCTGGGTAATGTAATGGTAATTAATTAACGTCGCTCTAGAGCAACACAATTTGCTATTAGCGATGGTCCGGAATCAATCTCCGGACAATACTACGTAATTT
Source organism: Meta bourneti (assembly GCA_933210815.1). Classification (NCBI taxonomy): domain Eukaryota; kingdom Metazoa; phylum Arthropoda; class Arachnida; order Araneae; family Tetragnathidae; genus Meta; species Meta bourneti. The sequence continues at coordinate 102,149,528 of OW119925.1, forward strand.
TGAATCACGGTCAGATGACGAGGTCAACACCTGAGCTGGCTCCCCTCTCCAAATTTCCACACCACGCCAACGTGAGGACATTTGAAGCCACAACGTGCAACGTTCCCCACGTACACGACGGTCTTCGGTTGGATCGAGTTCCGAACTCGAAACCCTCCGGTTGCTAATAAGCTACTAATCCGCCAACCAAGCTACCGCGGCCCTCAATGACGAATGGACTTGGCTTATAAGGTTTGACTAGCATTAGATTTTCGCGTTCTGATCTCGGCATCCCAGTTTTCGATGCTACTCCACCAATGTAAAAATTGAACATCAATTTTTGTCCCAAAGTGCTCCCAGAGTGGGGTGGAAGTTCAGGTTTGACCTCGTCATCCGACCGTGGTTCAAAATTACAAGGTGTTGTCCTCGATCTTTCCCTTCGGAGGATGATCCCGGACCGTCGTCAATATCCCCCTGTGTTGCTCCACGTTAATTAAATACCTACCTACCCAAAGTGCGCCCAAAGCAAAATTTCTGCAGCCAACAAGTTATGAAGTAGCCCAAAAGGCGCGATTGCTCCCGATCTGACAACTCTTAAGTGGACGAACGAAACGGAAATATTTCGGCGAAAGCATTCGGCAACGAACTCGAATACTTGAAATATAAGCGACATCCGATGACATGAAATGCGCGAGCTTCGAGGATTAGGTCATCGGGTTTCCCACGGTGCCACTTCTACGCCCTCTTGGCTTCAGCTGACGAGTTAAATGAGCTCATTGAGGGCAATTAAGTCCTTGTGTTGGCTCAAGGAAGGACCCTCTTAGCCCATTCTTCGTCATTAAATTCTCGTACGCCATTCAACGAGGCAGTGCGCAATCAAAACCTCGGGGCTTACGCTTAAGTTAAGTTTATCAATTCAATTAATTGTGACGAATGAGCGATATAAACATCCCAATAAAAAGACTTAAGAAAATAAGGCACGGTATATCACGAGACAAAACAGTTCCATCCGATTTCTAACCAGGGGCACATCTTTAGGTGTGTATGGGCATCCCGAGTGATCAATCTTCTCTTCTGTTTTTTCCCCGGCTTTCCCTTCTGCTTTTTGCTCTTCCTTCCTCCCTCATTGTGTTGTCTGTCTTATGTTTGGCACAGCTTGGCCAAATATAGCCCTTGCGCCATAAAACCCAAAACCGACCATCCAATTTCTATTGTAGCACAGTTTCGTACTCTTGGGTTCATGAGAATTTGTAAAAGATTTCCATAGTTTAAAACTGACTAGTAGAAATACCCGGCGTTCCTCGGGTTGAGATAGATAGTAATATTTCTCAATGTTATTCCTATGGGGATTTCGTATTGTTTTTAGCTCCCTCTACAGACCCAAGACAAATCGAACGGGGGTTGATGTATAGCTTACGTTTCCCGCAGCATAAGTGTACTCTAAGTAGTACTATAAGTGTGCAAGTATAAGTGCAAGTGTTCTAAAGCATAAGTGTACCAAATTTGGTGGGGATTGGTCAAACAGTGATCGTAATGATGATCAATGTTATTCCTATGGGCTTTCTGATTGTTTTTAGCCTCCCTGCAGACCCAGGAAAAATCGAATATAATGTTGGAGGTTAATACTTATATATATAGCCTATGTTTCCCGCATGATTCTTAAGAATGAGCGTACCGAATTTGGTATGAATTGCACAAGCGGTGTAGATATGTATAGAGATCACAGACAAATGCCATCTCTACTTTATACTAGCAGCTATATATACTAGCAGAATTACCCGGCGATGCTCGGGTTAAATTGGTTAAATGTTGATTCTATTTCGTTGAAAAATGCCAGCACCATTTAAGTGTACAGAAAATATTTTTAAAAATCATTTTAACTTTTTCATAACTTCTACAATTTACTTCGGAAGCAAATATGTATACATAATATATCCATCCATATAATCCATTTCATATTCGTCACACTCTTGCTGTAAAACAAACTACAAAAGCTTTTTCTGAGATGACTTCAGAAGTCGATTTTGATTTATTATTTACAAAAAAAGAACACAAATTTACAAAACTTAGAAATGCGCAACATTTCTGTCTTAACTCAAAAACACAAACACGGAATTCTAAATCTAATTTATAAAATAAAACATTAATCCTGGCGCTGCCAGATACCAAATTGCAACATTACGCTTTTATCATCAATGAATTTTTTGTTTTGACTTTTCGTGTTCCATTACAAAATGCAAGTTGTGTAAAATTAAGTATTTTAAATATCCATTTTTCATCATCCAAGTATTCCTAAATTATTTATATCGTGGAAAGAAATAAAAAATCAGTTCAAACATAATTAGAATTTTAAATTGCTTAAATATAACGTTTCGGAAAAATTGTTTTTCGAGCAAAACTGGTAAAACAAACTGAGTGGCGCACCTCAATCGTTTTGTGCTCAATGTTTTTCCTATGGCAATTTCGAATTGATTTAGCCCCCCTGTACACCTAGGTTAAAGAGAACGAGGGTTAATATGTAGCTTGCGTTACTCGCAGGGTTCCGAAGTATAAGTGTACCAAATTTGGTGTGGATTGGTGAAACGGTGTAGATTTGTATAGAGAACATACATACACAGACACATCCATTTTTATATAGAGATAGATAGAGATTTTGCATAAGCAAACATTTACAACCCAATATGCCCTTCATAAAAAAATTAAAATCATTCAATACTCATGGTTTCCTTAAACCCATATGCATAGCACACGCTTAGTTTGACTGTGCTTGAAGCACAGGTGTTTGAAAACATCTTGTACGGACTCAAGGGGAGGTTGGAATACAAAATCAACTGTCTGAGGGGCGCACATGCGTATATACATTCGGCAACCTACACTCTTCCCCGTTAATTCAACTACCTACGAGCGTTTTCTGTGAGCAGAATCGGCACAATCATGCAAACGACGCGAATCACGCATTTTCTATTTCGAAATAAGAGCTCAAAACAAGCACTAGAAAGTGAGTTGTTTGGGTTTTCCCATCCACCCACTATTGCCACCATCCGAAATAGAAACCAGCAATGTCATCCCGCGTCGGCGAAATTGAATTTAACAAACAATCCAGAAAGCATCGTTTTCTGACCGATAAGCGCTCTGCGATGGGATCAAACAATGGACCGGGGGGTCGGTTATCTGGACGAGAAGTGTCACCGAAAGAATCACTTCCTTTTTCACTCCTGCCCCGTAATCGTGGGTGTTATCAGCGGGAAGTCGTGGCGCCGGGGCTCACGTGAATGGGTGCTACCTGCTATCTCCACCTGTGGAGTATCAGTTCGCCACCCCTTCCCTCGGCAGCCCCACCCCACGGCATTGCACCCAAGCAGCGAAAGTGCGACTCTGGAGACCGACCCTTCACATTTCTTCCTCACAATGCACAATGCGACCCAATTCAAGGATGTCTTTTGCGCAACGAGACGACGCTTGAATGGAATGCTCGGGACACACCGTCCTCACGACGCCTGATTAGGAGCATTTCAAGAACTTTTGCTTCGGTCTCCACTGAACTACCACGTCATCTCACAGTACTAGGCCCCCTTAGGGGCACACCTGTAGGTGAGTACGGGCTTCATGAACCCAAGGTACCCGAGTGATCTGGCCCTCAGGGGCACACCTATATGTGTACTGTCATCATAACCCCTAGGTACTGGCGTAATCTTTTCTCCCCTTCATTTTCACCCTCGCCTACCCTTCTGCCGTTTGCTTTTTCTTCAACCCTCATTGTGTTGTGTGATTGGCGCAGCTTGGACAAATATGGTCCTTAAAATCCGAAAACGACCAACCAACCTAGTGATCCATTCTCTTCTCATGGAGCGAAATGCTCTGGTAAACATGGGGGTCGCGATCCCAGGATGCCCGAGCGATCTTTCGCCCTCATGGGCGCATCTTCTTTAAGTGAGTACGGGCATCGCACCCCCGAGATGATATTTCCTCCCTTTCATTTTCACCCTCGCCTACCCTTCTACTTGCTTTTCTTCAACCCTAATTGTGTTGTCAGTCTTGGTTTTGACGCAATATGGCACTTGCGCCATAAAACCCCAAAACATACTAGGCTAGATAATATTCAGATGGGCAGGCCCTCATGAAATAATATTCATTCAATGGTTTTGTGTCCTAATACCCGGCCAATTAATTGAACATTTCCCTCATGGCACTACAAGGTCGAATTTCTGAACCACTTTGTGATATCCTCCTGCAATACAGAGATAGGTTCAATTCACATCTCGCGTTCTAGCCTCAACCCGTTCATAGAGACCACACATTCATTCAGGACGAACAAATTGACATGCCTTAACCCCGGATTCGAGTCAGGAACCTTTCTATCCAGAAGCCGGCATCCTGACGACACCGATTGGTTCAAAATTCGATCCATCCGAACACAGTCGTGAACGGGGAATGGGGGGGGGGGGGGTTGGCGCGCGTTAAATCTGTCAAATGTCCTCACGTGGTGTGGAAATTTCGAGAGTGGTTTGTCAGCTCAGGTGTTGACCTCGTTATCTGACCGTGGTACAAAATTATGAGCTGTTGTCCTCGGATGTTTGCTTTCGGAAGTGATCCCTGACCGTAGGCAATAGCCGGTTGTATCGCTCCAGTGCGAAGTAAATTGGATCTACTACCCTCTTTCATTTGCACACTAGCACAGCATTCTATAGTCCGGGTCCGGCGAGTTGGCATTTGAGTCACGTGGGTGTGGAGGAGTCTATTTGTTTAGCCGGGAGGCAGGTTAAACTGAAACAATGCAAGTTCTCACAATTGACGTCTTCAGAACATTCTGGCGAAGAATTTATGATTCGGTGTCGGAAGGGACAGCAGTGATTGCTAATTGATGTATTGTCATCCTTGTTGGCTGTCATACGTTATTTTGCGTATGGCAGCCCTTTCCCTAGCAGCTTTCCACTTTCAAGAAACGGACATCTTCCTTCTCACCAGAGCTATATCAATTCACATTCAATGTAAAGATTTGTGACGCGAAAACGCAGAAAATAAACTTCACATTTTCAAAAACGTTTTCACGTTTCCTCCGATTCACCTATACCATGGTCTAACAAGAGGTAGGTAGGTATTTTAATTAACGTCACACTGGAGCAATACAACGGGCTATTGGTGACGGTCCGGGATCAATCCCAAAGGGAAAAACCGAGGACAACACCACGTAATTTTGAACCACGGTCAGATGACGGGTCTAACCAGAGGACTTGGACTAAGGCAATGCTTAACGGAATGTTTTAGTCATCCAAGCTTCTGGACAACTAAGTGTCATCAACATTCGTGTTGATTCCAAGCTTCTGGACAACTAAGTGTCATCAACATTCGTGTTGATTCCAAGCTTCTGGAATCAACACGAATGTTGATGATCAGATCGGCATTCGAACCTATAGCTGTGTTTTCCTTCGTTTCCTGATATAGCTGTGGGTCTTAATCCCTCAGGGGAATCGATCCCCGTGCTTTTCTCCTTTTCTCCCAATCCCTCTTTTACTCCCCTTCTTAGGAAGGTGGTCAAAGCTTGTGCAAGTGACACGTGCTTTCGTTATCTCTGGTACAGAATAAACATCCGCTGTTGCCTTCATCGGTGATTAGCCGGTCTGGGAGCCGATGATCAACACTGGGGCACTTAGTTCGGGGTTGGAATTCCGGTCTAGGCATGTGTTCCGGAACTTTCGCTATTGACTACTTTTTTACTAAGAGATTACCTTCTCTTTACTGATAAAGAGCGACAATAAAAGTGGTTTGGAATTTGTTTGAAGTGGTCGGTCGTGGTCTAATTAGCCTCGTAGCAAAAACAGATAAACTAAGCGTGACAAACTAAATCTAAACTGGACTTTGGAAGTTAGAAAACTGTCCTGGAGTGACTTTTCAATAAACAGTCGGAGTTGTCGAAATTACGAACCTGTTTTGGCTATTTTTATTTATACACTAGCAGAATAACCCGGTATTACTCGGGTTGAATTGGCTAAGTTCCGTTTTCGTTAATAAATTGTAATTCCCATTCACCCCATATAACAACTACCACACTCTAATAAAGGTACACAATTGCTAAATACCCAATTTCACAAATGTAAATAAATGGCATATTTAACATTTTGGTAGAATTTTTAGTAAGAACGTCTCTAGAGTACCAATGTTACCCAGAATGCATAGAATAGTTCAGAGTATGTATATAAATGCCTTGTATGTCATTTAAAAACAAAAGCGTTTCCCAAAATTATCGTACAATGATTAAGAATGTTTTTAAAACGAATTAAACCATTATTTATTTTCATTACAGTTATTGAACAAAAAACATCAAATTCAAAATCCAGGAATACATCTTAAAACAGATTTTGAAAAAGCTTCGAACGATAAGTAATGAATGTATCTGTTTTTCACTACAAAATAGATTCTTGGAATATAACGAACACAAATTTAAAAAGCAAACGATTAAAAAAATACCAAGGTTGCCATATGAGCTACCGGTCCTATTTTAAAACGTTTTGTTCTGTATAGCTTTATTCTCTTTATCGTCTGTCAAAAATGTTCAGAATTTTTTTATACTTCGTAAAGAGAAAACAAGGCTCGAAATAAAATATTACAATTTAATTTCCGTAAAAATAGTTTAGGAAAATAATTGATATTTCAGCAGAGCTGGTAAAACAATCCAAGTAATTGCAATGCTCAATATACCTCCCAGTTACTCCGAAACTACCAAATTATGGTTGATTTAAGTACAGTTACTCAGATGTTTTAAGTTGAAACTTGCCTAAACATATAAGCAAAGAAATTTCAAATAATCCATTCATTAAACTAAAATATGGTGTATCAAGTATAAAGCATTAAATTAAAATATGTTGAGCAAATCTTACGTGATACCTGTACGCAGACACAAAATCGACCATAGAGCAGGAAGACGGACAGACAGACTAACACAACCATGTTCAGTCACTAAATGAATGTAAGTAATCACAGTATGCAGAGTTTCATTAAAATATATTCAACCGTTTGGACGTAGCATGGGCACACACATACAGACAGATAGACAGACACACCAAACGCTCAAGACATGGATTTTGCATCAGAAGGGTCCAAAACAGATAGAAAACTTGAAATGGGCCGAAAATATTCAAACACTCCCTTATTTATATCGATTTTCATCAAATGTATTTCTAAACTGTTTTGCCTTCAGGGCTACATCTCCGTTAGGTGTGTACGGGTTCCACGAATCCGAGGTACTCCACTAATCTTTTCCCATGGTGTTTACTTAAGTAAACACGGGGGTGTGCTCCCGAGGTACAAAAGCGATGTTTTCCTGTTGTCATCTTATTATTCGATTCCTCTTTTTTCTCCCTTTCACATTTTTTACTTGAAGTTCTCTGTCTTGTCTTTGACGCAGATTGGCTAAATATGGCCCTTGCGCCATAAAACCCGAAAATAACCAACAAACATAAGCTGTTTTACGCCATGCTTGTTACGAAATCGGATTCACAGAACCTAAATAGATACCTACACTTAACAGTATACCATAACATTCCAATATGTAATTCAATTATTCGCAAAGAATCAGAGTACAAGCCATCCCCATCCAATTTCTCCCTTGTGTAACACGTTGGCGAGTTTGGAGAGTGGGGTGCCAGCTCAGGTGTTGCCTCGTCATCTGACCGGGGTTCAAAATTACCAGTGTGACGTTAATTAAAATACCTACCCTTATGTAACAATACAACCATAGGGGAACGAAATGATCAACCGAAAGAATCAAACTTTTAAATGTGTTTTTCTGGAAACAGCAAATTTGTAGATTCGTGTTTTTGACACTTATATAAAGGACCTAATTAGGTTTCAGGTAGCAAAGGAAAAAAGACCGCAGACTGACAAACCTTCAGAAAAGTTTAACAACTCAAAATGAAAATTTAGCACTTCAAAACAATGAATTTTATTAAACTCCGAAAATCCATGCAAATCAAGGCAATATGATTAGATTTTAATACACATGCGAATATTGCACACACTCCGAATTGAGAAGTAAAATAAGCTTAAAGATTCTCAATCTTTGTCGGGGCCGTGGTAGAGCCAAATGAAGCTGTAGAGCGAAATGAAGGTAGCTTCATTTGGCTCTTGTGTGAAATTTATTTTATTTCCATCATTTTGTACGAGTGTACGATAAGATCACATTAAATGCTCTAAACCTCACGGTGAGTAGGTAGGAGGTGGGTCTACTACTACTACTACGATAAGATCAGAAACTTCCTTTAGCAATAAAATCAAGCAATGTTCTTTCGAAGTAGGTCCTCTAAGCTACCTTTTTCGGAAACCAATACAAGAGCCTATGTTATTGAAATCCGATTTACAAAGACTCCTTTTTGAAAAACCATATACAGGAGTCATGCAATTGAAATCCAACTTACAAACAACCTTTATTGGTAAAACTGTGTACATGAGTCATGCAATTGAAATCCAACTTACAAGCAGCCCTTTTTGAAAAACCATATATAGGAATCATGCAATTGAAATCCAACTTACAAACAACCCTTTTCGAAAAACCATATACAGGAATCATGCAATTGAAATCCAACATACAAACACCCCTTTTTGAAAAACCATACAGGAGTCATGCAATTGAAATCCAACTTACAAACAACCTTTATTGATAAAACTGTGTACATGAGTCATGCAATTGAAATCCAACTTACAAACAACCTTTATTGGTAAAACTGTGTACATGAGTCATGCAATTGAAATCCAACTTACAAACAGCCCTTTTTGAAAAACCATGCAATTGAAATCCAACTTACAAACAACCCTTTTTGAAAAACCATGCAATTGAAATCCTACTAGCAATAAGGCAGAAATTAAAATCCTTTCCTGAATACGCCTCCCTTTGCGTCCGATACGACGCAAATCGATGGCCAACGCATTGATCCTTACTACTCCACTTGGTCAACATCGCAAACGATACAAAGGCTACATCGTTCTCTTCACCCCAGAAGTGGACGATAGCGTCCAGCCTTCAGATAAAGGATTCTCCTTGGAATTATTTTCGCTCGAGAGGGGAAGGACGCCAAGCGATATCGGGCGAGAGGGGTGTGTGTTTGGCAACGAGCGCGTGCCTTTCCCAGAACAAAAGCACGCGCTGCAGCCACGCTGATGCGTATCAGACGATAAACTCTAGTCATCGTTTGCATTGTTTACAAACAGAGCGGGGGGGATGCTATGCGAGCTATGTGGGTCAGGTCCATTTGCATGCCTTTCCTCCTTCGAATGTGGAAATCCCATAAAATGGAATTATGCTGCTTTTTCTTTATTTTTTGGAATAGATCGGGCAGTTTTTTATCTTATTTCGTTCTGTTGCGTTGATTCGTATTCCACTTTTTCTCTTTCCCTCTGTTGCGCACTCAGCATTTTCAATGGAAGTGAAGAGGTGCGTTATTCCAAAACGAAACTGGTGTGTCGTGTTCGTTTCGGTTGAGTCGATTGTTTACGGTTAAAAAAATGGAAACTTTACCTCACTGAAATTTCTGCGAATGTGGGTCATTAACTATCTTAAAATAAATGATGGTTAGACTTAATCCTAGTAACCCATTAGACACAATTTATCTCCAACTGATTATTATTATGACTCGCTTAAATGTGCCAAATAATTATTTCCCAAGTCCGAAGAATAACGTAACCTTAAAAACTGATATGCTCGTTTTCACTTGTCCTCCGAACCATTAGAATTTTGTGAACAGCAGAGGAAATCTCAATCTGATTCTTTAGAATTGGAAGTTCAAAGGTCACCTATTTCAACCTGTTATGTCGCAGTTGTGTTGCTCCAGTGCAACGTTAATTAAATACCTACCTTTAACCTGTTAAGCCTTTCCCGTGGGCTCTTCTGTCACAATGTGACATTTCATAGGAACAGCGGGCCAGCCTTAGATCAGTGATTTCTCCCGCTAAGTTAGCAACCTGCTAGTTGTAGGCGGCGCAGGTTTAATTCCTATAGCTGGGTGTATTTCTCTCCTGAATTTCTTGAATGACTTGAAAGCTATTATACGCAGATATTGAAAGCTATTATACCCAGAATACTCGAGTTGACGTTTTCCATTAGGCTGCGAAGCTGTAGGCTTTTGAGATCTTTTAACATGGAACTTTTGCAGCATGTACCTAATGGCTCCGCCTTTCAATGCGGGCCGCGGTAGCCCAGTTGGGAGAGCAACGGATTATCGACCGGAGGGTTGCAAGTTCGAAACTCGGTGCAGTCGAAGACCGTCGTGTACACGGGGGGGCTGATGCACGTTAAATCTGTCGTGGCCTCAAATGCCCTCACGTTGGCGTGGTATGGAAGTTTGGAGCGTGGGGTGCCAGGTCAAGTGTTGACCTCGTCATCTGACAGTGGTTCAAAATGACGACGCGCTGTCCTTGGATTTTTCTCTGCGGGATTGATCCAGGACCGTCGCCAATAGCCCACTGTGTTGCTGAAGTGCGACGTTAATTTAGTACCTACCGCTTTTCAATGGTTCAACAATTCCTAGTCTCGACTAGATTAGCATTCTCCCCCAGAAAAAAAGTTTTCGAAACTGGTGACTCAGTTATCAATGTTTCTAGAAAATTGATAAAAAAAAACAGATCGTGTGCGATTTATTTTCGCTTCATGATTATATCTACGTAAACAGTTTTACTATTTATTGCGCACATACAACTTTTCTCGTGAATGTATTTTATTTTATTATTAATAGGGATGGAATATTAATTTTATTACTACGATCGTCATTATTCCAGTCCTATTTTTGTGTTCGATATGTGTTGTGTCTTGCAGACTATGTTTAAAAGCTTTTAATTATTCTCAAGGCCATCTTGTTTCGGTTTGTTTTAAATAAAGAACCTGTCTAGGACTTGGGGAAGAGTAAAAGAGATCGACCACAAGACCCCTTCATTGGTGACGCGTTGGTGGTGTGAACACACAACCTTCCGGTAACAATGAAGGAATTCTGTGTGTGAATACATGAATTCTCAAAACCTTATTTTAAGTTAGCCATTTTCAATAGTGTCGCAACATCAATGGACCTAACAAATACCATGCCGCGTTAGCCCAGTTGGAAGAGCAACGGATTAGCAACCAGAGGGTTGCGAGTTCGAAACTTGGTCCAGCCTGTAGTGGTTAGCACTTGTAAATAATAACTCAATAATTTCCTAAAATCCGTTTATTGGTGGTGTCCAGTAAAAGACAAATCAGCTTTACCTGGTGATCCGCAGAACTATGGCAAGAGGCCGAGGCTTTTCGTCAGATGAGGAGTGGATTGACTTGCCGGGAGCCTCTTGAATTTTCCCCAGAGGATTCGTCCTTGATCCAGCAAAAGACCGTCGTGTATACTGGGGTCTGTGTGCGTTAAATCTGTCGTGGTCTCAAGTGTCCTCACGTTGGCGTGCTGTGGAAGTTTGGAGAGTGGGTGCTTTAGTTCCTAATGAATCGTATGCTTTTGTCGAAAGAAATAGATGATGAGGGGTTACTTCACAATACACGCAAAGGCCTTCTTCTTTAGCTTGTCGAATCAATTCTATTTCTTGACTTGTGCTCACATGTAAAAGATATAAGCGTGTGCGATATGTTTTATCTTGAGAGTCAGGTGTCATCCTCGTTCCGTGGTTCAAAATGACGAGGTGTTGTCCTCGATCTTTCCCTTCGGGATGGATCCATCGCCTATAGCCGATTGTGTTGCTTTAGTGCGACGTTGATTAACTACCTGCCTAAAAAGTACACGTGGGTTTTATCGACTGAATAAGACCCCCATGTGTGGAGTCGGCAGTATCATGGTACTAGGACACGAAGTTGAGAAGGGCCGAGTTTTGTGGAAAGTTTTTACAATGTTTCCTGTTTAAAAGGTTTCATTGTACTCGTAATGAGGTGTGCAACAAGTGAGCAAAGAGGGAAAAAAGAAGAGTTCTATTTTTCTCAAAGTTAGACATGATAATTTGAAATACATGTTTTTATTTTGTGAAGGGTCCCGTATTGGAACCTATTACTGGAGACAGAAATTGATATATGGGGGAGAGCTGGAATGAAGATGTCGGCTTTAAGTTGCATCGAAACGAATTTTCGTATTTGAAATAAAGCCAGTCCCTTTTTGTCTGGCCCTCTGTGGCAAATCTTCTGTGGGTGTGTACGGGCATCACAAACACTAGGTACACGAGTGGTCTGTCCTCCTTTCTGTTTTACCCTCACTTACCCTTCTGCTTTTTCTTCCTCCCTCGTGTTGTGTGGCTAGTGTGTTCGAGCAGCTTGGCCAAATATGGCCCTTGCGCCATAAAACCCGAAAACAATCAACTAAACCCTTTTTATCTGAATCATTGAAAGAGCCAAAACACCGTGGCGAAAGGTTGGGTTGGGTTTTATGACTCAAGAGGCCATATTCTGACCAAGCTGCGCCAAACACAAGTCAAACAACGGTAAAGTAATACACATGAAAGGGGGTGGGAAAAAAAGAGGGAGTATGGGGAGAGAACAGTTTGATTCTTGGAAGTCCCGGAAGCGCGACTCCCGTGTTTGCCAATTCAGGATTGATCCCGGACCATCGCCAATAGCACGCTGTATTGCTCCAGTGCGACGTTAATTCAACTACCCTCGTGTTTGCCAAAGACAGTAAACCCCATGGGGAAAGAACATATCACAAGGGTAATCAATCAGACACGGCGATAGTAAATCAACTAAACTAATATTTAATACCGATTTGCACTATGAATTCTCATTTCAGTTATTAGTATGCAGCATTCTTTCTCAAACTGTATTTAACCCTTTCGCCCCGACTTTTGCATGATTAAAATTTAACTATGAAAAGTAGTTTAATTTAGTAGTTTAGCAGTTTTTGCTTTTTTTGACGGACGACCGTACTTTCGCGTTCTTTTTGTGCTTGCTTTCTCCCTTCCAACATTTATTAGTTGCTCAGCTAAGGGGACCATGAATGATAAAAGTGGTTCTGTTTTATGTTCCACATCGCACTTCGTAATCCATGCATTCACAACAGAAATCATAACTAATTTTCAAAAAATCTTTTTCCACCACTTGTCTGTCTGATTTTCTGCCATGACCCTAAAAAGTAGCCATTTCATCACAGCGGTCAACTCCATTCATGTACATATTGTAGTGGGAAATGGCTTCTGGGCAACTAACGTCTAATTTTGTACCATCTTTTTGTTTCCGAACCACGGTCACTCATTCATCAGAATGAATGGGCGTGCTCAAAACCATAAGTCCGCCATTTGCAATCTGAAAGTATTGCCCGGTTTCTTTAGTCATATTTTTATTCCTTAATTCCTTAAGAACACTGAAAACGTAAAAACCCATTCAAAAGTGGGATTTATTTACCCAATCTAATCTCTGGGACGTATATACCCATTAGGCCCGAAAGGGTTAAGGGAATTCTAAAGATTTCATCAGATATTCAAATGGATCCAGGAAACAAGAGGACGCAGAAGGGGAAATGTGCTTTTAATGTGCGTACTGGACTGAGTGGTTCGCTAAGGAAAACAGCCAAAACGAATTTAAAGGGTTCATTTATAAAACAAAGAATTTTACGCAATTTACATTAGATATTTAGATATAAAGGAACTTTAAATTTCGATCTATAGAAAATTGTTTTTTAGGGTTTTATGGCGCCATATTTGGCCAAGCTGCTCCAAACAACTTCCAGTAAACCGACATACACACAAGGAATGCTTAACTGATACAGAGGAGAGAAATAAGTTCAGGCAGGAATCGAGCCTGCTTGCCTACAACTCGCAGGTTGCTAGCGCAGTGTGCGAACCCACTGAACTTCGGCGTTTCCCTAGTGACGTGAGGTAAAAATCCTATTCGATACCAGTTATACATCGCCGAAACGCAATATCGGGCTCTTTCACATTCATTTCCGAATTGTAATTTCATTCCAATCTTCCCTGGGAATCCGAGGAGGTCCTCCAATTTCGTTCCGATGAAACCACCTGTGGAGGATCCTTCCAAAAACACGTGCCCGACCGTCACGTTCGTTTCCGCTCACGTGAGGGGCTGGGTTCCTGTGATACCTTCTTTCTCTCTCAAACTTTTCCTGGTAAATTCCCGGACTGTTGCCGTAATTGTCCTCGGGTTTGTTTCCGGCTCGCATTGTCTGACCTTCCAGAGGAGCAAACACCTGTTGAGAGGAACGCCCCAACCACACACTGTGGCGTGTGCGCTCTGAAAGAATTCAAAACGGACACAAATGGCGACACGGGATTGAAACTAAGATTCAACAATGAGCTTGAACGGAAAAGTTTACTTTCCTTTCGGGATAGTTATTTCGCAATCTGTTTTTAAATGGCGATGGGTAGACTCGTTGGGAAGTTCGGACCGAAATTTGTAGAATCTATTCAAATATGAATTGATATATGTAAATAATATTGTTAGATACAAGATTTTCCAACTTCTAAAATGTTTGATTCGCCTTCAATAACTGCAGGCATAACAATACATAAATTTGTATTACGTCAAACAAATTTTCGTATCGGCTAGACTGATCGCAAATATTTGCCTACTGAAAGAAGGGTAATTGAATAGCTAGTACTTATGAGGCAACATCAAAGTTTGACTGCATTGTAACAAAGTAACACTGATTATTTGCCTCGAAACAATCACTAGAATGTATCGGAAGACAAATTAACTTTTCACGTATTATGGTATTTTGAAATTATTTAAATTCTAAAGGATTGTGATGAAAAGAATACAGATAGACGGCCTGTACCATTGTGTCGCCGTCAGAAATGACTCTTTTTAGGCGTATGACCCACTCGATTTCAAGTATTTAAGTTGTGGCTAGGGTACTAGGTATTAAAGCATCCAAACCCACTACTCATTGAGAGTTTCGACCCTGAAACCTCTTACTTTAACAGATATGTCGGTAAAACTTTCCTTGTATGTATGCCCATCTATTTGACTAAAATAGCATTTCTTAGTACAGTTTGGCCAGCTCTGCCCCTTGCGCCATTAAAAACTACCCATCTTATGTTTCCAGAGCAATTCCGTTCGTTTTTAACCGAAAGACAAAAAGAAAAGAGGCTTAAGGAAACATATCCAGGATATAAAGGGCGGCCCAAAAGTCACCAGACCATTTAAAAATAGAATAACTCTCACCGTATTAAAAATTCACATTAAACAATGAATATACTTCTTGGAAATTATTTTTAATTAGTTTTGTAGATTATGTCCTTTAAATGGCCGCCATTTTGTTCTTGACAGTGGAGGGCTCTTTCTAAAGTGTGCTCCATCACCTCTCGTAATGTTTCTTGGCTTATTCCTTCAATGTCTTCACGGATGTTGGCCTTCAATTGCTGGAGGGTCAGAAGTTTCGGTATACTCTTTCTTTTAGATATCCCCACAAGAAAAAACCTGCAGCAGTAAGGTCAGATGAGCGTGGAAGCCAATTCAATTCAGAGTTCCACGAAATTTTACCACCGTCCAAAAATTTGCCTTACGAGATCCATCGTCTTAAGAGCTATATATGGGAGTAGCAACATCTTACTGCCACCAATCTCTGGTGTGTTTTCAACTGCCGAATGACGAAAGTAAGCTTTTTGGGCTAGCACCAGTTTTATCAACAAAATCAACGGTCAATTGACAGTTGATTTTGTTGATAAAATTGGATTGCTTTTTACTCGTTGCTCTGTAGTGAATTTCTACATAACTATTTTCCAAGGATTACATATAAATAATCTGAAAGAAATTTAAAAAATTAATAGCAAAAAGTTATATTTTAAAATGGACTAGTGATTTTTGGGTCACACTGTATAATTGAAAGAGTTGTGTGAAATAATGAGAAAAAGTACATTGATGGACAAGAAGGTTGGAAATACTATTGGCATGACTTTCGGAGGAATGATGTAACTTTCTCCAAGAGTCACAGGCAGCTAAGTGTGATCGCGTGTGGATATTTTTGTAACATCGGGAAATCAACGTTGGCTTTTCAAAGTACAAGCACGGTTGCCATAAGGTTACCAGGAGCTCTCACTTTGCCACTTCTTTCCTAATATTGACATGAGCCACGGTAACCTAGGTGGAAGAGTTTCAGATTAGCAACTGCAGGGCTGCGAGTTCGAAACTCGATCCAGCCAAAGATCAGCGTGTGCGTTAAATCTGTCGTGACCTCAAATGTCCTCAAGTTGGAGTGGTGTGGAAGTTTGGAGAGTGAGGTGCCAGCTGGGTGTTGACCTCGTCATCTGACCATGATTCGAAATTACGAGATTCTGTCTTTCCCTTCGAGATTGATCCCGGACCGTCGCCAATATCCCGTTGTGTTGCTCCAGTGCGACGTAAATTCAACTATCCCCTTTAATGACATTTGAACATTTTTAACTAACAGTGTCGAAAGGCAAAATGCTCTCATGTATTATGTTATCTTTTCATATTAAGAGTCCCTTTTTGCTTCCGGGTTCCTGTGATGGACCGCTCCTGATCTAAATACTTTGTGAAGTATTTAGAGAATTAGAGCCTTATCAGTTTACAAAGATAGTCGCTAGCATACCAATACAGTTGCGCTGAAATAAGCACTTGTTAATTCATGAGATGAAATCTTTATAGACAATTAAAATACTTGAAGACACTACGTCAACACGCGTGTTTGAATTCATCAATGTGAGCGGAGTAACTTTATTGGGTACCAAAAGACTTGTAATAAATGGTTAACACCTGCTGCAACTGAAGGGTATTATTGTTATTTAAGAAAGATAAAGAAACCTTTTTTAATTTTATACTTTCTGCTAATAAAAGCTATTATCAAAATTATTTATCAACAGCGACTATTAATTTGTCGTAGGGATTCGCACTATAACGGCATTTTTCTAATTTCACACGCTGGCCTCTTTCATTTTGGGACATACAACTCTATTAACTGTAATAAGGTAAATATATTATAAATCAAGAAGTAGGGTATTGGGTATTTCAATTAACGTCACACTGGAGCAACACAATGGGCTATTGGTGACGGTCCGGGATCAATCCCAAAGGGAAAGATCCGAGGACAACACCACGTAATTTTGAACCACGGTCAGATGACGAGGCAACACCTGAGCTGGCACCCCACTCTCCAAACTTCCACACCATGCCAACGTGAGGACATTTGAGGCCACGACAGATTTAACGTGCACCAGCCCCCTTTGTACACGACGGTGTTTGGCTGGATTCGAACTCGCAACCCTTCGGTTGCTAGTTCGTTACTCTTCCAACCGGGCCACCGCGGCCCTCAAGAAGTAGGAAGATAACAATTCTTGTCAATGGTGTTTTAAGTTTTTGAACCTTCCGGCATTAAATCCAAACAATTTGTAATTGTATAAAATACAATCGAACCTCTACATCGAAGTCGACAGTTCCTTGAAACATTCGATATACAAAAACGATTTCTTAATGCATATCACACCTTCTCCAGAAAAATGACAACTAAAGGTTGAGGTTTTATTTTTGGATATTACAAAAGAATTCTATTAAACTCGAACCACCCATGGAAATCAAATAATAGAAATTGACTATGTGTACATTCCTAACAAAAACATCGAGGAAATTCTACGAATTTTAAATTGAGAAATAAAATACACTTAAAGATGCACAATGTTCTTGGCTCCCTTGTAAAATTTAAGAGGTGCACCCTGCGCTAAGGAAATTCAAATCAATCCACTCGTAAAATTTACTTTTTCCAAGTTGTGCCAAAATAGTATTGTGTGTGATACTCGGGAGGGTAAATATGTACTGTGTAAAATGTATCAAAACATCAAAACAGAATTTTTCTATCCGTATGCTTAAAATATTGTGAAATTTTCCAAATTTGTATAGTTTTAATTACTTTTGAAACGAACCTTTTCTCCAACAATTGTCCAAAATCATTTAAAAGCTGCCTGAGATGATTGTATCCTATCATCGGTGCGCGGAAAGAAGCAGCCCAGTGAAAGAGATGAAACTATCCACGTAATTTCTATTTACTTAATGTTTTGAAATAATTTAACCCTTTCGGGCCTAATGGGCATATACGTCCCAGAGATTAGATTTCATTCCCTATTGGGTAAATAAATCCCACTTTTGAATGGGTTTTTACGTTTTGAGTGTTCTTAAGGAATTAAGGAATAAAAATATGACTAAAGAAACCTGGCAATACTTTCAGATTGCAAATGGCGGACTTATGGTTTTGAGCACGCCCATTCATTCTGATGAATGAGTGACCGTGGTTCGGAAACAAAAGATGGTACAAAATTAGACGTTAATTGCCCAGAAGTCATTTCCCACTACAATATGTACATGAATGGAGTTGACCGCTGTGATGAAATGGCTACATTTTAGGGTTATGGCAGAAAATCAGACAAGTGGTGGAAAAAGATTTTTAGTTATGATTTCTGTTGTGAATGCATGGATTACGAAGTGTGAACATAAAACAGAACCACTATTATCATTCATGGTCCCCTTAACTGAGCAACTAATAAATGTTGGAAGGGAGAAAGCAAGCACAAAAAGAACGCGAAAGTACGGTCGTCCGTCAAAAAGAGCAAAAACTACTAAACTACTAAATTAAACTACTTTTCAGAGTTAAATTTTAATCATGCAAGAGTCGGGGCGAAAGGGTTAAAAGTCATTTACTTTTAGAAAACAACAAATGCAGTGAAATGCCCGAAGATAATAATTGGTCCGCGGTAGCCCAGTTGGAAGAGCAACGGTTTAGCAACCGGAGGGTTGCGAGTTCGCAACTCGGTACAGCCAAAGACCGTCATGTACAAGGGGCTGGTGCACGTTAAATCTGTCGTGGCCTCAAATGTCCTTACGTTGGCGTGGTGTGGAAGTTTGAAGAGTGGGGTGCCAACTCAAGTGCTGTTTTTCGTGGTCCAAATCTGTCTTGTATTTGGCGCAGCTTGTCCTCTTTTCGACCTTGCACCATTAAACCCAAAAATACAATCCAATCCTGACCGTGGTTCGAAATGACGAGGCGTTGTCCTCGGGTCTTTCCCTACGGGGATTGATCCCGGACCGTCGCCAATCGTTGTTACTCCAGTGCGACGTTAATTAATTACCTACCTACATGCACAATGGCCCTTGGGGTTTCTCGTTACCAAAACCAAGGAGTCCCCGAAATGTACCTCAAAATCGCCAAAAATATTTTTTTGTTTTCAGCATGTTTTCTCTAAAAAAATCGGTATTTGCAGGGCCGGGGTAGCCCGGTTGGAGGAGTGACGGACTATCTACCGGTGGGTTACTAGTTCGAATCCAACCAAAGACCATTGTGTTCAAAGGGGCTGGTGCATGTTAAATCTGTCGTGGCCTCAAATGTCCTCACGTTGGCATGGTATGGAAGTTTGGAGAGTGGGATGCCAGCTCAGGTGTGAACTCGTCATCTAACCATGATTCAAAATTACGTGGTTCTGTTCTCGTATCTTCCCGTTCGGGGGTTGATCCCGTACCGTCGCCAATAGCCCGTTGTGTTGCTGCAGTTCGACGTTAATTAAATACCTACCTATCGGTATTCGTACGCTATGAAAATCAGAGACATAGTACCCTTTGAACAATTTTTTTTAATTTCATGTTCACAAGAAAATGTTTTTGTGTACCTTATTCTAATACGCATTAAATATACATTACAAAAGAAAAAATAATTTTTTCATTCACAATAATTAAAAAATTCAATTTTTATAAAAAAAAAATTCAATATTTTCAAATTCCTACTCCATCTGGAAATTAAAATATTTGTTTCAAAATTTTTTTTTATTTACCTTCCATGAAATAAGTGTTCCCCACAATTTAGTAAATGGGATTTCCTATAATATTGTTAGTTATTTTTTACAAATATTTGGTGACAAACACTATGAAAAACACCAAAAAAAATTTCATCAATTTTTTTAAAAAATAAATATTTTTCCAAATCATGCCCACAGAGTTATCAAATATATCATTTATAAACAACCAATAAAAGTTTTAAATCTCTACATCACTTAGAAAAATAGCCTTAATATTTTAAGTACACTAGTCATGAAAAATAAAAAGCTGAGAAAAAGTAGTTAAGTTTCAAATGCTTTCGGTTTCAGTCCTTACATTCGATAGAAAAACTTCAATAACTCGCAAAATAATGTAGCTACAGATATAAAATTTTGCGCACATATGCATTGAAGTTGTATAATTAATAAATGATAATAAAAAAATTCGACATTTCGGTCATGTCCAAGATTAAGGGGATTACACTTCGGATGCGAGCAGTGCACTTTAAAACTAAGTCAGTGGCTCCCAAAGTATGATCCGCGGACGTCCAGGGATACGCTAAAAATTATATTTTTTAAAATGAAGTCAGTTTAATGATTGGTATTTTCAATTAACGTCACACTGGAGCTACACAACGGGCTATCAGTTTAATGAAAAATGAAATATTTTAGCCAAAATAGAGAACTTACCAGAAAAAATAAAAAATCCCATCAATTTCTCCGTTTCTTTTAAATTCCGAAATCTAAATTTTAGAATCTGAAACAATTAGGAAATTCCGATATTTATTGATTTGAAATTAAGAATGACTTAATATTGGCGTTAAACCAAACATTTCTGAGCAAATTGCTAAAATCAGTTTCGCAACTGGTCTAATGCAGATCGCATGTGCTTGTATAATTTTATAATCTCGAGGAGTTCGCGAAATATTTTCAGTTTTCAAGGGGTTCCTCGGACTGAAAAGTTAGACCCTCTGGCCTGAATAATAATATTCACATATCGGTTCGTTGGGTTGGGTTTTATGGCGCAAGGTCCATATTTGACTATGCTGCGCCAAACACATCGAGTGATGGACATATACTCACAAGGAAAGTTTTACTAACACAGAAGAGAGAAATACACCCAGAGATGAGGGGCCGTCGTGGCTCAGTGGGTCTGCCCACTGCGTTAGCAACCTTCGAGTTGTAGGCGGCGCAGGTTCGATTGCTGTCAGGTGCATTCCTCCCTGGCTGTATTTCTCTCTTCTGTGTCAGTAAAACTTTTATTGTGTGTCTGACTATTACTTGATATTGTATGTCTTGTGTCTGGCGCTGCATGGCCAAATATAGCCCTTGCGCCATTAAACCCCAAAACCGCCCACCTACCCAGGGATGAATCGAATGTGGGCCTACTACAACTCGCAGATTGTTAACGCAGTGATCGTACTCACTGAGCCACGACGACGGCCCCTCAAAGATATCGGTAGGTAATTAAGTAACGTCGTACTGGAGCAACACAACGGGCTATTGCCAACTGTCAGCGATCCATCCCAGGGGAAAGATCCAAGGACACCATGTAATTTTGAACCACGGTCCGATGACGAGGTCAACACCTGAGCCGGCACCCCCAACTCCAAACTTCCACACCACATGTGAGGCCACGACAGATATAACGTACTCCCACGTCCATGGTGGTTTTTGTTTGGATCTAATTTCGAATTCGCAACTCTCTAGTTGCTAATCAGCTAATCCTCCAACCAGGCTAACGGCCCAAAGGTATCGGACGAGAATAGAAAGTGGCTCAAAGTAGAGAGAATGCCTGGTCTTTGAAATCATTCTACTAATCACAAAGTCTGGCGCCGGTCCCTGTCATAAGACTTCGTGACGTTAGCAATTCCTATGGTCTGACTAAGTTGATAACTTGCCATTCAGTTTTGTAGCATTTCTACTTAGCAAACTGCGATTCCAAGTTCGATGACGAGCTTGGCCAAATTTGGCCACTGCCCATAAAACTCCAAAGGGGGAACCAACCAAGTTCGACGAATTCCCATGACTTCTAACATGATGTGCATTTTCTGATTACCAATAATCTTACTTGGGTTTTGAGTTGGGCCTCCATTGAACAACATGAGAACATTGAACCAACAACGCTCAATGAAGTGAAGTCATTAAGTTTAAACAGTGACTAACCGTTTTGGCATATTCTTGTTATTGGTCATTCTTGTTTAACTAAAGTCATTTCCAGAAGTGATTACCGGTCCCAGAGGGGGAGAAGCTAAACAGATCGTGCTCAGAAAACTTGGTTGGATAAGACAATCGCACGTGTTCACACGCACGTGCTTTTGAGATATCGATACTATCGAGTGTTTGTATCCTTTATTACAGAGTAAACATCCCAAAGAGTCATATTTCAGTCTATCATCATCTGACCGTGATTCAAAATGACGAGGCTTTGTCCTGGGATCTTTCCCTTCGATATTTCCTTCCCATATTCTTGTTATTCGTCATTCTTGTTTAACTGAAGTCATTTCCGGAAGTGATTACCGGACCCAGAAGGTGAGAAGCTAAACAGATCGTGCTCAGAAAACTTAGTTGGATAAGACAATCGCGCGTGTTCGCAAGCACGCGCTTTTGAGGTATCGATATTAATACTAACGAGTGTTCGCATCCTTTATTATAGAGTAAACATCCAAGAAGTACCATAAGAGTCATATTTCAGTCTATCGTCATCTGACCGTGATTCAAAAAGACGAGGTGTTATCCTGGGATCTTTCCCTTGGGGATTGATCGCCAATAGCTCCTTCTGTTGCTTCAGTGCGACGTTAATTAACTGCCTACCTACCTATTTTAGTCGGATTACCTACAACGCTCGCAGCCTTCGAGATGTAGACGGCGCAGAGTCGATTGCTTCAACTACCCTGGGTGTATTTCCCTCTTCAGTAATCATTAAAATTTTCCTTGTGTATTTATGCTCATTGATGGGAAAAAATGTTTGGTCCAGCTGGGCTGGATTCTGGCCCTTGTGCCATGAATCAGATATCAACAAAGCCGTTTCATGGATGATTTAAGGTATTGGTATTTGGTATTTTCAATTAACGTCACACTGGAGCAACACAACGGGCTATTGGTGACGGTCCGGGATCAATCCCAGAGGGAAAGATCCGAGGACAACACCACGTAATTTTGAACCACGGTCAGATGACGAGGCAACACCTGAGCTGGCACCCCACTCTCCAAACTTCCACACCACGCCAACGTGAGGACGTTTGGGGCCACGACAGATTTAACGTGCACCAGCCCCCTTTGTACACGACGGTGTTTGGCTGGATTCGAACTCGCAACCCTTCGGTTGCTAGTCCGTTACTCTTCCAACCGGGCCACCGCGGCCGATGATTTAAGGATCGAATCAGCCACTTGTTGGTGTATATCACAATCTTCATCTCGGGTCAATCAAAAATCAATGGATTGGTTATACATTTATCATTATTTATAGAGGTATCCAGTTACCTGAAGTCGCATATTCACTAGCGAACTGCAACACGTAAAGCACAGCTTCAGCTGTGGATAATAATACATCCAGTCACACTGTGAGGCGTTGTAAACAGTCGAATCCACAGAGTTCTCGACTAGAAATAGAAAGGAAACACGGCAATGGAAAAAAGGGAAAGGGTCGGGAGACAACTTACAAACTAGGTAGGTAGGTATTTCAATTAACGTCGCACTGGGAGTAACACAACGGGCTATTGGTGACGGAACGGGATCAAACCCGAAAGGAAAGATCCGAGGCCAATACCACGTAATTTTGAACCACGGTCAGATGACGAGGTCACACCTGAGCTGGCACACCACTCTCCAAACTTCCACACCCCGCCAACGTGAGGACATTTGAGGCCACGATAGATTTAACGTTCACCAATCCCCTTCGTACACAATAGTCTCTGATTGGATTCGAACTCGCAACCCTCCGATTGCTAATCCGTTACTCTTCCAACCAGGCTACAGCGACCCCAACTTACAAACTAGAGAGCAGTTCCGTAAAGCATCTGGCCTGATAGCCGAGTTCTGACCCTCGGTTCAACAGGCTCTGGATTCGAATCCTTGTCTTGGATGGATGTTTGGAGAGGTACAGAACCCACTTTAAGGTTTTGGAGCTGGCCTAATTAAACTTTCTAGCAAAAAATGAATCTAAAAGGACAAATCAAACCTTTCTTTCATCGTTCCCTGCTTAACCATGGCCGTCATCTTTCCCTTTTCAATGGCTAAACTTTCAGACCAATCAAACTCTCAATCCAATCAATCTACAAGACAGAAGATTCTATTTGTTAAGTTATTTTATGCTGATTAGTACTACTTGAAAGAACAATGTAATTCCGTGATTGTTTCCTTTGCATTACAATGAGAACATTAGTCCACAGTTTAACAAGAATATATTTTTATTCTTTGGGAAAATTGAGTCTATTTCATTGTATGTTTTGCGGAAAGTCATTTAGAAAGATGAGTTATTTTGAATAATTTAATCAATATTAAATAGTTAAATTATCTATGATTATTATGCGGATTTTTTTAACAGAAATTTCAACATTGTCACTTAGTTCGGGGATTTTATAGAAGAAGCATCCTTTTAGTTGTATGCATTAGCATATTTGTAGCTTATCGCATATTAATGTATAAACTATGAATATGTAATGTCTGTTAGTCAACTTAGTCTGCGATGCTGCGACGTACTCGCGAAACAATGGCATAAACTAATGAAGGTACAACGCAAGAAAGAATGGGAGGTATAATGATCTATTAATTGATGATATTAGGCGTAGAAGAATCACAATGAAAACTATTATGCAAATCAAATTTTTATGTGTAACAATTATTCGGTGATTGCATAAACCATCCATTTATCTATCCAAAGAATCAATATCATATAATGAAGCATTGTTTGTAGGAGTTCAATGTTCATCTTTCAATGGATGAAACATTATTATTATTGCTAACGCATGCAAAGTTAGTTTGATTTTTGTAAATTACAATAAAAAGATAAGCTTACTTTCGCACGTGCTTGCTGAGAATGCCATTACCTTCTTTGAATTTTGATTGGAGGACCTCTCGCATGCACGAAATGGTGCAAAACAGTTGTCTCACCCCATCCCTTATCTTGCGTTGTATCTAATAGGAATTTAATATTTTCCCATCCGGATGTTGCCAGAGAAATCAAGAAGTATGCTCTCTCTCGTTTGGTCTTGCAAAGTGGGAATTTTAACGACCTTAGCAACAACGCGAGTCAATACCGGCGAATCTTCCACTGACAGCTGGTCATGCCTGTATTTACTTATCTCACTTAATAAAATAAATTACTCCAAGTACCACTACACACCACTTGAGGATCCTCAAAAACCAGCTCTGGATGGTGTATAAGTTGGCCTGAGGGACCGGAAACAGTAGATGTTCTTGGACGAATCCTGCTGAATGGTATTTAGAGTACAGGAAAATGCTTGCAACACAATTCGATTTTTCTTGGCTCCAACAGTTCACTACCAAGCCTGAACTATCTGGTCTTTTCCGCTGCCCATACCGCTGATCGTAAATCTGTCAATCTATCCATCTGTAAATTCTCCTTCTCGTCCAGATGATTTTAGAGTCCCTCTGTTACGAGTCCGTTGCTAGTCATCTTCCAACCGGTGACCCGGTTGGAAGATGACTAGCAACGGACTAGTAACCAGAGGGTTACGAGTTCCAATCCAACTAAAGACCGCCGTGGCCTCAAATGTCCTCACGTTGGCGTGGTGTGAAAGTTTGGAGAGTAACACAATACTTTTATTTTAAATTAGAACCAAAAATAATAGTTAAGTAACACAAATATAACAATCTATTAATATTTCACTTCATTAATTTTTTCCAAATTTTCGCTCATACTATATCAAAATTTTTTAATATATTTTTAGCTTTTGAGTAAAATTTTAGTTTATTTTGAAGCCCTTTTGATAATCTATTTTCATTCAAAATTTCTACGCTCATTAGTTGCAGAGTTATACTGCGCGCAAGCTTGAAAATTTCAATTCTGAGATAAATGCAATTAAAGTTAAAATAGTTATTTTTTTAGCATTCACGTGCGTTCAAGTAAACAAATAGATTTGTGAAATGAAAGTGTTGAGTAGTACATATTCTGCTTATATTTGTTACAGTAAAAATATTATTAAAACTTTCGAAAAAAATAAATAGCATAATTCCAAAAATTAATAGCATAATTCCAAACCAAAACTAAGAAACGTATACAAACGAACAGCTGAAAATAAAAATGTGCTCGAAAAATCCTCATTACGAACGAACGAATGCGAATTTTTTCATGCGGTTTTTTACCAGAATCAGAACATTTCAAACTATCTAAATAGATCAAAATTGGAAAATCGATTTTTTTAAGGTTTTAAAGGTACTGTGCCCCCTAAAAATACTTACTTCCTCTGTTACGAAGGGGAACACAAGAAAAAGTCTACCTCTCGAAGAAAACGAAGCTATGCTACGATTTGAGCTATTCTATTGATATCTGTAATTTCCTTTTTGCAGCGCCCACAGCCGAAGTACTCAGCTTAATATATTATCAGTGATTTTGTCAAATACGCTTAATTCCTCTTGGTCTAGCACATGCTAGACCAAGTCCATGAAACCTATCGGCTTTAAAAAGTCCAAAACCATCAAAGGATTCTCAAAAAGGTCATCGGAATCTAAACCGATACACGAAAGCATGCGAGTTCGTGTATTTAGTGCAAACAGGAAAAAGTTTGTCCATTTTAAAATTTGAGAGGGTTAGTATGACACACACACATGGTCACTTCTGAATCTCGATAAAGCGGTCTTTGATTTTCTGTCACATAACACCTCCAAAGCATAGCCTAGGCGTTACCCAAAACCAATCATGAGAAGGGGAAATTCTCTATATAATATTACTACAGATCTTGGACTTGATGAGAATTCCCTGGGTAGGTAGTTAATTACTATCGCACTGGAGCAAAGTAACGGGCTATTGACGACTGTCGGGTTCAATCCCAAAGGGAAAGAACCGATGAAAACACCTCTTCACTTTTATCCACGGTTAGATGACGAGGTGGTATCTAAGTTGGCACTCCACCGAGAATTTCCTGGGATGAGAATGCATAGTGCAAATTGGTATAAAATATTGGTTTTTACTATCGCCGTGTCTGACTTTCGTCTAAGTCAGGGGTGTCAAACTCAATTAAAACACGGGCCATTTAATGCAACTGGTAAAATTCACGCGGGCCACATCACATTTACAAATTTTCTTAAAATTATATTTTGAAGTGAGGATTCAGGAATATGGAAAGGATAATTAAAAAACATTACGTAATTAAGTGAATTTAGGGTAATAATTTATAATATTGCTATATAATTGCTTTTATTTAAACTTTTATTTAATTTAATGTATTTATAAAACTAAAATTAACTTTTTTTTACCAGAAACTTGCCAGCGCTTTCCTCCTACTAGTTTTCCAATATCTGGATTCAACGACAGAAAAGACAATCTTCATTATGGCAGTTAGATGTTTATCAGTTAATCTTGATCTGTAGGCCGTTTTATTTAATTTCATGAACGAAAATAGTTGCTCACACATTTTTAACATGACGAAATTGTGTGTACGGTATTGCCTCGATCTCCCCTAAGTGCTATTTTCTTCATAACATATTGTCCTGTTTTCATTTTATTTCAGAGCATCGCGGGCCACAAAAAATTATCTCGAGGGCACATGGGGCCCGCGGGCCGCCAGTCTGACACCCCTGGTCTAAATAATATACACGTGCATACCGCCTTCTTAGCTTGATTTCTAGGATGCTTGGTCTTGCGTTTGGGGAGTGCCCTCTGGGGCACATCACCTATAGGTGCGCACGGGCAATCACAACCCTGAGGTACCCGAGGGATCATTTCACCCTTTCATTTTTACCCTCGCTTACCCTTCTGCTTTTGGCTTTTTCTTCATCCCTCATTACGTTTTTGTCTTGTGATTCGCGCAGCTTAGCCAAATATGGCCCTTGCGCCGTAAAACCCTTAAACACCACCAACTTGTGTTTGGCGCAATTTGTCCATTGTTGGACTTTGCACCATAAAAACCCTATTCTAAAGATACATTGAGGTTTCCTTTTCTGTTCAGGGGAAAAAAATTCATTAGGGAACAAGAAAAAATGAGCGATATAACGAGGATTTGTCTTTTGTACATTGTGGCTCCGATGGATCGTTTCGCCTACCCCAAATCACATCAGAAATGTCAGGTGACGTGGCATTCCATTACAATGTATGACTATGACCTATTTTTATGGTGAGTTGCCTCGCATGGGCTTGTCTGTGGAGAGGAGTGAGGACCAAAATACCTTCCCGAAGAGTAACCCCATCACTTCTCCGGTTATCTTCCTTCCGGATGTGGCGTCCAAAGAAAGAACAACGACAGGAATGCTCAAACGACGCAAAGTTCAAACGTCGAGTGGCTTTTTCTTGGAGGCGCGCCACCCTTGGCTGCTGAGAAAGATTAGCAGTATTCTGTTCCGGTGGTCTTCGTTCAGGTGGGAGACTAGCTGCTGAATGGACAGTTTCGTCTTCTCAATGGGGCACCAGCTCTCTGCAACTCGCGCATCTGCGCTGTCGGCATTTCCCTGACGTCGCAGCGTCATTTTTAGAAGTGGAGGCTTGTTTATGACAGCCATTTAACCTTTTCTGCAAGTGTCGTTGTTTCCACTCTGCCGCGACAGCAACATGTGATCGTTTCACCTTTTGCGTGTCGCCGACACTGCGCTGATGCAATCTCGGTGTGAAGATGAAGTAGACTATTAGCGTCGTTTCTGGCGGGGCGACGTTTACATTTAACCTATGCGAGTAAGACCTAGTAAGATTGGAAAAAGCATTTTCAATCAGAGCGGGTATCTTTTGTATACTAGATATCTATAGTACCTTTTGTATATAGATAACTTTCTTTTCGAATTTAATATAAGTTGCTTAATGTACGTCCAGAATAGAGTCTCTCCTTATAAGTTTACATTGAGAAACGCAAACCGATTTATTAAGATTTTAAAATGACCTTGGAGTTAGCCTACCAAACAAAACACGTAGTTTATTTTACAAAGTTCGGTTTATGGGATGAACTTGGGTCACGATAATCCAGTTGGAAGAGCAACGGATTGTCAACCAGAGGGTTGCGAGTTCGAAACTAGGTCTAATCAAAGACCTGCGTATACGCTGGGATGGTGCGCGTTATATCTGTCGTGGCCTTAAATATCCTCACGTTGGAGTGGTGTGCAAGTTTGGAGAGTGGGGTGCCAGCTCAGGTCATCTGACCGTGATTCAAAATTACTCAAACTAATCTCAAAAATTAAGTTATTGAAAATACTAATAATATTCGTATAAGTTTTGAAATCCGACTGCCCGTGGAAACCACTAGGCAGCCACTTTGAATCCTGCCATCTATACAAAAGTAATGTCTTGAGACATCTCTATGTAGGCTGTCAAAGGATCTGCTTGGATGGTTTCCTTAGTATAGAACAATGCACTGGAAGTAGCCCCACTAAATCCAGATGCACTAATAATCATATTTGTTTGACTTGTGGCCAAGACCACACTATTAAATCTTGTACAAATAACAAAAAATATTCCAATTGCATTTCCTCTAATACTAATTTTCGCACAAAATACAAAGTTGAACACAGCTGCATGGACACAACATGTCCTAACCGGAAACGCCAACTGAAGTTGGCAAAGGCCAACACGGATTATGGAGAGTAATAGCAAAATTCTTTCTTTCATATTTTACTTTTTTTATATATGAACCAAGTGTCTTTTATTGTTACATAAATACTTCAACTTGTATATATACTGTTATATCAGCTTTTCTATTTCAATTATTTCACCGTAATCATTATGAACATTAATTTCGTATATTAATTGTTCTACTTTGTACATATACTATTCTATTATTTATCATTACATTATTAATTTTCACTCCATTTTACACTGTTTTTCTTTATGCATTGTATTATTTTCTATGTTTTTGTTGAATATTCTCATCTGTTCATATCCTGTTCCTATACTGCTTATGCTTGTTGTTCTTGCCTTTATAATGCCATTGTTAATGCCCAGTTGTACTGAAATGTGCTTTTCCGTGACATTCAATAAATGCCGCACGTGCTCACAGAGAAGAACAGGTGGGTGCTTCCCACGTGCTCCGAGCTTGGCTTTTGTTCGATCTCTCAGTGCTAGGGAGTCTTCCCCCACCTCTTCGCTAATGACTCTAAACCGTTTGGTGAGTCGAAGAGGTGAGGGTCTAGAGAGAGAGCTGTTGTCCTCGGATCTTTCCCTTCGGTATGGATCCCGGACCGTCGCCAATAGCTCGTTGTGTTGCTCCAGTGGGATGTTAATTACCTACCAACCTACTTAGCCGTTTGAATAGCCGCAGACATAATGCGTCCAAACTTGACTCTCTACCCTAGATTAATCTCCCCACCTTTGGCATCAACGCAATCCGATTAGTGCCACCAGGTTGGTTCATTAATTAAGTACTTTCCTATGTGTTGAAATTACTTTAATTGGTTATACAATGAACGCTGTCTATGCGTTTTGGAATATCCGTTTTCAAAGACGCGCATTCTCAACTAATGTGCTATAAAGATTTGATGTAATGATCACGTGGAGCAGAGTGACCCAAGAGAGACAAACATATCCAAAGGCAAGAGAGCGTTTCAAAAGTGGCAGGAATTCTCTGTACAAAAATCACCACGTTTGCTCAGATGAATGTCCCGATTTAGTCACAACTAAATCGATGCTCCTTATTCTTATGGTTTTGATCAGAAGACTTCCTCCGGCTTCCTGCCCTTCACGTTATCATTTGATGTGAAACGGTGTCCACGAATGCGACGACTCCAGAGTCTGAGCTGTCTGAGTACTCATTTGGGACAGATTAGAATGAAGTTCTTCGTTGAAGTTTGATCCTCGATGACGGTCTGACTGCTTGGAGGCCTTGTTTCTCAAAGTAGACATATCAGTGTAGTCCATTTCCCCTCAAGATCTCCAGGATGGTATCTGGAGTCCCTCTATTTCAGAAACGATTAACTCAATAAATGTACACAGGGATTAGCCAACCTGGCGACATTAATCGGAATCGATTGATGTCAAATTGAAGGGATAAAGATTGATTTGGTGTATAGGATTCGGTTAGGCGCGTTCTAGCTTAGTATAATCCTCTACTCCCAGATTAATCATCCCAATTTGGCATCAACCAAATCTGATTGTGTCGCCAGATTGACAAGGACAGGAAAATCATTCCAACTGGGTCCGAAATACAAGGGAATTCAGTTACCTTCCTCGATCTAATTAGCCCACATGTAGCAAAAAAGTTATAGAGCGACAAGTCAAACAAACCTTCTAAAAGCAACGGGGGAAGGTAGCCTACGTGTAGAGGTACTTGAAGAAACCAGGATATTCCAAGTAATTGGACAGACATCGCGGAGAATTTAACCTCCAAGAACCAAGTGCCTCTATGCCAGTCGACACGTCATAACTTACTCCAGGACTCATCCCTGTGCCTAGAGCAAACAAAAGCATCCCAACAACTGCTCTAACCTGTAGGTTACTGTGAAATGGTTCGATCACTTCCTTTAGCCTGATTAAGGATGTCACTGGTACGGTGCGCGTTAATGAATCCTTTTTATTTCTACATCCCTATTAGCCTAGTTTTGAATATATACACTTTATAAACATTTCTTCAGATTAACTTGGGAATTGTCTACAGGTCATGATGCACGTTGAACTCGAGCGTATCAACTTCGTGTAGCCCTCTTGTCTGTTCCTAGAGTTCTCTTGTCTTTTTTTCCTTCCAAATTACCCTCCCACCCCTCAAATCTCCGGATGACACTCCTCCGAACACCCCCACTTCCGTTCAACAAGGGAAGAGGATCTAATTGGCTTCTCCTGGTCAGTATTCATCGTTGTCTGAGGTGCCATCGTGGCTCAGTGGGTATGCCCGCATGCCACGCTAGAAACCTATGAGTTGTAGGCAGCTTAAGTTCGATTCCTCCCTTGGTGTATTTCTCTCTTCTGTTGTTAGTAGAAACATTCCTTGTATGTCCATTAGTTGATGTTGTCTGTCAAAGGCCATATCTTGCGCCATAAAACCCAACCAACCTCGGTGTCTAGCCGGAGATCTTATTAGACAACGTAGCGGCTTACTTTGCAGTCATTTCATTTGAGCTACCTTTCTGGAAAACTTTAAAACCCTGGGTTACCAATGGATTTTTTTGATTCTTGTGGAGCCCTCGTTGCTGATTGGAAATCCAGAATCGATGTTGCCACCGATGCACCTGTTCGAAGACATTAGAGTCACGTGATCGAGCAATGTCTCCGACGTAGTCTCATCTTCCGTGCACGGCCACATTTGCGAAAAACACGAGGAAAGCACACCAAATTACCGAGGCTGAGCAAAGAAAAAACAAATGAAGGAAAAACAGACGCACAATCTGCCGGCACAGTGGTTTGACGAAGCGTTTTGTTTTCGCCATCATCAAGGATCTCTTCAGAGAGAAATAAAGTTTCTTCCTTTCCTTTAAGAGAGTTTCTTCCTCTCATTTGTGTGTCCATTACGCGAAAGTAGTGTTCTTGAGCCGGACCGATTGTTTTTGCAAAGCGGAGAACAAAGGAAGGCAGACTTTGTTTACGGAAAAAAAAGTTTCCTTGTGGTCGTATTATGAATATTTATTTTTTTGTCGTGATGTTTTTGTCGTGTCGCAGTGACTTTCATTGAGAAAAAGTTCTGAAGTGAAACTGTTTGGAATAAGCAATGTGTGTGGCCTTTGAATAATTTCACCAAAAACTGACTGGGAACACTGAATTTTTCATTCTTTTTGTTTCAAACTTGTTGCTTTCGGAGAAATATAATTACTGAAACTTGTGATTGAAGGTTTTAGAATAGATTTTCCTTCTTCTGATAGTATCAAGAATAACACATTATAACATTAATTTTTATCAGAATTCTAATCAAATGAACTGATTTGCATTTGTGACAGATTTCCGTCGTATGTTTCTGTCGCTAAGTAAACATGTCAAGGGAATTGATTATGAATGCATCGGTAACCTCTATTGTGCCTTGCACAAGTTAATTTTCTTGTAATCCTATTGCAAAGTCTAGCGTACAAAAATTTAAAATCTATTCATAAATAATTGCAGATTTAGTTGCTGATTGCTCAATGTAAATTTTGTACATTAAGAATGTTTATAATCAAATGTTCTTCTTAGAAATAATTTCAGGTTCCATGATACTTTCTGTTTCTAATATCTCAAATATTTGAAATCTGACTCCGAAATTTCATCCTTTTTAATAGCTTATTTAATCTCCAAATCAATACATTAAAATTGTCTCTAGTCGATGTACATCTCCCTTCAGCTTTCTATGTACAGTTGTCCTTCTATATATTTCAATCTGAGCATGCGATAGAGGGGAACATTCATGACTTTGATACTGCAAGGATTATGCAACTATGCACTTGAAAAATGTCGGTTATTCAATTAGTAAAACGGATGCTCAACTTTTCCCTTTCAACCCAATATTTTTTTGGAATGATACCGTGTGAATTGTGCAAAAAACATGTTAATACCCAATTATCAGAATTTCATATAAATTATAAAAATGAGTGCAAAGTAACAAACCCAAACTGATATCTGATCTGTTGATTTCTCTATGTAAGAATTCTTCTGAGATTCGATCTTTCTGGAGCTCATCTTTAGGTGTGTACATCCTACACGTACCCGAGGTACTCTACTGATCTATTCCTTCCCCATGGAGCTTACTGCTTATGGTTAACCTGAGGATCACGACCCCAAAATGCCCAGGTGATCTTTCTGTACTTTCTCCCTTCCCTCCGCTGTATGGCGCAGATTGACCAAATATGGCCCTTGCTCCATACTGCCCTCACTAAGTGTCTGCCTGTTTCCGTAGAAACGGACCTTTCCTGTTTTCCATAGGGGATGCTTGATTATAATCAAGTTTAATTAATTACAGTAAGACACATTGGTGCACTTAACAACGAATAGGAAATACCACATTTAGGATTTTTAATTGTTATAGAGATGTACTAGTAATCTATCTCTCCGTCGCCAACATTGGCCCAAAACAAATTTAAGACATCATTAGAGTCATCCTCACACAAAATGTACGAGTCCTGTCTCTTTAGTGATTGTCACCACCCAGAATTAGGTTGCTGGGTTGGTTGCTTTGGACCATATTTGACCAAGCTTAACCAAACACAAGGCAACGTCCAGTAAAAAATGTGAAAGGAAAAAGGGATTGGGGAACAGAGTAGTGGGATGAAAGGAGAAAAAGATCGCTTGGGTCTATCCCGGGAGCGCGACTCCCGTGTTTAGTAAAGACAGTAAACCCATGGGGAAAGAATAGATCACTCAGTTACCTCGGTTCACCCAGAGTTAGTGGTTAGAATATGGTAAGTAAACGTGGTACATAAAAAAGAAGATTCGATCAGCCTTATTGCCAGTGTTTATTCTTCGGGAAGAAAGTTAGTTCTGTCTCTTTACGGCCATTTTTTATCACGCGGGGACTAATTAGACTTCAAGAAAGACCATCAAGCTTTCCTGAAGTGCCATCGTAGTAGGAGGACCTTCCTGTTAAGTAATGGAAGATTCTTCGGATGTTCTAGACCACCCTTCTGAATGAGAGTTCCAAAGTCCACCGAGGAAGGGGATTGAACGTTCTCCCTATCGTCCTGTTTACAAATCAGAGAGCTTGTCGATGACATAACCGTTCGGAGATCAGCGTGAGAGATCTTCAGGCCCATTGAGATTACACACATGACGACAGGGGAGGGGGGAGGTTTGTCCAAGGTTAGAAGGTCTCGAGCAAAGAACTGAGTCACAACATCAATACGACAGATTGCGGAACCCCTGTAGCGTGCCTCACTTACGAGAATCACTTGACGCAATATTTACACCAAGTTGCAGGGTCATAGTTCCGACGACCCCAAAAATAGCACATTTTTCCCGAGTCGTGTAAACTTTGCAAGCTTTGATTGAGTGTCATCTTTTTTTCTTTGGTGTTGGAGATTTCGGAGATAATGCTCTCGCTTTCCCTGCTTCTCTCTCTATTAAGTGGAGCTCAGTTTGTGATGTCTATTTCTTTTGGAAGTAGCAAGTTTTTGCACACTGTTTGGAGGCGCGTCGTCATACATGTGAAATTGATGTGGGGTGCAGACAGGGCACCACGGGAGAAAGGATTGTTATGATATTGAGGCAGAACTCTGCAAAAAGCTCAGGCTCCAGCTCTTACAAGAATGTTTTGATCATGGACGAGGCCGTTCCTAAATACGTGCTGGGCATGCACTTGCACGTCGTCAGAAAACAAGGCCCCAGTAGCCTCCAACATTCTTTTTTTCCTAATAAAAATGTCGAGTTATATATTTTCTGATACTTTAAATTTCATTCGTCTATATTTTAGGTTCTTTTTACGATTTTGATTATAAACTTCGGAATCTACATATTATATGCTTAATTTACTTTAGAATATCCGAAAAGGTACTACAGGGCGATTTACTCGGGATTTTACCAAAAAAAAAAGCGTTATTATTTTGAAAAGGGAAAACAAAGAATTTGAATACAAAGTGCCTTACCTCTTCACAATCCCATCAATATTATAGAATATGTAGAAAATATCAGCCATTGGCATCCAAAAGATCAATTCGTCACTGTCCGTGTTGTTAAATGTGCACTTCATTATGCTGGTATTGTTTCAACTTCCTGTGTAATACTGTTCAGCTGCTGAATAGTCCTAGGCTTATTGCTGTATACAGTACCTATCAGATGGCCCTTAAGAAATGTTTTCCCGTTTCAAAATTACAGCGATTTTAGAGGAAAGTCCCGATTGAATCCCCTTTAAACAGCAATTTGTTTGGAAAATTAAACGTTGTTTTTGAGTTTTGCATGATCTGATCATGGAATCTAAAAAAATACATGGTTTACTGAACATATAGTCAGATATTTTTTGCTTGAAAGATTTGCATGTAGAGCAAAGAATTTATTCAAGTTTGTACTTTTCAACCTTTGTAGGCTAGAACTGGAACATGAGATAGAAAATAGTGCCCAGTATGCCTTGATACAGCTTTTTATAAACAACATACAGCCTTTTTCACGTCAGCTAGTGCCACTAACTAGTTCTCTGCGCTGCGCTGTTTGTGGATGTATTTCTTGAGGGTCTGCACACAGAAAGTGATTCAAATATCTTCCGAATAGGTTAAACTGGTGCAATTTGATGATTTGCAAACCTTTAAAGTGAATGATTCTAAACAATCCTTTCAAAGGAATCAAAATACACTGCTGGCCACCGTAAATGCAACACCCTGAAGGAAGCATGCAAATAATATGAAATTTACAACATGCATTAGCGGAGGTGAGATATGCAAATGATTAGAATTTCAGCTCAGACGCACATCACGCGCGCCTGTGGCGCCACTTCAAAGCGCTATTTAAGGCTTGGAGATTTCGACGATTTCAATTACGCAATTGTGTTTTTCTTGTGGTTTTTTCAAAAAAAACGATCAATTATGCCTCGTAGAAAACAGCGATCATATTTTGATCAAGTATCCGAGTTCGACAGAGGACGGATAGTGGCCTACCGAGATTGTGGATTATCTTTCAGGGAAATCGGTAGTCGTGTTGGACGAAACCAAACAACTGTAATGCGGATATGTGATCGTTGGATGCAGTAGGGTACGACGGACCGACGTGTTCGATCGCATCCACCTCAGTGCACCACTTCACGTGATGACAGGCATATTGTGCGTATGGCAGTGACGGATCGCTCAGCCACATCACGAACCATAGCACAGCACATTCAGTCTGTACCGCATCATCCAGTGTCTGCGCGTACCATTCGACGCCGTTTACAGCAGTGGTCTGTCCGCAAGACGTCCATTGCTTCGTCTACCCTTGACGCAGAACCACAGACGTTTCCGCCGCCAATGGTGCGATGAAAGAAGGATGTGGACGGCAGAATGTAATGAAATTGTCTTTACTGACGAGTCACGCTTCTGTCTGCAACACCACGATGGTCGGATTCGAGTCTGGAGACACCGTGGAGAGAGGATGCTGAACAGCTGCGTTATGCACCACCACACTGGTCCTGCACCGGGTATTATGGTATGGGGCGGTATTGGATATCACTCTCGCACTCCTCTAGTACGCATTGCGGTACTTTAAACAGCCAGCGCTACATCTCCGAGGTGTTGGAGCCAGTTGTCCTTCCTTACCTTCAGGGCTTGCCCACAGCCATATTTCAACAGGATAATGCGCGACCACACGTGGCACGCATTGTCCAAGGGTTCTTCGTCAATCGCCAGATTGAATTGCTTCCCTGGCCAGCTCGCTCTCCGGATCTTTCGCCGATAGAAAACATGTGGTCCATGGTTGCTCAACGATTGACCCAGAATACATCCCCAGCTGCCACACCAGATCAACTTTGGCAACGTGTGGAAGCTGCTTGGTCTGCTGTACCCCAAGAACACATCCAAAGTCTCTTTGAATCAATGCCGAGGCGTGTGGCAGCGGTGATCTCCAACAATGGCGGCTACTCTGGCTACTGATTTTGGCAGGAACCACACTTCACAGAAGTCTATAAATTTAATCATTTGATACTTGGTCAACATGTTATCTACAAAATAAATTTTGTTGTGATATCTCTTGTCTTTCTCGGTGTTGCAATTTGGGTGGCCAGCAGTGTAGTTAAATTTTAATATAGGGTCAGCATCATCTTGGATTAATTCTAAGGTTCCTAACGAAGAGGGAGAAGGGAAAAAATAAGAGGGTTACTTGAGTGGAAGAAAACAATTAAAGTCAACGCACAAACTTATTATAATTATGCAGCGTTATTTTTGTATCCATACCATCGTGTGTTACTCATCTTGTAAATCTCATATTCGTTTTATTGTTTCTTGGAACAACTGATTATTTAAGAAAACCTATCTATTCAAATTAAGAATACATCTACGTCTTAAAACATTCCTGGAACAAGCTTTTCTTTGCATATTTATCTATCAACACGAGTG
The DNA here is from genome assembly GCA_933210815.1 of Meta bourneti. NCBI lineage: Eukaryota > Metazoa > Arthropoda > Arachnida > Araneae > Tetragnathidae > Meta > Meta bourneti. Next base: position 102,187,280 of record OW119925.1, read on the forward strand.
AACAACGCGAAGAGAGACAGAAATAAACTATTTAGATTTAACTTAGCGGAAATATAAATAAATTACAATAATTAATTGAGCGTTTATGATACTTGGAGCTCCGGATATATAAATTCTACTGCATTTACATATGTCGCATGTTGAAATCAAAGTAAATGTCATCGTCTTAGAGCAGAAATTCATTCACTGACATTTTTTCGGAGACACTAAATGCTCATTTATATGAGAAATACAGAATGTATTTCTCATATAAATGAGCATTTAGTGTCATTTATATGAGAAATACAATTCTCATTAAAAGGTAATATAACACTCAAAATTTGTGTAATTTTTATATTTTTTTTACCTAAAAGTCTTTAAACAGCTGTACGGTAAAAAGACATTTTTGTTAGTTAATAAGTTTCTACTCTAATTCTAATAAGTTAAGTTTCTACGATATGCTTTCTACAGATTTGCTTTTCATACACATTTTATGAAAAAAAATTAAGTTTTCTTTAACAAGCTAATTTGTTTTCCACCTTCTTCAAAGAAGATTCCACAATAGGTATTACCAGATCTTTCAAATCAATACGCATACGGGACCCCACAAGAGGATGTTGGTACCCTGCGACCGGAGTGCGTGGTCTAAAGGGTCCCCGCGAAATGTTAAAGGTTTTTTTCTACTGTGTAATCGGTTTTCTAAGTTTAAAGTTTCAATTTTGAGAGCCTTTATTGTGTTATAAAGTGTTTGTACTCGTAATAGTAAAGCCGTACAATAATTGCATAAAGATGAAAAATAGATGCATTTGGTACAAGATAACCATTGAGTACTTGGGATAAATAGTTTTATTATATGAGGGACCCGACATAAAGAGTGGTACTGGGGCCTGAACTGCAGATGTGGCGTCTATTTAGATCCCAGTACCAGATTAGATGACGGTCCAATAATGAAATTAGCACATGTACTACAAATCCAAATGTTCAAATTCTAAGTTACTAAAATTTTTGAAATTTTATTTAATTTTAATATTGTCGGACAGTTTTATTATTACAAATGAAATGAAACACAACTGTAAACTTATAAGACACAGCCTGCGCGTCACAATACTTTCCAAATGTACCATGGTACCAATGACCTGCCCTGTATTAGTGTTGCCCATATCAACAATTACATTTTAAATTTCAGATACTGATCAAAGCGGGATCCACCATTTGCAGTACTTTCCAAAGTAGTAGGGTGTCCCCTCCGGAACTTCTATGCCAGCAAAGCAATCCTTGTATGTGTATGTTCATTTACTTGGTGTTGTTTGGCGCAGCTTGTCCAGATATGGTCCCTACGTCATAAAATCCTAACCCTCCAGAACTTCTATCTTTATCCGTAAAACTTCTCTTGTGTGTATATTCATTTACTAGACATTGTTTGGCGCAGCTGAGTCAAACATTGTCCTTCTGCCATAAAATCCCAACCAACCCTCCATCTTTGTCAGTAAAGCTTTCCTTGTGTATGTCTATTCATTTTCTTGACGTTGTTTGGCGTAACTTGGCCAAATATTGTCCTTGCGTTATAAAATCCCAAACAACCCTCCAGAACTTCTCTCTTCCAGTAAAACTTTCTTTGTGATTGTATGTTTATTTACTTGACGTTGTTTGGTACAGATCGGCCAAAAATGGTCCTCGCGTTATGAAATCCCAACCAACCCACCAAAACTTCTCTCCTGTGTCAGAAAAGCTTTCCTTGTGCGTATGTTCATTTACTCGATATTGTTGGGCCCAGCTTGGTCAAATACGGTCTTTGCGCCATAAAATTCGGATCAACCAACCCTCCAGATCATGAACTCGAATTGTAGAAACACGTGACGAATGAAAAGTGTTTACGCCGAATCCATTGTCTCTGGACCCCAGACCACGATCGTCATCCATCAAGGGATACCTGCTTAACGGGGATCGTCTAAATGAATTCCTCCGACATGTGGCTGAGGCACGAAGACGTTCCTCGGCCACAGGAAAGGCCTGTGGCCGTCGATGCGCTTGACCGCCATAATGAACGGCATTTAGATCACACCTCGCCTCATACCGACATCGAAATCTCATCACGAGATATGTTTATTTTTTTTTTATTATTATTTCGGTCGCTTTGTCCTCCACAATTATTATCTGTCCTGGACATCAACCTTGGGAGGCCAGCGCTCATCTGATAAAGAAACGAGTGCGCCCCTGTTACACTTCACTGGACTTGCTTAATTGAACAGTGTCTGTTACGGGTGAGGTTCGGGAATCAATGCTGTTTTTTTTTCTGAGCGTCGGACAAAAAGCACCGTTTATTGCCGTGGGTACTTTCTTGTAGCCAATGTCTCGTCGAACAAGTTTTGGATACAAAACGGTTTGAAGATTGATGTTGGGTCCTCGACGCAATTGTTTTTAAACTTCCGGTCCATGGACCTTTGGAAGTCCTTTTAGATGAACCAGTTTTTTTTAAAGTGTGGTTGATGATGATTCTGTGCTTTTGAGCTTTCAGTTCTTGGTTGGTCGTTTCGGGAATTTATGGTGAAAGGGCCATATTTGGCCAAGCTGAGCCAAACATAAGACAATGTCAAATAAAATGAAAGGGGAAGAAAGAGGGGTTGGGAACATAGTAGTGGAATGAAATCAGAAAAAGATCGCTTGGGCATCCCAAACGCGCAACACTGGTGTTTACTGAAGACAGTAAACCCCATGGAAAAAGAAAAGATCGCTAGAGTAAATTTCACATCTTCAGGTGCTTATGGTTCTGTAAGCACGTACTCTTGACGAGAGATCTCGTTCAACAAGATCTGACCAAATTGGCAAATGACGGGACATCCCATCATCGAAGATAGTGTCGTTTTTTGATGATGGCGAGATCCAGATCAGATCAGTTTCTCTAATGCCGAAGTATCTCGTCCATCAAGATCTGGTCAGTTTTGCTATGACGAGATACCTCGTCGAGACAACCACCAGGAGGGTTAAACGCAAGATAGAAGACCTCTCTTTGAGACGTTTCACACATGCAAAACATTTTAAAGTACAATTCTGTAACGATTCAGTATAACTTTCTTTTTCTTCATTTACAGCATTTATTGTCCGTTTAAACAGATCTGTAATTTTAAAGTGTGGTCTTTAACGATTCAATAATTTTAGTTTTAGTCTTAAAAATCTGAGACCATTTCATATAGGCCAGTCAATATAACCCTCTGAACGCCTCTCAATTTCCAAGTAACGTAGTATTGCCTTACAGGCACACTTAATGACCTAATAGCCACTTCTATTGGTTGAAAAAAAATCCTGAATATTATTCTATTGGTCAAGAAGGTCAAAACTGGTTAGAAGTATGCTAGATTGCAGGTTGCAGAACGAATGGATGTGTGTGAATTTTTCAGGGTTAAAGTGTATTTTTTATCAATTCGGTGATTTTGAAACTTGCAAACTGTCAATGACAACCTCAAAAAAGCATAGTTCATTTTCGAACTGTAATTGAATTGAAGTTCTCCGGATCCCTGAATGAGAGCATATACAGACCTCTATGATATTTAAATAATTTGTAGATCTCTAGGTTTTCATAACTTCGCGAAGCCGTGATGGCCCGGTTGGGAGAGTACCGGAAACAGGAGGGTCGCGAGTTCGAAACTCGATCCAACCAAGCACTGCTGTGTTCATGGAGGCTGGTGCACGTTAGATCTGTCGTGGCCTCAAATTTCATGTCGGCGTGGTGTGGGAATTTGGATAGTGGGATGACAGCTCAGGTGCTGGCCTCGTCACCTGACCGTGGTTCAAAATGACGAGGTGTTGTCCTCGGTTCTTTCCCTTCAGGATGGATCTCGGATCTCTTCCTCCAGGGCGACGTTAATTCAACTACCTACCTACCATACCTTCGCACTAGAATAAATTAAAAATTTGACTAATCCTAAAAACTCTTCGCAGATAATAAATTAATAACTAAAATAAAATATTTGCTTCAATCCTCTGCAGGGCTTTTGTTTCGTCCGGTTGCAAATATATGACCGCAGCTGTGACATTACATTTCATTGTTATCGTAACATTTACGATCCCAGCCTCGGGGCTTTCTTTCTAAACTGCAAAGTTCAAATTTCGTGTTTATCCACGTGGGCGCTAAGAAGACTTGCGCACCGTAAAATACACGCAGATGATACAAGTTATAAGATTCACCCACGAACTGACATGTGTGCAAACATCATCTCTGTCCTCTAAAAATAATTTTACTCGGTTGCCCTTCGCCAGATATTCTCCGAAATCAAGAAAATTGTTGACGATCAATCAGCATAATATTTTCGGATGAGTAAATATTATTGGTTCAGATAACAAGACATGTCTGGCACGACATACCGCGAAACGCTTTTGACCTAGACATTTAAGAATATTTTTCAACACATATAGTACACACAGATAAAGGTTATTTTGCCTGACTTGTACGATACATATGAGAGATTTTGTGTAAACAAACAAATCAGGCGGTCTGAAAATATTTACTTCTGTTCAACTGCCCTCACGTGATATATTCCGGGGTTAACTTAAAATGTAGTTTATAACCGCTTTGGAATGTTTGGCGTTTAATCTAATTGGCGTTGACCAATCAACTATCATACATTAATTCGGAATTCATTGCTTGGAATTTTTATTGGCGACGTGCTGAAATCGTATTCGAAAAACAAGTAAACTGACATGTTCAGAATACGTACTGGTTGGTTGATTTGGGGTTTTGTGGCGCAAGGGCCATACTTAGCCAAACAAAAGACGTACAATATCAAGAAATAGACAGACACAAAATGAAAGTTTTACTGACACAGAAGAGAGAAATACACCCAGGTAGGAATGCACCTGAGTCACCTGCAATTCGAAGGTTGCTAGCGCAGTGGGCATACCCACTGAGCCACGACCCCAAAATACGTACTGGAAACACCGTATCGTCACACAAACACTACCGCCACCTACATTAAGCTTGACGGAAATTTACAGGTTGAGTATTCCTTGTGCATATCAAATATTAATTTTTCTCCTTTTGTATGAAGTTCTACCCAAATGCAGATTAAAAGAAGAAGGCAAGCGAAACGTCCTTACCTTGCATGCTCCTCATTTCAATACTTCCACAGAATCCCGGGTACAGGTGGTGCAGTACACTAAGATACAGATATCAAATTTCTGTGAAACGTGTCGGAAATAAGGGTTCACTTTATATTTAAATTAAATTTTAAAAATCCAAATACATACAGCTGCAAACATACAGAGGAAATTAGTGTGGAGACAGTATCCATGTAGGTATGCGTCTAATAGTCCTGGATCTGAATAGGACTATTAAGCATTTCTGAAAGGTTTCATGAAAATAGATTACTTATTATCAGAGGTAGAGCTGTTTAGCTGTCGAGAGTGGCGTCCATCTTGGATGACGTCGTCGACGGAAAACGTTCAGTATGACGGATGTCCACCAAGTAAAAAATTGCTTATTGACACTTGCGCTTAAATTGCTTATTGATATTATTGAGGCACCTACTAAACATCTATGAAAAAATTGATCATACTCAAGCCTATCTAGTCGGATACTGGACTATAATACTAACAAAAATAAAAAGGTAGATAGGTAGTTAATTTACGTCACTCTGGAGCACTCAACGGGCTATTGGCGACGGTCCGAGATCCATCTTGAAAGGAAAGATCCGAGGACATCTCGTAATTTTGAACCACAAGAATAAAAAGGAAGTAGTAAGCACCAAGATACAGTTAGAATAGTTTTGGTTCGAATATTTCAGATGTTTCTTTTTAGTTACAGTTAGATTTTAATTTACTCAGATTTTTGGTGATGCCCTTAGAAACAAACGTCGCCCTTCTATGGCTAAGAATGAGCGTAGAACGACTACCAGGCTTTCACAGAAGTCAAGAAAGGCTCGCACAAATTTCACTTTTGAGGGGCCCCAATCAGTTAAAAGTGCAGAAAATGACCAAATTAGCCCTCCTGGTGGTTTATCTTCGCGTCAAAAACTATTCTGTAGTGTCTAGCCTCGGATGCAAAAGCCTGTTCCATATTGTCACCAGTTCTGGGTCAAACACAATTTATTTTTCCTACTTGAACCTTCGTTCCCTTTGAAGTAATAAAGCAGTTTTGTCTCGACATTAGCAATGCATTCCTATGAACTAATAACAAATCTAAAATTGCTACAAATCTTCGTTTAGTAGTAAGATTCCCTTCCATCTTAAGCTTGATGAAAACCATAGTACCGCAGTATAAATATTTCTGGTGAATTTTGTCGCGTGTTGGACACAGAAAACAAATGTCCGTTTTTACATGTCACAATATTTTTCAAAACAGTAGCGACTGGAGGAAGCAAAGTTTCCGAAAAACAATGTCTTGCAAAACGAAAAAAAAACCTTGAGTAATTTCTAGCACATACAAAAAATAATATTGTTTACTTCCAAACGTCCACCTTGCGTCAACAACAAACCTGGCGACGCAATGTCACACAAACAAGAAAACACAAATTTCGATTAATAAGAAGGAAAATAGCCTAGCTTTATTCTCAGGAAGAACAATCCCTCATTCAAAATAAAGCAGGAAGAAATGATCCGTGCAATTAGCGGTCGATTGTTAACGAGAACTGTTGTTGTGCCGACTCTACCGAAAGGGAGAGAAATCTGGAAACAGAGTCGACACCCCATTCCTGGAAAAGATGGCAAAAAATAGCAGTAGCGTGCCGTTCCTTTTTTTTTTTTACTTATCTAATCGGCCCGAAGTATCTGAGGAAGACGCCAGAAAGAAAACCGACAGTCAACAAGGAAAACAGGTAATGAAGTCGTCCCGAATGCGATCGTTAGTTGATGATTGGATTAATAGGTACTGGGAAGCAGACGCTTGACGTCTTTCTATCGACAAAGGTCATCGCTGGCACATTCGGGCGACGAGGAAACTCGGGACGTTAAGGGACTGAGATGCACGACAATGAGTTTGCATCGGTGCCACTCGCTGCACGCGTGATACGACGATGACTTGCGCAAATACATCTTTTGGGAATGACTGGGATTTTCGGATGGGCTTGGGAAAAACAATTGGGGAAGCTAAAGGAGGAACCCGCAGACAATACCGCATTTATCTCTGGAATCACACTTCTTGATTCAAATTGGATTTTATTGTTAATGATCCTTTGGAAGAAGAGATATTTCGCATGATTTGCCAAAACGCACCAAAGGATGGTCTTTTGGAGATTCGCGCTCAATTAAATTGTTAGCTGAAACTGATTCGTTTTGTTTGCAACTGGAAGCTGGGGTAAGTGCGTGCTATTAGAGTCTGCCCACGTAATAGACTGTCTACTTGTTGGTGACAGGGTTCTGCCCCAAGCTTCGTCTTCGTGTTTTTAAGAGTTCGGAGGAAAACCCCGCACACAGGAGGAACCCAAAGACAATACCCATTTATCTCTTGCATCTTCTTGATTCCAACTCAATTTGGTTGTTAATGATAGTTCAGAAGAGAAATGATCTCCACATTTGTTGAAACCATTGAGTTGCCTTTATAGATTACACTGCTGGCCACCCAAATTGCAACACCAAGAAAGACAAGAGATATCACAACAAAATTTATTTTGTAGATAACATGTTGACCAAGTATCAAATGATTAAATTTATAGACTTCTGTGAAGTGTGGTTCCTGCCAAAATCAGTAGCCAGAGTAGCCGCCATTGTTGGAGATCACCGCTGCCACACGCCTCGGCATTGATTCAAAGAGACTTTGGATGTGTTCTTGGGGTACAGCAGACCAAGCAGCTTCCACACGTTGCCAAAGTTGATCTGGTGTGGCAGCTGGGGATGTATTCTGGGTCAATCGTTGAGCAACCATGGACCACATGTTTTCTATCGGCGAAAGATCCGGAGAGCGAGCTGACCAGGGAAGCAATTCAATCTGGCGATTGACGAAGAACCCTTGGACAATGCGTGCCACGTGTGGTCGCGCATTATCCTGTTGAAATATGGCTGTGGGCAAGCCCTGAAGGTAAGGAAGGACAACTGGCTCCAACACCTCGGAGATGTAGCGCTGGCTGTTTAAAGTACCGGCAATGCGTACTAGAGGAGTGCGAGAGTGATATCCAATACCGCCCCATACCATAATACCCGGTGCAGGACCAGTGTGGCGGTGCATAACGCAGCTGTTCAGCATCCTCTCTCCACGGTGTCTCCAGACTCGAATCCGACCATCGTGGTGTTGCAGACAGAAGCGTGACTCGTCAGTCAAGACAATTTCATTCCATTCTGCCGTCCACATCCTTCTTTCATCGCACCATTGGCGGCGGAAACGTCTGTGGTTCTGCGTTCAGGGTAGACGAAGCAATGGACGTCTTGCGGACAGACCACTCTGCTGTAAACGGCGTCGAATGGTACGCGCAGACACTGGATGATGCGGTACAGACTGAATGTGCTGTGCTATGGTTCGTGATGTGGCTGAGCGATCCGTCACTGCCATACGCACAATATGCCTGTCATCACGTGAAGTGGTGCACTGAGGTGGATGCGATCGAACACGTCGATCCGTCGTACCCTCCTGCATCCAACGATCACATATCCGCATTACAGTTGTTTGGTTTCGTCCGACACGACTACCGATTTCCCTGAAAGATAATCCACAATCTCGGTAGGCCACTATCCTTCCTCTGTCGAACTCGGATACTTGATCAAAAGATGATCGCTGTTTTCTACGAGGCATAATTGATCGTTCTTTTGAAAAAACCACAAGAAAAACACAATTGCCGTACTTGAAATCGTCGAAATCTCCAAGCCTTAAATAGCGCTTTGAAGTGGCGCCACAGGCGTGCGTGATGTGCGTCTGCGCTGAAATTCTAATCATTTGCATATCTCACCTCCGCTAATGCATGTTGTAAATTTCATATTATTTGCATGCTTCCTTCAGGGTGTTGCGTTTACGGTGGCCAGCAGTGTATATTCAAATGAATTGTTGGAATTGCCCCATCGTGTTCTCGATTCGAGATTACTGACGCCGTCTGACTGCATGATTAAATGGTGGCTACTGTTGGTACTCCTGATGTAAACTCAATATTTAGATGGATGAGATTTTAGAGGGATCTACCTGCTTAGAATTAAAGGAGAAACCCCCAGACAATGCCACAGTTATCTCTTGGATCATATAATTCTCGATTCCAATTGAATTTGGTTGTTAATAATCGTTCGGAAGAGAGAGAAAATGTTCCCTGCATTTGTTGCAACATCATTGCTCTGCCTTTATATGTAGATTACATTCAAAAGAATTGTTGAAATGAGCTCATCGTGTTCGCAGTTGAGATCATTCACACTCGTTCATTGCGTGATATAATGGGCGACTACCGTTGCTTCCATAGTACTGCTGACGTAAACTCAATCTTTTGGAATGACTTTGCGATTTTTAGAGGGGACTTATCTACTTGGAAGTATAGGAGGAATCTTCAGACAACGTCACAGTTATCTCTTGCATCAATTCTTGATTCCAGTCACATTTTATTGTTCATGATAATCATGATTTGCTAAAACACACTAAAAGCTTCCCTTTTAGATAATGATGCTTTATTAAATTAGCTGTAAAAGAGATTCATCTCTCATTTGTTAAAACACTGATGATCAGATGTCGGCGGTTTGACAGTCAGAGGAAAGTTTTCTTTTTGAAAAAACTGTTTTAATGCTTTATATATCTAAATTCGCCGCAGCAGTTAGTTGGTAATTCCGATAAATGTTTTTTGATATACTGGTTAATCTACAGATCCACTGTTTCAGTTATCATTTCACAGTAGAACCAATTGGAACGCAATTAACGGAACGATTCATTTCTGACAGACAGGTAAATTCACTAGACCATTGTTCCTTAAACTCAGTCAAGTAATTAGATAGTGTGGAAAGAATTGATTGACATTCCAATAGCGAGTTTTTAGTTTCTCAAGGGCATTGTTATCTATGATTTCTCTGACATATCACTCATGAGAGTATGCATGCTTCTCTCAATGCGAAGATATACTATGGGTCTGTCTAAAGACCGTCTCTAAGCAGACTATAGGGTATACCCCCGAATTCGAACTCCCGACTCATTCGAAATTTCAGCACTAAAAACTATCCTTTTGGGATCATTGGGGTAGCTGATACTTGAGAGTCAATCGAGACGAAATTAAAGTACATGATGGATATAAAAATCCATGCTTTAAACTCCAGAATTACACGTCCAATCGAAAGACTTCTTTATCCTACGCCAGACTTCCTTTTCGCCATAACTCTGACTGGCAATCTAATATTGTCTTGAAACAGAAATAAAATGAGTAAATCTATCAGCAGTGTTATTCACGACGACGTCTGTAAGACTAGACCATCTATTGACTATCAAGGGAGGGCAAATTGGTGAATTTGACAAGTCAATTCGGAGTAGATGATTTTGTAGATAATTGGTGAACATTGAGGACACGAAAACACACGAGCGACTTCCACAGCTCTCGGTTGACTTCTATGGCAACTGAGACTTTAACAATGAGTTCCAGTCTTTATCTTTAGCTATGCCTTTGTAAGTAATAAATCGAGTGATTGATTTTTGTTTTAATAATCCTTTTTCACTGTATGATATTCAATGAGATGACATGATTGGAGTAATTCAGAACCGACTTCAGCTACGCAGTCCAATCGAAAGACGGGTCAATTTCCGGATTGATTTTTGGCAAGAGGTCGATTATGACCACTCTGTACTTTTTGTGTAATGAAACTAAACATTTTTCTACTATGGACCTATAGGAAATCAAAACATCCTTGGGTATCCGTCACCTCAGTCAAACAGGAAATGAAACAACCAACTTTGACATTATTCCTACTTTGCCTCCACGCTTCAACCTTCGGAAGAAGGCACGAAAAGTCAAAGGCGTCGTGCTCGAAATGCGCTCCGAAGGTGTCAGCACCAAAAATAAAAGTTACCTGCCTCAAGTGTAGCTCAATTAATTCATTCCGAGGCCCGATTCTCTTGGAAGCAACCGCTCAGGAGGGCCCGAAATAATAGGCCTCGCGAACACTCGAAGCGAAGAAAGGACCTTCGATTGGCCACACCTGTTGTCCTGAGCACTTTTTGATTGTGTCAAAGTCAATCAGAATAATTCCTCAATCACATTACAATAAGGTTCGAGTATGCGTGGCCATATAAGGCCGCCTCACAGGAAGCAGTGCGAGTGCGCCATTAGGCAACCACCTGTTGCTGGGCTCATTGGGGTTAAAAATACGATGTGGAAGTCGAGCGCTAATGGAAGTAGATTGCAATCAACCGATTTTCTAATGGTGTTTTGTTTTCCTCCGCATTGCCTCACTTTTACCTGTCTTGTGTGTGGGATTGAATTAACACGAATATGCACGGGCTTGGTTAAAGAGCTGACAAATGTACATCGCGCCAATGCAAAGTAGACACATTTAAGTAAGATTGACACAATGAGAAACATCTGTTTTCTTGGGGAAACGTTTTTGTGGAAGTTTGCCTAGCCGAAATAGCAGAGATTACGTATTAACCGTTGGGGCTAAGTGGGTATGCCCATTGCGCTAGCAACCTGCGAGTTAATAAAAAACTTTCCTTGTGTGTGAATGTCCATTACTTCATGTTATCTGTCTTGTGTTTGGTTCAGCATGGCCAAATATGGCCCCTTGCGCCATAAAACCAAATCCAACCAAATAGCCGTCAGGAATACTTATGAATGTTATCTCCTAGAGAGGAAATCGTCCCCTATTCGAGGCTGTACAGAACAGATTATGTGGCACAAAAATAATTCCACTCTCAATATTTTATTGTCTTTTATGGAAAAATATTAATTGTCCAAGCGCAGTATTTTCTGATTTTTTTTCCGTGAGAGGCCCCACCGGTACCTTGGTAACTTCCTGATTTCATAGTGGCCCAATTACATCACCGCATGTAGTTAACTTAATTTTAAAGAGGACGACTAAAAAATCTGCCATATGTATGCTTCACACAAAAGCGCCGAATAACATTATAAAAACTTAAATCAGGAAATCTTTTGTTTCAGCAGATGTTGCGCTCATACTGTAAAGACGGCAGGATATAATGGGCTTTTATGTGGAACGGAAAACAGGTGGTTTTCGAGAATATTCTGTTTAAACGCTATGAAAGATTGATATTTAAATAAAACATGTTGATCAGTATTTCTCGTATATTTTTGCAGGTTGAAGTAAATATGAAGTAGTGATGTGTTACATTGAGTAGGAAAGTTTTCCAAAACTCCTTGTTGGAAGTAGAAGAATGCAGCTCTTCGAGTTATCCAATGTTCAACATGGGACTTCAAAATTAATTTCGTTCATAAAATGTTGGTTGGTAGTTAAGTAACCTCGCACTGGAGCAGCACAACGGGCTATTGGCGACGGTCCGTAATCAATCCCAAAGGAAAAAGACCGAGGACAACACCTCACCATTTTGAACTACGGTCAAATGACGAGGTCAACATCTCTGAGCTGGAACCCCACTTTCACTCCACGCCAATGTGAGGATATGAATCCACAAAAGATTTAACGTGCAGCAGTTTCGAACTCCCAACCCTCTGGTTGCTAATCAGTTATTCTAACTGGACAACCTTCGTTCACAAAATGATACATTAAGATCTATTCATGTCATGTCTCCACGCATGATATTTATGTAGATTAGGAATTTCTTTAATTTCACTTGGTACATTTCCATCAACTCACTAGTGGTCGAAACGAAGAGGTCATAGACCCACTCTTTATCTTGTATTTACTGTGTACTAGATGATTTTGACCACAATTCGTACCAAGAAAATGGCAACGATTGATTTTTTCACCAAGGTGTTCACCCTACCCTAAGCCCAACCCCATTTCACCCACCTGTCGCAGCAGTCCTGGTCTCTCTTGCTGGCATTTGTTGACATCGCGGGGCTTGCACACAAACAAGGGTCGTCTCAGAGAGCGGATGTGACGTCCGGCGTGGGCGAAGGGCGGGTTCGGCGACAGAACGCGGTCACGATCCTTTCGCTCGACCCCCTCCGCCCCCCTTTTCTCCGTGGGATGAGTCACTTCCGGGACGGACGTCATGTGTCCAGCCCCCGCCTTCCGGCGAGGCTCATTCACGAAAAAAACGGAACGGCCCACGTGAGCGTGTGTCATAGGTGCGACGGGGAAGATGCGTTCATTCATTCATTGACCCGGTGTGTTTACGCTTTGGGACTCTTTCTGTGTGTTGTGGGCTCTTGTTTGTTGACTCCGCGTGGAATGTGGGTTTTGGATTCGAAGGGTGGGGCCGACCTACGGAGAAATTCCGTCGGCCTACTGTAGGAGAGAGTGCGGTGATAAATGGACAAAATTGGCGATCTCCATGGGTTGCTGACGTCATGTGTGGGTTTCAACAGATGCCGTCGATGACCGATGAGCAGCAGCTGGTCATGGGCAAGGGTTGATATGAAAAAAGCACATCTGTGGTTGGTTCGTTAGTGGTGGAGAAGGGGTATATAGCAGACACACTCCACGCATACCATCAATAGTAGTTTATGATAAAAAAAATGGAATTTTGTACCATTTTTCAAATACATTGTTTGTGTGTGTCCCGCACACTTGCCCACGATTCTTTGTCGTAAAACAACCAGAAAAAGCATCCGTTTTTAGATTGGAGGTGGCGTTTCAGGTAGGTAGGTAGTTGAATTAACGTCGCACTGAAACAACACAACGGGCGACAGTCCGGGATCCATCCCGAGGGGAAAGATCCGAAGACGACACCTCTTCGTTTTGAACCACGATCAGATGACGAGGTCAGTACCTGTGAGCTGGCACCCCATTCTCCAAACTTCCACACCACGCCAACGTGAGGACATTTGAGGTCACGGCACATTCAACGTGCACCAGCCCCCACATACACGATGGTCTTTGGTTGGATCGCGTTTCGAACTTCGTTGCTCCGTTACTCTTCCAACCGCTCTGAGTACCTCCAACTGATAATTTAACGCACACATTTGGATTTGCATATCCATCTGGTGATTTATCTTCGTCTATTGATTATCAGTTACCAGCGCCCCTAGGGATGCCCGAAGGATAATTTGTTCGAAATTTCGAATGATCGCAAGGGACTTCCAAAAATTTCTACGAAAACCCACTTCCAACAGAAAAACGGGCAGGGCCTTTTCGGATGGAAGTTGGCCATGCTGAGGTTTCCTAAGTAGTATACCCCCCCGTATAGGACACGGAAGTGACGTCATACCACGTGACCCGAAGTGGGCGGGGCCAAGTGACATCACAGCGTGACGTCATCGAAAAGCGGAAGTGACGTATGGTTTGTTTACATTTTGGACTTGGGAATTTTTTTTTTGTCATCGACTTCGTGCAGGCGTTGAGTTGTTTCAAGATGGCGTCGTTTTGTTGCCATGATGACGAATCACTCGTAGTGTCATCTGGTGGAGATATTCGAAACCCTATTATTTTTAATTAAAAAGCAATTTCGTGGATTCGAACCGAGGACCATAGGATCCGAAGTCAAGTGCGCTATCCGTTACGCTGTAAGAGAGTTAACTATGGGCGGTGAATTAATGTAGTGTTTCTCTCTCTTTTGGACTTGTATTTTTTCTTAGTATTAGGAATGGGTTATTTTTAGAAAATGGTTTGAATAATTGCATAGGGGTTTTAATAAATGCTTTTTCAAAACGACTTATGGCGCCATCTAGTGATTTTAAAAGTAAGTAATCTAAGGAACGAATTGATTTCTTAATGTTTTTACTTTATTCATGACCAGTGACGTCAGTGTGTTTACGTTTGGGACTTGGATTTTTTTCCTTCTGAGATTTCGATGTGACGTCACGAGTATGTCCATCGAGCACGTCTGAACTTGAAAAAAGCCAAGTCTGAACTTGAAAAAGCCTACTCACAGTACATTTCCTTACAAGATTTAATTTTGTGTTGGTGAACCGTTATAAAGATGGTAAGGACTGTATGGGTGCCCATAATGACAACGATTTGGATCTTTATGCACCCATAGCGTCTGTTTCATTTGGACAGAAAAGGCAATTTGTGTTTTCTAGAAAGAACTACAATTCTTTAAAAATTGTTCTGGAAATGGAAGCTTGCTTGTGATGAAGTATCCAACAAACCAATTTTGGTTTCACAGCTTGCCCCGTGGGAATGCATTATGCCCTAGAATAAACTTAACGTTTCGTAAAATCCTTGTATAAAGCAGCGATAAACCACTGATGTGCCCCCGAACTAGAACTCAGTGACGTACACTAGACGATATTTGGACAACGTTGCAATTGATCTTTGCCTTTCAGAATAGTATTTTTATAAATGCTTACATCTTGTTGTTTTTAAATAAATTTTTAGCGTGTCTTACCACATATACTGTATTTTGGATTATTTGGGTTTTTTTATTACCATGGTTTTATAAATTTTCTTTTAAAATGCAAGATCTGAAATGAAATTTTTCTTTCCTATATAGATTTATGGTTTTTTTAAGTTAGATGTTTTTACTCAAAAATTAATTATACATTAGATGCTATAACACCTATTTTATAGCAGAAATTTTGTTTTAAAATAATAATATACACTTAAGTAAGAGTAAAAATTTTTGAAACTTTACAAGACAAATACTATGAATATTTTTTCTTGTACATTTGAAGAAGTTATAATAGTATAAAACCCATTTATTCTATAAATCTAACTTAAATGTTATTTTTTAATTAATCTTTCCTTGCATATTATTTTTTGCTTTGAATAAATCTTCATAAATTTTAGTGATTTAATTTATATTATATATAGATTTACAAACCTGTTTTTGGATGAAATATAAGGATTTTATATTTTAAAAATTAATGTTTTTACTTAAAATTAATTATATATTAAATACTATTACACGTATTTTTAATGTTGAAGATTTTTAGAAAACATTTTACAATTGAAACATATACATTAAATATTATGACAAACACTTAAATGCAGATCCATAAGGGAATATTGGAAATCTTTTTAATGCTTACACCTTTCTATTTTAAATAAACTTTTGCTTGTCTTACCACATACACTGTATTTTGGATTATTTGGGTTTTTTTTTTTTTATTACCATGGTCTTATAAATTTTCTTTTAAAATGCACGATCTGAAATGAAATTTTCCTTGATTTTGAGATTTACTCAAAAATTAATTATACATTAGATGCTATAGCACATATTTTATTGCAGAATTTTTTAATATTATACACATAAGTGAGCGTAAAAATTTTTGAAACTTTACAAGACCCATATTATGAACATGTTTCCTTACACATTTGAAGTAGTGAAAAATAGTATTAAAACCCTTTATCCTGTAAAATATAAATTAAATATTATTTTTATTTAATCTTTCCTTGCATATTATTGTTTACTTTAAATACATTTTCATTCATTTTAGTGATTTTATTTATATTATAAAGATTTATAAAACTGTTTTTAACGAAATTTTCTTTGATATAAGGATTTATATTTTAAAAGTTAGATGTTTTTTACACAAAAATTAATTATATATCAAATACTATTGCACGTATTATAACATTGAAGATTTTTAGAAAGCGTTTAACAATTGAGAGAGATATATACTTTAAATATTATTACAAACATTTAAATGCAATTTGCTTTTTATTTTTTAATTTTACAATTGAGACATTTTGAAAAGTTTGATTCTTAAAGTGCGTTTTATGCATAGTAAAAAAAAAATATTATAAAAAACCTGTAAGAGTAAAAAGAATTTTATACATTGAAACTTTACAAGACCCATACCATGTTTCCTTGCACATTTGAAGTAGTGAAATATAGAATTAAAAACCATTTGTCCCTGAAGTTCTAAATTAAAAGTTATTTTTCTTTAATGCTTTTGCAAAACCACACATTTTACTATATATGAACTTCCTTTTATTTATTTGAAAACCTTATGCACATCGTACAATTTAAAATTGCACAGCAAAATACCAATACTGTACGAAGCTATGAAGTATTTTACAAGATACTTTGGTACTGTTTTCTTAATTTTAAGTGTTCTACATTGCTATATTAAATGGATAGTTAGTGGGTTTTCTGTTTTTGAAAATAATGTGTGCACATCTGTGCTGCAAAGCAAATTAACTTTTGCCTTTTTCTTGATATTTAATGCATAATCTAAATATTTACTCACACCGCTGATAGTTTTACCCATGAGTAAAATTAAATAATAACTGAAAATTTTAAGTATTAATGTGAATTTTAAAATGAACAAAAATTATTGAAATAATGGATTAAATCTGAATTCTATGTATTCTTAAAACAATCTCTGCAAATCCAGCAGACAATTCTTAAACAGATTGAAGGAAACCACATGGAAACAAAGTAAATTAGAACACTTTTTAATAGTAAAAACATTATGATTAATATTTTTACAAAAATAATACATTGTAGTAAAAAAAGAACTTATTTTTACATACTTACATTTTTTTAAGAGACTTATTTCCGACAAGCCAATTATTCAATGCCATCACCTCAGCTATGGGCAATGCAAATTATTTTTGTGATGACCACATTATAGTTTTTGGATATCTTTGTTGCTACTTAGAGCATAAAATGCATCGAATTTGGGAAACCCATATTGTTCTAAGTTGATATTCGGAATATTCAATGCATCTAAGCGTTTCTTTTCCACACAACCACCTTTGTAAGCAATTAGGTACTGAGTGACCCTCTTGGTCTGCTCGTAATATTCTAAAAGCTTAGAGTCTAGATTTTTCTAAGGGAGCACAATTTGCTATGTCATGGGACAGAAATGAAGTGCACATACGTAATTTTTAACATATCACACAGTTGTACGATCTTTGGCACTCAGTTTATGCTTAGACGATAAGTTAAAACGAATACTTGAAGCTACTTGCGACTTTTACAGCGATGTATGCGTATTTACGTACTAAGAAACTTTCTTGAATCTGAAATTCATCAAAATGCACAATTGCACAAATATTAATCATTGCTATTGAAAAGCGTTAGCTGTTCTTGGAAAAATAATTGTAAACTGGAGGCCACGAAGAACTGGACTATATAACACCATACACTTACTAATCAGTAAAGTTAAAATTTATCTTTTGCGTTCCATAGTTACTCACAAAAGATAAGACTAAGTGAAGAATGTACATACTCAGAAAACATGGTGTTTGTGATAATGCGCGAAATAAAATTTTGTGTTATAATACAAGATTTTAACGAAAGGATATACTTAAATGTGCGTGTGATTTTTTGACTCTACCACGTTTATGCGCTGAATGCAATTCAATTCTACGACTAAATTTGAGCAAGAAAAAAAATATAACCAAATATAATTTATAAGAGAAACGTATCTTTTAAAATGCACGATCTGAAATGAAATTTTCCTTGATTTTGAGATTTACTCAAAAATTAATTATACATTAGATGCTATAGCACATATTTTATTGCAGAATTTTTTAATATTATACACATAAGTGAGCGTAAAAATTTTTGAAACTTTACAAGACCCATATTATGAACATGTTTCCTTACACATTTGAAGTAGTGAAAAATAGTATTAAAACCCTTTATCCTGTAAAATATAAATTAAATATTATTTTTATTTAATCTTTCCTTGCATATTATTGTTTACTTTAAATACATTTTCATTCATTTTAGTGATTTTATTTATATTATAAAGATTTATAAAACTGTTTTTAACGAAATTTTCTTTGATATAAGGATTTATATTTTAAAAGTTAGATGTTTTTTACACAAAAATTAATTATATATCAAATACTATTGCACGTATTATAACATTGAAGATTTTTAGAAAGCGTTTAACAATTGAGAGAGATATATACTTTAAATATTATTACAAACATTTAAATGCAATTTGCTTTTTATTTTTTAATTTTACAATTGAGACATTTTGAAAAGTTTGATTCTTAAAGTGCGTTTTATGCATAGTAAAAAAAAAATATTATAAAAAACCTGTAAGAGTAAAAAGAATTTTATACATTGAAACTTTACAAGACCCATACCATGTTTCCTTGCACATTTGAAGTAGTGAAATATAGAATTAAAAACCATTTGTCCCTGAAGTTCTAAATTAAAAGTTATTTTTCTTTAATGCTTTTGCAAAACCACACATTTTACTATATATGAACTTCCTTTTATTTATTTGAAAACCTTATGCACATCGTACAATTTAAAATTGCACAGCAAAATACCAATACTGTACGAAGCTATGAAGTATTTTACAAGATACTTTGGTACTGTTTTCTTAATTTTAAGTGTTCTACATTGCTATATTAAATGGATAGTTAGTGGGTTTTCTGTTTTTGAAAATAATGTGTGCACATCTGTGCTGCAAAGCAAATTAACTTTTGCCTTTTTCTTGATATTTAATGCATAATCTAAATATTTACTCACACCGCTGATAGTTTTACCCATGAGTAAAATTAAATAATAACTGAAAATTTTAAGTATTAATGTGAATTTTAAAATGAACAAAAATTATTGAAATAATGGATTAAATCTGAATTCTATGTATTCTTAAAACAATCTCTGCAAATCCAGCAGACAATTCTTAAACAGATTGAAGGAAACCACATGGAAACAAAGTAAATTAGAACACTTTTTAATAGTAAAAACATTATGATTAATATTTTTACAAAAATAATACATTGTAGTAAAAAAAGAACTTATTTTTACATACTTACATTTTTTTAAGAGACTTATTTCCGACAAGCCAATTATTCAATGCCATCACCTCAGCTATGGGCAATGCAAATTATTTTTGTGATGACCACATTATAGTTTTTGGATATCTTTGTTGCTACTTAGAGCATAAAATGCATCGAATTTGGGAAACCCATATTGTTCTAAGTTGATATTCGGAATATTCAATGCATCTAAGCGTTTCTTTTCCACACAACCACCTTTGTAAGCAATTAGGTACTGAGTGACCCTCTTGGTCTGCTCGTAATATTCTAAAAGCTTAGAGTCTAGATTTTTCTAAGGGAGCACAATTTGCTATGTCATGGGACAGAAATGAAGTGCACATACGTAATTTTTAACATATCACACAGTTGTACGATCTTTGGCACTCAGTTTATGCTTAGACGATAAGTTAAAACGAATACTTGAAGCTACTTGCGACTTTTACAGCGATGTATGCGTATTTACGTACTAAGAAACTTTCTTGAATCTGAAATTCATCAAAATGCACAATTGCACAAATATTAATCATTGCTATTGAAAAGCGTTAGCTGTTCTTGGAAAAATAATTGTAAACTGGAGGCCACGAAGAACTGGACTATATAACACCATACACTTACTAATCAGTAAAGTTAAAATTTATCTTTTGCGTTCCATAGTTACTCACAAAAGATAAGACTAAGTGAAGAATGTACATACTCAGAAAACATGGTGTTTGTGATAATGCGCGAAATAAAATTTTGTGTTATAATACAAGATTTTAACGAAAGGATATACTTAAATGTGCGTGTGATTTTTTGACTCTACCACGTTTATGCGCTGAATGCAATTCAATTCTACGACTAAATTTGAGCAAGAAAAAAAATATAACCAAATATAATTTATAAGAGAAACGTATTTTGACTTTCTTTAAAATGAGAACTTTAAAGTATACTGAATTCTCTTGATTCTGCAGTTTTATTTTTTCTAAAATTACATCAACAAATTGAATTATTTTATTTGTGTGCACACACAAGTCTTTGCCTCTGTTAAAAGGAAACTAGTATCTTTGACAAGTATCAGATTTTTAAAAATTAATTCAGAGAAGAACCTTTTTTCATGGGATTTAACTCAATCTGCTCCATAATTTTACCCTTAAGAGTAATAGAGCATATTATAGTTTTTAAGGAAAATGAATAACCATTATGCAAATTTGAAGCCAAAAGTTCCAAGCATGTCTATGCGCCTATCTACGTTTAGAGATTGACCAACGCACAGACGTTGACATTAGGGACCTAGCCGTAAACGGATCGTATTATACTGAACGATTATACCGGTGTCTTGGACGTGATCAGGTGCTATTGGTGTGGCGAAGGGCTTGAAAATTGGTAAAAAGATGTAGTGAGACACAAACACAAAGTTTTATCCAAAATGTTTGGTAGCCCATAGATGAAATTGTACAGGTGCTGGATGAAATCAACAATACCAATGGTTTTATAAAAAAAAACGATGTATAGCTTTACCCCTTAGACAACGACAAGGACGAACGACTTTGTAAAATTTGCAAGGAATCGGAAAATGAATGCTACTTTACAGCCTTGCGGTCATCTGGTGACATGCATGTGATGTACGAAGAGTCTTTCAACGTGTCCTATGTATCGAACCAATATTTTACATAAAATTAAAACGTACATTTGTTACTAAACTCTATTTATTAGTACATGTAGTAGATGCAATTTCAAGTGATATACTGAACATGGTGAGGAAGAAAATCCAATTGTAAAAGGGTGGTATTGAGTTGAAAGTTATTAAATTGGCAAAAGTGCTTCAGTAAGAAGATTAGTAAGGAAGTTTGAGACTCTAAAACCCTAAAACTCTTTATTAAGGAAAAAAATCGTGTAGGAAAGACTTATACACCCTTATAAATATATTGACTATTTTAATTATTAGTCGTTTGTTCATTATATGTTAAACCTATTTACTAAAGAATTTTAAAGGGTGCCTTAAACAGGAGTTACTAAATGCTTTAGGAAAGATGTGTAAATGTACTCTGTAATGCAAGAGAGAATGCTTGAATTAAATATTCATTTTGAGTGTTTCCTTCTTGTAGTGGGGGGGCTTATTAATAGTACTTTTGTTAGAGCATTTTAAAATATTTCACACTTTAAAAGAATTATTTATATTTATTTTTTATTAATTTTTAAAACTTTTTAACTTTACTGCTTAACTTTTTTATTGTTACTGCACTTTTCTAAATCAAAATATATTTTACCTAAGTTTCGAGTAATGAACCCAAGGAGAAATAGGACATAGATATACATGCAAATGATATTTTATCTAAAATTACTATATTTGTAATCCAGGCATTCTTTTCAGAAAACATTCATTTTCACAAGAATTTTCGAAACATCCTGAATAATCTTAGACCTATTTTTATAGTAGAAAAAACATTAAGCAGTAAAAAACCAATTAAAAAAGTTAAACAGTAAAAAAAGTTAAATAGAAAAAATTAACCAATAAAAAGTTAAACAGTGAAAAAAAGTTAAACAGGAAAAAAATTTAAACAGTAAAAAAAAAATGTTAAAGAGAAAAAGTTAAACAGTAAAAAAAAGTTAAACAGTAAAAAAAGTTAAACAGTAAAAAAAGTTAAACTTAAAAAGTTAAACAGTAAAAAAGTTAAGCAGTAAAATAAAGTTAAACAGTAACAATAAAAAAGTTAAGCAGTAAAGTTAAAAAGTTTTAAAAATTAATAAAAAATAAATATAAATAATTCTTTTAAAGTGTGAAATATTTTAAAATGCTCTAACAAAAGTACTATTAATAAGCCCCCCCACTACAAGAAGGAAACACTCAAAATGAATATTTAATTCAAGCATTCTCTCTTGCATTACAGAGTACATTTACACATCTTTCCTAAAGCATTTAGTAACTCCTGTTTAAGGCACCCTTTAAAATTCTTTAGTAAATAGGTTTAACATATAATGAACAAACGACTAATAATTAAAATAGTCAATATATTTATAAGGGTGTATAAGTCTTTCCTACACGATTTTTTTCCTTAATAAAGAGTTTTAGGGTTTTAGAGTCTCAAACTTCCTTACTAATCTTCTTACTGAAGCACTTTTGCCAATTTAATAACTTTCAACTCAATACCACCCTTTTACAATTGGATTTTCTTCCTCACCATGTTCAGTATATCACTTGAAATTGCATCTACTACATGTACTAATAAATAGAGTTTAGTAACAAA
Organism: Meta bourneti; assembly: GCA_933210815.1. Lineage (NCBI taxonomy): Eukaryota > Metazoa > Arthropoda > Arachnida > Araneae > Tetragnathidae > Meta > Meta bourneti. Next base: position 102,210,178 of record OW119925.1, read on the forward strand.
TGTACGTTTTAATTTTATGTAAAATATTGGTTCGATACATAGGACACGTTGAAAGACTCTTCGTACATCACATGCATGTCACCAGATGACCGCAAGGCTGTAAAGTAGCATTCATTTTCCGATTCCTTGCAAATTTTACAAAGTCGTTCGTCCTTGTCGTTGTCTAAGGGGTAAAGCTATACATCGTTTTTTTTTATAAAACCATTGGTATTGTTGATTTCATCCAGCACCTGTACAATTTCATCTATGGGCTACCAAACATTTTGGATAAAACTTTGTGTTTGTGTCTCACTACATCTTTTTACCAATTTTCAAGCCCTTCGCCACACCAATAGCACCTGATCACGTCCAAGACACCGGTATAATCGTTCAGTATAATACGATCCGTTTACGGCTAGGTCCCTAATGTCAACGTCTGTGCGTTGGTCAATCTCTAAACGTAGATAGGCGCATAGACATGCTTGGAACTTTTGGCTTCAAATTTGCATAATGGTTATTCATTTTCCTTAAAAACTATAATATGCTCTATTACTCTTAAGGGTAAAATTATGGAGCAGATTGAGTTAAATCCCATGAAAAAAGGTTCTTCTCTGAATTAATTTTTAAAAATCTGATACTTGTCAAAGATACTAGTTTCCTTTTAACAGAGGCAAAGACTTGTGTGTGCACACAAATAAAATAATTCAATTTGTTGATGTAATTTTAGAAAAAATAAAACTGCAGAATCAAGAGAATTCAGTATACTTTAAAGTTCTCATTTTAAAGAAAGTCAAAATACGTTTCTCTTATAAATTATATTTGGTTATATTTTTTTTCTTGCTCAAATTTAGTCGTAGAATTGAATTGCATTCAGCGCATAAACGTGGTAGAGTCAAAAAATCACACGCACATTTAAGTATATCCTTTCGTTAAAATCTTGTATTATAACACAAAATTTTATTTCGCGCATTATCACAAACACCATGTTTTCTGAGTATGTACATTCTTCACTTAGTCTTATCTTTTGTGAGTAACTATGGAACGCAAAAGATAAATTTTAACTTTACTGATTAGTAAGTGTATGGTGTTATATAGTCCAGTTCTTCGTGGCCTCCAGTTTACAATTATTTTTCCAAGAACAGCTAACGCTTTTCAATAGCAATGATTAATATTTGTGCAATTGTGCATTTTGATGAATTTCAGATTCAAGAAAGTTTCTTAGTACGTAAATACGCATACATCGCTGTAAAAGTCGCAAGTAGCTTCAAGTATTCGTTTTAACTTATCGTCTAAGCATAAACTGAGTGCCAAAGATCGTACAACTGTGTGATATGTTAAAAATTACGTATGTGCACTTCATTTCTGTCCCATGACATAGCAAATTGTGCTCCCTTAGAAAAATCTAGACTCTAAGCTTTTAGAATATTACGAGCAGACCAAGAGGGTCACTCAGTACCTAATTGCTTACAAAGGTGGTTGTGTGGAAAAGAAACGCTTAGATGCATTGAATATTCCGAATATCAACTTAGAACAATATGGGTTTCCCAAATTCGATGCATTTTATGCTCTAAGTAGCAACAAAGATATCCAAAAACTATAATGTGGTCATCACAAAAATAATTTGCATTGCCCATAGCTGAGGTGATGGCATTGAATAATTGGCTTGTCGGAAATAAGTCTCTTAAAAAAATGTAAGTATGTAAAAATAAGTTCTTTTTTTACTACAATGTATTATTTTTGTAAAAATATTAATCATAATGTTTTTACTATTAAAAAGTGTTCTAATTTACTTTGTTTCCATGTGGTTTCCTTCAATCTGTTTAAGAATTGTCTGCTGGATTTGCAGAGATTGTTTTAAGAATACATAGAATTCAGATTTAATCCATTATTTCAATAATTTTTGTTCATTTTAAAATTCACATTAATACTTAAAATTTTCAGTTATTATTTAATTTTACTCATGGGTAAAACTATCAGCGGTGTGAGTAAATATTTAGATTATGCATTAAATATCAAGAAAAAGGCAAAAGTTAATTTGCTTTGCAGCACAGATGTGCACACATTATTTTCAAAAACAGAAAACCCACTAACTATCCATTTAATATAGCAATGTAGAACACTTAAAATTAAGAAAACAGTACCAAAGTATCTTGTAAAATACTTCATAGCTTCGTACAGTATTGGTATTTTGCTGTGCAATTTTAAATTGTACGATGTGCATAAGGTTTTCAAATAAATAAAAGGAAGTTCATATATAGTAAAATGTGTGGTTTTGCAAAAGCATTAAAGAAAAATAACTTTTAATTTAGAACTTCAGGGACAAATGGTTTTTAATTCTATATTTCACTACTTCAAATGTGCAAGGAAACATGGTATGGGTCTTGTAAAGTTTCAATGTATAAAATTCTTTTTACTCTTACAGGTTTTTTATAATATTTTTTTTTTACTATGCATAAAACGCACTTTAAGAATCAAACTTTTCAAAATGTCTCAATTGTAAAATTAAAAAATAAAAAGCAAATTGCATTTAAATGTTTGTAATAATATTTAAAGTATATATCTCTCTCAATTGTTAAACGCTTTCTAAAAATCTTCAATGTTATAATACGTGCAATAGTATTTGATATATAATTAATTTTTGTGTAAAAAACATCTAACTTTTAAAATATAAATCCTTATATCAAAGAAAATTTCGTTAAAAACAGTTTTATAAATCTTTATAATATAAATAAAATCACTAAAATGAATGAAAATGTATTTAAAGTAAACAATAATATGCAAGGAAAGATTAAATAAAAATAATATTTAATTTATATTTTACAGGATAAAGGGTTTTAATACTATTTTTCACTACTTCAAATGTGTAAGGAAACATGTTCATAATATGGGTCTTGTAAAGTTTCAAAAATTTTTACGCTCACTTATGTGTATAATATTAAAAAATTCTGCAATAAAATATGTGCTATAGCATCTAATGTATAATTAATTTTTGAGTAAATCTCAAAATCAAGGAAAATTTCATTTCAGATCGTGCATTTTAAAAGAAAATTTATAAGACCATGGTAATAAAAAAAAAAAAACCCAAATAATCCAAAATACAGTGTATGTGGTAAGACAAGCAAAAGTTTATTTAAAATAGAAAGGTGTAAGCATTAAAAAGATTTCCAATATTCCCTTATGGATCTGCATTTAAGTGTTTGTCATAATATTTAATGTATATGTTTCAATTGTAAAATGTTTTCTAAAAATCTTCAACATTAAAAATACGTGTAATAGTATTTAATATATAATTAATTTTAAGTAAAAACATTAATTTTTAAAATATAAAATCCTTATATTTCATCCAAAAACAGGTTTGTAAATCTATATATAATATAAATTAAATCACTAAAATTTATGAAGATTTATTCAAAGCAAAAAATAATATGCAAGGAAAGATTAATTAAAAAATAACATTTAAGTTAGATTTATAGAATAAATGGGTTTTATACTATTATAACTTCTTCAAATGTACAAGAAAAAATATTCATAGTATTTGTCTTGTAAAGTTTCAAAAATTTTTACTCTTACTTAAGTGTATATTATTATTTTAAAACAAAATTTCTGCTATAAAATAGGTGTTATAGCATCTAATGTATAATTAATTTTTGAGTAAAAACATCTAACTTAAAAAAACCATAAATCTATATAGGAAAGAAAAATTTCATTTCAGATCTTGCATTTTAAAAGAAAATTTATAAAACCATGGTAATAAAAAAACCCAAATAATCCAAAATACAGTATATGTGGTAAGACACGCTAAAAATTTATTTAAAAACAACAAGATGTAAGCATTAAAAAGATTTCCAATATTCCCTTATGGATCTGCATTTAAGTGTTTGTCATAATATTTAATGTATATGTTTCAATTGTAAAATGTTTTCTAAAAATCTTCAACATTAAAAATACGTGTAATAGTATTTAATATATAATTAATTTTAAGTAAAAACATTAATTTTTAAAATATAAAATCCTTATATTTCATCCAAAAACAGGTTTGTAAATCTATATATAATATAAATTAAATCACTAAAATTTATGAAGATTTATTCAAAGCAAAAAATAATATGCAAGGAAAGATTAATTAAAAAATAACATTTAAGTTAGATTTATAGAATAAATGGGTTTTATACTATTATAACTTCTTCAAATGTACAAGAAAAAATATTCATAGTATTTGTCTTGTAAAGTTTCAAAAATTTTTACTCTTACTTAAGTGTATATTATTATTTTAAAACAAAATTTCTGCTATAAAATAGGTGTTATAGCATCTAATGTATAATTAATTTTTGAGTAAAAACATCTAACTTAAAAAAACCATAAATCTATATAGGAAAGAAAAATTTCATTTCAGATCTTGCATTTTAAAAGAAAATTTATAAAACCATGGTAATAAAAAAACCCAAATAATCCAAAATACAGTATATGTGGTAAGACACGCTAAAAATTTATTTAAAAACAACAAGATGTAAGCATTTATAAAAATACTATTCTGAAAGGCAAAGATCAATTGCAACGTTGTCCAAATATCGTCTAGTGTACGTCACTGAGTTCTAGTTCGGGGGCACATCAGTGGTTTATCGCTGCTTTATACAAGGATTTTACGAAACGTTAAGTTTATTCTAGGGCATAATGCATTCCCACGGGGCAAGCTGTGAAACCAAAATTGGTTTGTTGGATACTTCATCACAAGCAAGCTTCCATTTCCAGAACAATTTTTAAAGAATTGTAGTTCTTTCTAGAAAACACAAATTGCCTTTTCTGTCCAAATGAAACAGACGCTATGGGTGCATAAAGATCCAAATCGTTGTCATTATGGGCACCCATACAGTCCTTACCATCTTTATAACGGTTCACCAACACAAAATTAAATCTTGTAAGGAAATGTACTGTGAGTAGGCTTTTTCAAGTTCAGACTTGGCTTTTTTCAAGTTCAGACGTGCTCGATGGACATACTCGTGACGTCACATCGAAATCTCAGAAGGAAAAAAATCCAAGTCCCAAACGTAAACACACTGACGTCACTGGTCATGAATAAAGTAAAAACATTAAGAAATCAATTCGTTCCTTAGATTACTTACTTTTAAAATCACTAGATGGCGCCATAAGTCGTTTTGAAAAAGCATTTATTAAAACCCCTATGCAATTATTCAAACCATTTTCTAAAAATAACCCATTCCTAATACTAAGAAAAAATACAAGTCCAAAAGAGAGAGAAACACTACATTAATTCACCGCCCATAGTTAACTCTCTTACAGCGTAACGGATAGCGCACTTGACTTCGGATCCTATGGTCCTCGGTTCGAATCCACGAAATTGCTTTTTAATTAAAAATAATAGGGTTTCGAATATCTCCACCAGATGACACTACGAGTGATTCGTCATCATGGCAACAAAACGACGCCATCTTGAAACAACTCAACGCCTGCACGAAGTCGATGACAAAAAAAAAAATCCCAAGTCCAAAATGTAAACAAACCATACGTCACTTCCGCTTTTCGATGACGTCACGCTGTGATGTCACTTGGCCCCGCCCACTTCGGGTCACGTGGTATGACGTCACTTCCGTGTCCTATACGGGGGGGTATACTACTTTCCTACAAAGAATCGCGTGCTATGATTATTGTGCGAATTATGTTTGCAGAGACCGACGACTGGTTATAAGACCCTTTTTATTTTGTGTGGGGGGGGAAAAGGATTGTCTCTTCGAGTTATCACAATAGGACCACCCTTAGCTTTTCCTTAACTTAAATGCTCGTAGTAGATTGTAGGATTCCTGGTGTTCTGTGGGTTTGGCGTCGTCCAAAAGCAATATGCCTTCGGTGTCAATTCTTATGCTACTTTGGTCACAGTGGGATTACCATTAACTGCCGACTGCCTGTAAGTGAAAGTGCAGCAATAAATGAACAAAGTAGGCAGCTGTAGGTTGCATGGATTGATGACGTCAGATGTGGGTTTTGGCAGACTGAAGGTTCATGACGTTGAGGCTTTTGAGTGGTCGAAACAGGACTGCCATGAAAAGGTATTAAGAAATACATGTGCCATAGGGTATTGAACTTAAGTGCCTGCTGATGTGGGGCCCGTAAAGGAAATGTCGGAGTTGCGAAAGGATGGGGATACCACATGGAAAGGGTTACCAGATGGAAAAAATTAAAGGGATGAACTCGTTCGGGTTTGACTTAGTTTGTCTCTCAATAGTCTTTTCTTTTGCTCTCATTAGACCGGGACTCGGTTTAAAGTTGATTTTGAACCACTACGGACATCCATGGCTCAATATTCGAACTCGGAGCCTTTTGAACCAAAGACCAGAGCGTTAACTATTCAGTTATCGGGCTGATAATAATCTATACTGAAATCGATTGAAAGGAGGATGTTTCAGATATAATCCATTATAAACACGAGCTACTCTAGTGATCTTTTCTTTTCCTCTGGGGTTTAATATCTTTAGTAAATACGGGTGTCGCGCCCCCGGGATACCCAAACGATATTTTCCTTCATTCATTCCATTGCTCTATTCCACAGTCCCTCTTTTTCCCTTCCACGACCTTTTTTACTTGAAGTTGTCTGTCTTGTGTTTGGCGCAACTTGGCCAAATATGGTCTTTGCACCATAAAACCCCAAACAACCAATCGTCCATTTGAAAAGGAAGCCCGTGTGTCCTAACTACAAACAGGCGTTATAAAGACAACGAACGTAGAACGAACCGATATGTTCGCCATCTAACACCCATTTAAACACACTAAGTATTGAAACAATTCTGAGAAAACGAAGAGGGAGGCGTTTTGTCATCAGCTACCCCCCCCCCCACACACACACTAAGTGCTTCTCAAAAATAAATCTAACCTTCATGTTACGTAAACAATGACTCAGTGAACTTTACCAATTTTAAGATCACTACACTAAGGTCGTCCTCTGAGGCACATCTCCTTTTGGTGTGTACGGGCTTCATGGTCCCGAGGTAATCTAGAGATCTTTTCTTTTCACATGTGGTTTACTGTTATTAGTGAGTAAACACTTTATCACACTATTCCCCAAAGCCTCTTTTCCCTTTCACGACATTTTTATTTTACGTTGTCTTGTGTTTGGGGCAGCTTGGCCAAACATGGCCCTTGCGCCATAGAACCCGAAAACAACCAACCCTATTTTGATCAAGAAAACTGATAACTTGAAAATTTTGACTACGCGAGTTTCACTTGCAAGCCGCGCGCGCGCGACGATAGTTTTTCTTTGTGTAAATCGTATAGGAGGATATATTCCAGATGAAGGACAACATGTCCTCGTTTAGGTAAAACCATATAACAACCCTTTACTATACGAAATCCTTCCTGACAGCAAACAAAATGCGTTGTGGCAGGAAATAAGAAATGGAGGCTTTTGAAACATACTGAATCTTTGTTCTTCATTTCTTCGAAGAACACTTATGTATGGCTTATCTAAATAAACCGCACGAAATACACTCAAACCACAATTTAATTAAATAATCCGCACAAACGCGGGAGGGGAGAAGTTGGAAAATCCCCGAACTGGGATGGATTCCGATCCAACAACTCTGTCAATAGCAAACATTAAACGAATTTTTTAACAAGTGTTGCAGGAATTCGACTTCCGCGTGGTCGGTCGCCACCATTTAATAAACCGCACGAACCGCCCACGTCTGCATAGCGCGCATTCAAAGACCCTTACGTCACCCGCGTGCGGTTAGAACGGCGCCGCGCGTCTAAGAAAGGAACCTTTAAATAATCTTCCTCATCTTCTCCTCCCCGACCCCTTTGTTTTGTTTGGGCTCGCTGTGATGAAAAAGAAGAGCCTCGTGATCTCGCAACCTTTTAATTCTGTGTCTTTCCCACGTGCCTCTTGAATCATTTCCCCCCGCAGATATTGCATGGGTTGCGGGATGGCGCAGTTGGCTCTTCGGCCCGAGCTCGTGTCCGTTGGGCCCTTTTCTTCCTTTGCCCTTTCGTTTGGAGGCGTGGCCCAATTCAAATTCGCGCCCGACTGGCTTTATCGAGTTCCTTCCGAAGCCGTTGGGTAGGTTGTTGAATGAACGTCGCATTGGAGCAACTCACCGGGCTATTTATTGGCGACGGTCCGGGGTGCTCTCCTTGTGCGCCAGGGGTGTATTGTCCCCTGGTGCCTCCTCCATGTCGGTGGTGGAAGTCCTTCCCCCTTCCCGGCAAAAAACTAAGCCATCATTTTGGAGAGTTGGGAAGTGGAGGATCGTGGAGATCAAAACCTGAGTAGGCACCCCACTCTCCAATCTTCCACACCACGCCGACGTGAGGACATTTGAGGCCACCCCAGATTTTACGTGCACCAGCCCCCGCGTACACGTCGGTCTCAGGCTGGACCGAATTTCGAACGACCGGAAGGATGACACAACACTTTCGACGTGAATATCTTTGGAATGCCACGCCCAATCGAAAAACGAACAAAACATTTTCGCGTCGGTTTTCAACCAATGAGTTGGGTTTTCTGACGAATGGGCCATATCAGATTATTTGATACATTTTGCCACGGACATTTGAGGCCACGATATATTTAATGTACATCAGCCACCATGTACACGATGGTTTTTGGTTGGATAGTTTCGAACTGGCAACCCTCCGGTTGCGAATCCGCGGCTCTTCCAACTGGGCTACCACGACCCCGTCCACACCTTGGGGGTGAAGTGAATATTAAAACCCAGTATCCTCTCTTTATATCACGCATTTGTGGCTATATAGCTCTTATTTTACTTTCCCCTTCGGACTACAGAGAAAATATCAGTGTTTCTTTACAAATGGGAGTTCGAATGTCACTTATTTCGTAATCCTAGTAGTCGATCCTAAATTGAATTGGTAAAAATATTCAGACGTTATGAAAGTGGGATGTTTTTAAAAGTATAGAATTTAGAGTTCTATTTAGTAGTTCTAGAACTTGCAACCAAAGACCGTTGTGTATGTGAAGACTGGTGCACCTTAAATCTGCCGAGGCTTCACGTTTGCGTGGTGTGTAAGTTTGGAGTGTTGTGCCAGCTCAGATGTTGACCTTGTCTTCTGACCGTGGTTTAAAATGACCTGGTGTTGTACTCGGATCATTCCCTTAGGGATTCATCCAGGATCGTCGCCAATAGTCCGTTATGTAACTGCAGGGCAACGTCAATTCAACGACCCCCTGCATCACAGAAACACTACCGCCATCTACATTTAATTTCACAGAAAAAGTCTCGTAATATATTCTGGACTCTGTGACCCAATCCAAACTAGCATTATTTGTATACAATATGAACATATGGTAATCGTATCTCGTGCAGCAAAAACAAATTATCGTCGAACGACAAACAAAACAAAACCACAATTGTATCCGTTTCCTGACCACAAAAGGTACTTGCGGATAACTAGCTTTGTTGAATATATATATATAACGGCACTTATTTATCTTTAGTTACGAATGACTTATTCATCCATCTCACATTTTCTACATCGATGGATATATTTTAAGCATTCGTATTTATTTTTTTCCCACATCTCGCAACAGGTGGATTTGGGGAAAAGCCACCTTTTCCGACGCACCCATGACCAAGGATCTTCCATCGGAGAAGAAAAGAACGCACTTCCTCCAGAAGGGGTCGAGATAAAACCATTGCCTCCCAGAGAACAAGGCCCGAGTTCTAAACAGTGACGTTACACTAAAGGGTACCCCGTAAAAGGAAACTTAATTTGTTTGTGGCAGTTCCCATAGCTACCCAAGTCAATTTCGTTGTTCCTACGAGCTTCACAAATTTCATATCATTTATATAAATGCCCTCAAGGGCACATCTTTATGTTTTTGTACGGGCTTCACGGACACGAGGTACTCTAGTGATTTTTCTTTCACAGGAGTTTACTGTTTTCCAAGTGTTACCGCTGCTCCAAGCGATCTTTTTGCTTTCATCGCACTAGTCTCTTCCTCAATCCCTCTTTTTATCCCCTTTCGCGGCATATTTTACTTGACGTTGTCTTGTGCATGGCAAATATGGCCCTTGCGCCATAAAACTTAAAAACCCACCAATCAAATATATGCAAATAGTTAAGAGTTTTAAACAACGGCCTCTCTCCTCCGCTCTTTTTACTCGTACTCTGATGAATTTTCGGTTTGCGGAAGCAGAAGTGGTATAATGTAAACAACTAACCCCAACTAAAAGTGTGTTCGATCCCTTGGTGAGAACAGGGTGACACGACAACTTGCATTCCAGCCTCCACGAGGAAGTTTACCTGACAAAAGTATTTGGTGACTAAAGGGTGCATGAGAGAAGGAATTTTTGTTTTCGAAAATTACGCATGTAGAAATATTTTACGCTGCATTACAATCGATTTTGAAGTTGGGGTTTTGAAGGTATGGTATACTATTTTTATTTAACGTCGCACTGGAGCAACACAACGGTCTGATGACGTGGCAACACCTAAGCTGACACTCCACTATCAAAACTTCCACACCACACCAACGTGAGGACATTTGAGGCCACGACAGATTTAACGTACACCAGCCCCCTTTGTACACGACGGTTGGTCGGATTTGGGGTCTTGAAGATTTTGGCCGTCGAAGAAATCGATTTTGAAGTTTTGGGTTGCGAGTTAGAACCTCGATCCAACCAGAGATCGTCGTGTGCGTGCGGCCTAGTGAACTTTAAATCTGCCGTGACTTCAAATGTCACGTCAGCGTGGTGTGGAAGTTTGGAGAGTGTGGTGCCAGCTCAGGTGTTGCCTCGTCAACTGACCGTGGTTTCGAAATGATGAGGTGTCGTCCTCCGATCCTTCCCTTCAGGATGGATCCCGGACAGTCGCCAATAGCCCATTGTGCTCCTCCAATGCGACGTTAATTGAACTACTTAATACCTGATACCTATAAGTTTAACGAATTATTTTCAAAACGAAAAACTGGTCTAGTAAAGTACTTTTGAAACAAATTGTTTGAGAATCGAGAGTTTAAAAGCAGCCTGTGACGTCACAAATCCAGTCAGTTGTCCTTCGAGACGAACACGGTTACCGCGAATCGAAATAGGGCTGGTAATATTTGCATTCGAATGCCCGACGCAATCGCACTGCGAAACCTAGGATACCCACCACCGAAAAGGGAACTGGCAACTTGAGCAGCTCGTGGATTTCATTCCATGCTCCCCGAGCGCGTTATTCCCAGAGTATGTTGTGTGCGCGGTAGCGCTTTCGAAAGTGTTCCTGGAACGAACGGCGCGATCCTGCGATGCCACAAAATGAAATGTAATATCGCCTGAGGGGCAGCAATGATTCCTGCGATCGAACAAATACGGGACTCTTAGCAATGCGGGGGAGCGAGTGTTTGCATTCTGCGTGGAAGTCATAAAAGTTCCCGAAAGGGATGAATAGACACAAGGGATGGACATTTTTGCGGGCAGACGATAGAGCTGGAAGGTTCTGGAATGAGGGATAGAATGTATTCTTGAGATGGGTCGTAACGTTTTATTTGCATACGCGTTTGGAGGGAGGTATCACATAAACTTTCCATTTGGTGGAAAAGTAATCGCTTTTCGAAATCTCATATCTTGCTAACCGCGATTTTTCGAATTCCGTATGTGTTTTGTAGAACATGTTTGTAATAGTTGTGACAGAAACTCGCATAGCACAGTAACTTATTACATTTCAATTTCGTTGGGTAGATATGAGAGTTACAGGTACGCAAATCTTTATCTTTTGGTAAAGGGGTAAAGGTACCCCGTTATCCCTTTGGCGTACGCAAAGTGATTCCAAAAGGTTGTTACGGGGATTAGGGGTGATTAGAATCGACTATTCAGTAATCATACCACGCGAAAACGTTTCTCTTTTTTCGAATGAACCGGATTGGAGATACGCCCCTACAACTGATGGTTTAACATTTGCATATCCATCCGATGCTTTAATTTCTTCTCTATTAACTCTAGTCGCTCTATACAGAAGTGCCCTACTTCCTATAATCAGTAGATGACAATTTAAAAATTTGCATCACTTCTAAAATTTCAAGGGGTTCATTGTAGCCCAGTTGGAAGAGTAGCGGATTAGAAACCGGTTGAGAGTTCGAAACTCGATCCAACCAAAGACCGTCGTTGGGGACTGGTGCATGTTAAATCTGTCGTGGCATCAAATGTTCTCATGTTGGCGTGGTGTAGAAATTTGGAGAGTGGGGTGCCAACTTATGTGCGACCTCGTCACCTGACCGTGGTTCAAAACGACGAAGCGTTGTCCTCGGATCATTCCCTTCCGGATTGATCCTGGACTCTCGCCAATAGTCCGTTGTGTTGCTCCAGTGCGACGTTTTAATTCAACTACCTCATGTATCCATAAATACTGTACAATACACATTATTTTTTTAAATGAGCCTGAAAGACGCAATTGTACCTAATCTGTGTAGATGATCCAAAAGGATGAATGACAAAAACTGCTTAGAGTTTGGTAGCAGCTTTTTTACAACTGCCGGAAAATGAGGACAGAATAATAAACGCAACGGGGGTACACTACGGTTTTTGGTTAGACCTAGTTTCGATCCCGCTATCCTCCGCTTGTTTATCCACGATTCTACAAACAGGGCTACCAGGATCCCACTGGAGTGCACACAGTAAATATCAGATGCTACAGAGTGCTATCTATTTTTCATATGAGAGTTTTTTGCAACATTCTATCGAAAACACGCGCGTGACAGAACCACTTGTTTTGAAGTTTTTATTAAATTCCAACCCTTGCGAAACGATTCCCTCGTAACACACTCTCCAACAACAAACGACAGATGGCGCAATATGCTCTCTCATTTAAGGATTATAACAACAGCGCAAGATAATAAAAATTCGAAAACTCTCACCCCCCCCCCCCACCACCACCACTCGAGTGTTGCCATCACAGATGTAAACAAAGCGGAATCGGGCGCAACCGAGTGGCCATTTTCTCGTGACCGTGTTGCGAGGGGCAACCTACCTGATGGTGAGGAATGCGAGGCACGAGAAGCATTCCAAGGTTGTTCCGGAGTGTCGAACGCATTCTTTGCTCAGGGGCAATAGCTCCGAGGAATCAGACGCTGCACCCTTTCGTTTCGGCGATAGAATGTTTTGCAAACGATGTTGGGTTTTTCGATCGCAGCAAAAACTTCGGATGAGAAGTCAGTTAGGGTTCATTCGCATCTGGAAGGGATAGATTATATTATTTTTATGGGATTGTTTCTCATCGCTTCGAATGTTTTGATAGCAACGGGTAGGGAATAATTTCAGAGGGGGCATCAGTCGTTTCCCCTCGTTTTGTATTCTTATTGGTAGATAGGTAGTTGAAGTAACGTCGCACTGGAGCAACACAACGGGCTATTGGCGACGGTCCGGGATCAATCCCGAAAGGAAAGACCCTCAGGACAACGTCTCGTAATTTTGAAGATGACGAGAACAACTCCTGAATTGGCACTACACTCTCCAAACACGACACCAACGTGAGGACAAGACAGATTTTAACATGCACCAGCCCCCATGAACCCAACGGTCTTCGGCTGAACCGAGTTTCGAACTCGCAACCCTCCGGTTGCTAATCCGTTACTCTTCCAACTGGGCTACCGCGGCCCTGTATTCGTATTGGAAAGCCGTACTGCTTAATGAACATTACGTTTAATGATTTGTTGACTGTTTCCAGGCATACTTAGGTGCATGATAAATACAACTTCAATATACACTGATTAACTTATCTTCAGTATGCGTTTGTGATTGATTTTAACGTTTATAAACATTACGATGGAGCTCGAGCTTTGTGAACGTTTTTTCTCTCTCCGTTTCTACGTCCTTTGTCACTCATTGCTGGGCGCGGCAGCCCGAATGGTAGAGTAGCAGATTAGCAACCGGTGGGTTGCGAGTTCGAAACTCGATCGCAGGTCGTCGTGCTCGTGAGGGTTAGGGACTTTAAATATGTCGTGGTCTCAAATGTCCTCACGTGGTGTGAAAATTTGGAGAGTTGGGTGCCAGCTCATGTGTTGACCACGTCATCTGATAGTTGTTCAATATGACGAGGTGTTATCCTCGAATCTTTCCCTTCGGGATTAATCCTGGACTCTCGCCAATAACCTGTTGTGTTACTCCAGTGAGATGACAATTAACTACCTACCTATGTACATTGCTGGTATGGTCTGTATTGTGTCTGGCGCAGCATGACCAAATATGGCACCATAAAAACCAACAAACCAATCAAAATTTGCATTTTAAGACTAGGTAGATTTATGAAATGAGAATCATTTCCGAGAAACTGCCATGACCTATACTTTCAAACCAAAGGTGTGGCATAACTACACCCTTATTTAACAATTGGGTGGGGGTTTCTCACATCACTGCCATCTTTATCTGGACCGAGGCCTCTAGACTTGTAGCATCGTTTGACCGCTATATTCAACCACCATCAGCCTTGTTTTTAAGTCGTGGCCTCAAATGCCTTCACGTTGGCGTGGTGTAGAAGTTTAGAGAGTGGGGTGCCAGCTCACTTGTTGACCTCGTCATCTGACCGTGCTGTCATCGAATATTTCCCTTCGGGAATGATCTCAGACAGTTGCCAATAGCCCTTTGTGTTTGTTCCTCCAGTGCGACGTAAATTCAACTACGTACCTTGCTTTCAAGTACAATAGAAAACTATTCATACAATCTTATGTATGCGTATCTGATTGTGTTTATTTTAAACATTTTATTGTATTTCGACTTGGTTGGCTGAAATTTGGATTTGATTGGATATTGGGATTTTATAGCTCAAAGTCCAAAATTGGACAAGCTGCGCCAAGGCTGTAATTTGGTTTTTATGTCGCAAAAGCAATGTTGGCCAAGCTGCTCCAAACACAAGACAATGTCAAGTAATGGACATACTCACAGAAGGAAAATTTTACTGATGCAGAAGAGAGAAATACTCCCATGGAGGAATCGAACCTGCTCAGCCTGAACTCCCACGTTGCTATCAAACGTTATATATACGCAGACTGAGCATTACTATTATAATGTTTATAACGTTTGATAGCAACGTGGGAGTTCAGGCTGAGCAGGTTCGATTGAGAGGAGATTCAATAAGTATGACCAACATGTGTGTGTCGACTAGTAGTCACATGACTGCTCTGGGTAAAACTAACTTCGTTGCCCGATTTGGCATCTTATCGCCTCGTTTGGTGATATTACATCTTATGACAGGGGCAGGTTTGTGAATGCGCATTTCTAGAATGGCGACAAAATGGTTAAATTGGCAGTCTACGATGCCGCGCGGACTAATCAAATGAAGAATCAATGCATGGCATCTTCTCTCTTACCATGGACCAATCAGTTGATGAATGTTAGTTTTCACCCGGCAGACGGAAGTAATCTGAGGGTCACGTTACAACTAGTTTTGGTCTCATGATCCTGGGCACATAAATAGGTTGCTATTACTCACTCTACTTTTATATATCCTCTATGGTTGCTATCACAGTTTGCAAATCCACTGAGGCACTCTTTCTACTTGGAAAAAACTTTTGAATTACCGCAGAATATACTCTCCTTCTCTAAAGCCATATTATTTTTCTATTGAAAGCCCTACCTCGTAGCTTGTCGGACATTTCCCTGTGGGACTGTCCTCTTCCACCATTCGATTCACAAGAATTTAAATCCTCCCGTCCGTGATAACGAAGGCGGGCATAAAACAAGGCGAGATGATTTCACTCGATCCAGACGAAAAATGTCAACTGTTATCCATGGGAGCAGCAACAAGAGTAATGAACGACAGCAGCCAGGTGACATTATATTCTAAAAGGCTGTCACGGGCACGGACATAAATCGAGGGAACTCGCTCACTTTTGTATCTGGATCGCTGCGTGCAGACTTCCTAGGTGTGAAAGCGAACTGGGGAATGCGGTTGCACCCATTCGATCACGAAAACGACTGTACCCATCCCCCCAAAGTGTGTGTGTGTGATAAATGTAATGTAGTTCTTTATGAAAACATATCTGCAAGTATTGGGGCTTCACAATTTCCTTTAGACATATTCTGTCGTTTACAGGTCTTGGCCATCGACTTATTTAGAAGTTGAAAATCCACCTAAAATGGTAGGTCCCGTTTCAGTTAATCCCGGTTGGTTGGTTTTTAAGGGTTTTATGGCGCAAGGGCCATATTTGGCCATGCTGCTCCAGACACAAGACATACAACATCAAGTAATAGACACACACAATGAAAGTTTTACTGACACAAAAGAGAAATACACCCAGAGAGGAATGCACCTGACAGGAATCGAACCTGCGCCGTCTACAACTCGAAGGTTGCTAGCGCAGTGGGCATACCCACTGAGCCACGACGGCACCTCTGTTAATCTCAGCACGTCACCAATAGCACGTTGTGTTGCTCCAGTGTAATGTTAATTAAGTATCTACCAACCCGATTCAGTTAATCCTCTGAGAGATTAACACCCACATATCTGCACTTTAACCTGCAGTATTCCCCTTCATGACTTCTAATCAGTTTTGACCTTCTTGACCAATGGAATCTTTCCTAGGGTTCTTTCAATCAATAGTTTTGAAGAGTAACGGACTCGAATCCAGCTAAAGACCGTCATGTACAAAGGGGGTTGGTGCACGTTAAATCTGTCGTAGCCTCAAATGTCCTCACGTTGGCGTGGTGTGGAAATTTGGAGAGGGGGGGGGGTGCCGGCTCAGGTGTTGCCTCGTCATCTGACCATGGTTCAAAATTACATGGTGTTGTCCTCGGATCATTCCCTTCGGGGGTTGATTCCGGACCATCGTCAATAGCCCGTTGCGTTGCTTCAGTGCGACGTTAATTAAATACCTACCTCTTTCAACCAATAGATGTGCTTTTTTAGGAATTGTGGGTAAAAGGCAATTCCACAGTACTCAGCGCAGGTTTGCTAAGTAAGAAGTTAAACTAACACTCCAAGTGGTTTCGACGAGATATCTCGTCCATCAAGGTCTGACCAGATTTGCTAATGACGAGATATTTCGTCATTAAGATATTGCCGATGGTTTGATGATGACGATGTCAAGTTATGGTTTTTCCAATGGCGAGATATTTCGTCCATCGGGATCTAGAGTTAGCTTTGTTAAGGATGAGATACCTCGTCGAGACAACCACAAGGAGGGTTAACGTCTCACTGGAACAACACAACGGACTATTATCGACGACTGTCCGTGAGTACAACACCTGATCGTTTTGAATCTCGGTCAGATAACGATTGGTGCAGGTTTGGTTCCACCTTGGTTGTATTTCTCTTCTGTGTCGGTAAAGCTTTCCATGTGTGTGTATATCCATTTGATGCTGTTTGGCGCAGTTTGGCCTAGAGTGACCCTTGGCTGTAAAACCCAACCAACTAAACTGTCTACTCAGAAATCTAGAGGGTTAATCCAGCCTAGAAAACCTCTCGGGGATACATCTTTAGATGTGTATGGGATTCACGAACCCGAGGTACCCTAGTGATCTTTTCTTTTTCCATGGAGTTTACTACCTCTGGTAAACATGGGGATCGCGACCCCAGATTGCACAAGCGATCTTCCTCTTTCTTCTCTCCATCCTCTTTTCACAATTACTTCACATCACCCAAAAACCAACCAGCCAAGGAAAAACAGGCACCAGCTTAGAGAACTCATAGGAGTGAAAGACGCTTGGTCCTTCACATATGAATGTGTTTTTGGAAAAACGTCCAGAGAGAGAGAGAGAGTCTGGAGGACTCCAAAGGACAATGCCGAAAGTGAGCGAAAAAAAAAACGGGAAGACCGGTGACTGCAGAGAGAGTCGGATTCGAGGAATCCGATGGTGATTCAACAGGTGGTTAATTTGTGTTTTACGACGCAAGATTCAAAAGCGGGTGATCCAACAGACTTTTAGCCTTGTGTCTCTTGTTGATTGAATGATTAAGGTGAAAGTCAATTGAATCATGTGTTCAGACATACAAAGTGAGACTTGGATGCGATTTTTATCGCTTTACAATTTATTAAAGTGTCGTTTGTTTTTGTTGTGGGCTTTTCCCATGAAACTACGCCCCACCGAAGACTCGTTGAGAAGTGCGCTCGTGACTGTGGAGGGCTCACGAGGGCAGGTGCTGATGCTCTTGGAATCAACAAGTGCGCACTAGGGTGATAAGATCCAGCAAATAATCGGCCATGACGTCACGCGGAGGACTTTGCCAAAGGAGAGAGTGCGTTCTCGCGTTGGCGCGTCTCTCTACCCCTCTCGACCACTTCTCCTCTGCTGTCAGCGTTTCTTTACTCTAACATTCTCAATTACGAGAAAGGTGTGCACAGTCTGGTCCCTTGGACATGATGTCAACGTCCTCATGTCCACCTTCCCTCTAGCTTATCTTCCGAAACACTTTCCCAAGACCGTCTTAGAAAGATGGAGGTCGTTGAATTAACGTCGTACTGGAGCAACACGAGTTATAGACGACGGTTCGGGATCAATCCCGAAGGGAAATCCCGAGGATAACACCTCGTCGCGATCAAATGACGAGGCAACACCTGAGGTGGCGAACCACTCTAGAAACTTCCACACCATGCCAACGTGAGGATATTTGAGGCCACGACAGATTTAACGTTCGCCAGCGGCCACGATCTTTGGTTGGATCGCGTTTCGAACTCACAACCAGCCAGTTGCCAATCCGCTTCTCGACCAATAGGGCTACAGTAGCCTTCCGATAAAGATGGATCTACGTTGACCGAGATGATTTTTTCCGGCCTTCTCCTTCTGTCCACATAGGAGAATAGGTAGGTAGGTATCTAATTAACGTCGCACTAGAGCAACACAACGGGCGATTAGCAACGGTCCGGGATCAAACCCAAAGGAAACGTTCCGAAGGCAACAACACGTATATTTGAACCACGGTCAGATGACGGGGTCAACACCTGAGCTGGCACCCCACTCTCCAAACTTCCACACCAACGTGAGGACATTTCAGGCTACGACAGATTTAACGTGCATCAGCCCCTTTTGTACAGGACGGTCTTTGGTTGGATTCGAGCTCTTCCTGTTGCTAGTCCGTTACTCTTCCAACCGGGCTACAGCAGCCCCCATACAGAAAGGGAGGGGCAATATCAGAGGGAGCATGTTGTGGTTATGTAATCGAATTTCAGATCAACTGAACAAAACACATGTAGTATCGAATGCATTTCTTCCCCGATTGATAATGGTCAAATATGGCCCTTGCGCCATAAAAACCCCCAAACCAACTAATCAACCCCGATTGAGAAAAATAAGCCTTGTTCGCGATTACAGGTGGTGTGTTTCTATCTTGATATATTTCTCGAGCTAAGTTGTTTTTGACTTTCTGTAATTCAAAAATTATTTTGTATGAGCATAACGAGCTGTATTGAAATACATACAATTTTACTCAAGAACACCTGAAACACAAGTACACAGATAAACACGCACATATAAACGCATCAACAAACACACCACACCAACCCAAATACATTCGACAGAAAAGTGCGAGCACAAACTCAAGCACATCTTTTAGATACTGCAACAATTACGAGGTGTTGTCCTCGATCCATCCCTTTGGGATTTATCCCGGACAGTCTCAAATAGCCTGTTGTGTTAGTCCAATGAGACGTTAATTAACATTACCTACCTACCTGGATATTGCACCATGAAACCCAAAATCCATTTAATTCACAAACACGGTCAGAAAGACACACACACAACAAACAATATAAACATATGTTAACAGCATGAACACACAAATATAAACACTCAAGAAAACACAAACGGATAAACAAACATCAAAACACTCAATACAAACACACACATGGCATAAATACTCGAAACAAACACACGTCCATCAAAGACTCTTGAATTCAATCAATTTGTTTTTTATAGGTAGGTATTTAATTAATGTCGCACTGGAGCAACTACTGACGACGGCCCGGGATTAAACCAAAAGGTAAAGATCCGAGGGTAACACCACATAATTTTGAACCACGGTCAGATGACGAGGTCGACACCTGAGCTGGCACCCCACTCTCCAAACTTCCACACCACACCAACGTGAGGACATTTGAGGCTACGACAGATTTAACCTGCACCATCCCCCTCTGCACACGACGGTCTTGTGTTGGATTCGAACTACCAACCCTTCGATTACTAATCCGTCACTCTTTCAACCTGACTACCGCGGCCCGTTTGTTTCTTATAAATTCGAGTCTCGGTGGATCAGATTTCTGGTTTTGAGACAGTCTAAATCTTCTCCCTTTCAAATCTAACCCAAAAGAACGCTGTCTGTTAGAATCGGTACACACCTCCGAGTGTCTCGCGCCAGGTAGCATTCCACAGGTGAGCGCGCCTCGCCGTGAAGCGCAGACCAATTAGCATAGCCCGACCCTCGCGCCCAAAAAGCTGCCTGCAAAAACGTCGAATAAACAACGTCGTTTTTTCGGCGCATTTTTTCTCCGTCTGCCGCAGAGACAATGGCCCGAGGCCTTGACTCTACAAAGGCATTCCTGCACTCTCGGCATCATTTGCATTTTAACGACGGGAATATGTGGAACGAGCGTCTTCCTCAATGCCGCGGTACCTGTAACAACCAGGATAACCCATTGATGTTACGGGAAGAGAAAAAATGCCCGCTTTCTTTCTATTGAATCTCGAAGTATTTGGTACGAATGCGCGCAGACAATTTACATTTCCGCGTCCAGATCCAAAAAATTAATAAATTAATCCTTTTAACGATAAAAAATGGTAGCCCAGTTGGAAGAGTAACGGATTAGCAACCGGTGGGTTGCGATTCGGAACTCAATCCAACCAAAAAGCGTCGTGTTCGTGGAATCTGCACGTTAAATCTGCCGTGGTCTCAATTGTTGGCGTGGTGTGGAAGTATGGAGAGTGGGGTGCCAGCTCAGGTGTTGACCTCGTCATCTGACTGGTTCAAAATGATGAGGAGCTGTCCTGGATCTTTCCTTCCGGGATGGATCCCTAACCGTCACCAATATCCCGCTTTGTTGCTCCAGAGCGACGTTAATTCAACTATCTTACCTCCAACTGGAAGATCTGCTGGTCCAAATAGTTTTAAAGGGTTCTTTGGGGGTGCCTTTCCTCGATGTCAACAGGAGAAAGCCTGGATCTCTTGAACAGAATGAATGTTTTGCACGCTCTAGCCAATCGTTCGAATGATCCCCTTAACATCTGTATTCCCTTCTCTCAGTACCCACAGGCGAAGGACTCAAATTCCTATATTCCATAGATCGTAATTTAAAGTTCACAAAAGGAGGCTTATGCTCGTTTATAAGGGCTATTAAATTTCCAGTCTATTGTCACGTAATAATCCTCGAATAGTGTATAGTATTATGTTCAAAAACAGTTTCCAACGAAACTTATTGATAGTGATTCATTCCCAAGCACTCTCAATACTAAGGTAGCTCTAATCGAAAATGAAATGAACTTGCTGAAATGTCTTCGTCCTATACGAAATGAGTCTGAAACTGAGCGAGAATTTTAACCACAAAATGTTTTTATTACTGAAAGGTCGCGAATAATCTATAAATCGGATAATCGAGCTGTTCCTTATTCCAGACAATAAAAACGGGCTATTGACTCGGTTGTGGTATACGCAAATTATACACGGAAATTCTCCGTAACTCAATTGTTAATACTTACGATATGAGGAATATTTTCTTATTTCATTTAAATGTCCCTACTCAACAGACGTTTCCTGTGAATTAAATAATTGGAAAATCCGTAAACTGGGGCATTGTAATTTTATTAATTGATTTGGCCTGATTCAACCAAATAATCTATCTCAGGGCAATTTTAAGTGTGAAATCATTTATTTTTTCCGAAATGGCGAATTTCAATTAGAAATAGATGTAAAGATCATATCGTCTATTAACCGAAATGAAAAAAACAGGTGGTCGACTAACTTGTGAATGCAATAGTCAATGACTAGGGCCACTCCTCTACTGAATGGAATTGCAATGAATGGCTGTGCTTTTCGAATAGTTTTAGAAATATTGAGGAATGAGTAGATAACTTTTAAAATTTAATTTGACTAAGATGTCACTTTATCTGATGTTATAAGATGTTTTCTTAGAAGCATGTTTATATTTCCTTCTAACAGTGGGTTGCGGGTGGAAACGGTTGCTAAGCAAGCCCTTGAAAATTGAAATTGAAAGTTAATTTTGTGATAACGTTGGTATCCCCAGGTAATGTAGCTAATAATATACGGGGTTATGTAGTTAATAAATTAAATTTTAGCACAGCTTTTGCCGACAAA
This sequence comes from Meta bourneti, assembly GCA_933210815.1. Lineage (NCBI taxonomy): Eukaryota > Metazoa > Arthropoda > Arachnida > Araneae > Tetragnathidae > Meta > Meta bourneti. Next base: position 102,232,399 of record OW119925.1, read on the forward strand.
TTTTTTTTCTCATGTTTAGACACGCTTGAGCCCTCTATCTGAACCCAAAATGTTCCGAGCAAAGCTTTGCGCTCTCTCTTTGCCTGCGAGTTCGATTCCTCTTACTACCTCTACCTTGGGAGTGTATTTCTTTATTCTATATCAGTAAAAACTACTTGCGTATGTTCATCTATTTGACTGAAAGAACATTGCTTGATGCAGCTTAGCCAGATCTGGCCTTTGTGCTACAAAATCCCAACCAACTCTCACCTTGCGTCTTTGTTTCTCTATGTCTTTCTCTTCCCTTGTCTCTGTCTCTTTTTCTGTATTTCTCTTAGTCTCTCTGTCTGCCTCTCTTTCTCTCCCTCTCTCTGTATATATATTTATTTCTCCTTGTCTTTCCCTTCTATGTCTCTTTGTTTTTCTTTGCCTCTCCCTATGGCTTTATCTCTATCTGCCTTTGATAATCTCTCACACTTTCATTACCAGTGGATTTCTGTTTCGCTTTGAATTAAGTCTTGTTTCCTTACACAAAACGATGCACAGTATCGAACTTCAAAGATCCTAACAGACGTCAAAAACTATGCAAAATTAATTTTTTTATCTCCCTTTACCTTCGTGTGGATAGGCCAAAAGGTGTAAATGTGTATTTAGGACAGATATAAGGCTAACCCTTATATAGAGAGATTACAGAATTTAAATATAGATAAACCAACTTCAATATAAACTTTTATGTTCACTATCGGTACATAATTGAATATATTTGCTCAAACGCACCAATACATTCACTAACGTATACAAACATACGGCAGAAGGCAAAACACTCATCAACAAACACGCATACATAGACACAAACATATACACTTGTCCACAAATGCACATAAGCAGACTTACACTTGTAATATAAACATTTATACCCAAATATGAGAGGTAAGTAGTGTAATTAACGTCGCACACTGTAGCAACACAACCAAATATGAGAGACTGGTCAACAGGAAGAAAAATCCTCGTCTTCCGGTGGTTTGTTTGTTCACATTGAAAATCCCTCTCTCATACACATAAATTCAGGTGGGTAGGTAGTTCAATTAACGTCGCACCAAAGCACCACAACGTGCTATTGGCTATGGTCTGGGATCCATCCCGAAGGGAAAGACGCGAGAACAATATCTCGTCATTTTAAAGCTCGGTCAGATGGTGAGATCAACACCTGAGCTGGCACTCCACTCTCCAACACATAAATTCAGGCAAACGATATATATAATGCTCTGGAAAACATAAAATTAAAGTCCGGGTGAGTTTCTTATTGTACCTTATTTTTTAATATGCAGACAAACTCAAAACGAATTCTCACAAAGGTTAGTTCATCGATAGGAATGGGTCCATCAAAAAAAGATGTTCCATCGTCATCGGAACGAGAATTATGGAAAACAAATTGAAATTCAAACCATTCTCTCATCAGCTGAGAAACGGTGCGGGGAAAATTCCATTACTCCCAATTGAAAATTGGCAACAGAGGCAGGGTGATTTGAAATCCGAACCGCGGAACCAATCGATGCGATTCATTAATTCAAATTCGGCGGATAGCAAACGACCATTCCGAAAAACGACCCATTGTCTAAACGTCGTTTGCACTTCGTTAATCGATTTCATTTTGTCCCATAACCCTCGATTTCCGGCATTTCAATGATATTGCGCATTGTGTTCGCTCTACCCCTACGGCAGAACCGAAAAAAACCACGTGACATTCAAATGCGACTCATCTCTCGGTCTGCAAACATCCTTCGTGACGCAACGTGCATTGTTATTATTTTCGCGTCACGCCGTTTGTTGGCGGAGAGAATGGAGGCGAGAGTTTTTGTTGCCGTTCGAACGGCTCACGATTCTTACCTTGCAAGGCCACAGCCTTCGCCGCGCGTGGGATTTGATTTCAGATCCTTTAACTGCGCCCGCCTTCCTCTCGGAATATACCCCGCACTCTGCAGGACCAACGTCCTACGGTGGCAACATTTCTTGGAACAGGATCCAACGGCTTCTGTCTCTTGCTCCCTTTCGTAAGAACGGTCACTTTACGCCTACTCGAGCCGCCGACCACACAAATCCGATTCTAGTGAAATTGTTTTACACAGAAAATACACCAGAATCCGTGTTACGCAACTGATGAAATCATACCTCCCGGAAGACTGAAATTGCAATGATACGAAATAGTATTTTTTCCATTTTGTGAAACGTCAAATAATCAGATTTTGCAGAAAACTCAACTGATATTAATACGCAACAGTGAACCCAATTCAGTATTTTATGAGATGTATACCAACCATATTACTTTCTAGAAATAAAAAAGGAAAATTTAAATTTTCTCATTTCAAAATCAAAGCTAACATATCTCCAGACAGTGGTCGCGGTAGACCAGTTGGAAGAGTAACGGATTAGTAACTGGAGTCGAAACTCAGTCCGACCAAAGGCCGTGTACGCAGGGACTGGTGCACGTTAAATCAGTCGTGGCCTCAAATGTCCTCACGTTGGCGTGGTGTAGAAGTTTGGAGAGTGGGGAGCCAGCTCAAATGTTCACCTCGTCATCTGACCTTGGTAAAAAATGACGAGGTGTCCTCGAGGATCTTTCCCTTCGGGATGGATTCCGGATCGTCGTGAATAGTCCGTTGTGTTGCTCCAGTGCGACGTTAAAATAATTATCTACCTAATTCCAGAAATATATATAGAAATATATTGGAAATAGACAAAAATTCTGTGGCCGAGAGGTCCTTATTAAGTGGAAGGGGACGTACACAACCCTCCTTAACCAGCTAGTCGGCAACTTCTTTACTTTACACTCCAACATGCGATGGAATCCATGTTGGAGTGTAAGGTAAAGAAGTTGCCTTACACTCCAACATGGTTCTAATGACGTTGGTTAAGGTTAGCCCATGACGTTGCCATATATATCCGATGGATATATATGGCAACGTCATGGGCGAACCTTGGGGATAAAAAACAGAAATATATAAAATATTTTATGTTTTTCTACCTACTAAAAGGAAAATGTAATAAGCTCTTAACTCCCTTGGTGGTTGCCTCGATGTGGAATCTCGTCATTAGCAAAACTGACCAACTCTTGATTGACGAGATGTCATTAGAAGAGAACTGACCAGATCTTGATCTCGTCATCACATAAAAAAATCGTTAATATCTTGATGACGAGATGTGTGGTAACTAGCAAAATTGACCAGATCTTGAAATCACTTGGATGGTAACAGGATAATAGCTAGGTGTTTCTTGTTTCTTACAAACTAATATTTAAGAACACCAATCTCTGCAATCCAGAATGGAAAGCCCCTTTGGCGATCTCTGACCCTCGATTCAACAATTTCTGGGTTCGAATGCCGGTCTTGCCATGAAGTGTGTAGTGGTTTAGGAATCCACTTTTAGCTGTACTTTTCGGCCTGCTTAAATCTGGGGCCATAAAAATGACGTAAAGTAACAAACTAAACCACCTTAACGACTATACTTTTAAGAGTGTACATCGAGATTCTCCATATGCTCTTATCTCCTTACGATGGAACAAGGACGTATTAAGTGACAAGGACATTTCGTACAAGGACATTTCGGGGGTTTCGAAATGTTATTGATGTTGCAAAAATTAGTGTTCGCTTTATACAATGTGAATCGAAGTTTCATTAAGCCCGTAATTAGAAAAAAACGTTTACAGATCTGAAAATAGTCAAAAATATCTATAAATATTCTACCAAAAATATCTACGAAAAATAAATTGAAATATATTTTTCAAACAAAATGCTCAAATGACGGTAGGTAGGTATTTAATGTCGCACTGGAGCAACACAACTAGCTATTGGCGACGGTCCAGGCAAAGGAAGAATCTATATCTGCAAGGTGACTGAATAGGAAAGGTTTGGACAAGGCGATAAAAATAGCTGGTCTATTGAACTAGACATGAGTGACCAGAGGAAAAGTCCACTTCGAGCCAGCCCTTCTGGAAGTACTTTAATTATTAACAAAACAATCAAAAATACACACTGAGGAGAATTAGAAAAAAGTTTTGTTTTATAATGCAGGTAAAAAGCACACACATGTCAGAAAAGAGTCAAAAAATCACTGAACATAATGTTCATTTAGCGTTACTGTCTTTTGATCGGAATACACAAACCGAAGTCCCGAAAGATTGGAGCCCGTTTATTATTTTCTGAATACGTTATTAGAGGGCTAACTATTCTATATTGACCAATTAATTAAAAGTTATGTGTTGGTTGGGTTTTATGACACAAAGGCCATATTTGACCAAATGAAATGCTAGTAAGCTGTATATTGCGTCCTTTGAAATCTTTTTAGATGTTCCTTTCAGTTGTTCAAAATTTGCGTTCTCAATTCTCTGCTTCAAGTTAGATTTGCTAACTTTAATGAGACCATACCCTACAATATCAATCGAGCCATCTTTATGTGCCATCAATTTATCAACAGGTTGTTGCTGAAGTGTACAATCTCTCGTCTGGACTAAATAAACAATACGAGTTGACTTTACAACAAATGAACCAAGCTCTATTCTACGATTTGCAGAATCAATTCGTGTTTGTTGACTCCTGATGGGAAGTGGATACGAATTTGAATTCGATTCGGGGTTCAACAATTGATTTCAGATTGTTGATCCTCATTGAAATGAAACTGGTTCATCGGGAGGATCTGGCCATCACAGAGCGATCAAGTGTCCGCCCCTAACTGCCAATGCAATCAGATTGAACGCGAGACAAAAGTTCTGCTAACGAGGATTCAAGCTATTCATCAGGCACAAGCAAGAAGATTCACAATCTGATATTTGTCCGAACTCTCAAAAACCTGTTAATAAGGGTTGAACTCATCGGATTTAAAAAGCCTATTGTGTTGCTCCAGTGCGACGTTAATTAAAAAATACCATCGTATTTAAAAATGAGCTGTCCCGATTCAATTTCTTCCAATGTAGATAATCCAACTATCTTGCGTGTAAATAAGTGCCTTGTTATAAACTCCAAAATTATTTGAACATAAACAGTTTTTGTTGACTGTGTCACACCGTCGCTTCTGGAAGGAACGTAATGCTTATCTTTATGATCTACAAACCCCATTTTCTATCGACAAAATAAACATGATCCCGGGAGAATTTCATTCACCTCTTTGTTTACAGAATTTTTCAAAACATCTCTCGAAGCAGAAACGACCGAGCTCTGTACTCGTTGCGGTTTTCATTGTTGCCATTATTTACCTTCTGACGTATGTAAATTGTTATGCGAGTAGCTTTTGAACTGGACTAGTCGACTTTAAAGGGTTTTATTTGATATATCGAGATGTTTAAATGCCCGTCTAGATAACATCGGGGGAGGGCAGAAGGTAGAGGAAGTAATGCCACCAGGGCCCTCACGTGCTGAGAAGGGGGGTCGCTGGTAATATAGTACTGCGCCACAGATGATATATGCTTCAAATTTATAATCTCTTCATTGTACTAAGAGGTCGCGGTAGGCCAGTTTTGAAGAGTAGCAAATTAGTAACTCGAGGGTTGCGAGTTCGACACTCGATCCAACCAAAGACCGTCGTGTGGGGGAGATGGGGGGTTGGTGCAAGTTAAATCTGTCGTGACCTCAAATGTCCTCACGTAGGCGTGGTGTGGAAGTATGGAGAGTGGGGTAGCAGCCCAGATGTTGACTTCGTCGTCTGACCATGGTGCAAAATGACGAGGTTCCGTCCTCGCATCTTTCCCTTCGGGATGGATTCTGGACTATTTCCCTGTGTTGCTCTCGTGTGACGTTAATTCAACTACCTACCTACAACCATTGTACTTATAATAAAAGTACAGTTTTGAAAATGGAAAGTAAAGAACAATGCGTAGGGTATATTAACACCCAGGTTTCTAAGGGCTCTCCTCTCGTATTTTTCTTCAAAGAGGATGCCCGCTACCCTCTTTTTGGGCTCAATGGGTTTGCCCACTGCTTTAGCAACCTGCGAATTGTAGGCGACATAAGTTCCTATTAAGCTCGATTCATCCCTGGGTGTACTTATCTCTTCTATGTTAGAAAAACTTTCTTTGCATGTGTATGTCCGCTTCACGTCTTCGGTCTAAAGAGACATCTCGTCCATCGAGATCCGGACAATTTTGCTAATGAGATGAGACATCTCGACATAAAGAAAACCGATCGAATCCGAATGATGAAGATATTGCCGACTTTTTTTATGATGACGAGATCAAGATCAGCTCAGCTTTTTCTAATGACGAGATATCTCGTCCATCAAGTTCTGGTAAGTTTTGCTAATGACGAGGTACCTGGTCCAAAAAACCACCAGGGTTAAGTGTCTTAGGCACCGTTCCAGAGGCTGTGCGGATGCTCGTCTCTTGACTGCTAATTGCATCCGACATGCTGAATATCCTACGTACCATCTCGGTGGCTCAGTACGTTTGTCCACTGCTCAAGCAACTTGTGAGTTGTAGGCGGGGCGGATTCGATTCCTTCCTGGGTACATGTCTCAGTAAACTGTGTCATCAAATAAAAAAATCGGCAATATCTTGCTTTGTGTCAGTAAACTGCCCTTATATGCGCATCTCTATTGCTTGACGTTGTCTGTCTTGCGTTTGGCGCGCAGCTTGGCCACCTACGGCTCTTGTGCCATAAAAATCCATCTTTTCGAGCGCACAGGACGTTACAAATAATTATTATTTTTTAAATTTAATGGCAGCCCATATTATTTTTCTGTACTGTAATAGTATATTCTAAAGGTGGCTTCTTTTAGAGTCGGAGCATTGGTGCTTTCGACAAATTTAAAGTAGGTAGGTAGTTAAATTTACGTCACACTGTAGCAACACAAAGGACTATTAGCGACGTACATCCCGTAGGAACGATTCGAGGACACAACACCTCGTCATTTTGAACCACGGTCATATAACGAGATCAACACCTGAGCTGGCCCCCCACTCTCTTAACTTCCACACCAAACCAATGTGAGGAGGTTTGAGCCGTGACCGATTTAACGTGCACCAGTCCCCTCCCCCACCCACGGCGGGCTTTGGTTGAATCAAGCTTCGAATTCGCAACCCCCTGTTGCTAGTCCCCTACTCTTCCAACTGGGCTACAGCGGTCCCTTTCTGTCAGTAAAACTTTGTGTACGACCATTACTTGACGCGTCGTCGGTCTTGTGCCATAAAAATCCAACCAACCCCTTTTTAAGAACCACCTGTTGCAACCCGAGCACAACGGGGCGCAAGTTACAAAAAAAAATTATTTTTAATTTAATGGCAGCCCTTGATAATTTATCTGTCCCGTAATAGTATCTTGTAAAGGTGGCTTCTTTTTGAGCGTTGGTGCTTTCGACAGACTTATTAAAATATCCTTGTGATCGGGGTTTCCCGCCGCATTATGGCGCAAGGCGGGCGGGTCCCACCTTTGCTGGCGGGGGCCCCACCTGGACTGACCGAAGGGTGTGTTGGGTTACTCCCCAGCCCTCGGCCGCTTGGCGGGAAGGACCGTGACTGACCGACTTCGTCCCTTCCTTGTGTTGCGAGTGCCTTTTTTTGAAAGCGCGATTCGGCTTCTTTTCTTGTGTGCCCTCGTTATGAGATAACCACCTTCTCGTAACCGGATGAAAAAATAGACATTGTTGGCTGTTGCTGAGGACGGATTGTCTCATCAAGGGTTTATTGGGGAATAAAATGTACTGAACATTTAAAAAAATGAGTGGTTTTAAGATTTTACTGCAACTTTTCCGTGTGTTAAGGGTTTCGGGTTAGGGCAATTATGCCAAAACAAACTTATTCATAATCCTTTGTGCCATTTCTTTTTTCACGCAAAATTTTTTCTTAGTTTTTTGAGCGAAAAAAGTTTTGATAAAGTTTTAAAAAACTTTCTAGCTTTCTTTCAAAGGGTTAAATTTTTAAATTCGACTTTCGACGGAATCATTTTGTACAGTCCCTTTAAACTATGATGAGTGAAGACCACCTTGTATGTATTTTAAAATGTTAGCAGTTTTAAAAAAGTGCAAAGTGAAAAGCAAAAGTAGGATGGTCGGCCTTTTTATGTCTCACCGTTCATCAAAAGCACCCCAGACATCAGAATTATCACATAAAAGAATATCTATATACTCTAACAGCCTTAATATGCCTAGAATATTTCTATACGTAACCGAAATCATTTCAAGGATCATTCCACCATACCTGGAAGATTCAAGTGGAATTCAACTATTTGAAAGAGCAGCCAGAAAGATTAAAAAAAACTGAAGTCCTATCATCTTATATGATTGTATTTTGTGCAGAACAAAAATTTAGTTTTTAGGGGTGGTAGGACCTTTCTACATCTCACCGTCCATCTAGAGTACCTGTAAACATCAGAATATTTAACAACCCAAATATACCTAGATTATATAAATGACCTTAACTATTTCAAGAAGCGATCCCTCCTTTCCTGTAAGGGTAAAGTCTCATTTAACAGTTTAATTAAACTATAGCATCTGTATTGAAATTTAGACTTGTATCAATTGATGGCAGCGTCGTTACTCACTTTTCATACCGCTTTTAAATTCGTTTATAATTGATATAATATATGTATATGTGCTATGCACATTTCAAACCTCTAAATGGAATAAATTATTCAAAAAAATATATTACAGCAATATTTCTTATTGGGGTTAATTCTCATTTTCAATACAGTGCGGGCAAAACGTGCACACTGTAGTCATGTTACTGCATGAGATTCTGAACGTCCACTTTAATTGCATCCTATTTACATTAAGTCACACTTTCTATTCTGCGCTGATTGTTATCTTCCGGATTCCTTATTGCCTTCTGTCATCAGAAGAATGCTACTAGAGCTGCGAGCTCTTCCAACTGTTTTTAACAGCATTTTTACAGCCCCATAGCTCAAATCAAGCACATTTAAACGAATCGCTAAAATTAGTACCAGTTGATTTTATATGGTTTCTATCCGTTTGTTGCCACACACACACACACTCTCCTATGTAGAAATAATGCCAATTTCTGTACCTAATCGACGGGTTTGATCCCGGACAGTCGCCAATAGCCCGTGGTGTTGTTCAGGTGCGACGTTAATTAAAATACCTACCTATCTCCTGTGCCACGTGCGTTATATATATATATATATATATATATACACTGCTGGCCACCGTAAATGCAACACCCTGAAGGAAGCATGCAAATAATATGAAATTTACAACATGCATTAGCGGAGGTGAGATATGCAAATGATTAGAATTTCAGCGCAGACGCACATCACGCGCGCCTGTGGCGCCACTTCAAAGCGCTATTTAAGGCTTGGAGATTTCGACGATTTCAAGTACGGCAATTGTGTTTTTCTTGTGGTTTTTTCAAAAAAAAACGATCAATTATGCCTCGTAGAAAACAGCGATCATCTTTTGATCAAGTATCCGAGTTCGACAGAGGAAGGATAGTGGCCAACCGAGATTGTGGATTATCTTTTAGGGAAATCGGTAGTCGTGTTGGACGAAACCAAACAACTGTAATGCGGATATGTGATCGTTGGATGCAGGAAGGTACGACGGACCGACGTGTTCGATCGCATCCACCTCAGTGCACCACTTCACGTGATGACAGGCATATTGTGCGTATGGCAGTGACGGATCGCTCAGCCACATCACGAACCATAGCACAGCACATTCAGTCTGTACCGCATCATCCAGTGTCTGCGCGTACCATTCGACGCCGTTTACAGCAGAGTGGTCTGTCCGCAAGACGTCCATTGCTTCGTCTACCCTTGACGCAGAACCACAGACGTTTCCGCCGCCAATGGTGCGATGAAAGAAGGATGTGGACGGCAGAATGGAATGAAATTGTCTTTACTGACGAGTCACGCTTCTGTCTGCAACACCACGATGGTCGGATTCGAGTCTGGAGACACCGTGGAGAGAGGATGCTGAACAGCTGCGTTATGCACCACCACACTGGTCCTGCACCGGGTATTATGGTATGGGGCGGTATTGGATATCACTCTCGCACTCCTCTAGTACGCATTGCCGGTACTTTAAACAGCCAGCGCTACATCTCCGAGGTGTTGGAGCCAGTTGTCCTTCCTTACCTTCAGGGCTTGCCCACAGCCATATTTCAACAGGATAATGCGCGACCACACGTGGCACGCATTGTCCAAGGGTTCTTCGTCAATCGCCAGATTGAATTGCTTCCCTGGCCAGCTCGCTCTCCGGATCTTTCGTCGATAGAAAACATGTGGTCCATGGTTGCTCAACATCCCCAGCTTGCCAGAATACATCCCCAGCTGCCACACCAGATCAACTTTGGCAACGTGTGGAAGCTGCTTGGTCTGCTGTACCCCAAGAACACATCCAAAGTCTCTTTGAATCAATGCCGAGGCGTGTGGCAGCGGTGATCTCCAACAATGGCGGCTACTCTGGCTACTGATTTTGGCAGGAACCACACTTCACAGAAGTCTATAAATTTAATCATTTGATACTTGGTCAACATGTTATCTACAAAATAAATTTTGTTGTGATATCTCTTGTCTTTCTTGGTGTTGCAATTTGGGTGGGTCTTATTTGCAATTTGGGTCTTATATATATATATATATATATATATATATATATATATAAGAGAGCGAGAGAAGTTCTGTAAAAATTGTTATGGTGCGTAACAAAAGCCCAAATCGTCCAGGTATTCGAAAACTATTACGTTGAATAGGAGTTACGGTAACAAAAGTAACCAGTTTCCAAACAACTTCGAAATGGGTAGTTAACAAGTTTGAAGAGGTCACTTGTCCGGTGGTAACCCTTTGCATCCCGTGAGCTGGCCGGACACCTGTCAGAGCGAGAGAGAGAGGGGAGGAAGGCCGTCGGAGTGGGTTTTTCCTAAATAGGCGCGGGGATGGAAAGGGAAAAGTGGTCTTCCTCTGCGGCGCTCCACTTCTGCAGGAATGCGGTCGCGAGACAAACCGTCGTTCCTTTTGTTGATCGTCTGGCGCCACGCCTCTCGGTTCTCCGCTCTCCCGATCATCCGAACTGCGGGATTCCGAATGCGGTGTCCCCTCGATACGTCGCGATTCAAGCGCGATGTATCGAGGGCGAAAAAAACATTTTCAGAGAAAGAAGAGCTCAAATCATGATAAAAATTATGGCAGGAGTGGTTGGAGTACCCGGGCCGCACGCCCTCAATCTCCTGTGAAGTTGCTAGTAGCTGGACGGAACAGATGCGAGATTGTCAGAGCCTGTTATAGGTTTTGATCGGACTTGGAGAAGAAGTGTAGCGAGTGTTCATTAAATGAAGCATTTTTTATTTAAAATTATGCAAATTTTGAAAATACGGAAAATCAGTTACGATTTTTCTTACTTCCTTTCGGGGGTCCGACCGATCAAGAACCTTAAGTCCCCTATCTTGGCGATATAAATGTAAATGCCCCACACCGTAATGTCATATTATGGCAGAAGAGCTCAAGGGGTAAGGTTGAGATAAATGGTTGAAATAGGTGAGTTTTGATCTTCTAATTCTAAAGAAAGTGAAATTTCCTCTGATGTTAGCTATTGAACGAGTAAAAATAAACGATATTGCTGAATGAGTGATATATCTAAGGAGTTATTGTACCTGGCATTCGGCAGGAACTCTTACTGAGGACGTTCCAACCCTTTAAAATGGTTAAAACTTAGTATACGAGTATTCTAATTATAACAAGGCTATTAAGGTGTGTAAATATTCTTATTTGATATTGATATTCAAATGCCAGGTAGATAGGTAGGTAGTTGAATTTACGTCTCACTGGAACAACACAACAGGGCGTTGGTGAAGGTCCGGGATCCATATCGATGGGATAACACCTCGTCATTTTGAACCACGGTCAGATGACGTCAACTGGTACCCCTCTCTCCAAACTTTCACACAACGCCAACGTGAGGACATTTGAGGACACGACATATTTAATGTGAACTTGCCCCCACGTACACGATGGTCTTTGGTTGGATCGAGTTTTAAACTATCAATCCTCCAGTTGGTAATCTGAGACTCTCCCAACTGGGCTACTGTGACCTTCGGATGACTAAGAGTGCTCTAGATGGAGAGTGAGACTTCAGCTCCCCACTTTCCTCCTTTTGTTATATGTAAATAGCATTCGTATAAAGTGATAGTACCTTACCCATAAAGCCCGTATTTTAAAAGTCCCTTCAAAGGATTGAGTCAAAATTCGTAAATGCCGAAGTGGTTAGAGTGCATTGGTTGATCAAGGTCACACATTACACGATGAGAATCGGCGAGTGCAATGATAAGGGGGTGTCCACGTACCGATCAGGATATTGGGATAGGAGAGATTTCTAGCACTTGATGAATTAGTCGAGATTGCAGTAATTACGAGTTGGCGAAAAAAGATGATCATCATACATTTGTGTATGGCAACCTTCTCCCCTGAAGAGCTTAGTGTTGTTCTAGAAGTGGACTCAACCAAGGACATCTCCTTCCCTAATTGTAGCAAGCCCGTTCTTATACGCCTCACATACCTTCTATCGTCATCTGACCGTGGTTCAAAATTAAGTGGTGTCCTCGGATCTTTTCCTTGGGGGATTGATCCCGGACCGTCGCCAATAGCCCGTTGTGTTGCTCCATTGTTACGTTAATTAAAATACCTATCTACCTACTCACATGTCTTCTATGCGTAAGTTAAATAAAAATAACAAAATAGAAATAAAGGGAAATGTTTTTCGTTTTCTTAATCTTTTAAAAAAGGTTGAAACAAAATTGTTATTTACTGATTTTGACATTTATGTCAACATTATCAAACATTAAAAACAAGTGATCAATCAATCATAAATATGAATTAACTACATGAAAAGAGAACGATCGCTCTCGGTTTAACGCTTAAAAGACAAATCCAAAATAAAGAGTTTCAACATTTATTATTTACCATTTCCACAGTTAATTAAAACGCAAATTTATTTTAACGAAATCGCAGAAACAAATGGAAACAAATGACGCTTAACAGTTGAAAACAACTTTGCAAATGTCGACATTCGTTTATAAAATTTGTACTTCGAAAAGGGACGGTAATTGAAACATTTAATAATTTATTCAGGAACATTTGCTTCGGAACGAAATGAACGAAACGCCGTCACGAAGCGAGTTAAAAGCTTTTAAGAAATCGTTTGCAGGGAGCTTTCCGACCCCTGGGGCACCACGACGGTGCCGAGATTTCAGTCACTCTCAAGTGAAATGAATTATGTTAACAAATATTAATGAAGCGCGTGAAAAAGCTAATTTCGTTTCTCTGGAAGGTCGAGTTTTAATTTGAATGAATTATGCGAGTCTTCCAAATGTGCGACAATCCCATGAATACGTTTATGAGAATATTAACTGAAGTAAAGTTCTCGGAATTGCTTGAGTTAATTTGATATTGATTCAAAAAAGTTTACAATTTAATTGTACTTTCGTTCTCTCAGCTTTAAAGAAAAATGTAAAAATCATTTTAGTGTAGAAAAATATATGCGTATCATCATTAGGGGGACAAATGTTGAGGGATATAAATAAAACTCCAGATGATTCATGAGGATTTCTGTAACCCTATTTTGTTTAAGCACCGCGGTAGGCCCGGTTGAAAGAGTAACGTTAGCAACCATTAGCAACCACAGGGTTGCGAGTTCGAAACTCGATTCATCCAAAGAGCGTCGTGTACGTGGGGGCTGGTGCATGTTAAATCTGTATTGGCCCCCAAATGTCCTAACGTTGGCGTGGTGTGGAAGTTTGGAGAGTGGGTTGCCAGCTCAGGTGTTGACTTCTTCGTGTGGTGACTGTGGTTCGAAATGACACGAGGTGTTATATCTTTCCCTTCGGGATGGATCCTGGACCGTCGCCAATAGCCCGTTGTGTTGCTCCAGTGGGACGGAAATTCAGCTACCTACTTACCTATTTTAATTCTACAGATCAGTTACCAATATTATTTATACATTTGTAATGTTTATTCCTTATGTTGTTAAGCCCAAACTATAAAAATACGAGGACCCAAGCTGTTTGGAACTCTAAGGCAAGGCGGCAAGCCCCTTGGATATCTGGATGTTTGGTTATCACTATCATCGGTGTATTGATACCATTTATCACTCATGTTTGGGGAACTGGGCTCTAATCATAAAAATATCGGTTATTTAACACTTTCAAAGGTGCTATGCTCAAAAAACATTTTTGAAAAAACTTTATGGTGAAGTACTCTGAATGTATTTTACACTTAACAAAAATTGAATTATTTTAGTTTTTTAAGGAGTTTGGTGGGACTTCCTATGAATCTGTGCACTTTTAGAGCGTTCCTTGACATCAGTATTGGCATACTGATGTCATGAGCTAATATTTATATACCTTAGAATTCTAAAGATATCTTTATATTAAACCCTTACCATTTCAAGAAGTTGGGAAGAAAGTATCTATTACCATAGATCTCTATTACATAGAGCATTCAATTAACTGTTGATTTGGTGATCGTGTTATCTAGTGTTGAGCAGTGGCGAACCAAAGTTTAGAGGCGTCCTAGATACAAGTAACTCAAGTCCATTGTCCTTTATTACAACGAGTGTGCGAAAGAAAAATGAGAAACATGTTAACAGAGTGGTAAAAATCGATTGCACAATAATTCACGCGATTTCTTGTCAAAAATTAGGACCGTCGTGGCTCAGTGTGTTTGCCCATTGAGCTAGCAACCTGCGAGTTCTATTTCTTCCTAGATGGATTCTCTCTTCTGTGTCAGTAACTTTCTTTGTGTATATGTCCATTACTTGACATTGTCTTGTGTCTGGCGCAGCATGGCCAAATATGGCCCTTGCGCCATAAAACCCAACCAAACCAAACTTCGGCAGGGTAATAAATCGCTGTTTTATTGAATTCAAGTTCCTTTGGGCATTACAACTGCCCCATTGAATTTCCAGCGACCCTTTGAAGCGGGCTCTGAGCTCGGGTTCGATCCCTCGGAATCCTACTCCGAAGCCCGAAATCGAATCTACAGTCGCAGCGACTTTCTTCGATTGTGTTGAAGAAGGTCGTCGTATTCGGTTTCGGTGGTCCTAGACCTAGATCCAGCCACACTCGCCTCCACTGGCCTACTTTACTCTCCGCTCGTTTTCTTAACCTAATGAATCGCTCGATCCTCGAAATCGAAAACGGTCTGGGAACGAGATTGGATAAGTTAAAGCCCGTTTGTTATACTTTGTTGTTTTTGGTCATCCATTTGTGTTGGCGGAGCGAGAAACCAACTTCGCTTTCTATAGCAGCCGAATACTTAAAGGGCATTTCATTTGGAAATATCTTTGACAATTTCCCAAACCTGCCCATGATTTTTCCACCCATAGGCTTAACCTTAATGGTGATTGTCCCGACGAAGTATCTCGTCATTAGTAAAACTGGCCGGATCTTTATGGACGAAAAGAAAACAGACCCTTGATTTCGTCATCATCAAAAACTGAAATGGTCTTGTCATCATAAATAAAAGGGCAATATCTTGATTATATACCTCGTCAAGAGCAAAATTGGTCAGTTTTTGGTGGATAAGATATCTCGTCGAAACCACTTGGAGGGTTAACAAAACTTTGATTCACACCAATTACGTTAATTTTGGCATCTATTGTGTATCATCAACCCTCCAAGCGGTTTCGACGAGATATCTCGTCCATCATAAAATGACCAAATTTTCTAATGACGAGATATCTTGTCATGGAGATATTGACAATATTTCTATGACGACGAGATATCTTGTCATGAAGATATTGCCAATATTTCTATGACGACGAGATGAAGACTGACTTGATCAGTTTTCATAGATACCTTTAAGGATAAGATAGTAACTTCTCGAGTCAACCACCAGGCGAGTTAAGAACATTTCTAGGGGTACCATGCCCTCTGAATACGTCCTTGTAGGCATCCGAAACCAAATTACATTGGTTAGTAACTTAACCCTTTCAGAGAGGTGGGCATTTCACCTTCTTGCAAGAATGAAGGCTAGGTGTATATAAATATTCTATAAAAAGTATAAAGGCTCTATGCAGTCATATAAAGTATATTAAGAACTCTAGGTATAGAAATATTATGCTTAACATGGGGTTGAGAGATACCATCAACCCTTCGAAAACTAAATTTTTGTTATGTGCCAAGCACATTCATGTAAGGCGATAGGTCTTCCATAAATTATTTTATCAAAGAACATTTTCAGCATAGTATCCCTTTACAGGGATCGTGCTTGCTGATTACCAAAAGAGCTCTAACATTTTTTTTTTGAATAACCACATAAACCATACTTGATTGCTTTCATATCTACGTAGGCTTGGCAAATAACCCCTTGTGCTTCCTTCAAACGGATCTTACACTAATGGATGCAGCACACACTTACTAACCTGTGCACTTCTAAGTTAGGTAGGTAATTAATTGACGTCACACTGGAAAAACACACGGGCTAGTGGCGACGGACAAGGATCGATCCCAAAGGAAAAGCAACACCTCGTCATTTGGAACCACAATCAGATGAAGAGGTCAACATCAGAGCTGACACTCCACTAACCAAACTTCCACGGCAAGGTGAGGACATTTGAGGCCATGACAGATTTAACGTGCACCAACCCCCACGTACAAGGGCGACCGAATTCGGAATTCTTAATGCTTTGTCCTGGTAAACATTCGGGCGGATGTTGCAATATTACAGATGGAAAGAAATGGGATTGTAGTGAATATAAAAAAAAATCGCCAAATTAAGCGTGACTCTTGTCGCAACCGATTGAAGCAATTGCGAGAGCACGCGCTCACCGCTATCTTTGGCCGCCCGAGTGTGACAGAGTGCGGGGTTTTAATCAGACGCACCGACACAAGCACGTGCTATTCGACTAACTCTTCGGACCACGGGTTCAATTACGGCGGGCAGTTTGAAGCACGATAACAATGTTGTCTTTGAACTCCAGAATCGGGACGGAAAGAATGAATTGGATTCAAATGAATCGTAAATCAATCCAATTTTTCGTCGGGCCTAATTATCCCTCGTGTAGAAAAAGAAGCGACCGTAGATTGACAGACTAAATCAAACAAACCCTTCGTTTGTAAGAGGGTTTTGATTTTCATGCGATGGCTTTAACCCTTTTATAATCATTGCTGTTTTGTATGAAACACTGGCACTGATTTTATAGGTCGTACCCAGAATAACTCCGTATGATTCTCCTTTACGAGGTGTTATACTCGGATCTTTCCCATCAATCCCGGACCGTCGTCAAAAGTCCGTTGCGTTGCTCCAGTGCGACGTTAATTCAACTACCTACCTAAGACGTTTGCCTGCACTTAAAAGGTTGGTTTGGTTTTATGGCACAAGAAGGCCATATTCTGACCAAGCTGAACTAAAACGTAGAGAAAGTCTGAGAAGACGGACATCTTGTAAATCGTCACACACACAAGAAAAATTTACTGTCACAGAAAAGAAATACACCCATGGTAAATTACAGAAATGGAGCCTGTGCTGCATATAATTCGCAGGTTGCCAGTGTAGTGAGCAAACTTACCGACTCACAAGGCAACTTGGAGATAAAAACTCGCCATAAGCTCAACATTCTATGATCGAACTCACAACCTTGTGCTTCAGTCCACCGCATTGCATTCATACGCAAACAACGTATAAAACAACTTTATCAGGTATTTTTTTTATTCGTCAAAAGATATTAAGCGTTCTGGTTGTTGTCCGTCGTGTACGTGGGACCTGGTGCACGTTAAGCCTGTCATGGCCTTAAATGTCCTCACGTTGGCGTGGTGTGAAAGTTTGGTAAGTGTATTTAATTAACGTCGCACTGGAGCAACACAAAGGGCTACTGACGACGGTCCAGGATCAACCCCCGAAGAGAATGATCCGAGGACAATACCACGTAATTTTGAACCACGGTCAGATAACAACGTCACACCTGAACTGGCACCCCACTCTCCAAACTTCCACACCACGCCAACGTGAGGACATTTGAGGACACCACAGATTTAACGTGCACCAGCCCCCTTTGTACACGATGGTCTTTGGTTGGGTTCGAACTCGCAACCCTCCGGTTGCTAATCCGTTACTCTTCCAACCGAGCTACCGCGGCCCATTGTGAAAGTTTTGAGAGTGGGGTGCCAGCTCTGGTGTTGACCTCGTCATATGACACTGATTCAAAATGACGAGGTGTTTTTCTTGGATTTTTCCCTTCGGGGTGTATTCCAATAGTCTGTTGTGTTGCTCCAATACGACATTAATTCAACTACCTCCCTCGTAGTTGTCTCGATGAGGTATCTCTCATTCATTAGCAAAACTAACGAGATATTTATGGACTAGATACCTTGCCATTAGAAAAAACTGACCAGATTTCGATCTCGTCGTCATAAGAAATCGGCAACATCTTGATAACGAGATATCTCGTCATTAGCAAGATTCATCAGATCTTGATGAACGAGATATCTCGTTCGAAACCACATGGAGTGTTAAAAGACACATTTTGAGAGAAAACCAACAGGGAAATGAGATTGAGACACGAATGCGTGCTTTATCGCTCCTTCACGAAGAAAATCTCGTTTGCGCGACCCTCTAGAGAAACGTCCTTGGCTGAGAGTAGTTTGTATATGAAAAAAAAATGATTCACTTCCTTCTCAATTTTTGTAATTTTCCAAATTTGAAACATTTTTCGAGTTTTTGATACGGCTGCTAGGTTGGATTGAAAAGAAGAAAAGCCAGCCGCGGAGCTAGGATCATAGAGCTCCACCCTGGAGGCAGCCGCATTCCGTGCTCCACATTCGGCGTAAACAAACGCGCGTTTGTTTGGGTGTTAGCGGGCGGAAGTGACGCGAGCCCCACTTCCAGAGCGGGACGTGCACATCGAGGTCGGCCTTGCGAAGGACACGGCACTGGACGGCCAACAGGTAGCGACAGAAATAGTTTTCCTTTTTCCCACCGCCGGGCACGAGCGCTCTCTCGGAATCCTTCTTTGCCTCGCGTGTTGCCAGGCATGATCGTTTCTTGGGTACATTCCTTGGATAGGTAGTTGAATTTAAGTCGCACTGGAGCAACACAACGGGCTATTGGCGACGGTCCGGGATCCATACCGAAGGGAAAAGATCGGAGGACAACACCTCATCATTTTGAACAACGGTCAGATGACCGTGGTCTAAATTTCCGCGCCAACGTGAGGACATTTGAGGCCACGACAGATATAACGTTCGCCAACCCCCACGTATCATATTTGACGGGTTCCAACCATAAAATTATTGGGTAGATAGTTAATCAACGTCACACTGGAGCAACCCAACGAGCTATTGGTGACAGTCCGGGATCAGACCCGAAAGGAAAGATCCAAGGAAATACCTCGTCATTTTGAACCACGATCAGATGACGAGAACAACACCTCAGCTGGCACCAACCCACCAAACTTCTACACCAGCTAATGTGAGGACATTTTAAACCACGACAGATTTAACGTGCACCAGCCTCCGTGTACACGACGGTCTTTAACTGGACCGAGTTTTGAACTCGCCACCATCCTATTGCTAATGCGTTGCTCTCCCAACTGGGCAACCCCGGCTCATAAAATTATTTGGAAGCCGGATATAAATTTGTTCGGATGTGAGTGGTTTGTCGAAACAGTTTATATCGTGGCATATTGATAATATTTTGATATCCTCCTCCAGTTTAGAGGTCCCCTCCATAAATTTATTTTGTTGCAAGGTGTTCAGGCCCAGCGGCAGTTGCCTTAATGGCTCTGTGTTTCACAGAACCACCAGGGAATGAAAAATGACCACGTTAGAACAAGTACCATAGAGATGTTGTTTTATTAGGTCTGGATGTTGATGACGAAACAAATATTCAATCCTATCTTTACAAATCCTTTTAAAATGTCCTAGACATCTTCGTATTTGAAGTCCACATTCGTTGATGCTTGTTTTTGTCACTTGGAGTAAAATTCTTTATTGTAACCCTGGATTCGCGTACGTTGATGTTCCTTGAACATTTACTTATATGAATTCGTGATTGCAGTGGCGATTTTTGCCTTTAATTGGGTTTTTAGTAGCGACTGCCATCCAGCACTTAATTTACCACCTGCCTTCCTTTTCACCTCCCTTTTCACCATCTTTAGGTGTACGGACTTTATGGTACCCTTGTGATCTATCTTCTCTAATGGGGGTTTGATGCCTCTTGTAAACATGAGGGTCGCAACCCCTGAGTGCCCAAGC
The DNA here is from genome assembly GCA_933210815.1 of Meta bourneti. NCBI lineage: Eukaryota > Metazoa > Arthropoda > Arachnida > Araneae > Tetragnathidae > Meta > Meta bourneti. The sequence continues at coordinate 102,252,557 of OW119925.1, forward strand.
GATCTTTCTCTTCTCTGTCCTTTATTTTCAGAATTACTCGACATTATTTGTTTGGCGCAGCTTGGCCCTTGCGCCATAAAACCCAAAATCAACAAACTTTCCGTTTAAAATTTGGATTCCACCTTTACCCTCATCAAATGGACCCTTAACTAAAGTGGGATGTTCGATAGGTGCGCAGCAGACGATTACAGAGTAGGGTCGTCGTGGAAGCGCGTCACCAAATTTAAATAAACGGAATATAGGTACTTGGGGGTCATAGCTCACCTAGTCTTTTAATTAATAAGGAGTTTCGGGTGTTCGTTCAACACCGCCTCCCAGCCATTTTTGTCACTAAAGAACTGAGCCTTTGGCTATTAGTGAATTCCGAACTGCTGCGGACGTCCACACTAGACCAGGACTCGAACCTGTAGAATGTTTACAGAGGACTTTCCAACGATTGCGTTACGTCTTCTGCTGAAATGTGAATGCTCTCCTCAACGCTAAGCAATGACGAAATTATTAGTTTCTTAGTAAGATAACTCTTGTGGAACCGGAATTTTAATGCGCGTCGACCCAACGCAACATTATTATGCTCACATGAGCGGCAATTTCCCGATTAACGCTATCACTCCTTAAAAATGCAGATAAAACGCGTTCTTCGTAAACATTGCACTCCGTCCGTCAGCATTAAAAATAATCCCTAAAACACCGGCGCAACATCTCGAGGATGCTAATTTCCGATTTCTTCGAAACTTTGTTGTCTAATCCCTCCCTCCACTCGTAAACACATGAGTGTTGAGTCATTGTCTCGCGGACTCATGAATGGGCGAAAAGCTTTCACGTCCGGTGGCAACGCGTGTTTACGACGCGCTCCATTCATGAAGAACCGATCGGGACTCTTTCGTAAGAGTCGCTTTTTCTGAGGAAAAACGATCCCGGATCATAACGTGGCCAAGGCTGTCGAGTTCCGACCCATTCACTTTTTTTAACGTCTTTTATCTTTGCCAGGAATCGAAGGGGTGGGGGGCAATGGTTTCATGACTGGCTACCACCGCGCGAAGGTTGCGAGATTTGGGGTTGTTTGTTCGCGAAGACTGAGAATGTGAAGGAGGGTGGAATGCTAAAACCTCGTCCGTGACGAGTGATCGGTTCGATGGGCAGGTTGTCGTTCGGTACTACGTCGTGACGAATCGGAATGAATGTTACGGTGGGATTGTCTTTTCCACGCTTTTTCTCGAACATATTTGTTTACGTAACCCACTCCGTCCTGGTTTAGAATCCCGGTCTAGGCACGGATGTTCATAGTTGTTCGGAATTCGCTTTAAGCTGTAGGTCCCAGTCTACGGCCATTGAGCATTAGCAACAAAATCACCGTCCAAACCAAATCTGAATCCACGCCCTATCACCGAAGGTTTAAAGTAGTACAGGTCAGTCCAAGTACTTGACCCCTCCCCAATATCTCTATGCTTGTCCCTCCGTTAAATAAATATTAAACATAACTGTTAGCAATGGTAATGTTCTGATGTCTTTGTTCCGAGAAGTTCATATATAAACGAGAAGCAATTGAGATGTTAATTGGATTCAATAAATTTCCCAAATTGGCACCACAAAACACAAAAAGAGGTGGCAATGCACACGCAATTTAGATCGAGGGTCATATCGGCATTAATTTAGTCTCATCCGTTCACACACACACCAGTCAGGACTTAATAGCCTACGGATTTAGCATGTTCCAGACGTGTACGAGTTCCCAGATTGTCACCCTCCCAAGTCATAACCAATTATTGCCCATTAGTTTTAAATAGGTATCGTTAAGATGACGCCTCTCCTCTCAATCATATCCCGTTGCCATAGAAGCATCCGACGTCCAAATGCAGCGAGCTAACTTTCCTACTTTACTTCCGTTTTGTGTTTGGATTCTGTCTTGAAGCTCAACAAATGCCTTAACTGAAGTGGGGTGAATAAGCTAAGCACGTCTATCGTAGTAGACGTTTTCATAAATAGGTTAAGATAAAAGAGTGTGTGACCTTGATACCTCTATTGTAAACAGAGTATAGAGTCTGAATATGTGGATTGGTCTTGAGTTCGAATCCTGGTGTGGGAATGAATGTTCGGAATCCTTCTTAAGTCGCCAAACTCGATCTAATTCGTCCTCATTTCGAAGCAAAAATTGACTGCAAACCCAACTCATCTTTCTATACTGCCAGATCTATATAGAAATTTCCAAAAAATATACGTTCCCACGTCTAACAAATCAAATAAAAATAAGTTTTCGAAATTGCATTTATTGGGTTATTAAAAGTTGAATTTCATGACTAATGACACTTTACCTCCAAAGAAACGACTGGTTAAGAGGAATGTGCGTCAAATTAACTGAGAATTTAAAATGGCTACCTTGCTTCTTTCATTTTAAGATGGCCCTTAACACTTTCGCGATAAATGCTAAAAAGGTTGGAAGACGTCCATTTTCCTATTTTTATAGATGAATACAAGCTAAGGCTTATCATTTCAGGCTCATCCAAATTCGTTCATGGTGCAGATTGTGGTTCAGAATGCACTTTAAGCCATAAATCCCTTTATGTAATCCACTGGGGGGCACATCTTGAGGTGTGTAAGGGCTTCACGAACCCGAGGTACCCTAGTGATCTATTATTTTCCCATGGGGGTTTACTGCCCATGGGGGTTTACTGCCTCTGGTAAACATGGGGTCGCGAACCCAGGATGCCCAAGCGATCTTTCTTTTCTTCTCTCCATCATTTCTTTTCACTACTTAACATTGACTTGATCTTGGTTTGGTGCAGCTTGGCCAAATATGACCCTTGCTCCAAAAAACCCGAATCCAACTAATCTAGCATGTGATTAGCTCTCGTGTAACAAAGAATGATCGTAGAGGGACAAGCCAAACCCAAACCAAAAATTAAAATGTCTCAATAACTGTTTACAGCTATGCCTATGTACTCTGTACTAAAATGTATTCACTAGCATTTGATTATAATTCTTAATGATCGTTCTATAGTCGAGCCATACCGTTTTCAGGATTTAAATTTGATGCTGCACTGTGGGAAATCACCTCGGAGGCACAATGTAAGGCTCTAGGTATGTAAGGGCTTTCACAAACCTGGGGTAGTGATCTATTATTTTTCCGGAGGATTGCGAGTTCGAAACTCGGTCCAGTCAAAGACCGTCGTGTACGTGAGAACACGACCTTCGGGATGGATCCCGAACCGTTGCCAATATCCTGTTGTGTTGCTCCAGTGCGACGTTAATTAACTACCTACCAACCCTTACATGCTTAGGTAATTTGTACTAAAACCTATTCATGAACATTTGATCAAAATTCTTAAGTACCTGTATACATAGCCATATTTTTTCAGGATTTAAATTTGATGCTGGACTGTGGGACTAGCACATATTCATTATTGTTGTAGGACATGACGCTTTTTTTCTGTCACTATTCCCAGGGGTCATCGTCTGCTGGACTAAATTGTTCTTCGTGCCTGTCACACAACAGCACGCTCTGGTGTAATGGAAAATCCACAAAACGCTTTTTAATGACCGCACGGGATCATTATGAAACTCGAGGGGAGAATATTGATAAGACATTTCAACAGAGATGCTCCCTTTTGCACTATTGGGCTGGCTGGCTGCTGATGCTATGTCATTTTCCGCCAGCTCAGATGAGTGGACATTATGAAATTTTGAAAAACGATGTCGCTGCGTTAATTGTCCGGGGAACTAGTCATTCGGAATATTGCTTTTAGTATATTAGTTTTACGGGCATTTTAATTAACCCTCCCCCGTCACCGTCGAGTTCTGAGTTTTAAAAACAAGCGGTGGCCAAAGTTTATTACTTTGCGCCTTAAAATGCAAAGCCACACCCGAAACGCTTATTAGCACCAAAAATATGTCGCAAATTAATCCTAGTTGTCCCTCAGGGTATCTCACCATTAGCAGAACTGACCAGATCCTGATGGACAAGATATCTCGTCATTAAAAACACTGACCATATCTTGAACTAGCCATCGTGAAAAATCGGTAATATCTTCATCACCAGACATCTCGTCTTGTCTAAACCACACACAACGTTTATCTTAAACCAAAATGTCAAAACTTGGGAAAATGATGAATTTCTCATTTCCACTTAGTCGTTATTACTGTCGAAATTATTTTGTTACCTATATTAATATCCATTAAATTTAACGCTAAAATTAAAAATTCGATATTCGATCGATTTGTGTTATTTGGGAAGTCCACTGTCCCTTTAAATTCATCGAACGGTATAATTACCGGTCACGATTTAGTCAGATCAAGCCTTTTAATCCGATTTCATAAGATACTTTCTGGAATTCCGGAGTGAAGTTTTCCTCAAGAGAATCGGGCCGCGGTATTCTGGTTGGAAAAGTAGCAGAATAGAAACCGGAGGGTGGTGATTTTGAAATTCGGTCCATTCAAACACCATCGTGTACGTGGGGGGTGGTGCACGTTAAATCTGTCATTGCCTCGAATGTCCTCACTTTGGAGTGGGATAGCAGCTCAGGTGTGACCTCGTCATATAACTGCGGTTCAAAATCACCAGGTGTTGTCCTCGGATCTTTCCCTCTGGGATGGATCCCGGACGATCGCCAATTGCCCGTTGTGTTGCCTCCAGTGCGACGTTAATTCAATTACCTATTTACCTGAATGGACCTTGCGCCATAAAACCCCCAAATCCAATTCAATCCTACCTATCTGAAGTGAATCACCATATTTTTTCTGAATTAACTGACTTTTGGTTCCACGCATTCTGGGTTCGTATCCCGGTTAAGGCATGGGTATGCGAATTGGTTCGGAATCCACTTAAAGCCGTAAGTCTCGGTCTAATTAGCCCACCTGGAAGCAAAAAATGACCGTAGAGTGATAAATAAAATCAAGTCTTAGGAAGAAAGCGATTTTGTTGTTGCCAAATGAGAGATTCTCCGACCAGACACCGAAGAATGCTGACCAGGAGGAACCTGTTGATCTTGTTCCCGTTGAACGGAGTTGGGGATGTTCCGGGTTTTTCCGGGTGTTGGAGGAAACAAGTAAAAACTTTCAGAAGAGAGGAAAAAGACACGAGGCTTCTCGAGGAATGGGCATTCAGGTGGTAGAACGTGATCCTTCGAGCGTCATGCCCATAAGATTAAACGATTACATGTGATCTAAATGATTAGAACTTGAAGAAAACTTAATAGGTTGAGTTTTATGACGTATGGGCCATATTTGCCCATGCTGCACCAAACACAAGATAGACATCAAGTCATGGACATACACAGAAGGACAGTTTTACTCATAGCGGAAGTATAAAAGCAGAGTAAGCAATAGTAACCTTTTTATGTGCCCAGGATCATGCGACTAAACCTAGTTGTAACATGACCATTAGATTACTTTCGTCAGGTGGGTGGAAACGAACATGCATCACCTGATTTGTCCACGGGACTGAAGAAGACTCCCATCCATTGATTCATCATCTCATTGATCCGCGCTAATATAATAGATTTAGCCGTTTTCACCACTTTTGTTGCCCCTCTATAGATATGTTCATTCAAACACCTACCCTGTCATTAGATATTATATCGCCAAACGAGGTGATAAGATGCCAAATTGGCCAACCAAGTCAATTTTTCACATAGCAATCACATGACTACTAGTCGATATGTTGGTCGCACTTTTTCAAGCTCCTCTCAATAACAATGCTCAGTCTGCTTACATCTCATGTCTATGATTTTATTAACACACAGTAGAGAGAAGTTCACTTAGGGAGTAATCGAACCTGCTCCGCCTACAACTCGTTTGTTGCCAGCGCAGTGGGCGTAACTACTGAGATACGATTGTCCCTATGTTGATCGAAATGAATGCTTTAATGCTAGCATACCACGGAAACCCGCTTTGAGGGTAGAAAGAAACGAAAGAACCATCGTGCAAACGAAAATTCGAAAAATGGTTCGAAGTTTTCGATACTGCCATTGTTACAATGATTCTCAGGACCGAGCGTTATGCAAGCCACTGACCCTCCACGAGGTGAAAGTCAGGAGGTGGAAAAAATGCGTTTTTTTTCCTCCTCTGGGATAGAACGTTCGCGACCGTAACAACAACAGCCCCATTTTCGCCAGAAAGGAAGGTTTATTTTCGAACCGTTTTCTCTCCGCCGTTTGTTTCCAGAACGGTGAAGCCAACCGTTGCGAACGAAGCTCTCTGGAATGTATCCTGACCCCGTTTCGCAGACGATTTTTCCTACAGGTGTAGGCACGTGTGTTTTTTTCCTGCTGGAGCGTTTACAAACAAACAGTCCGGCCAGACTCTATGCGGAGTTGAGCTGTACGGGAAAAAGGTTACTGAACTTGAAGGGATATTTATGAGGGACAGTGTGTGTTGCTTTCGGTGATGTAGATGTATGGAGTCATATTTTTGTGCACGGGGACACATTTTTCTTTTTTTGGTTTGGCAACGCGTTTGAATTCATTTGGAAAGGGTGGAAAGGTAGCAGCGAATGGGTGTTGCTTGTACTTATCTATTTGGTACATCTTCCCGCAAGATGTGAGAACACTAACAAGCTAGACTGGAAGAGACTGCGTCTTGTTGACGGTTTTATTTTTAAAAACTACTTTTTTGATGCTGTCTTGTGTTTTATGGCCCTTGCGCCATAAAACCCAAACAACCAACTAAAATTATTTTTATATTCAACCCCGTATCACAGTTTATAGTTCCGTAGTGAAATTGTAAATGTTTGTTTTTCAAGTAAGCTACGCGAGATAGTACTTGAATTTGAAGGTATAAGACGATGATCATTTTGATCTAAATGTAATAGGAAACAATCTGATAAACTTTTTCATCCTATTTTTAAAGTTTCTTTCAAAAGACAATTGAAAATGCTTTTAAAACACCAGCAAATACAATTTTCCTTAGAATTGAAATGAAAGCGTATAGTGGTACTGGCTTCATTATGAGGTATAATATTTTTGGTTTAAAACTCGAAAGAAAATTTAGGAGCTCAAGTATTTGGAAAATAATGGATCTTAGTTGGCAGTGTGTGTGCATTGTGTGCATTGTTTGGATTTATTGATCCCGAAAGTGTGGTTAACATCACTTCACAAAAAGTAAGGTCATGGCACACTATTAAAAAATATCTTTAAAAACCTTCAAATAGACATCATCTGACTGTGATTCAAAATTACGATGTGTCCTCTGATCTTTCCCTTCGGGATTGATCACGAACCGTCGCCAATAATCCGTTGCTCCAGTGCGACGTTAATTCAACTACCTACCAACTACCTAAACTTATAGGAGAATGATTTCAGGAACATTTAAATTCTTGTGTGAATGAAGACTAGCAATTATGTGTAATGAGCATTCCACTGTGATAGATACTGACTAGTCCCAAAAAACACAGTAAAATTCCCCCACCACAGTACAGATGTTTGCTGTTCTTGAATAATTTGATTTGTTTGACCCACGACGATCTTATACATTGCAAATAGAAAATGAGCAGGGATAAGAATCCTTCATGGAATTTAATTAACCCTCCTGGTAGTTATATTTGCGTCGAAATTTGTTCTATAGTTGCCAGCCTCGGACGCGAAAAACTGTTCCAAATCTAGGCACCAGTTCTAGGCAAGGAACAATTTGTTTTTACTACTTGGATCTTTATTCCCTTTGAAGTAATATAGCAGTTTTGTCTCAACGAGGTATCTCGTCATTAACAAAATTGACCAGACCTTGGACAAGACATCTCGTCGAAAGAACTTGGAGGGTTACGAACCTGACAAATAGCATAATAAATTATTTTCCATTTTTGCTTTTAAAATGATGACTTTAACTGAGAATGAAATTAAAAACTTTAACTGGTCGAACGATATCAAAACTCTGCATAATTTCATTTTTTATATTTTAATTGATAAAGTATATATGAATTAATATAATTGATTTGCTTTCCAGTCTAAATGTAACAGGTTGGCTATTTATTTCATCGCATTACATCCTCGTTCGTCAACTATTATTCCTACCACAGAAATTGGAACTCACGAGTCCCATTTAGAAAACAACATGTGGACAGGCGTACCTGTTAGATGTAACTCATGCCTTTCCAATAACCGCGCAATGCCGAGGACATTGTGTAAACTGCGTGCCATAATTCCCCCGCATAACAACTCTTACACCATTACCCAGGAGCCATAAAAATTCCTCAAAATCCGCAGGAAACGATTGTTCGTCGATGCATTCTTCGAACGTTCGGTTGCGACACTTAGAATTCGACGCCAGCTTCGGCTTTGCGGCCGTGAAATGCTTTACATTCCAGTGCCGTTCCCCTTGCATAACGCCTTTAAAACCAATCAAGAAATTCTGCAATTCCTCGCAGTTAACAAGTGAGTACGCGTAACAATGCTCGAATGTGGTAAGAGGAAACTGCATTTCACGTTTAAAACGCAGTTATCGCTTATACAATATTCATAAGCTGTTTGGGGATAAGCATTTTCAAAAGAGCAATTTTCTCCAATGATTATCGATGATGGGTCCCAACACCAGCTTAGAAAACGAGTCCAGCTCAGGTGACGAGTCTACCCTCTTGGTTGATGAGCCCAACTTAGGGTCCTAGTACCAACTTAGATGACGAATCCCGGTACCATCTCAAGTGACGTGTCCCAGTACCAGTTTATGTAACGAATTCCGATACCATCTCAAATGACGTGTCTCAGTAAAAGCTTATATGACGTGCCCTAGTACCAGCTCAAATAACTGGTCCCAATTCCAGCTTAGATTACGAGTCCAAGTATCAGTTCAGGTGACGATTCCCAGTAACAACTTGGTTGACGAACTCCAGTATTAGCTCAGGTGATGACTCCCACTACCAGCTTAGATGACGATCCCAAGTAGCAGCTCAGAGGACAAGCCCACCTAGCAGCTTTGATGACCAGTACCAGCTCAGATGAGGAGCACAGTACAAGCTCAAAGAACGAACTCAGTTACCAGTGTAGATGACAAGCCCCTCATGAAATTAAAAGCTTATCCCAAAAACGCGATGTTTAATTTGCCCAAATGTGTATATTTTTTGTTCTTTCCCTTTGTATAAATGTTGCACACTTTTATTATAACAATGTAGACAAACGTATTTTTAACTTTTTATACCTAAAAACAGTACAAAACATTTTCCCAGGGTCTCCATAGACATCAAACCACAGTACCGTATCGAGACAGGCCTTTCTACTCTGCTGACTAGTGTCGCTAGTGATAACAATGTATTCCCAGTCTCAGCATACAAAGGGAATAAATACTTAATTCACTTATAGAAACTCAATATAGATCAATCGATAAAACGGGTATTGAAAATCAATTTCATTTCTACGTATATTTACACTATACAAATACTTCCAGGGGACGTTCCCGAGTCTTTGGATAGGGCAAGATTAAGGTACCCATTTGGTATTCCTCCATTTTTAGTTCGGGGCAGCTGTAGCCCGGTCGGAAGAGTAGCGGGTTAGCAACAGGAGGGTTGAGAGTTCGAAACTCGGTCCAAACAAAGACCGTTCTGTACGTGGGGGCTGGTATACGTTAAATATATCGTGGTGTGGAAGTTTGAAGAGTGGGGTGCCTACTCAGGTGTTGACCTCATCATTTGACCGTGGTTCAAAATTACATGACGGTGTCCTCGGATCTTTCCCTTTGGGATGGATCCCGGACCGTTGCCAATAGCTCGTTGTGTTCTCCAGTGCAACCTTAATTCAACTACCACCTCCATTTTTAATTAAAATATAATGTCCATTATCGACCTTAAAGGTCCTCACTCTGCCACATGCATGCACATAAAAAAAATTAAAATTGAGACAGTTCCCACTATTCGTCTGCCTCTCCCCCTCTCTCTCCAGAGAGAGAGGGAGAGAACCTCCTCGGAGACTCTTCTTCGGGTCGGCCATGCCGTTGCAGCACGTGCGGTCAGTGTCCAGACGCGCTCTGGAATGCCTCGGCGGTGGGGTCGTCCTCAGAGAAGAAAAACGTCCTGGAATAACCCCTCCGCCTCGAGACGACCTGCCTCCGTTACCTGCATCAGGAACTTTTCCTCCTAAAAAGGAAACGAGCGTGCTCCTAATAGGAAAGGGGGCGGTGGACACATTGCGCATCGAAATGACCCGACACCTGTTCGCATTTTTTAGAGGAACCTTTCTTACCGTGACTCCAAGGCTGATGCGGCTAATAAAATACACCAGGAGTTCAAAAGAGGGGACGCAGAGCCTTTTTAGAACTCTTGAACGAACCAACGTGTTGGAAACAAAAAACACGGGGATTGGTTGGGATTTTATGGCGCAAGGGCTATGTTTGTCCATGCTGCGCCAGACGCAAGACACAATATCAAGTAATATACAGATACACAACGAAAGTTTTACTGGCACAGAAAAGAGAAATACACACAGGGAGCAATGCACCCGACAAGAATAGAATCTGCTCCGCCTACAACTAGAAGCAGTGGACCCTCTGAGCCACGATGGCCTCTCAAATACGTGGGGGAAGTACGAGTGTACAATTTTCACTCGGTGCTGCCAACATATACGTTTCTAAGCAAGACTTTCCAGGTCAGGTGCAAAGTTTTATCTCTAAACCCCTTTGAAGCCCACTGCTACAAAAAGCTTGATGGGACTTATCACTTTGTACTAATAAATTTTGCAGATAACACAACTTAAGTTCTTTCATGGAGTTATGGAACCCTATATGCCTCATCACATCCTTGACATCACAATATTAAACGTGAGAACATTTATGTACCTTGGAAGCCTTAACGTACCTGGAATATTCATATATCTATGCTTAAGCACTTCAAGGAAGTGGGTAGGCATTTGTATCAACTTCGTACTGGAGAAACACAAAAGGCCATTGGCCACGGTCCGGGATCCATCCCGAACGGAAAGATCCGAGGACAACACCTCGTCACTTTGAATCACAATCAGATGACGAGGTCAACACCTGAGCTAGCCCCCTCCCCCATTCTCCAAACTTCCACACCACGCATACGCGAAGACATTTGAGGCCATGACAGATTTAGTGTGCACCACCCCGCACATACACGAAGGTCTTATATTGGATCGTTTCGAACTCGCAACCTTCCTGTTGCTAATCCACTATCCCTCCAACCAGGCTACTACCAATAGCCCATTGTGTTGCTCCAGTGCGCCGTTAATTAACTACCTACCTTTCTATCGGGATATGATCTTACCCCGATGAACCTCAACCCTTCAGACATCACTATGTATGTAGATGCCCCCGGAAATCTACAGACGAAATGTCACGTTGAGTCTACAGAAAAAGACAGATTGAAACTGGTGACCTTCGAACTCACAATTCTAAAGAAGCAAATTGAGATTTTCTCTGCTGTTATGGGCCGCAGTAGCCCAGTTGGAAGAGCAACGGATTAGCAACTGGTGGGTTATGAGTTCGAAACTCGGTCCAGCCAAAGACCGTCGTGTACACGGGACTGGTCCACGTTAAATTTGTTGTGGACTCAAATGTCCTCAAGTTGGCGTGGAAGTTTTGAGAGTGGAGTGGCAGCTCAGGTGTTGCCTCGTGATGTGACCGTGATTCAAAATTACGTGGTGTTCTCCTCGAATCTTTCCCTTTGGGATTCATCCCGGACCAATAGCCCGTTGTGTTGCTCCAGTGTGACGTTAATTAAAAATACCAATACCTCGTCATCTGATCGTGGTTAAAAATTACGAGGCGTTTTCCTTGGATATTTCCCTTCGGCATGGATCCTGAACCGTCAGCATTGTGTTGTTGTTCCAGTGCGACTTTAATTAACTACCTACCTCTTATTTATCAAACCGTGACAGTAGGGACGGACAAACCAAACCCATATTTAGCAGAAAACGTAACGAACAAGCGTACACACATGCGTTCTATTAAAGTCACAAGATGCTCAGGTAATCATTGCGTTCATCAATCTGCAAATTAACTTAAACTTTCGATAGAAAAATTCTCCCTTCATCCAAGTTCGTGCCTCAGAGTAAACAGTTGGATAATTTGTGTCTGAAACATCGTAACATTTCCTCTTCCTCAAATGTTTCCTCGTCCTTGCTCTGTTTTGGAACCGAGCTCTTAACATGCCAGCGTCTTCACTCAAGCAAGCGAAAGAAACGTCGTGCTCTCAGGTGTGAACATATTTTCAAGTGCTCCAAATTCAACAAGTTTCCAATTTTTTTCTAAAGTTTAATTCCTGGCAGTCTGATACGGAAGTTCCTAATCTTTTTAAATCATAATGGTAACTGAAATTATTAGCCATCACATTTTTGATGAATTTACTTTTAATAACTTAATTTTACAGAAAAACGTGAACGAATTCTGACTTTCGTGTCGCCCTATTTTTTGCTGCACTCTGATAATCTGTGGAACGTTCGATAATTTCTAAAAATCTTAGTTCTTTTAGGAACAATAAATTTTGATTTGTGCAAATAGTGTTTGGAATTCAGGTTGAAAATAACGAACCTATGGACCGATCCCATCTGCTTCTTTATGAAGCATTCCTGAGACATCTCGATATTGGGAAGCGAGAGAACTTTTGGGGTGACATAAACCTGTTGCTTCAGGACGTTTTCTTAGTTTTACTGTTCCTCCTCTTTTGACATTCTGTCTCTCATCATTGCATATTTTCTTCTCTGTATCTTGTTTTCATGGTAATGGTAATTAATTAACGTAGTAATGGAACAACACAAAGGGCTATCGGTGACAGCCCGGGATCAATCCCAATTGAAAGACCCGAGGACAACACCACATAATTTTGATCCAGTCAGGTGACGAGGTCAACACCTGAGCTGGCACTCCACTCTCCAGACTTCCACACCACGCCAACATGAGGGCATTTAAGGCCACGACAGATTTAACGTGCAACAGACCCGTGTGCCGGTCTTTGTTTGGACCGAGGTTCGTACTCGCAATCCTCCTATTGCTAAACCGTTACTCTTCCAATCAGGCCACAGCGGTCCTCTTGTTCATATGACTCGGCCATTGGGGGTATTTCAATTAACGTCACACTAGAGCAATACAACGGGCTATTGGTGACGGTCCGGGATCAATCCCTAAGGGAAAGATCCGAGGACAACACCACGTAATTTTGAACCATGACTCGGCCATTGGAAATTTGAAAAAGGATAGAAATTTAGTATGCATAAAACGCGCTACTTAGCTGATAATAGCCGTCAGAGCGCTTGTCTGCCACCCAGTAGGTCATGGGTTCGAATCCAGGTTTGTAAGCGCATGGATATTAGTGATTGTTCTTGAAAGGAGTAGCAGCGACTCACACATTGGGCGCTCCTACACAAAGAGACGTCATTTCGTCCCTTGCAGTGCCAAATGCCGAGTGGTTTATCTTGTAAAAAGACTTTTGCGTAAAATATTTACATAATTAATTTAAATGCAGCTTTGTTTTTTTACCGTGTATATAAGAGCTTTGTTAAGTAAAATTTTAAGAAATGAATACGAATAATGTCAAGTACGGGCCCATTTGGAAGAGCATTAGCAACCGGAAGGTTACGAGTTCGAAACTTGTCTCAGCCGAAGACCGTCGTGTAGACGGCGACTGGTGGACGTTAAATCTGCCGTGGCCTAAAAAGTGCTCACGTTGGCGTGATGTGGAAGTTTGAAGCATGGGGTGCCATCTCAAGTGTTGACGTCGTCATCTGATCGTGGTTCAAAATGACGTGGTGTTGATCTCGGATCTATCCCTTGGGATTGATCAATCAATCGCCCGTTGTGCTGGTCCAGTGAGACGTTAATTAATTACCTACCTAGGCCAATTACACAATATCCAATGAAAACTAAGTCTTACATTTCGAAAGTTGCAACGTTGAAAACATGTTTTGAGAAAACTGACTTTTTCTAAATCTTGTATGTCAAACAAACCAACAAATACGTGGAAAAGGATTTTCTTCATATTTTGGGGATAAAATAAACTCCTTTTTTACGTTTGCCATTTCTTTACTTTCTTTTAAAACAAAGCCCCTTAAAAACCTGATATGCTATAAAATTTTAACAACAATTAAACAAACGTAATCCTTAATGGATATCCCGATTCCAAATGCCTTGACCAACCGAGAAAGAACAAAATCTGGACACAGCCTCTTTCGAAACAAGAACACCGTAACACGTTCAGCCAAACTCCGAAACTTTTTTCGGCGTTGCGCAACGTTACCGAACAAGGCCCACGTCGATCACGTGATCGTTGGGAAAAGTTGTGTGTGCGATTGTTTGTTTACCAACAAGGCGAGCGAGCGAGTTGAGGTGTGCGGCGCCTGCTGCTCGTGAGACCAGTGTAGCGCATACTTTCCCAGGTCACAGAGCGAGCGGGCGGACAACACCGGACTTCCTCCTTCGGATCCGACTTGCGCTCGGTGAGCGACGCTGCGGATGGATTGTTTATTACAAACTATTACACACTTGTGTACTTTCGTTTTGTTGTCTTTTCATTTCTCCCCGTGTCACCTCTGTGCTTTTAATGGACCATTTTTGAAAATTTTGTGATATCTTGTACATTTTTTACTCAATAATAATTTATAATACTTGATAATACTTGATCGAATCTTAACCCTTTGGGTAGGTTGGGTGGCCTGGATTATGAGTGATGAATTCTAGTCCAGACACCCCTTATCTGACCGTGGTTCAAAATTGCGATTTGTTGTCCTGGGATCTATCCCTTCGAGATGGATCGCAGCCCATTTGGAAGACAGCCCAGTTGGAAGAGCAACGGATTAGCAACCGGATGGTTGCGAATCCAGCCAAAGACCGTCGTGTACGCGAGGGTTGTTGGTGCACGCTAAATCTGTCGTGGCCTACAATGTCCTTATTTTGGCGTGGTGTGGAAGTTTAGAAAGTGGGGTGTCAGCCCAGGTTTAAAATTACGAGACGTTGTACTTTGATCTATCCCTTCGGGATGAATCCCGACTGTCCCAATATCCCGTGGTGTTGCTCCAGTGCGACGTTAATTAACTACCCGGACGTCGGCAATAGCCCGTTAATTCAGCTATCTAGCTAGACTCGTGCATAGCATCTGTGATTAAATGTCCATTGCCATTGATGAAGGGGTGTCTTTAACCCTCCTGGTGGTTGCCTCGACGATTTATCTCGTCAAAAGAAGAAAACTGACCAGATCTTGGTGGACGATATATCTCGTTGTTAGAAGAGATCTTGATCTCTTCTAACAACGAGATCGGTCCAGATCTTGATCTCGACATCATTGAAAAATCAGCAATACCTTGATGACGAAATATCTCGTCATTAGCAAAATTAGTCCGATCTTGATGGGCGAGATATCTCGTCGAAACGAAATAGGAGAGTTAAGCGCATTTCATTACACCTACGTAAATAAATTTTGTATGTAGAACAATGGAGATCCGTAGCTTTCGACTAGTGACGTGCTTGTGTGTTTTTAAATGTTAATAAAGCATCTCTGATAACAATTATTCATAGTTAATGATTTGGAGACAGAAGACGGTGGATAGCAAAGTCCCACTGTAAAGAGCAAAATATATGTGGGTAATGGAATTTTTTAAATTAAAATTTTATTTTGAGTATGTGTAAAATTAATTGCGGATTTCCAGTGTTAACAAACAAACCACCAGAAAATGAGGATTTTACTTCAGGTAACCCAGTACGTAAAGAAAGCACTTTCTACCACAAAAAACACTTTAGTCCTTTAGTCACCTACATGTAGCTTTAAACGATATAAGCCTCCTATACAAAATTTATGAAAGTTTATTTGAACAAGATCAAGTTTAGGCGAAAATTATCTAACTACAGAACATATACCAGGGGTTATTATTTTCTTTTTTAACTTCAAAAACATTCCATCAAATTGATTCCTTGAGGAGAAATTATTCTCATCCCTGACTTTTAACTACGTATCATGGTCAGATAACGAGAACAACACCTGAGCTTGCACCTCACTCTCCGAACTTCCACACCACGCCAAAGTGAGGACATTCGAGGCCACGACAGATTTAACATGCATCAGCCCTTTTGTACACGAAGGTCTTTGACAGGACCGAGTTTTGAACTCTCAACCCTCAAGTTGCTAATTCGTTACTTTTCCAACTGGGTTACCGCGACCCTTCAAAACTATGTATAAGAAAGAATAAGTTTTCAAGAATATTCTTCACACACTTAGTACTATTTCTAAAGGTTTTGTCACCAATTTTGAGTTCAAAGTATTGTTTTACATAACTTTATATAAAAACGCGTTTATTATAATTTTTACCTTTCTTTACGGGAATACGTCTTTAAAATCGGAATAGTACTTGGGGCATGCATGAAAAGTCGAGCGTTACAAAAAGCGTTACAACTGTTTCGTCTTATGATTTCAGAATTAGAAGAAACATTCAGAAGATTAATATAGCACCGTGCATACAAAGGATGTCCATGCCTGACAACCTTCGGATAGGCGCGAGAGGGGTCCGCAATATGTCAAAATTTTATGGTGTCTTAGCGATCTTTGGGCCAGTGTAACTTTGTATTGCGTGGCGTGAGGACCGGGTGAGTAAAGTCCTTCAAAAGCTACCGAACTGCGTTACATTCACAGGCCTTTAACCAATAAAAATATCCTTCAATTATTATATCACTCGGCACTTTAATCGTTCAAAATAAAAGTTAATTGTTGTATAGTCACACACACAATAAACAATCGTTCAAACTTCGGCTTTATTCATTCCACATTCCAACATCAGGCCCGAGTATTCACGTCAAAGCTACGGTTTTTGTCCTCGACGCAACATACCAATTTTCGTTCAAATAAAATCCTTTTCTTGACCGCCTTCATATCGCTGAATTCGGTATATCGGTTACTGTGCGATTTTACCTGATAGGAGTCAAATATCATTTCCTGCAGCAGCCGAGGATTGTTATTTTGAATGCATTTCATGAATGGGAGACAAATGTTATCGGTATGAAACCGCGTGGGAGAATCTCCGGGATTCCTGCTCCAAAAAGTCACGCTCCTCTCCGGTCACCTGTTGATAATCCCGGAACGTGAGTCCGGACTCAAATTCGAGTTTCACGTTCCACTAATCCCGAATTCCTACCTCGGTGACGTCAAAGGGAAAGAATTTTCGATGAAATCGGAAGTGGTACGCCTTCGCACTGCACGTGGGAGGCGGAGATTCCGTGCGTACTACGTGGTCCTAGAACACGTGGGTGGGTGGTAGTAGTATCCCACCTACCAGGGATGTGTCTCAGTGGGCTTGCCCACTGAAGTCTGCTAATCTCGAACTCAACGACTTTATACCGTCCATAGAGAACCGTGGAGGGTTTAATACACCATTGGGAGTATTAAATGTTGAATGTTTTACCGGTAATTTATAGAGGGTTGCTTATGTAAAATACTTATACCAAACCTGCCAAAAAAAATAGATTTCCAATTGACTTCACGGGGCATCCAAAAGTTCTACAACACTCATGAAAAAATGGATGCAGGACGCACATAGAAGTTTTCTTTGGGAGGAGCTGAGGAAGTGGTCATAATCATGGTACTAATGTCTTGGGAAAGTCAACCTCACCTTGGAGTTTCATCAACTGCATCTTCAACCCTTTAATTTTATTAAAAGCCCTTTAGGAGTTAAGGTTCCGTTGTGGAGTCAACCTACCCTTGGAGTTTCAATAACTTCAACTCTTTAATTTTATTAAGAGCCATTTAGGAATTAGGGTTCCGATTTAATCACCGTTGCCCAACAGTGGTTTTAAAAGAGACACGTCCCTTCGTGCCCGGCTGTAAACAGCTTCCTTAAGTGGTCTTTAAAACCTGTCTTTATTCCGAATCGAACCGCTGCGAGGAGGCTCTTGAGAGAGAAAACTACTGCCCGCCATTTAAATATCAATGTCCGCAGTGTTCAACCACAACAAGAGGCGCAAACAACAATGGCTCTTCGGAAAGCATTGAACTTGATTGTTTTGGGAGTCGTTTCGGGTCGATCGGAACGCCGGCATCCCAAGTATTCGATGACGCACATGCAACACTCATTGTTCCTGCGTCTGGAAATTGTTTCTCCTTTTATACTCATAAGTAGGCCTCGGTGGTTACCAACTAAGGGAAGTTAATGGGGGGAGAAGAAACTGAAATCCCGTTGCTTCATGGTGTAAAAGTGTGTTTTCAGGACATTTTGTTTCTACAGATCCTTACCAATGTATTATAGGTACATTTCTAACCAACCTAGTTGAATTTACGTCGTATTGGAGCAACAAAAGGGCTATTGGTGACGGTCCGGATCCATCCGGAAGGAAGAGATCCGAGGACAACACCTCGTAATCACCGCGATCACATTATGAGGTCAACACCTGAACTGGCACGCCACTCTCCAAACTTCCACACCACACCAACGCGAGGACATTGGAGGCCACGACAGATTTGACGCACACCAGCTCCCACTGTCTTTAGATGGATCGACTTTCGAACTCGCAACCTTGCGATTGCTAATCCTCGACTCTACCAACTGGGCTACCGCGTCCCCCAATCTGTTGGAGAGGGGCCCGGGCTCCAATCATTAAAATATTAGATTGGTTGGTTGGGTTTTGGGTTTTATGACACAAGATCATAATTTGATCAATCTGCGCCATAAGTAAGACAACATCAAGTGATGGATATACACACACGAGGAAAGTTTTACTAATACAGAAGAGAGAAATACACCCAGGGAGGAATCGATCTTGACAGGGATCGAACCTGCTCCGCCTGTAGCTCGGCGATTGATAGCGCAGCGGGCAAACCTACCTAGCAACGGCGACCCTTTAAAACATTATGACCCTATGACTTTGCGCAGAGAGACCTAATAAGTAAGACTGCGTCCCTGTGCATATTTGGTCACTTATATTATATTTGAGAAAATATTTTTAACGATTCAGATCTTGTCATAAAAGAAATAACTAAATACTCTCCATCTGAAGCAGGTTTGTGGATTCTCAGAACACAGAAAACCTTAGAGTCAATCAGATACCCGCAGAAATTCTACGCGTGGATCGGTTGGTGTGTTTTCAGATTTACTAACTAAAACTACCTAATAAGCGAAAATGTGAATGTAAAATGAAGGAGTGAATCGCAATTTTTATTTGGAAATTACAGTAGCCGATTGCATTCTTAAAGAGCGATACAAACTAAAAGTCAAAACTATTTGTTTATAATTTAATTTTGCTATCATCTAAGCTAAGTACACAATTATGTATACTTAATAAATATTCTATACAGAAGAATCATTTGTCACAGAATGCTGCCACTGCCTCATTTCTTGTTATCGTTGTGTTGTACCAACTGTTAAAGGGAGTAAAAATAAATGACATTGCCCCAAAAAGAACAATTTCGAATTTTGAGCTGTTCTAATAATTCTCGGGCTCTCAAATCGGGGTGTATTCCCTACTGATTCATCTCCCCCTACAGTGACGATATGGGGTGGAGAGAACAGTTGATCCCAAGCCACCCTTATTTTTTCAAAAACTTTTATAATATATACTTTAGCTCCCTGTGGAATTGAAGATGAATTTCCTATATTCATTTGGTTTCCTTATGTGCCTATAACTTAATGTTCCTGTATCCTCCCCCAAAAATTTATTCACCATGTCGAGAGGAACTTTAATACCAAGAGGCAATGATTCAATCATACCTAAAGTCTTTTCACTTCCTATTTTCTATAGAACCTCAGTCATATTTTTTATTATTCCTTTTACACACAAAGCTGTCTTCATTTCCGCTCGCGATCCTTAATATTTTTTGTAACATTTTTATTTAAATGTTTAATGCTTTATCTAAATGTAAAGAATATCTGAACTAGATCTTTTAAAGGTAGGTAGGTAGTTGAATTAACAATGCACCTCATCATTTTGAACCAAGGTCAAATGACAGACAACACCTGAGCTGGAAGCCCACTCTCCAAACTTCCGTACCCCATCACCGTAAGGACATTTGAGTCCATGACAGCTTGAATATGCACCAGCCCCCACATACACGACGGTCTTTGGTTGGATCGAGTTTCAAATTCGCAGCCCTCCAGTTGCTAATCCGCTACTCTGCCAACCGGGCTACCGCGGCCCATCCAGATGTTTTAAAATTGAGGTGTACAAATAATTTTACCCCTTTAACATTGTTTTAACTATGTTTTTAAAAGTAAAAATTGACATATTTAATTTTTCCCCTCGATCCTTTTGTTTTTCACTTCATTTACCTTTAAAAATACTTGTATTATCTAGCGTTTAGTGCAGCTTGTCATTCTCTGAACCGTTCCTGAAGTGATGCTTTATAAGTATCCACTATCAAAGTCTAGAATTCTGTTTGATCAGGTTGGAAAAACGTTTCAGCTTTCCACAAAACAACCTTTTCATCCGTGTCCTAATTTTTTTATTTAAATAAATAACATATTGTCGTTATTTTTCTCATAGAAAGGGTGACAACGGTAATTTCAAAATGGGAAAGAAATTGAAAGGCTCGATTCGCCTAAACCGTTACCGGAAATTACTTTTTTGATGAATTTAAGGGAACAATAAACTTTCAAAATTACCAAAATCGATGCAAAAATCGACTTTTATAACTTAACGAAAAATTAATTTATATCAAACTTTGTAGATAACAAAAATAAGTTTACAATTATGATTATTTCTGACAGTTACATAAACAATAGTTGTAGAAATAAGTATAGAAAATATTACAAAAAAGTTTTTCTCCGATTCAGATTTTTTGATGTTCGGATTTCGAAATGTTCCCTGAGCATCTAGTTTTTCTTGATTTCCTTGAAAAAGTTTTTTTTGGATAGTCCTTGAAATCTATTGTATATATCTAAGTGCAAATTGGAAATTCCTCATGCTTCTGATTTTTGAAATTTTGGTTTAAAATGTTGTTTATCCTATATTTGTTTGCAAAATGTCAGAGTGGTTTAGTGCAAAATTGTTTTTTTTTCACAATTGAGTGATATACTAATTAAATGAAAGTAATTTGATTGATATGTCTACAAATTATTTTGTGAATTTAAATATTTACAATGCATTGACAAATAATGCACGTGTAACCTATAAATTTTTGCTAGTTTATTAAAAAATTTTGACCTCTTATTGCGAAATAAGTTCCACGAAAATTCACATTTTTGGACCAAACTTTGTATCCAAGCATTTTAGTAGAAAACAAACTGTGTGTGCATATTTTATAACAATCGCATAACTTCAAAAGTTTGTCTTGGAAGTTCACTATTTCTTTAACCGTTTTGAAATTTAGCGTTATTTGATACACGAAACCTGCTTCAACCGGGTTCCAAATACCATCATAGCCTTATTTGCCAATTGAGTCACAGTGTGCTTTTCAGAATAGTCATCCGTTGAAACGGTGAAATATAGACGATTTTTTACACCAAACCCTACAATTATAAATTCCTGAATTTGGACTGTCCCTTTTAATGTACCCAGTAATCGCATTGTCCGAGCAGTAGCCCCATATTAGTTTTTAGTGTTCTCTGCCGACCAATTAAAAAGGTATTTTCTAATTCATATCAGTGAATGAGAATTCTCACGACGGTGAAGTCATAGATCTCCGACGCCCTTTGACTAGTTTCGCCGTTTCTCTCCCCTCTAATTTCCCATTTGATGCACACACACCCTAATGAAGGGCCAGCGCAGACGATAGCCTCAAAACAAAGCAATTAGACCACCCATGACTGCCCTTTAGAACGCCGTGTGTGTTTTGGGTGGAAATTATCTTTTGCACATTTGCACGGGCGTTTTGCTTTTTCTTTACTGTTTGTTAGATAGCTCTTTGTTCTACACAATCTCTCGATAGAAGGAAAATTAATAAAGATAAATCTCTCCCCTGAATTCTTAAAATCTTTTTTTATAGTTATAAAGTCGAACCTGTTAGAGAAGATGAAAAATTTTTTATTAAATTTTTTTTTTAAGTGGCTCTGAACAAAATGCAAATTTTTAATTAAAAGAACCTTTTTTATCTTCAAAGGGAGTTTGAACCTTACATTTTCAAAAATAACGATTTTGAGATTCGTTTATTCCGTTTTGTGCTCTGTTAACGATACTTCATTTTTGTTTCTTCCATTAAAAGCTTCTAACATGTAATTAAAACTAATAATGGAACTCAATTAAACTCAAATTTTAAACTTAAACTCGATTTTCTCAAAATTGATGTTTTCTATTTTTTTTTGGGGGGGGGGGGACCTTTTCTAAGAAACTACTCTAACCTCGAGAGTAAAATCTTTTCCAACATGTTCTCCAAGCATCATAGATTGTACTGAAGCAATTATTTTTTACGAATTTTCAAGAATTAAAAATGAAGAGAGAGAATTTGGGATTTTTCAGGTTAGTTTTATATAAATACATTTTATAAAATATGTTATACAATATAATCCTCACTTCACTTTGTAAACATTCATAAAGGACTCAAAAAAATTCTATCCGCAGTATATATAAAATTCCAAAGAAAAAATTTACATTGGACCTTTACTATCAAAATTCGCTACTATAAAAATTCGTAGAATATTAACTATTTCACTATTTATACTACTACACTATTTATACACTAGGGCCGTGGTAGCCTGGTTGGAAGAGTAACGGATTAGCAACCAAAGTGTTGCGAGTTCGAATCCAGCCAAAGAGCGACGTGTACAAGTGGTGCTGGTGCACGTTAAATCTGCCGTTGCCTCAAATGTCCTCAAGTTGGTGTGGTGTGGAAGTAAACAGAGTAGGGTGCCAGCTCAGGTGTGACCTCGTCATCTGACCGTGGCTCAAAATTACGTCGTGTTGTCCTCAAATCTTTTCTCTTCGGGTTCGATCCCGGATCGTCGCAAATAGATCATTGTGTTGCTCCAGTGCGACGTTAACTAAAATACCAACCTACCAATTTAAACACTATTGAAATAAGTAGAAAATCGAAAACAGAATATCGATATTTTTACATCACTATTTCCATTTCTATTGATTCCGAACATTAAAATTATTTAAATTAATAGAAAATGAAATTACCTTGTGGCCATTAAACTTGAAACAACTAACCATCATAGAAAATTAAAATCTAAAATCTATATTTTTACACCACTGTTGGAATTTACGTTGACTCCCGTAAATATATTTCTAACAACCGTTAAATCCCCTACATCATAACTGTCCTCACTGATGACGTTAAGTAACCGCCATTTTAATTTTACCTAGAAATTGAAACATTTTCTAAAGCGCCCGTGTGTATGCGAGTTCTGTAACCATCAAGAGACATGAAAATATTCATAAATCACTGAAAAATCACAACATTGTAATCAGCTTCTTCAAAAAATGTGGAATGATATAACAACATAGCAAATACACTTGAAAAATTAGTTATCTTAAAAATAATTTTGTGCGACCAACAAAATTACACTACGATCTTTAAAGGTTTGGCATGTGTTTTGGAATGTTCCTACATAAAATAATACTCCTAAACATAGAATAATAAATCTGAAATAATAATAGAGGTTGTCTAAAATTTATACAACCTAATTTTTATACAAAGTTTATAAAATTTATACTATATCTAAAAGTACGTTCACAACATAAATCATGCACCTATAAAAAGTTCAATTCAATGAATGTATTTAGAATGAATCTTCGAATAATAATTCAGTTAACAGAAAATTCAGTTACAGATATAGTCTAAAAACGACTGTGTAAAATTCTGGACTGAATATTCGAGAACGAATGAACAATTTTTTAGTATTCCAAATTCTTCTGGGAAACATTTTCTTTTATCAAAGATAATTTTATCAAATAATCTATTCCGTTATTTTTTCTGATCTGTTATTGCTTCTCAATTTTAAAATGGCAAGAATTGAAGTCACGTACAATATATTATACAGTAAATAATTAAAATAACAAAACATTCATAAAATGAACTTACTTTTTTAACATATGTGCCCCCAATGAAGGTAACTTTACGACAGCATGTGCCTTTTGTCTCTGTTTATAGAAAAAGAATTAAAAATTTAAAAATTCTATAAAAGCACAACAAAGAAAATGGCACAACTTGGAATATTTCCTAAACTGGTAAGGCACATCAAAGCCTTTTCTTGAATCAGCACGAATGGAGATGCTCTCAGAAGTAAACATCCACCCAAACAATCGAGCACAAGTCAAATATTCATAATAGTTTCGAGTGCCCGATTCTGAAGATCAAGAAAATGTTTACTATTAAAGTTTTTTCTAAACGTATTTGTAAAATATAACGCAAATATAGCGAGAAACTTTTAAAGAATTTTTTCGTTTTGTAGTAATGATTTTTATCTAAAGCGTAAAATTTGTTTTGGCTATATTTTTGGCGAGACAATTTTTCTGGCAACCCTGAAAAACTTTAAGAATTCAGGGTCAATTAACTTTAAGAATTCTTCGTCAGACTTGTATTTAATTTAATTATAAACCTGACAAATTGGGATGAATTTATTGATTTGATTACTTAGTTTTATTAATTTAATTTTTGAAAAATAAGATCTTGGATGCATCGAAAAAGTATCCAAACCAAGCGAAATTATTTTGAAAATTATTTCATAATGAATATTACAATACACGCAGCTGAAATATTTTGCAAACGACCACTTTAATTTCTTCTTTTGCAGATAAATTATAAAAAATGATTCACACCAAATTATCGGTTTTTTTCTGTCTATGTTGAGAAAGTTAATAAATTTATTCCGGGTTAATTTATTCAAAAATCTTAATAATTAAATATTAAGAATTCGGTGATTCGATTATTTATTCAGATAAATTCTTGAATAAATAATCGAAGAGAAAAGATCTTTTTCACCGAAACATTGTTTTTCTCTAAATAAATTTACTAGACTTAAGTATTTATTTATATAAAGTAAATAAATAGCTTTTTCATAATTGAGATTGAAAACACCCAATTCAATAATAATTATGATCAGCTGGTAAATCTTGGAAAATAGGTGTAAAATGGTTCCCGTGGTATAAATAATGCCAGGTTAGTGAGATTTTAGTATAGTTCCTTTTCATTATTCGAAATCGTTTACACTAGGTATGTTGCTGAACACCAGATTACATTCTTATTAATCCTTGAGAAGGGATATACTTAGCTGCATTTTACGACAAGAAATATGAGAAATGCAAAAAAATGTGCTTAGAACAGTACTACATCTTGCGATGCAAGATTTTTAAAAATATTACAGAAACGCATCTCCAAGATCATAGCCGCTGTTGTCTGGTTTTCTCCGCATGACTCAATCACGAACATTTGTAAAGGTTGCTTCTCCTCCGTAGCACTAACAGCACGGAGAAAACAATTTCCGTCTCTGTACTTTTAGACATAAGAACATCGGGGATTTGATTTCTATTCAAAAGGAGGATAATTTCAGAAACAAAGAGGACTGAGGTGATAGAATTCACGCCCTTCCAAATGATCCTGCAAAAATGCGCAGTAAACTTCGTGCATTTATAATTAAGTCTGACTAATAAAAATCGAATGAGTTATTTTTTTTTGTTTTTACACATAATGGGATATATAGAGGAACCGAAAAATTCTTCACGGAATAGTATAAACCATGAAAATGAAAGGAGAAATTCAAAATGATTGTTTTTCATTCGAATTTTTAAAAACATTTTATTGTTTCCTTGTTTAAAATCATGACTGTCGGTTTATCAACGTTGTGAGAATAGTAAACAAACACTGAAATTGTTTTAAAAACAACAGTTATTATCTTCGTTTCGAAAAGACATTTCTAACGATGCAGAATGTGCTAAAGTGGTCGTTTGTTGCTTGAAAAGTTCGCTTTCATAATCGGAATTTTGTCCCTCCTTAGTCGAATACACTTTCAGTTCCAAATTCGAACGCATACTAACGGAGTGCTTTTGTTCTCAAACCTAGACTTCAGATTCAAAACCAGGTCTGGGTACCACTCGCCCCTTCGCATCGACACTCTGGGCTCCAGTGTTAAACTAGGTGACGGCTTGAACCTCATATAAAAAATGTGTTCTAAGTACTTTGATTTATATACACAAATGTACACATTTTCTCATTTCTCTGGCCCACGATTCAACAGGCGCTGGGCATTAATGTTCGTAGTAGTTAGGAATCCACTTTAAGCCGTGATCTCGGTCAAATTAGCCCTTGTGTAACTAGCAATGACCATAGAACGGCAAACCAACCAAAAAACCCCTCAAAATTAAGAGTCAGAAATGAGAGAAAAAAATCTGCAAAGGAAAATAAAATCCGACTTTTCCCCCATCTTAAATAAATCGAAAAATAGATTCTACAAGCGGCGGCAGTCATACGAATTGTCATCGAGCAGATGGAAGATTTTTCTTCTTGCATCGCCTCAAACGTCTGCGGCGAGCCCACCCCTCCCCCTCCTGGCATCGTGCCAGCGTTCGAAATCAATCCACACCGCTTCCATCTCACTTGTTCTAATTCGAAAAACATTCGCTCGAGAATGTATACCAACACAACTGCATACCACACGACGCAGACTCTTATCAGTCTGGTGTGTACACGCGAAAATAATTTCGCCAGCTTTAAAAATTGAAAATATTGTTTGTGCGGTTCGTGTAGGTTTTGTGGGAGCACTGTTTTTTAATCTCGGGAGATAATTTGTTTAATATTTTCTCTACAGGGACCGGAACCCCTGTACAGGAGGACCCCTCCCCCAATAACTTTATACAAGGGACCCCAAACAGGAGAAATAAATACTCTTAAAAGACCACTGAGTTACCAAATAACTTGTTTCGACAAACCACACACACGCCAAGTACAAGGGGCTTCCTTATATGTTTATGGTTGGAACACGCGCTTCGACATGAGGCGTAGGTATTGCAGATACAGTAATCCCTCGATGTAGCGCTCATTTTTACGTGTCCGATGAATTTTAAGTCTGCAAAAAGCAAAGGAAACCTCAATCTGTTTCTTTAGAATCGGGATCTCAAAGGTCACCTGTTTTAATCAGATGCCATAGCTTTTACCCTTGGACCCATCTTCCACAAAAATAATTTCGTATAGGGGCGTTTACATTTACATCTTCAAATAAAGGGGTGTCGAGCTACTTCATCGGTTGGACCCCGAAGTGAATGTATGAAAAGGATCGACTGAATGCACAAAAATATTCCAACAAATTAGATTTACATTATTTTAAATAGAGACCACAATACAATTTGGTAGAGTATCGGATTAGTGATCGGAGGGTTACGAGTTCGAAACTCAAAATCAATGGCAGTCGTATACGTGGGCGCTGGTGCACTTAAATCTGTTAATCATAGTTTATTAAAATACACAGGATGCGTGTGTCTAAATTGTCAGAAATCCAGTTTATTGTAAGCCCAGTATCGAAAATGGACGGAAAACGGGCAACAGATAATATTCGAACTGCAGAATAAAACAAGGGTTGTCACCTCTCATCCGCAGAAGAAAAAATAAAAAGATCAAAATAAAAAAAACGGAAGACAAAATTGTCACTTATTAATCCAAACAAATATACAATATGATCATAGGATATTAATGTGTATGAACCAGCCGTATGTTATGTGCCATATGGTCCTAACTATTATGGTTTAAAATTACCATCGGATCTTTCTTACGCCATTTACCTACACAAACTAAAACCATACGTCAGTGCAATATGTTTTATTACAATTAAGTTTTTCAACAAATATTGATATCAACAAATGAACTCCAGTAAAATATTTTAATTTTCGTTCTAATCAAAGCATTCTGACAAAAAATACAAACTTTTGTTTTTGGATAATGAGTGAAAGCGTTAAATGTTTACATTTTCGTAATAGATTTTAGCTGAGTAACCCGATTATTCACATTTAAACATCATAATAGCCTAGCAGACCACGTTATTTTTGAATAATTTAGAAATCTTGAAACTTCGTTGATCCGTTTTATTTCCCCGCTCATATTTCCTGTTATCCAAAATCATAAAAAAAGTTGAGGATAACGTAATTCGCGAAAAGATTCGATTACATTTTTATCCGACTAAAATGTTCTTGGGATATAAAAAACTTTAACAAGTTCCGATGTTCTTAAAATGTTCCGTGTTGTCCTAGAGTTTTCATTGATTCAAACGCGTCCGTCAAAACATAATTATCTACTTTGTCCAAAAATCTCGAAATTCTCCGGTGGAATTTATGATGTCCATAACAGAAAATAAAATAAAAATTTTACAAAAATCTGAAATCTGGGTCTGAGTTGAGAGATTTTAATATTTTTGATGGGCTAAAAAGAATACTGAATTGTGACGTGTGCGCTGCAGTATCCATGTGCGCGTCGCAAAACACGAACTAGGGAGAATCAACTTTTCCCACTCCAAGCTAAGTACAACTCCAAACGAATAACCCCACGCTGAAATGATTCCGGAGCGAAAGCAGACGAGCGACTGAAGCGATTTTCCCAGCGTCACAACTGCGAATTACGTCTGGGGTTTTTCGATGTACGCCAACGCTCACGCGTTACTTCCGATTGGTGGGGATTCAGGGAAAAGCACACAACGTCTGCCTTCCCATTGGTCCGATTTTAGCGGTTGTGAAGCAGCCGCGGCGGCTTCACATACTTTCCAATCTCGACGACTCCGCCGGCTTTTGGTATAGAGTTCTCGACTGAAATTCAGAATTACTCAAACCTTAAAGCCCAAAAATTGTGAAAATAATCCTCAAAATTCTGAATACTGTTATGCTTTCGTTTTATGAGTATATTTTTTGAATAGGTGGAACAAATTTTGAAATAAAAGGGCGCTGGGTCTGAGTCGAAAGCCCGCCTCCGAGTGGCGGAGGGATACGAATTGCGGGAAACTTTACTGCTCGGTCAACGTTCACGCTAGCAAAACGTAGTAGGATTTCATCGTGAGAAGTCGTGTGTCGTCTTTATTTATATTTTGTGTTGAGTGGATGCTGCAGGATTTCCCGCATCCTACTACGGACTGTGTTTACATAGCTTTTGGATAATGCTAGCGAAAAAGATTCCCGCTTTCAATATGTTTTCGACTCCTAGTGTTCCTCCTACCTCAGGTAAATGGATTACTACTTGCGTGGAATATTGTGTTCCGAGCCATTTCTTATTGGATTACTTTTTACCCGTTGGATTACTTTTCGCTTTTAACTAATGGACGTTTTTTCGTCTCTTTGCAGTTCGAGAGTCGCTTGATAAATATTACAGAGTTGGCCCCGTCCTTGGAAAGGGTGGCTTTGGAACAGTTTATGCTGGAACGAGGATTAGAGACAATCTTCCCGTAAGTGTTCGATCTTTACGTATTTCGGTGTCTTGTGATCGTGTTTATTTTTAAAGTTCGAACAAGTGTGGTGTTCTACTTTCGTAATATGTTTCATATGTAATCTGTAAAATGAGTTTCATTCTCGTAAGTTCGTAGAATTCTTAAGTTTTAAAATAGTGTTCTAATGATCTTTCGATTATTCATTATTTAATCTTAATCGGAATTCTATGTTTGTTGAAAAGGAAATTGTTTAAAATGTCTAGATATGTGTTTTTGGCTCGTTTTTGAAGAATATTTAATTTCTAAGAATAATCCTTGTGTGTGTCACTTTTCTGTAAACAATTACATGTCATAAAATTGCATTTCCTTAGAGTGTGTTCGTATGCTTATGAATTTTCTCTCTATTCCAGGTTGCCATAAAACATGTCATGAGAAATAAAGTGACAGATTGGGGACAGGTAAGCTATGCTCCGTTGTATTTCAGTTGAATGTGGAAGCTTTTATGTCAATTTATCAAGTCTTCAATGTAAAATATTATTTTAAACTTAACTAGTAATTTTGTAGGACAATTTCATGGCACTTATTTTAATAATGTTGTATTAATAACTGAATATTATTTGCAGTTGAATGGAAGCAGAGTTCCACTGGAGATCTGCCTCTTAAGGAAAGTCAGCCATGTGAAGGGTGTTGTAAAGCTCATCGACTACTTCGAGTGCCCAGACTCCTTTATCATTGTCATGGAGCGTCCCGAAGCCGTCAAGGATCTCTTTGACTACATCACAGAGAGAGGTTTCCTCGAAGAGAAGCTGTCGCGTGTGTTTTTCCACCAAGTTCTTGAATCAGTTATAGACTGTCACAAAGCTGGCATCATTCACCGTGATATCAAAGATGAGAACATTCTTGTGGACATGAAGAATCTAAATCTCAGGTTAATAGACTTTGGTTCTGGTGCTTACCTAAAGGATAAGATGTACACAGACTTTGATGGTGAGTATCCTTTTCATTTATTCTTAAGTTGTGCTCGGTTCAGCTTGAGGTTGTGATGAAAACTGTGTGCCACCTAATTCCACTTTGTATTTGCCTGTGCTGCCAAATTCTAATTGACAAATGTGGGGTATGATTGTTTAAAAACAGGGTTGGAGATGATGGCAGATTGGAAGAATGTTATTAGGGCAGAACTCCCCACAACAATTTGTCTAATAATATCCTCTTGGCACATACTCAGATTTGAGATCAGACCTAGAACATGAGGGTTAAACTGAACTAGTGCCAGTCTTGTGGTATTTTTAACTGTGGTTTCCTTTTTGTACTCCTAAATAGAATCCTCATTACCTCAAGTTGAATTAATCACATACTTTTTGTTTGCATGTCTTATCTTTAGATGATGTAGTTTGTTTTTATGCTGTGTTTGTAATGTTTAGAATCTTATTTTGCACCTACGAAGCGTAACTTGCGTATGATAAAATATGGCTAGTTGTATGTGTCTATACTGTGTAATTTAGTTGTATCGAACGTTAGATAAGCAATATTTGTGTTTGGAAGTGTTATCAAAGTGTCTTTCCGTTCTATTTTGGTGTTCGATTTTCAAAGTGAGCATCCGGAATTTGAGAGAAATCTCGTTATCGTTCTTTATCGTAACGACTGGGTTGCTCTCTGCCCATGCGCAGTCGGTTTGAACTGTCTGGAAGTTAGCAGCAGACGCGCGAGGTTTTTGGCACGCTGCCAAGTCGAAGCGTCTGGCGCGAAAAGTCATCGATCGATGGATGGCGGGAGATTTTCTCTAGACCTCCACCCCCTCCCACATGTAGTTTTATCCTGTAGGGGTGCATCGACCCCCGTACTGCCTCTCATGGGGGAATGGCGCGCTTTCAGAATCGTTTGTCCTTGCGCTGTTCCAGTGCGGTGAGAAAGGGCAAAGCCTTATTATTTTGAATTGTTTCATTGGGTGGCGACCATCAAGCGTTGCCAAATCTTAGCACAGTGTAGTAATAGAATTAAAGAATGTCGATCAGAAAATCTTACGCGTTGACTTCGAATTATTTTCGACAATTTGAATATTTATTAACAAATTTTGCCAGATCATTACTGATCGAAGATTATAATAAATTCGAATGTTTTTTTATTCATAATTCAAGGTACAGCGCTGCCTTTATTTAAAATTTTAACTGCTTAATTTTAATACATTCAATAAGAGGCATTTATCATACGTAGTTGAATCGTTACTTTATTTAATACTGGAAATAAATTCTTCCGAATGTTATCCCATTCCATGACATTTTTGGTCCTGTGTGATTATATTTATTTTAAAGTCACCATTACTTAAGTAGAACAAGCTTCCTTTTCTGTATATATAAATTGAATTAATATTCTGTGATAAAATAGCAAGTTTTGATTTTGTTGGAATACAATGTGTAGGTGTTTTCCTCAATCGAATGCGCCTACGGGCACAATAGGTTGGAAGGAATTCCCTCCCTTTCGATCCGAATTCCCTACACTTTTCCCCGTCCAGTCAGCATCCTACGAGAGCTCGTTGCCTCATTAGCCTGGCCATTCAACCCTTTTTGTTTGTTTTTTGTTTCTGATCAAAAGAAAACCGCATTCCATACAAGGTAAAGCAGTTCTTTTCGAGTGCCACATTCTTGAGAACAGGATTTTTCAGTTTCGCGTCGCGAGCAACTAGGTCACATGCACGTGTAGGCCTAGACTGGTAGGAATGCAATAACCCAACAGGAAGATTCTGCGAAGAGGTTTTTCTTTTTTTCTCGTTGAGTGTATCGTTTGAAATAGAAAAAAAAGAACTCAAGCGAATGTTAAGATGTTCTCCCACCTTTAAGTCCGTTTGGAAAGCGGAAATAGAATCATTACAATTTGATAGTTTGTTTTGATATGTTAAAAATATATTTTAGAATTTTGTGTTCTTCACGCCTCTTCAAGGTACCAAACCAGTTAGCAAGCGCGGAATTCGATTCTTTCTTTCCCTTCTGTTTATTTACGTTCCAGCATTACTCATCCCCGTGCGTGGGGGAGAATTTCCTAGCAAGGGGTCGGAACTGAGATAGATACCCGGATGTTGTGGTACATTCGTGCTCTTGCGCAGCTGTTCTGCGTTTGTTTACATATTGCGCTCTAATGCCTCATTTGCACTGAATGTTTCGTTTTTAATGAGCTGCAGTTAGGTTGCATTTAGGCATTCTAGTTTTTGAGAATAGGCATTCAGAATTATTAAGAACTCTTATTTTTATTCAATTTTTTTGCGGAGGCATTTGGGATTTTTGTAGGTTTGCCCTTGTTAGTTAGGACTTGAGCCACATGTAGCAAATATAGAGTATTTAGTTAGACATTTTGAGTTTGGATAATGGAATTGATTTTTGAAATTTATGATTTTGTTGCATTTTTACTTTTATTTTAACAATAGCTACTGATTATTAGAGACTAATGAGTCCTTTTTATTCCTTGAATAGGAACGAGAGTGTACAGTCCCCCTGAATGGATCCGAAACAAACGTTATAACGGTCACGCCCTCACAGTCTGGTCGCTCGGCATCCTGCTGTTTGACATGGTGTGTGGGGACATCCCTTTCGAAGAAGATGAACAAATCCTAAGAGCAGACATCAGGTTCAAGAGAATCCTCTCATTCGGTAAGTACCCGACACCTACCTTTCATATCCTCTGTAAACCAACCTCTCCGAACCTGAAGCCATTGTTCCCTTGTTGTCGAATTCCCATGCTCAATATGTCCTTTTGTTGCTTTCAGAATGCAGAGACCTTATCAAAAAGTGCCTCAGTGTCAGAGCGTGCGACCGACCCACACTGGAGGAGATCCAAAGGCACCCATGGCTGACAATGCCGCTGGAGAACCTCCCGTCCCCAAGCATTCCCGTGCGGCACAGCGTGCACATCGAGGACTGTCTTGACTTGAATTCCTCTTCCGGGAGCAGCCAGGAGAGCATTTGACTCCAGTTTTGTGTAACTTATTAAATGTACCATAGACAAAAAGAAATTAATGGTTCCTATAGGGCTTGGAGCCCGGCCGACCGAGGCGCAAGATGAGAGATGACCTATTTATATTCTGGGTTCCCACTCACAGCATTCTATTTATTTATTTATTTTATTTATTTATTATCATGAGACTACAATTCCAACTATGAAGTGTACTTAACCAACAGCCAAATGCAGTTGCGAGCAATCTCGTCTGAAGCTTTGTGACTGAGCTTCAGCTGGCTCTTAATTTAACTATCATTGAACTAAAACTCCGAGTTTGCTTTGTTAAACTTGGAGGATTTTTAATTTAATGTTTTAATTAATTGCTATTTAATTCCTACAGTTGCTAGGAATCTTATCTGAAATTGCTTAGAAGGCCTCAAAACAACTTCACTTTAATTTAAGTCATTAAATTAA
This sequence comes from Meta bourneti, assembly GCA_933210815.1. Classification (NCBI taxonomy): domain Eukaryota; kingdom Metazoa; phylum Arthropoda; class Arachnida; order Araneae; family Tetragnathidae; genus Meta; species Meta bourneti. The sequence continues at coordinate 102,286,126 of OW119925.1, forward strand.
ATACAGCATTCCTGTATATATAATCTAGATACCTGTTTGATAAATTAAATCGGTTTGTCAATAGTTCTGGTTAGGCTAGTCTTTAAATTTAATTCTTTTCTGAAAGAAATCTAATTTATTTTAAATTCTAATAAAATTAAATGTTGAATCTAAAATTAATGTTTGAAAACTGATACTTGTAAGAACTTTAATTTATTTCAATTGCATTTGGTGTTAACCTATAACATAGAACTTGTAATATTCACATTCAATAGATTTCAGTGTGAATATTGTAATTTTTATGCAACTTTTGGGGTTATTTCCCCCATTCCATCCAAGAACAGTTACTTTAAAAAAAATTAGTTTGCCCCATGCGTCCAAAGGATCATGACGTCCTCTGGACGAGGGTAGCATTTTGAACTAGGTTAAGAGTTCCTTATTTGTTCATTGTATTTGGTTAATGTACTGTTCTGTACTTGAACAATGTCCCGATGCTGTCAGGAAAACATTCCAGGAATGAATGTATCGCACGCGATGGTATTTATTCGAATGGCTCAGGATTCGTCCTGTCCTCTGTGTTAATTTAAGCGCGTTCGCAATGCAATTTTTACGCTTGTGTGTGGAGTGGGAACCCTTGTCGTCAAACGCTTCGAGAGAAGGAGGTTGCTCAACACTGCCCAAGCAGAATGAACATGTCCAAGGAGGGCCCTTGGATGGGAGAGAAGTCACTGTGTTCCCAGTTCATTACCTGTCTATTTATTGACTGTAAATATGTACATAGGGCTTCTGAGCTGCAAAGTTCCTTTAAAGACTGTATATTTGCGAATAATTTATTTCTGCAGTGTGCTTCGTAGCTACGAGAAGAAAAGCAGCTCATTGGCCAAAAATCCGAGACCCGGTTTCTGAAAGAATTGTATTTATGTGTCTCTGTGCCTTTATTGGGCCAGGTGTGCTGCAAGGCATTTTGTAAATATGTATAAAGAATTATTGATAACCAGAGGTATTTTTCTATGCAGGGAAATTCTAAAATAAACTAGATGTAAACTTATCCTTTGTCTTATCATTTTGACTCACCTTGCTACAGATACACATTAAGACATCTACTTGCTCACATTGATACACAAATAAGAATAAAACTTAATCAAATGCAAGTCTTGATAAACTTTAATTTAAAAATTACTTTATTTTTTAACCTTGTCAATGGAACATTAAAACTTAGTATTTTGTTTTATATATTGATAATGAACTAAAATGGTTTATGAACATTAAAATATATAATTCTCATATACAGTTGAAAGAAATTTGAAACCATTTTAATGATACAAATCTTGATTAACTTCATTACAAAAATTAATTGTACTAAATACTGCAATCTTTAATCATCTATAGGTAAAGAACTTTTCAATACAATTTTAAAAATTTGCTATCTAAAGTTTTCAAATATAAACTTATTGAATTAGATTGGATAATTCACAAAAAAGGGGGTCTTAAAATTTCTTCAAAAGAATTTCTTAAACAAGAATCTTGTCAATCAAATGAAAAAGGATTTTAGGTTATTCTTAAGTAGATTGGATATAAAATAAAATTTGAGAAGGAAAATTAAATGTAATGAATTTCAAAAATCGTGCTAAGGATGTTTCACTAGGAAATCGATTGTCTTCAGCCATCCTCAAGCAGGGTTTTTGTGGCACTAGGGCCATATTTGGACACTTCTCCAAACAAAAGACTGAATGTTAAGTGATGGATATACATGAAAGGAAAATCTTACTGACTCAGAAGAAATGTACTCTGAGTATATTACAGGAATTGCATCTGCGCTACCTACAACTCGCAGGCTGCTAACGCAGTGGGCAAACTCACTGAGTCACCTCAAGTGGGATAGGTAGGTATTTTAATTAACGTAACAATGGGCAATTGGTGACGGTCCAGAATCAATCCCAAAGGGAAAGATGCGAGGACAACACCACGGTCAGATGACGAACCTCAAGTAGGGTACCGAGGTCTGCGGACGGTTGCGAGTCTCGAACTTGGTCCAGCCAAGGACCTTTGTGTACACAGAGACTAATGCACGTTAAATCTAGTGGCCTCAAACGCCCTCACGTTGGCATGGTGTGGAAGTTTGGAGAGTGGGGTGCCAGCTCAGGTATTGACCTCGTCATCTGACAGTGACTCAAAATGGCGAGGTGTTGTCCTCATATCTTTCCCTTCGGGGTGGATCCCGGACCATCGCCAGTAGCCCTCTTGCTCCAGTGCGACGTTAATTTCAACGTTCAACCATCGCCAATAGCCTGTTGTATTGCTCCACTGCTAAGGTAATTCAACTACCTATATACCACTATTAAATAGCATTTACTACCAGGATGTGTCAATAAAAGAATCAATTTCAGTTTTTACTCTCCTGTGGTTGTCTCGACGAGGTATCTCGTCATTAGCAAAATTGGTCAGATTTTGATGGACGAGATATCTCGGCGACACCACCTGGAGGTTTAAAATATTTTTTTTTCGTTAGAGGGAATGAATAAAAACGTATTTGATACATAAAAACAATTTTCGAGTTGAGAATAATTCAGTTTTGTTATGAAAACCAACGTTCTAAAAGTAAAAATTCTTTCGATTTACGTTCGTATATTTTAATACCCATGCAGATTGTACTGGCTGGATTGTCGTACTGGCTTTTTTTAGCACAAGACAGTAATAAATCACAAGTCATAAAATCCTGTGTTCCATTGATTTTTCAAATTATTGTTCCGATCGGAACAGAGAATCGGAATGCAATTTAACAATGTTCCGATTGGTGATATTCGCCAAAAGACCGTTGCGTTGCTACAGTGCGACGTTAATAAACTAGTGATATAATTTATGTATCTATTTTTTGCAGCACGTATAAAGTATAATATAGTAAACAAGGTGCGAAACTTTTATGGTACGAATCGAACTAATTCACAGGTACGAAATTTTTATGAAAAAAATCCAATCAACCTTTCGTTTTCATTATAAAATGTTAGTCAAGTCTAAAAAAAATGGAATTTTGGGTGAAAGGTATAGAATATTGAGCGAGTTGAGAAATATTGTTCCTAATGAAACATTTTCAACTAGATAGGGTACTGTTTCCTACCTTTAATACGTTTGTGAATTTATAAGATAGAAAAGAAATTATTATAAGGCGAAAAGGGTTAGAAAAATCGAAATGTGAGATACATTTTATGGGAGCTCCCTTTCGTAGAATGTAAGAATATCCTTGTGTTGAGAAATAATTGGGAATAAGGTTGAAATGAAAATAAAAGGCACTTATTTTTGGAAAATGGGGAAGATTTTTCGAATTATTTGTATAGCATATAATCGCAGATTATACAACGAGAGTTTTGCTGCTTATTAATCATTGTTCACAAGTTTATTAGTTGTTGGAGATTTCTACTTCTATCGAACGTTCAATTCTTCAAATATAAATGTTCCACTCTATAAATAGAATTACGTTCGCCACACTTCTAAAGGTTTTCATGTGATCGTCAGTCGAATAGAATGTTTAAGAGATCAACAAATCAATGGCGTCAAAGACGGGTTCTGAGCTTAATACACGACATAGCAAAAATATCCTTCGGGCCGCGGTGGCCCGGTTCGAAGAGTAACGGACTGGCAACCGAAGGGTTGCGAGTTCGAATCCAGCCAAACACCGTCGTGTAACAAAGGGAGCTGGAGCACGTTAAATCTGCCGTGGCCTCAAATGTCCTCACGTTGGCGTGGTGTGGAAGTTTGGAGAGTGGGGTGCCAGCTCAGGTGTTGCCTCGTCATCTGACCGTGGTTCAAAATTACGTGGTGTTGTCCTCGGTTCTTTCCCTTTGGGTGTTGATTCCGGACCGTCACCAATAGCTCCAGTGTGACGTTAATTAAAAATACCAATAAAAATATCCTTCGGGATAGATCCCGATCATCGCCAATAGTTGCTCCAGTCCGACATTAATTAACTACCTACCCTGTAAAAATGTTTTACTTCGAAGGATCCTAATTAAAGTGCTCAATCTGACCGTGGTTTAAAATTAAGTGGTGTCCTCGGATCTTTCCCTTCGGGTTTGATCCCGGACCGTCGCCAATAGCAAATGACGAGGTCAACGCCTGAGCTGCCACCTCACTCTCCAAACTTCCACACCACTCCACCGTGAGGACATTTGAAGCCACGACAGATTTAAAGTGCACCAGCCCCCATTGTACACGACGGTCTATTCTAACTCGCAACCCTCCGATTGCTAATCCGTTACTCTTCCAACCGGGTTACCGCAGCCCCTTGAGGGGACGTGGTACACTTTGAATAATTGTTTTTTCATATGTGTAGCAAAATTTTTTAGTATACTATATTGAAATGCACATAAAATGAATATTTCAGGCGAAAAAATTTAATATTACACAAGCAATAATTCAGAAATTTAATTTTTTTGAAAAAAAAGTCAACATTTTAAAATCCCTACTACTTTTTTAAATATCATCTTTTAAAATTTTTTTTTACACTTTTCTATTCATTGCAGTATTTTACACAATTCTGTGCATGGGTTTGCATGTATTCTGATTATTTATTTTTCTAGAATTTTTTTTCTAAAAAATACTGTGAAAAACTAAAAAACAAGAATATTTTAGTTTGTCAATATTTAAAAAACCTTTTCATCCAAATTCTTATTCCATGCACAGAATTGTCAAATATACTATTGTGAACAACTACAAAAAGTTTCAAACCTCTAAATTAAATTTTAAAAAAGCCTTAGCAATTTGAGTACTTCATAGTCATCAAAAACAGGAAGCTGAGAAAAAGCCATTTAAAGTTTTAATTTTTGGTTTCGGTTTTTTACATACAAGAAAAAAAAACTTAAATAACTCCTAAAATAATGTTGCTAGAGCTATGAAATTTTGCACGCATATTCAGAAGGGTTGTATAGTTAAAATAAAGCAATAAATTTTTTTTCGATATTTTGCTCATTTTTAGGGCACCATGTCCCCTTAAAAATGTTCCATGGTAGATTAATAGAATACTGCTTACTAAATCGTTTTCTTTGTTTTCTATTCATGATTCCCACTCAGCTCACGAACTGTAGACGACACGGGTTCGATTCCTGTAACTACCCTGGGAGTAGCGTACGTAAAATTTTTCTTGTGTTGTGTACGTCCATTTATTTGAGAGTATCGCGGTTGTCCTGATTAGGTAGGTAGGTATTATCCACGAATCTTTCCCTTCGGGATGGCTCCCGGACCGTCCCCACTAGCCCGTCGTGTTGTCCAGTGCGACGTTAATTGAAGTAGCTACCATTTACTCTTGATAGGAAAAATACGTTGTTTGTCCAGATTGAACCACCGACCCACTCAGCTGATTGTTCATCGGTCAAGACGCGTTCTGTTATGTAAATATTTCCAAAATCGGATGCAGAAGAAATCGGTCTTCTAGAGTCAAGTCGATCGGATGCTATACGTAAACACGAACCCCAGGACGCACGTTCATAAACACGACCTTTCACCGGACAGACTGTTTCGGGAAATACGTTCACGCTCTTGGTCTCAAAAGGATGTTGAGAAATATGGTATCCACGAGTGATAATTTTGATACCTATTGTATAATTCAGCCTGAAACACGTGTCTCCTTCCTCCCACCCCTCATGGGTACATTAGGTACACTGTACATGGGTACACTTTAGGTGTGTACGGCCCCTCAACGAACCCGAGGTGCCCTAGGGAACTATTCTTTTCCCATGGGGTTCGCGACATTAGGATGCACAAGCGATCTTTCTCTACTTCTCTCCACTCTTTTCGCAATTGATCTTATCCTGTGTTTGGCTAAATATGGCCCTTGCGCCATAAAACCCGAAACCAACCCCTTTCCTCCCAACATGAAAAATGAATACTACAGATGACCTGTTTAGCCAACAATATGCAGGATAACCCCGATTCTTATTTTAACCTTTCATCACTTGCAAAGATGTGAGAAGTTGCGAAATGCATCAAAAATTTCAAAGCGCTTTGTGCCGTAATTTAGAGCAGGGGCCTCCAAACTACGGCCCGCGGGCCAGACCCGGCCCGCGAAGGGCCATTGTCCGGCCCTCGGAAACCTGGCCGATACAGCATGCACTATATATATATACACACATATATATATGTGTGTGTGTGTTGTTGGCCCGCCTGACATCCAAGATTTATCAATCTGGCCCTCCAGTGAAGAAGTTTGGAGAACCCTGATTTAGAGCATTCTATGAAATATTTGTTTTAAAATAAAACTTGTCCTCTTTTTGTTGTCAACAATCCTCTCGGGATGGTTGGCGTGGTGTGGAAGTTTGGAGAGTGGGGTGCCAGCTTTGGTGTTGTCACGTCATCTGGCAGTGGTTCAAAATTACGTGGTGTTGCCATCGGATCTTTCCCTTTGGGGTTGATCCCGGACCGTCACCAAGAGCCCGTTGTGTTGCTGCACCACAGTGTGACGTTAATAAAAAAAATACCTACCAAACCATTATAGGGACGCGTAGCCCGGTTGGAAGAGTAACGGACTAGCAACCAGAGGGTTGCGAGTTCAAATCCAACCTAAGACCGTCGTGTACAAAGTGGGCTCGTGCACGTTAAACCTGTCGGGCATCAAATGTCCTCACATTGGCGTGGTGTGGAAGTTTGGAGAGTGGGGTGCCTGTTCAGGTGTTGTCTCGTCATCTGACCGTGATTCAATATTAAGTGGTGTTGTGCTCGGTTGATCCCGGACCGTCGCCCGTTGTGTTGCTCCAGTGCGACGTTAATTAAATACCTACATACCATACCAAACCATTATAATTTCAGCATAAAATATTCACTTATTATAACGTGCTTTACCTTCGCGATATGATTTCGCTGGAGAAGTTAAAATTTAGGTAGCATTCGAAAATCAAAATTATGCAATTTTCAAAATTATTTATTACTATTTAGATACTTATTCTATTTAGATTAGAATTATTTATTACTATTTAGATTCTACGACTATTTAGAATAATGGAGTCGAACACTAATATAGATAATAGGTATTTATATCTTGCATTTTGTTTGAAATTTGTGAAAAAACTTCAGATTGAAAAATTCCTATCGCAATGTTAATTTGTCAAATCAGACATTTTAATACGTTGCCTAAATCCCATTTTACAGGAGTTATAGGTCTTTATTACAAAATAACGGATTTTTCGTCGTAAGTAGAATCTGCGGTACTTGAAAAAAGAATTTCCAAAAATTGCAGAGATAACTGATGCAGAGCAGTTTGGGAAACATTTCTTGCTACTCAGAACGAGTTTGAATCGAAACATTCTTAAAAGCATAACTTTCAGGGGAAAGAACCCACGGTAACAGTTCCGCGAAACACGGCGTTGGCGATTTGCTTTCAGCGAAAAGCTGCTTTTTCCCGCACCAAAGAAGCAGCTCGGATTGGTGATGAACTTTGCATTTGCACGGAATACGAGGAATTCTGATTGAAGTAGAACGATGCGCATTTCCATGTATTGGCGGATGCATTTTTAAAAAGCATCTCTCTTCGTTTTTGCAAAATTGTACAGTGAAACTTCGATTAACCGTCAGTCCGTTTTATTTAAAAGTTAATTAATTAAATATTAAAAGTTATTAGTACGTACACACATGCATACATACTGTACTCATACATACTATACTTCTAATGAAAACAGGACAATATGTTATGAAGAAAATAGCACTTAGGGGAGATCGAGGCAATACCGTACACACTATTTCGTCATATTAAAAATGTGTGAGCAACTATTTTCGTCCATGAAATGAAATAAAACGGCCTACAGATCAAGATTAACTGATAAACATCTATCTGCCATAATGAAGATTGTCTTTTCTCAGTCTTTGAATCCAGATATTGGAACTAGTAGGAGGAAAGCGCTGGCAAGAGTTTCCGGTAAAAAAACTTAATTTTAGTTTTATAAATACATTAAATTAAATAAACGTTTAAATAAAAGCAATTATATAGCAATATTATAAATTATTACCCTAAATTCACTTAATTACATAATGTGTTTTAATTATCCTACCCATATTCCTGAATCATCACTTCAAAATATAATTTTAAGAAAATTTGTAAATGTGATGTGGCCCGCGTGAATCTTACCAGTTGCATTAAATGGCCCGTGTTTTAATTGAGTTTGACACCCCTGGTCTAGAGCGTAAGTATATGCAACAATATGTACTATACTGTACTTAATGTAAATTGTATATTGTTGGTTTCTGTAAAATAAAATACATGTACAGTGTATTTCCAGTTCGTAAACGTACATTTTTTATCATTCGTTCATATGCAATAGATGGGGTGGGTTGTTGTTTAAGGTTTTTCTGTTATCCGTCTATTCGATTAACCGTCCCGGTCCCGACTCTGACGGTTAATTGAAGTTTTACCGAACCGTCGCCAATAGCACGTTGAGTTGCTCCAGCGCGACGTTAATTACAATACCTACATAACGTCGCGGTGACGTCAATTTGATTCCCACATGAGATGTGCCGCAGTAACACGGTTGGAGGTAGGTATTTTAATTAACGACACGCTGGAGCAACACAACGGGCTATTGTAACCTAGTTGGAAGAGTAGCTGATTAGCACCTGGAGTGTTGCGAGTTCGAAACTCGAGCCAGTCAAGTACGTAGGGACACGTCGTGGCCTCAAATACCCTCATGTTTGCGGGCTGTGGATGTTTGGACAGTGAGGTGCCAGCTCAGGCATTGATCTCGTCACCTGACCGTGGTTCGAAATCGGATGGATCCAGGACCGTCATCCATATCCCCCGTTGTGTTGCTCCAGTGCGACCTTAATTCAACTACCTACCTAAGCTCCAAGATTTTCAACGGCAAGCTCCGATTTCGTGTAGCGATAGTCTGCTCTTAACGTGAAACGCAGTGAAGATAAGGAGCGTTGTTTTTTCAACAAAGCTTGATCCTTGATAAACGGCCTTCCATTAGAGCCCCGAACGTGATAAGCACACTTTAACGGAATTTACACACGCATTGTTTTGGCCCTTATCGAAGGAATAATAAACAAACGTGAGAGAGAGAAATCCTTCGAATATTTTCACTTCCATTTGCATCGAATTCGTGGTGGAAGAATGGAGCGGTGACGTCACGCAGTTCTTCACCTGATGGCAAAGGTCGTTGGCGACTGTTCGAACAATGCCACAAGGGTGTGAACAAATCGTAGTACTACTATTCCTTTCTTTCGCCGTAATCGTTCTCCGTCCTTTTTTTTCTATCTTCCTTCCAACGGAACGGTTACTTGACTTTTGAACCGGTACTTGACTGCTCCTCTGCGCTATCGCTTTCCCGCCCTTTACTCGAAAAGAATCCAAACAAGAAAACATCATCTGTGACGTATTTTGTGACGAATTCCTTCACTACAGTCGAGTTTCTACCTCTGTCGCTTTCAGTGGGGGCGCGGTAGCCCGGTCGGAAGAGTAACGGAAGGTTGCGAGTTAGAATCCAACCAAAGACCGTCGTGTACAAGTGGTGTTGGTGCGCGTTAAATCTATCGTGGCCTCAAACGTCTTCACGTTGGAGAGTTTGAAGCTCAGGTGTGACCTCGTCATCTGACCGTGGTTCAGAATTACGTGGTGTTGTCTTCACTTCGGGTTGGATCCCTAACCGTCGCCAATAGCCCGCTGCATTGCTGCAGTGCGACGTTAATTAAAATACCTACATACCGTCATGGTGACGTCAATTTGATTCCCAAATGAGATGGGCCGCAATAGCCCGGTTGGAAGACTAGCGGGGGATTGCGAATTCGAAACTTGAGCCAACCAAAGATTGTCGTGTACGCGGAGGCTGGTGTACGTTGAATCTGTCGTGGCCTCAAATATCTTCACGTTGGTGTGGTGTGGAAGTTTGGAGAGCGGGCTGCCAGCTCAGGTGTTGTTCTCGTCATCTGACCGTGGTTCAAAATTACATGGTGTTGCTCTCGGACTTTCCCTTCGGGTTTGATCCCGCACCGTCGTCAATAGCTTGTGTTGCTCTAGTGTGACGTTAATTCAACTACCTACCTTAAAGCATTTCATACTCTTCTCTGTATGCATAAAGAAATATAAAATGCCATTGTCGTTGCCATAGATGAGCCCCTAAAGTTTACTTTTATATCGTTTTGCCAATTAGATACACTTACCCCTCATTATATCGCGCAGGATATATCGCGCTCTTTTGACTATATCGCTCTTTTTGTCCGCCTATGAATATTCGTTTTAAGAACAGCAAAGGAAATCTCAGTGTGTTTGCCTCAGAATTGGGAGTTCAAAAGCACTTGTTCCAAGCAGTTATTCTCTACTGAATTTGTATAAAAGATTTGGGTGTCTCGAAAGTGGACGAGAAGGAATATTTTTAAAAATATTCGTGGATCGTTGTGGCTCAGTTGGTTTGCCCTGCTAGTTATTCGATTCCACCCTTGGTGCATTTCTTTTTTCTGTGCTACTAGAAGTGAAACGAAGTTGTGTATTCAGTTATTATTTATCGGGCACTCTGCGGGTTTAATGGAATCATATACAGGGTGAATCTAAATTGTTTTTACAAAATAAGAGGGGTGATAGTACCCATCCAGACGAGCAATAATTACCATGGAACATAGGGTCGCATTCCACTCTGAGAGGCAGAAAAGAGTAAAGTCGAAACGCGTCGAGCATGAACAAGTCATCGTCTCTGACGTCGCACACTTTTCCAGCACGGTCCGGCACTTCTTGAATGCCACATATCCCGCACGATGGATCAGACGTGGCGGACCTGTGGCTTGGCCTCCTCGTTCACCGGACCTCAGCCCACTCAACTTTTTCTTCTGGGGCACATGAAATCTTTAGTGTACCAGACGCTTGTGGACTCGGCTGAAGATTTCCTAGCGAGAATCGGTGCTGCCGCAGACAAAATTAACACAACACCAGGAATCTTCGAGAGCCAGTCATTCCTTCGCCGGTGTGAACTGTGCAACGACACGCGTGGCCGCCACTTTGAGCACTTGCTGTGAGTTTTTCTCTGATCAATCAATCAGATTGTGCAACTTTTGGTATCGTTCATTCGCTTTCCCAACACTGTTAAAATTCTAATTTTACTCTTTTCTGCCTCTCAGAGTGGAATGCGACTCTAAGATCCATGGTAATTATTGCTCGTCTGGATGGGTACTATCACCCCTCTTATTTTGTAAAAATAATTTAGACTCACCCTGTATATACGGTAAGCATAAGATGATAATATGAGAAGTACCAAGTGCCTCTTTATGCTTCCGTTGAAGGCGTAATTGTCGTCTACAATAGCGAGGCATCTTGCCTCGACATCGACGGGCACGCGGATTACTTGCCTGATTATCTTGCAAGTGCCGGTTTTATATCGCATCAGCCGCTCGATGATGGAATCTAGCGGTGTGCCTAGCGAAACGTGTCCCCAGCGCGTTTGTAGGAAGCCTTGTACTTGGCGCGCCTGATGTACTCAGTCTCGGCGTCCTGCTGCCCCAAACCACTTGGGCTAGATATCAGGTCCATGAACTCGTACTGCATGGCGACGTTGGGAGCACGAGAAGTCGAGTCGATTTTGCAGCCACCAGTGCCAATTTCTCCCTGGCACGCTGCTCCCGCTTTCGCTCAGCCCGTGTCTTGTCCGGTGTCCATCATATTCTGGATATATTCCCCTTGATATTCTTCGTCTGGATACATTCGTGACGTTGCCAGCTCGCTCGGGATCAACCAGCGGCGATTTCCAATTATTTGAGAAAGCATTTGCATGAGTTAGACTTTTCGTGTTTATTTCTCTTTTGATACATTGTTTCTTCCTCTATCCAAAGGTATATGTACTCTGTTCATTTGCGAGCAGGAGCGACGAGATAGGGTTGTATTTGCTCAATTCCCAAATTACTTCCCCATAGTGAGGAGGAAGACGTAGTTCTAATAACCGTTGACCGACAGACACGCAACCTACATTTTAACCTAGTCTGCGTTATAGCTAAAAATGCATTGAAATGTAATTCAGTAAGAGTTAATTTGGTCTGATTCAGATACAAAAAAAAATTACCATTACCAAATGTATACCAACTGATTCAGTTGTAATAGGTGACAAACCAGGCATCAGAATTTCGTTAGATCTTCCTGATTGACTCATCAGATAAACTCTACAAATGCTCCTCACGAATTGCAGAAGAATCGTTAGTGTGCCACACTTCTCTTAAAAATACAGGAATGTTGACAAAACCTAAATATCCACGTTTTATTATCTTTACTTACGCAAATGCGAAATGTTCTGTCGAGGCAAAATCAAAACGACTTATTTAACTGCTGTGCCATAAAACAACCCTTGAAACAATTGCTCGGTCTGGCGTCAGTTAATTGGGAAGGTATAGTTAAGAAGAATCTATTTTTATCCAAGCAAACAGGTGAAATTGCTTTTTAGCTTCTAAAATACTTCACCTGTAACGAAACCATATACGAACCCCAATTATTTGAGAAAGCATTTGCAGGAGTTAAGACTTTTCGTTAGCAAAAGTAGAAAAATAAAACCACTTAGAGGATGGTAGATTTTTATAACAATAGTTGAATATCGGACTGTTAACTCAGGAATCTTTAATGTACCACTTCTCCTAAAAATACAGGAATGCTGAAAAAATATAAATATCCCCGTTTTATTATCTTTACTTACGCAAATGCGAAATGGTCTGTCGAGGCACAATTAAAACGACTATTTAAATGCAGGGTCATAAAACAACCCTTGAAACAATTGCTCGGTCTGGCGCCAGTTAATTGGGGAGGTATAGTTAAGAATCTATTTTTATCCAAGCAAACAGGTGAAATTACTTTTCAGCTTCTAAAATACTTCACCTGTAATGAAACCATACACGAACCCCAATTATTTGAAAAAGCATTTGCAGGAGTTAGACTTTTCGTTAGCAAAAGTAGAAATAAAACCACTTAGTTAGAGGATGATAGATTTTTTATAGCAATAGTTGAGTATCGGACTGTTAACTCACGGAAGATGTTTTCACAACAGCTGGTGACTCTCCTGGCTAATGGATTTTTAATGGCCAGTCTTTAACTTCCGACTCATCTAGCAGATGATGTGCGAAAGGTTTCTTCATTTAGAGGTTGGAAATATTATGAATCTGCTGTTCTGCCGCTATTTTTAATAAAGCAAACGTTTGATATTCCTATTATTAAATATTTCCTCAGACCTGCTGTGCTATTTTTAAGTCAGGCTTAAGTTGGTAAAAATTGAAAACCCTCAAAACTACAACTATTTAACGAATTTAAAAACTTCGTCAGTGCAAAAAAATGCTTCGTCAATGGCCATTTCGGTGGAGCAAGACGTCCATCATCATCAGGACAGAAAGGGACGTCCAATATCATCAGACACTTCTGCTCTGATGATGTTGGACGTCCTTCTGTTCTGATGATGTTGAACGTCCTTCTGTTCTGATGATGTTGGACGTCCTGCTCCACCGAAATGGCCATTGACGATCTGTGATGATGGATGTGTGTCTGAGACAGAAGTAAGTGTCTGAAGACGGTGGAAGCCCCTTCTTTCCTGGTAGACGTCTTGCTCCACCGCCATTTACGATTTGTGATGATAAATGTGTGTTGGATGAGAGAAGTGTCTGATGATGATGGTCGCCCCATCTGTCCTGATGATGGTGGACGTATTGTTCCATCGAAATGGCCATTGACGATCTGTGATGGTGGTCGTGTCTGATACAGAAGTGTCTGATGATAATAGACGCTCTTTCTATCCTGATGATGGTGGACGTCCTCCTCCACCGAAATGACCATTGACGATCTCTGATGGTGGATGTGTGTCTGAGACAGTAGTGTCTGATGATGGTGGGCGCTCCTTCTGTCCTGATGATGGTGGACTCCACCTCCGCTGAAGATTTGAGATGATCGATGTATATTGGATGAGACAGAAGTGTCTGATGATGGTGGACGTCTTGCTCCACCGAAATGGCCATTGATGATCTTTTACATTGATGAAACATTTTTGCATTGACGAAATTTTCAAATCGTTTATTAGTCCTTGTTTTGAAGGATCTTTACTGGATCTTTACTATCCATTTTGGCAAAGGTTTCCATCTGTTCATCTAGTTAAGAAATGTCGTTTATTGTTCACATTGATACCTATGGATAACTTACATTCGTATTCTACTATATACATATCACTGTAAGGTCGTCTTAAATGCATTGTAGATCTTGGTCGAATCAGTGCAGTGGGACCCCTATTCAGCCAATCTCAAGACACGGGTGCCAGCTCCTAAAGGATCGTAACCCCTGGGCTTCCCTGTCCCAATAATCTTATAAATGGTTAAGTAAAATAATTTGCCGCGGCACATTTACGTGCCGCAAGAATGGCACTGGTGTACGGATGGTGGAACTAATAAAATTGTGTAAGATATATTTCACTTTAACTGTTTAGTTTTAAACTTTTGACAGTTAATTTCACAATAATTTCAATACCCTCATAAATAAATTTAGTATTATTTTTTATTGCAAAGTATCTCAAATAAATTGCTTCAAAACATTTTTTTAAAAAGCCACTTTGGAGTAAAAAGCGTAGGTAATTATTATTATTTTTTGCAAATCAATCAAAGTTATACCTATTTTTCGTCAGATCGGCAAAAAAATAACATATTTAGCGGTGTGTTGCAGAATTTTCCTTATTAGTTTATGTGGTACCATATGAAAAGGTGAAAAATCGCTGTATTAAGATATTAAGAACGAGTAACTAAATTAACTATTTCAACAAAACACCCACACCAAGGGTAACAAGTCCTAAAAGTCAAACCTCTTTGGGCCCCATTATTTTTATGGTTGGGCCCAGTCCCTCCCCTAAATATGAGGTATAAAATTTTTCAAATATACAGACAGTGGGTAACCAAATATACAAAGTGGTTCAACCTCTCCTTTGATTGTGAGCCATCTGAACCTGGTTCAAAATTACAAGGTTTTGTCCTTGGATCTTCCAATAAAGGATTGATCTCGATCCTCTGCCAATAGCCCGCGGCAGTACAGTTGGATGAGCAACGGATTAGCAACCGGAGAGTTGCGAGTTCAAAACTAGGTCCAGACCGTCGTGTACATGGGGGCTGGTGCACGTTCAATCTGTCGTGGCCTCTTATCTCCTCACATTGGCGTGGTGTGTAAGTTTGGAGGGGGATGCCAGTTGAGCTGTTGACTTCGTCATCTGACCGTTGTTCAAAACTACGAGGCGTTGCTTTGGATCTTTCCCTCTGGGATTGATCCCGGACTGTCGCTCATAGCCCGTTGTATTGCTCCAGTGCGACGTTAATTAACTACCTACATACCTGTCAGTTTGACAAAACCGAAAGAAAAAGAAGAGTCATTAGCTCACAGAAAATTCTGGACATGAGGCACACAGATTTCAACGCATAAATGATAAATAATTAGTTACGGCGTAAGCTCATTTTTTACTTCAAAATCAACGCAAACGCTTTCTAAATTTATTACTTGAAAAAAGTTTTACAATCAACTCGAAATCAAGTCTACCGCCACGTTCTACTCGTCCCTGCCTCCTGTCCGAGACAGATTCGATGGGGAAGTAGGAATCCTTCCCTCCAAACGACAGTCTGTTAAGTAGGAGTTTATGTACCATCAGGAAAAAACCGTTATAATTTCTTGCACCGCTTTGGAAATGGGAACAAGTATTTTGTGTGAATTTAAAACGACAATCACATTAATGAGTTTGAAATAAATTAACCGTGGAGCTCCTTCAATCGTGGGACCCCGGGGCAACTACCCGTGCTTTACCGCTATTCCGAGTGCATTCACATCCGTTCGTATCAAACTCATTCGGTTGTTATCTTATTTTTGTGCCAATCCGAAGCCGTTGCAGGGGTAAGGGCGGCCAATCACACGATGACCCTGTTTTCAAAGATTCCCTCCTCGCGCGCTTTGTTGATTATTTTGGTGCCGAAGGAGGGCAGGAAGATGAGAAGTAGGACAATCGGCTGCAGCACTTTCCATCTTTCGAAAATCGGAACATCAAAAGGGGGGTGCGCGGTGTGGGGGTTATTTATAGATTCCTCGAGAGGCAGGTCTCGTTGTAATCGTAGCGGAAAGGAATGTCTCGCTTTTGCTTCTTTTTGCAGATCACCTGTTGATTCCATTCTGCGCTGATGCCCGGTGGCGTGGCCGGAGGGGGTGTTCTGGGGCACGAACAATCCATACACACATCTGACGATTTTAAAAATATCTCTACAGCTTAAGTACTATAAAAATGTGAAATTCTTTCCATTTTTTAAATAAAGTAAGTTTAACCCTCCTTAGGATTCTCTCGAAGAGGTATTTCGTCACTAGCAAACCTGACTAGATCTCGATGGATGAAATGGCGAGTCTGGTTAAGATCAGTGGTTGAGCACTAAAAAAATTATAATAAATGAAATGTATTTTGTTTTCTTAAAACAGATGCCTACATCTCCTTTAGATGTGTACGAGCTTCACGAACTCGAGGTAGCTGAATGATCTTTTATTTCCCATGGGGTTTACTGTCTTTACTGAACATGGGGTCGCGCTCCCTGGATGCGCGACCCCATGAAATGCAGAAAAGACCCAAGAGATCTTTTTCTGCTTTCATCCCACTACTTTGTTCCCGATCCCTCTTTTTCCTTGGCCGCGGTAGCCCGGTTGGAAGAGTAACGGATTTGCAACCGGGGGGATGCGAGTTCGAATCTAGCCAAAGACCGTCGTGTACACGGAGGTCTGGTGTACGTTAAATCTGACGTGGCCTCAAATGTCCTCACGTTGGCTTGATGTGGAAGTTTGGAGAGTGGGGTGCCAGCTCAGGTGTGGCCTCGTCATTTCAAAATTACGTGGTGTTGTCCTCGGATCTTTCGTTGGGGATGGATCCTGAACCGTCGTCATTGGCCCATTGTGCTGCTCCAGTGCGACGTTAATTAAGATATAGGCTCCTTTTCCTATCACATTTTTTACTTGATGTTGTCTTGGGTTTGGCACATCTTGGCCAAATATGGCCCTTTCGCCACATAACTCCAAAGCTACCAACCACCATAAAAATTAGCAATTTTATGAATTAATAAATCTATCTATTCTTCAGCCAGGTAACTAAATTTTTTTATGTTTCAATACGTTCAGATAATTGTTTCGACCTTCAAAACCTTTTATCGCAAATTTCGTGCTTTTTTGCATTTAAAAGTATCGATTTTATTGAAATTATGAAAATAATTTATTGATTGTTTTTATTTTTGTAGAAGGAAAATTATGGAGGCACCATATAGAGAGAATTATTTTGTGATTGTTTACAACAAAACAACAAAATAAAACAAACAGTCAAAATAATTTATTGATTGTTTTTATTTTTGTAGAAGGAAAATTATGGAGGCACCATACAGAGAGAATTATTTTGTGATTGTTTACAACAAAACAACAAAATAAAACAATCAAAATAATTTATTGATTGTTTTTATTTTTGTAGAAGGAAAATTACGGAGGCACCATACAGAGAGAATTATTTTGTCCTAGTCTTCCAGTGATGATATACATCCCTTCAGGATACAATGCGAAGAGACCGGACACTCCCGAATTTATTACATAAATATGGGAAGTCCTCTCATTGCCCCATCTCCGAAATCCCTCCACATCCATCAGGAAACAGCGGAGAGGAAACGATTCTTGTGCGCCGTGACGTCACGGGAGCGATGACGTCGCATCGATCGTCGGGAAAGGTGCGATTGTACCGGAGGAGAGTGCTGTGACCTACTCTCCGGCCGACCCGAATGTGGGTCAACCCTTTCACCGTCCATACGGCACGATCCGGGACCTCCCCCTTCCGACTCTCTCTCTCTCTGCAAGTCTCCTCTCATCAAATAAACAGGACTTTCCCGAAAAGTTTCTCTGTTGTTCTCCAAGTATTCCTCAATGTTTGGCATAGCCAACGAACGGCCCATGTGCATCCTATGGTATCGTCGATACCCAAGCTGTATTTTCTGCTTTCTCCCTCCGGGGGCACATTCGATTCAATCAAAGACCGTCGTGCACTTGGGGGCTAGCGCACGTTCAATCTCTCGTGGCCTCAACTGTCCTCACGATGGCGTGGCGTGGAAGTTCGGAGAGTCGGGTGCCAGCTCAGATCACACCTCGTCATCTGACCGTGATTGAGAACGACGAGTCTTTATCCTTGGATCCTTCCCTTAGGGATTGATCCCTGACCGACCCAATAGCCAGTTGTGTTCCTCCAGTGCCCAACGTTAATTAAAATACCTACCTACCTTCCATTCCCTGAAGGCTCGCATTATCATGGTAAAAACCACATTCTTTTGATTGCCTTTGTGTGGAAGTTTGGAGAGTGGAGTGTCAGCTCAGGTGTTGACTTCGTTATCTGACCGTGTTTCAAAATGACCAGGCGTTGTCCTCGATCTTTCCCTTCCGGATGGATCCTGGACCTTCGCCAATAGCAAGTTATGCTCCAGTGCGATGTTAATTCAGCTACCAAACAAACCTCAGGGCACATCTCCTTTAGGTGTCTACAGGCTTCACGGACACGAGGTATCTTAGTGATCTTTCCTCTTTCCCCACGGGGTTTACCGGGGTAAACATGGGGTCGCTCCCCCCCCCCGGGAAAACCCAAGCGATCTTTTTCCGCTTTCATTCCTCTACTCTTTTCCCCAATCCCTCCTTTCACAATATTTTTTACTTGACGTTGTCTTGCGTTTAGCGCAGCTTGGCCAAATATGGCCCTTGCACCATAAGACTAAGTGGGGTCTCCTTCAACAAGGAGGTATGTGCTGTGTGTAAAATATTCCTATAAGGTTTAGGTCTTTACAATGCACAGTCTTCCCGAAGAATTAATTCTTGTCTGGTCCTCTAATACGTCTACATCCACAATTTGTCAAGAAAATCAGTTACTGCAATTTTAAAATCATCTTACATGATTTTAATATCAAAAATACTCGATTTTGGTCAAGAGGGGGTGAGTGAATATTATATGTAAACGGAGTATGGCATCAAGGACCCTGAGTATTCACCTCCTCCAAGTAAACACTCTTCGGGGATAGCGCAACTTGCTTAATCGCGCGAATTGGACTGCTCGCTTGCGCAGGTGTGTTTACCTGCCCCGCTCCCCCTGGGGCTCTCAGCCCCTAGCGCGCACATAGGGCGCAGGGTAATTCGATCCCGGATTGAAAGCCGTCGCCCAGGGGTCGTTCTCCCGGGACGCACACCCCTGAGTGCTGCTGCCATTGGTCTCGTTCCTGAAAGGGTTCGGGACGCTGCTATGGAACACAGAACACTATGGGCGAAGACCCATCGCACATTATACGAATGTACTTTGCACGTAACATAGTTAAAGTTAGTTTTGGGAAGGATTGGGGCCCCTGATGTCTCACATCTCTCGCAGAGATCACTCCTAAACATCAAACTACCGAATAAGAGAATATTTACACACCTTAGTAATGTTAATGTATCTATATAACTAACTTTCAACATTTCAAGGAGCCGAGATGATAGAGACTTTCTTTCCACCACCCCCAAAATTGTTTGGATTCCCCTAACACCACGGCCACGGTAGCCCGGTTGGTAGAGTAACGGATTCGAATCCAACCAGACCGTCGTGTACAAAGGGGGCTAGTGCACGTTAAATCTGTCGTGGCTTCCAATGTCCTCACATTGGTGTGGTGTGGAAGTTTGGAGAGTGGGGTGCCAGCTCAGATGTGACCACGTCATCTGATCGTGGTTCAAAATTACGTGGTGTTGCTACCTAACCCAAATATCTGCGAGGTCGTCGTGACTCAGGCATGCTTAGCAACCTGCGATTTGTAGGTTCTATTCCACCCTGGGTGTATTTCTCTCTCCTGTGTCAGTAAAACTTTCCTTCTGTTTCCATTACTTGATGTTGTCTGTCTTGGGTTTGGTGCAGCTTGGTCAAATATGGCCCTTTTGCCATAAAACCCAAAATCAACCCCAAAATTAGTCCTTATTGTGGTTTTATTCCAATAAATAGTGAAAATTTAACATTTCAGAAAATGGACTATACTTGACAGTGGTCGAACACATATATTTCCCGCACCCCTTTATGTTATATGTACTCACGCTCCGGTACTGTGGTACCAGGGGCGCACCCAAGGAGGATGAGCTGTAGGGTTTAGTAATCAATTTTGAAGAGTGGTTATTTCTAACAGAAACTTCACCAACACACCTACATGCTATCCCAAAAAAGAACTGCTCTTGCTGCTTACAAAAATAGGGGAAGTAGTTGAATTAACGTAGCACTGGAGCAACATAACGGGTTCCTGGTGGCGGTCCGAGATCCATCCAGATCGAGGACAACTAGTCATTCTGAACAGTCAGATGACGAGGCAACACCAGAGCAGGCACCCCACTCTCCAAGTTTCCACACCACGTCAACGTAAGTACATCGGAGGCCACGTCTGATTAACGTGCCTTAGCCCCTACGTACAGAGATCTTTGGTTGGATCGAGTTTCGAACTCCCTCCGGTTGCTAATCCGCTTCTCTTCCAACCGGGCTACCGTGCGAAAGTGATAGTGGTGTTTTGGGTGATGCAAAAAAGAAGTTCTTCGTGAGATATAGGGATCGCTATGTTATACAGACATACCCGTAAAAGTTATTGAAACATTCTGGAATGTTTTAGGAACCAGCTGAGAGACCGCTTTTCACTATTTCAATTCTGGAGATCCCAAAATTTATATTTTCCAAACGTATTCCCAGGGATATGTGAGGTGCAATACAAGCACACTCATTTACCGGGAAGCTTTTTATTTCTCACCATCATCCTTTTAGAAATCGCACATCCATTTACACTGATGGTTTAAAAACCGTTAAATTATGCAGGCTGCTCTTTTGTGGGTCCGTTACTTTTAAATTTCATTACCGCATTTTATCTCTGTTTTTACTGCCGAAATTCAGCGATCTGTAAATCACTGAAATATATTTCTAGCCTTAGAGTTGGTAATATTTTATTTTATATTCTGACTAAAGGGGGAGGGGGGTATCCTTTTCGCAAATGAAATTTTTAACATTCATAACAGGCTCAACCAGTGTGGCTTCGGTATCGCTTTTGTTGGACACATAGGAATTGTTGGCAATGATCTGGCCGGTGATGCAGCAAAAATAGCCGTGACTCCACTTAATATTCGCATTCCATAATCTACATAATATGCACGGGGTATCGTATGAATGAGTGAACAAGCAATAAACTATTTAACATAACCAGATTATCTCTGTTCTACCGTCATATCTCTATGGACTTTTTTCTAACTTGTCTTCGAATTGGCCATTCTCGAGTCTTGCATAGATATTCGGGAAAAAAGCACAGCTCGTGCCAGCGTTACCAATGTAACGTAGTGAAACAGAGTGGTGTGCCAAAACACGACGACATAGCCAAAATACAAATGAAATAATTTTTTATTTTAATAAAGGGAATATATAATCTCACTTCAGGGATTCACCAAGCGATCTTTTTCTGCTTTCATCCCACTATGTTCCCCGATCCCTCTTTTCTCCATTTCACGGCCTTCTTTGCTTGACTTTGTCTTGTGTTCCGCGAAGCTTGGCCAAATATGGCCCACTGCGCCATAAAACCCCCCAAACAACCGATCCCCTATGTTTCATGCTGGTTCCCGATACGTTCCAGGGCCGCGGTAGCCCGGTTGGTAGAGTAGTGGACTAGAAACCGGAGGGTCGCGAGTTCGAAACTCAGTCCAATCGAAGACCGTCGTGTACGTGGGGGCTGGTGCATGTTGTCTTCGTGGCCTCAAATGTCCTCACGGTGTCGTGGTGTGGAAGTTTGGAGAATGGGGTGCCAGCGCAGGAGTTGTCATCTGACCGTGGTTCAAAATTGTGTTGTCCTCGGCTGTTTCCCTTCTGGATGGTTCCCGGACCGCCGCCATTAGCTCGTTGTGTTGCTCCAGTGCGACCAAATTCAACTATCTACCATCCTCTTTTATTTACCTTAAACATTTCTTTTCTTGACGTTGTCCTGTTCTTTAGCGCAGTTTGGCCAAATACGGCCCTTTGCGCCATGAAACCCCAAAACAATCTCCGTATGTTTCGCGTTGTTTCCTAAATACGTTTCTTCGGAGAGTTTGTTTTGGGGTTCCATCGAGGTCTGGCACGACTCAACCTCGAATTGCACAACGCGCCAGAGATAAGCGGGCGATTGTCCAGAGCTGGATCAATGAGGCCACCCAATCAATCCACCAATTAGTGGTAAGTGTGTTGAGGTTAGAAGGAAGGCTGCGGAAAAGAGTTACCTGTGGACCACGAGAGAGTTCTGCGCATCCTTCGTCCTTCCGAGTTTCGGCCTTCCCACATCTCTCGCACAATGGCCCTAGATCGTCAGCGATGACCCATTAGCGAGAGGCACGTGACTACAGAAGCCCTCGCGAGCGGATGGCGGTGGTGGGATGGGATGTGGGTTCGTTACCATGCTGGACACCTCGATGGAAGTATTGCGTCAAATCGGGAGTGATGGCGTCATCAGACATACATATTGCATAAGACAGGTTGAAACACTTCACGAACCACTTTTATTCGATCGAAAACTACAGTTACTCCTCGTTATTTCTTTCGGCCCTCAGAGACACACCTCCTTTAGTTATGTGCGGGCTTTACGTACCCGAGGTACTCTAGTGATCTTTTTTCCCATGGGGTTTACTGTCTTTAGTAAACAAGGATCCTTCTGAACACACCTTGACTCGAGCCTATTTAGAAACACAACCCTGACCAGATTGGTCGGTTGTATAGTTCTACGATCATTAATTGCGACACCAGGATTAATGAAACCGAATCCTATGACATATCTCAGCAGCAGATCTCCTTTAGGATGTATTCGGGCTTCACGAACTTGTACTTGCTTTAGGTAGGTATCTGATCGCATTCGCCTTTAACCCTCCTGTTGGTTGTATTGACGAAGTATCTCATCAAAAACCAAATCATTAATGTGTTGCCTCGTCAAATCTGACCGTGGTTCAAAATTACATGTTGTTGTCCTTTCGGGATTGATCCCGGACCTTTGCCAATAGCCCGTTGTGTTGCTATAGTGTGACGTTAATTAAAAATACCTACCTACCTACCCGGACAGTTGCCATTAGCCCGTTTTGTAGCTCCAGTGCGGCGTTAATTGAAAATACCTACAATACCTAAATACCTTAATTTATTGTGTACTTGCATATTTTAATCTATCTTTTAATGTTGGTTTGGTTGTCTGTTTTATATTTCTAATGTGTTTCCGATTCAAGGACAACACCTGGCGCAGCTTGTCCGCTTTTGGACGTTGCGCCATAAAACCCCAATATCCTATGCAATCCAATAGCCCAACTCGTCATTTTTGCCATTTACAACATTTTAACCTGACATTGTCTGTCTTTTGTTAGGTGCAGTTTGGCCAAATATGGCCCTTGCGCCATAGAACCTCAAAACAACCAACCTCCGTTATACCAGTGCAACCGTCCCGTACAGGGTCGTTTCGATTGACACGAACCCTTTTTGTCTGCCCCGAGAAAGTTGGACACGAGTTGGCGAAAGAGAACCGCAGCGCCACCTGAAGGCGGTCGGAGTGTCCAGTGGCTTTAACCTGCAAGTGGGCCGTTCCAGGTAACCGTTCATCCCGTTCTGACCCCGTTTCACTTTCTCTCGATGTGTGTCAGTCCTGCGATGTAAACAAACCGCCGTATCGTCGTCGTGACGCAGGAATCGATGAATCGATGCCTTTGTTGACGTCCGCCTCTTGTGTTCTGCTGCTATTTCGGTGACAGTGACGCCTCGCTGTGACGGGTGTCGCACGCGAATCTTTCGGGGTCAGGACGAGGCGTGAGTGGAATCCGCCACAAAGAAAAATCCGTGTGCCATGAATTATAGACGATTTGCATAGCTGTTTCTTTCTGCGGTCAATGGGGGCTCTGATACTCGGTCCAACAGGCTCTGGGTTCGAATCCCAGTTTTAGAGACCTCGGGGGCACGTCATCTTTAGGTGTGTGTGTGGATTTCACGAACCCGAGGTACCCTAGTGATCTATTCTTTTTCCATGGGGTTCACCGTAATAAAGGTAGTTAATAAACATCATGGGGTGCATGTTTAATAAGCATGGACCCCAGGATGCCCAAGCAATCTATATCTTTCTTCTCTCCATCCTTTCTTTTCACAATTACTTGACATTGACTTGTGTTTGGCGCAATTTGACCAAATGGCCTTTGCGCCATAAAACCCAAAACCAACCAACCATTCTGTTTACCTTGGCCTAGCCTGTTTTCTGTTTTGTTTCCTCCCTCTTTGTTGTCTTGTGTTTGGCACAGCTTGGCCAAATATGGCCCTTGAGCCATAAAACCCAAAGCCAACCAACCATTCTGTTTTACCCTGGCCTAGCCTGTTTTCTGTTTTGTTTCCTCCCTCGTTGTTGTCTTGTGTTTGGCACAGCTTGGCCAAACATGGCCCTTGAGCCATAAACCCCTAAAAAAACAAGCTTTAGGTTCGTATCTTGGTTTTAGCAAGGATGTTCATTGTGGTTTGGTTTGTCACTCGATGGTCATCTTTTGCGATACGAGGGCAAATTATACCGGGATCTACGACTTAAAGGATTTTCTGGATTATTACGAATATCCATGCCCGTACCGGGATTGAACATTGACAGAAGTTCAGAATCCATTTTAAGTCCCAGGTCCTAGTCTAATAAGTCCTCTAGTCGTCACTAGGGATGACTTTAGAGTTAGATGTGAACCTGGTAGGCGAGTGATTAGTGGTCCGGTCCTCGGTTCAACAGACTGGGCTCGAATCCTGCATTTGGCATGATGTTCGGTAGTGGTACGGTTTGTCAGTACTGACGTTTTCTGCAACACAAGGGCTAATTAAATCCGAGATCTAGGGCTTAAAGGCGATTTCCAACTAATACAAACATCCATGCCCAGACCAGGATTGAACCAAGTAGAGCTTCGATTGATTGTTTTTAGGTTTTATATCGCAAGGGCCATATTTGGTCAAGCTGCGCCAAACACAAGTAAAAAATATCGTGAAAGGGGGGAAAAGAGGGATTGGGAAATAGGGAGATGAAAGTAGCAAAAGATCGCTTGGGCATCCCGGGAGCGCGACCCCTCATGTATACTAAAGACAGTCAACCCCATAGGAAAAGAAAAGATCAATCGAATACCTCGGGTTCGTGAAGCCCGTATACATCCTCACTGAGATATGCTCCTAAGGACTCCATCATAGGATTCGGTTTAATTAAATCTGGTGTCGCAATTAATGATCGTAGAACGACACAACCGACTAATCTGGTCAGGGTTTTGTTTCTAAATAGGCTGGAATCGAGGACGTGTTCAGAGAGACCCAAGAGGCTCTAGCCCTCCCCGATATATCTCAGAGTTGAAAATAATCAGAAATGTTATCTTTTAGTTTAATAAGCGTAAATCGAAATTTCGATAATCACAGGTAAAATACATGGGGTTGTGTATGAAAACAGTTGTACTTTCCCTCATTCCTTGTATCTTCAGGGGCACATGACCTTTAGATATATACGGGCTACACGGACCCGAGGTACTCTAGTGATCTTTACAATTCCCATGGGGTTTACTGTCTGTAGTAAAATCGGGGGTAGCGCACGCGGGATATCCGAGCGATCTTTATTCTCTCCATCCTCTTTTCACAATTACTTGTATTGTGTGTGGCACAGCTTGGCCAAATACGGCACTTGCGCCATAAAACCCAAAACCTACAAACCAATCTGCTTTCATCTCACTACTCTATTCCCCAATTCCTCTGTTTTTCCCATTTCACGGCATTTTTACTTGACATTGTCTTGTGTTTGGCGCAGCTTGGCCAATACGGCCCATGCGCCATGAAATCAACCAACCCTCATTCTTTGAATTTATTTTAAAGTGGAAAGGATTGGTTGGTCTTGGGGGTTTTATGGCGCAAGGGCCGTATTTGGCCACGCTGCGCCAGACACAAGACATACAATATCAATAGACAGACACACAGATTGAAAGTTTTACTGACACGGAAGAAAGGTATACACCCAGGGAGGAATGCACCTGACAGGAATCAAACCTGCACCGCCTACAACTCGAAGGTTGCTAGGATACCCACTGAGCCACGACGGCCCCTAAAGTGGAATGGAAGCCAGGAAATATAGTAGGATGAAAGCAGAAAAAGATCGCTTCGGAATCCCTGGAGCACGACCCCCGAGTTTACTAGACAGTAAACCCCATAGTAAAAGAAAACATCACTTCAGTATCTCGGGGTACCCGTACAGAGATAAAGAAGTGCCCAGAGGGCTGACAGATAGGGGCTTCACATTCATATAAACTTCCACCCGATCAGGATCGATCTTGCAAGTCTTTCTTGCGTATCAAGAGACGTTTTACAGTAACAAACCAATTAATCAACTAATTGAAAAATTCCAGCGAGATGCCAAACATTGTATTAGCATTTCATAACCGCGGAGCAGTCACACTCGGCCTGTGAAGCTCGGCCATCACGGAAAGCGCTCGGCCGTCCTTTCGAGAACGGCTGGCGATGTGGAGCAGCGATTCTTTTTGTCGTGGCGAGTCATAAATCGCGGTTGGCGCGGACATTCGGATGCAGATTGCGGGTCCAAATAGGTTAAGCCTGCCCGCGCCCTTTGCCGCTCGCTCTCCAATAAAACAACTTTCCATGCAAATGCGCGTTTTGCGTCGCTTGGCTTCTCCTTCCTCGTGCTAATAACGTGGACGATCGGGGCGACGGATCTAGGGCAAGGCACGGGTCCTCGGAGCCAGTGGCGTCACCTAGGATGGGGCTGAGGGGATCGTAATGCCGAGATACTTCAACCCTCTAAGTGGTTTCGACGAGATATCTAACCCAGTCGGAGGAGCAACGTATTAGCAAACGGAGGGTTGCGAGTTCGAAACTCGATCCAGCCAAAGACCGTCGTGTACACGGGGCTGGTGCATATTAAATCTGTCGTGGCCTTAAAAGTCCTTACGTTGGCGTGTTATGGAAGTTTGGAGAGTGGGGTGCCAGCTCAGGTGTCGACCTCGTCATCTGACTGCTGTTCAAAATGGCGGTGTTGTCCTCGATCTTTCCCTTCGGGATTGATAATGGATCGTCATCAATAGCTCTTTGTGTTGCCCTTTGTGCGACGTTAATTCAGCTAGCTACCTACAACATCGGATATATGTTGTAGCGTTAGCTCTTGAACCACGGTCAGATGACGAGGTCAACATCTGAGCTAGGAAATCCTTTCTCCAAACTTCCACACTACGACAGTCTGAGGATATTTGCGGCCACGACAGATTTAAAGTGCACCAGCCTCCACGTACACGACGGTCTTTGATTGAACCTAGTTTCTAACTCGCAATCCTCAGGTTTCTAATCCGCTACACTTCCAATCGGTCTACCGCGAGATCCGTCTAGTTAGAAGCACAGCTGGGGCTTTTGGGATCTGGGACAAATGAGACTGGAGTCTGTCCCAAATAAAATTTACGAAAATTACGAAATGAAATAATTATGATAAAACATACAAGTCCGAACCACATTAATTTGTTAATATATTTTTGTTCCAATGTTTGAACAGGCTTACTAGCAAACGCTAGAGCTTTGCTTCTAGCTCCGTTATAACATACCAGTTCGAACTATAGTAATTTTGTTAATATATTTTTGTTCTAATATTTCAACAGGCTTCCTAGCAAACGCTAGAACTTTGTTAGTGGCTCTGTTATATAATAGTGGCTCCGTTATAATGTACAAGTTCGAACCATATTAATTTTGTTATTATATTTTTATTCCAATATTTGAACAGGCTTGCTAGCAAACGCACGAGCTTTGTTTGAAGCTCCGTTATATAATAGTGGCTCCGTTATAACATATAAGACCGAACCATATTAATTTGTTAATATATTTTTGTTCTAATGTTTGAACAGGCTTGCTAAGAAACGCCCGAGCTTAGTACGTTATAACGGCGCTAGTGGCTCCGTTATAACGTGCAAGTTCGAACCATATTAATTTTGTTGTTATATTTTTATTCCAATATTTCAACAGGCTTCCTAGCAAACGCACGAGCTTTGCTGCTAGCTCCGTTATATAATAGTGGCTCCGTTATAACATACCAGTTCGAACCATATTAATTTGTTAATATATTTTTGTTCCAATGCTTGAACAGGCTTGCTAGCAAACGCTAGAGCTTTGTTAGTGGCTCCGTTATATAATAATGGCTCCGTTATAACGTACAAGTTCGAACCACATTAATTTTGTTATTATATTTTTATTCCAATATTTGAATAGGCTTGTTAGCAAACGCACGAGCTTTGTTTGAAGCTCCGTTATATAATAGTGGCTCCGTTATAACATATAAGACCGAACCATATTAATATATTTTTGTTCCAATATTTGAACAGGCTTGCTAGCAAACGCCCGAACTTAATACGTTATAACGGAGCTAGTGGCTCCGTTATAATATACCAGTTCGAACCACATTAATTTTGTTATATTTTTGTTCCAATATTTCAACAGGCTTCCTAGCAAACGCACGAGCTTTGCTGCTAGCTCCGTTATATAATAGTGGCTCCGTTATAACATACCAGTTCGAACCATATTAATTTGTTAATATATTTTTGTTCCAATATTTGAACAGGCTTGCTAGCAAACGGCCGAGCTTAATACGTTATAACGGAGCTAGTGGCTCCGTTATAACGTGCAAGTTCGAACCATATTAATTTTGTTATTATATTTTTATTCCAATATTTGAATAGGCTTGTTAGCAAACGCACGAGCTTTGTTTGAAGCTCCATTATATAATAGTGGCTCCGTTATAACGTACAAGCTCGAACCATATTAATTTTGTTATTATATTTTTTTCCAATGCTTGAACAGGCTTGCTAGCAAACGCTAGAGCTTTGTTAGTGGCTACGTTATATAATAGTGGCTCCGTTATAACGTACAAGTCCAAACCACATTAATTTGTTAATATATTTTTGTTCCAATATATTTGAACAGGTTTGCTATCAAACGCACGAGCTTTGTTAATGGCTCCGTTAGCGTTTATTGTTGGGGGGGTCAACAGGGCCATCTCTGCAATTGCTTTCCAATAGCCCCTTTATCGAGAGCCGCGTAATGTCCACAAGACGGGATGCTGCCGGATCTGCATCCTCTTTACGAAGCTTTAGTAACACCTTGTCCTTTTTGTGTGTGATCACAACACACGAGGTTTGTCCGATTTCGGTCTGGCCGTGGGCCGATAAGCTAATGAGGGCGACTTCCGGCGAGACCATAAAGCACGGGAACTTCCTCCTCCGAGAAAGTGGGACTCCGGCCTTGGCATTTGCGCGCAGGAAGCACTTAATCTCGCCCCTGCCAATTCCATGCCCGATTTCTTTCTATTTTAATTGAGCTGCCTTATTAATAAGGCGGCGGCGGTGCTCTTCAAAAAAGACTCCTCTGTTCAGAGGCGTGAGCACCCGAGATACTATGGTGATCTCTGTTTCTCGATGGGGTTTAGTAAACTGTCTTTAGAAAACACGGGGGTCGCGCTCACGAGTTACCCCAAACGATCTTTTTCTACTTTAATCCCACTACTCAATCTCATCTGACCGAGGTTCAAAATTATGTGGTGTTTTCTTCGGATCTTTTGATCCCGGACCATCGCCAATAGCCGTTGTGTTGCTCCAGTGCGACGTTAATTCAAAAACTAACTTAGGCACCCACTATACATTCGGTAGGAACGTTACGCATGTACAGAGTATGGGGATTGAAATGTAGAGAGTAGGTTGATCTGACTCAATAAGTCACATTACCAATATATCAGATTGTAGGTAAGTAATTTAATTAACGTCTCACTGGAGCAACACAACGGGCTATTGACGACGGTCTGGGAACCACCCCCGAAGGGAACGATCCGAGTACAACACCATGTAATTTTGAACCACGGTCAGATGACGAAAAGTTATCTGCCTGGTATTTGGAGCAGTTTGGTGAAATATGATCCTTGTGCCATAAAAAAAACTCATGCAACCAACTCCTCGAATCCCTAGGTGATAAGATGCTTTTCATATAAGGTGATAGGTCTTCACCCATAAATTTATTTTTCAAGACGGAAACATTCTGTGCGCTTCAAAAGGCTAAAATTGCAGGTCTGGGCCCAATCGAAATAAGACATTGCGTCATAGTGAGAAAAGTTCCTTCCAGAGCTTTTCTGTCTATTGATCCGTCGCTAATTGTGTTCAGTTATTGGAAAGTTCTGGAACGATATTCGGTGGGCGTCCTTCCTTTTCTCCCTCCCTCCCTTCTCCGTTCCTTGCACGCTATCTCAAACACGCGGGTTTGTTTACTACCAAACTTCCAAGATGAAATCGTGTAACAGTTACGCCTCTTCGAATCGACCACCTACCGTTCCACGAGAAAGGGGTCTTTCAGAGGGGTGGTCCCCAGCAGCACAGAAGGAGCAAAAATACCTAACTCAAAAATTGCTCAACCCGAAACAACGAAACTGACGAAAAATATTTCAACTTATGATTGACTCCAAAATTGTATCTGGAAGAGTGGCGGATTGGCAAATGGAAGGTTGCAAGTTCGAAACCCGATCCAACCAAACACCGTCGAGGGCTGGTGCGTGTTAAATCTGTCGTGACCTCAAATGTCCTCATGTTGTCGTGGTGTTTTGGAGTCAATCATGAAGTTGAAATATTTTTCGTCAATTGCGTTGTTTTAATTGTTTCGGATTGAGCAATTTTTGAGTTGGATATTTTTGTTCCTTCTGTGCTGCTGGGGACCACCCCTCTGAAAGACCCCTTTCTCGTGGAATGGTAGGTGGTCGATTTGGAGAGGCGTAACTGTTACACGATTTCATCTTGGAAGTTTAAGAGAGTGGGGTGCCAGCTCAGGTGTTCACCTCGTCATGGTTCAAAATTACGCGATATTGTCCTCGGAACTTTCCATTCGGGTTTGATCCCGGACCGTCGCCAATAGCCCATTGTGTTGCTCCAGTGCGACGGTAATTAAGATACTAACCTATACCCACTTTTATAGAAATTTTTTAGTATTTATAGAATTATTTTATTAATTATTAGCTGAATTACCCGGCGTTGTTCGGGTTGAATTGTTTATAATTCATCGTAATATTACTCAATATTATTCCTATGTATATTTCGAATTGTTTTTAGCCCCCTTGCAGACCCAGGATAAATCGAACGGGGTTAATATACAGGGTGAGTCTAAATTGTTTTTACAAAATAAGAGGGGTGATAGTACCCATCCAGGACGAGCAATAATTACCATGGAACATAGGTCGCATTCCACTCTAAGAGGCAGAAAAGAGTAAAGTCGAAACGCGTCGAGCATGAACAAGTCATCGCCTCTGATGTCGTTTTGTACCTGCCTACGTAGCATATCTCCTAAGCAAGATGGATTGGACGTGGCGGACCTGTGGCTTGGCCTCCTCGCTCACCGGATCTCAACCCACTGGACTTTTTCTTCTGTGGGTACATGAAATCTTTAGTGTACCAGACGCCTGTGGACTCGGCTGAAGATCTCGTAGCGAGAATCGGTGTTGCCGCAGACAAAATTAACACACCACCAGGAATCTTCGAGAGCCAGTCATTCCTTCGTCGGTGTGAACTGTGCAACGACACGCGTGGCCGCCACTTTGGGCACTTGCTGTGAGTTTTTCTCTGATTAATAAATCAGATTGTGCAACTTTTGGTGTTGTTCATTCGCTTTCCCAACACTGTTGTAAGTTCATGTTGAAATTCTTATTTGACTCTTTTCTGCCTCTCAGAGTGGAATGCGACCCTATGTTTCATGGTGATTATTGCTCGTCTGGATGGGTACTATCACCCCTCTTATTTTGTAAAAACAATTTAGACTCACCCTGTATATCCTATGTGTCCCGCAGGATGAATGTACCAAATACAGGATGAATGTACCAAATTTAGTGTGAATGGATCTGACATTGATGAATACGCAATGTTATTCCTATGAGGATTTTGAATTGTCTTTAGCCCCTGTACCATATCGACGATTAAAAAAAAGACCACTTTCTATAAAAATCTACCTTTCAATAATAAAGCTACAGTTCAAGAATTTACAGACGGGATACATGAACGATATGGTACTGAGCGATTTTCAGCGCAACCGAACCCATCTCGATTGCACCATACGCTAAGATTTAAAAAAAAAAACACCAAAGTCATCTTGAGAGGCATCCTGTAGATGTTAACTCTGACGTCATCTGCACAGCCAGACCGGTAGAGAGCGCCCCCTAGCAACTGCTCTGTCCAGGATGACGGGACGTTACTCCCCTCTGCACACCCGAGACAAATAGAACCAGTACAAATGGTCATCTGCCCTCTCAACAGAGCCGCACTCGAACGAGAGTTGCTGAATCCGGTGTCACTCAGAACGCACGTGAACGCTGGCAATGAGTGAATGATCAACTCTCACGGCTGTAACGTATACAATGTTTCAGTAACGCTTCTCACGGGACATAAAGAGATAAAGTTCTTCCAAAGTGTGGAAAGATGGTAAAGAGATACCGAATCAGAATGCGTCTTTCTGGGTGCATCTCCTTCGGTCCTGATAACAGAACTCCACGAATTCAATGAACGATCGAACTGCGCCTCTCATGAGCTGCTGTCCGACCAAACGATAATCACAAGCGGTCGTCACTAGTTTTGGAGGAGGATGTTGACCGATACATCTCTGCGGAGGTCCGAAAAGTGAGGCCCCGATGACATTGGAAGAATCCATTTGTAGAAAGGAGGTTGAGCTTGCCATACGGCGATCTTTGGTGATTTGTTTCTCCAACTTGTAATCGCTGTTATCCGTACTGCCTTCTCCTTTAGGTGCGTAGGGCCGCGGTAGCCCGGTTGGAAGGTATTGCAATTAATTGACGTCGTACTAGAGCAAAACAACGGGTTATTGATGACGGACCGGGAACGAGGTCCGAGGACAACACCACGTAATTTTGAATCACGGTCAGATGACGAGCCCGGTTGGCAGAGATTAGGAAACGAACGAGTTCGAATCCAACCAAAGACCGTCAAAGGGGGATAATGCTCGTTAAATCTGTCATGGCCTCAAATGTCCTCACTTTGGCGTGGTGTGGAGTTTTGAGAGAGGAGTGCCCCAGTTCAGTGTTGACCTCGTCATCTGACCGTGGTTCAAAATCACGAGGATTTCTCCTTGGATCTTTCGTTTCGGGACTCGCCAATAGCCCGATGTGATGTTCCAATGCGACATTAATTAACTACCTTCCTACCTTTGTTGGTGAAATTATATTTTTTCCTCGCTTTATTGCACTATTTTGTATCAGCTTTTATGATATACTGTTCTTAATTTTTAATTACTTCTCTTCCAATCATTTTTTGCTACAATGGACTTCAATGTTTTATGCGACAACTTGAAAAGCAATGCTCAATAATAAATCACATGGCGATTACGTCACATGGAGAGCCAGAATTTCGATGATTTTGCACCTTTTTTAGTATGACTAGCATTTAAGTGAATAGAAATGTGCTTTATAAGTAGCTAGATTAATTTAAGTGTCTTTGCTAGGGCATTTTTCACGATTTTTACGCAAGATGGCCATTTTCGTCAGGTTTTTCGGTCATTTTAAAACATTTTTGGGTCACTATTTTGGGGTTTTCCAGGAAAAAGGCAATTCTTGAATGAATTACCGTAAACATCTTTTATATCTGTCATGGAAAATCTAAGATACACTGAGGTGCAGAAACGGATGACAGCAAGCATGTGAACAGCATTTTTACAAGCCCTCATTTTGACAGCAGGACACTTGCAGTTTCACAGCAAATGCGACCACCAACGGTATAATGCACACTTGACAGCATCGACGCATGGATTTACCGCACATGTTCATACATTCCATACCTTTCGCGGATCTTCGCCGCAACAGCTTCGGAGTCAATGGGGATCTCGTACGCGATGCCTTCGAGGTATCTTCGCAGGAAGAAATCAATGCGTGATGAATCGGGTGATGGTGGTGGCCAAGCGCCGGTCCACCCCGGCCAATCCATCGAGTCCTTGCGGACGTACATCCCGCGTGGAAACGGTACAATATTGTATTCCCACCTATCCTTCAAGTTTGTACAGGAAATTTCGAAACGTTCTATATAAATATTCGATGTTTATTAATGTTGGAAAAGAGTAACGGATTAGCAATTGGAGGGTTACGAGTTCGAATCCAACCAAATACCGTCGTGTGCAAAGAGGGCTGGTTCACTTTAAATCTGTCTTGATCTCAAATGTCCTCACGCCGTGGTGTGGAAGTTTGCAGAGTGGGGTGCCAGCTCAAGTGTGACCTCGTCATCTGAAACCGTGCTTCAAACTTACGTGGTAGTGTTGTCTTCGCATTTTTCTCTTCGAGTTTGATCCCGGACCGTCGCCAGAAGCCTGTTGTGTTGCTCCAGTGCGACGTTAATTAAATACCTACCTATTAATGTTTCTAAAGGTATATAAACCTCCTCTCATATTTGACATTCGGTTGTCTAGAAGTCCTCTGTGGGGGTGTAAAACATAAGGCCACCTTTAAAAAACTTTAAATCTAAAATTTTGAAATGGCAAAATACATTCTTATTAAGGTCTTCACCGATAGTTTTTTAAGCTGTTTTTAGCACAGTGACCTTCAAAGGGTTGAACCGTTACGAAGAGCACTCCTATGAGCGACCACGGTGCGTGGTCGCCTTAGACAGGTTTTACTGTTTGATATTTACAAATTTCCGCGCGAGGAGCTCCGGAGAAGAGCCCGGTTGCTAGGCAGCGGATCGCTGACGTGGGCCGAGTCTGTTTACATCCCGAAAGACGCATTTTTGACAGCCCTTGCGACACTCGCTCAAAAGTTCAGGCTCTACGGAGAAGCGGCGATTTATTTAGGGACGACCTTTACTACGGTTGTGTGGTAATGGACGGACTCTCGAATCGATTCCGTCCTCTATCACTTGATCACTGTGTTGGGAAGTTGTTGCCTGCAAACGCAGTTTTTTCCCCTGAAAACGCTTTTGTTTTGAGTCGAGGTTTTTAATGAGTGATGTCTTTTCGACTCAATGCGTAATACGCTGTTGTTTTATTTAAACATTTAGCGAATGTTTTCAAGAGTTTTTTTATGTAAGAGAGCGAGCCTCCGATATGTTTTGATCGTTCTCCGATCTTTCCCCTCGGCTTTGATCGCGGACCGTCGTGTTGCTCCATAGCCCGTTGTGTTGCTCCATAGCCCTTTGTGTTGCCCCATAGCCCGTTGTGTTGCTCCATAGCCCTTTGTGTTGCTCCATAGCCCGTCCTGTTGCTCCATAGCCCGTCCTGTTGCTCCATAGCCCTTTGTGTTGCTCCATAGCCCTTTGTGTTGCTCCATAGCCCGTCCTGTTGCTCCATAGCCCTTTGTGTTGCCCCATAGCCCGTTGTGTTGCTGCATAGCCCTTTGTGTTGCTCCATAGCCCTTTGTGTTGCTCCATAGCCCGTTGTGTTGCTCCATAGCCCTTTGTGTTGCTCCATAGCCCGTTGTGTTGCCCCATAGCCCGTTGTGTTGCTCCATAGCCCTTTGTGTTGCCCCATAGCCCGTTGTGTTGCTCGATAGCCCTTTGTGTTGCCCCATAGCCCGTTGTGTTGCTCCATAGCCCTTTGTGTTGCTCCATAGCCCTTTGTGTTGCCCCATAGCCCGTTGTGTTGCTCCATAGCCCTTTGTGTTGCTCCATAGCCCGCTGTGTTGCTACATAGTCCTTTGTGTTGCTCCATAGCCCGTCGTGTTGCTCCATAGCCCGTCGTGTTGCTCCATAGCCCGTCGTGTTGTCCATAGCCCGTCGTGTTGCTCCATAGCCCGTCGTGTTGCTCCAGTGCGACGTTAATTAAAATACCGAAACTTTTTGTAGACGCATTTGCGTATACTTCAACACGAGCTCGACATTCTTGGTGTGATCCTTTTCGCGTTGGAGCCGCAGTAGCGCGATTGGAAGGGTAACGGACGTGCAACCGGAGGGTTGCGAGTTCGAATCCAACCAAAGACCGTCGTGTACAAAGGGGATGCACGTTAAATCTGTCGTACCTCAAATATCTTCACGTTGGTGTGGAAGTTTCGAGAGTGGGCTGCCAGCTCAGGTGTTGGCCTCGTCATCTGACCGTGATTTAAATGACGAGGCGTTGCCCTCGGATTTGTCTTTTAGGGATGGATTCCGGACAGTCGCCAATAGCCCGATGTGTTGCTCCAATGCCGACGTTAATTAAATACCTACCTACCTACCTTTAGAATTGGAAACTCAAAGGTTATCTATTTCAACTGTTCCCGTTGGTCCTCTTGCCATTGCGAAATTTCGCTTCTACAGACATAGTCAAGTTATTGGGTTGAATTTCTTCATCAGACTCAGCCCCAAAAGTAAATAGGAGAGTCAATTATAAATGTATTATGGACGGGTTGCTTCGTCCTTTGGTTTTAATGGATTGGAGGCGGGAGTTCTCATCATTTTAAGCAATTTAATTGGGATATAAGCATTTACATGTGAAACTATATACAGATGAAAATTAAAGCTATTGGGTGATTGCAAATTAGCCAGTTCCTGAGCTACATCTTAACCGTCTTCATCTTTTACTAGCTCTGCCCCTTCTCTACGTAGGTGTTTGCGACTTGGGCGTTGGCTGATCATCATTGGTTGATTTCATCCAATGGCTGGCTGCAACGTTGCTGCTGGGGGTCTGGATGATGCTCTCTGGTTGCGTCTTTCGGAATGTCACATGGCTGACGCAAGAGTCTTCGTGATTGCGTATACCTGATGTTACACTCGGCCATCGACCCTGCAGGACCTCCTGCACAGCTAGGTGTCTGAAAATACAAAAAGAAACGGAAAGAGAGAGGAAAAACAAAAGAAATGCAGCAGTGAGCATATTTGGGATGCTCCGGCACATCGAGAAAGTTCGTCTTCAGAAAAGTCGTCTTTTGCAACTTTACTTCAAAGCTGCGTACTTTTCTCGTCTTTGGAAGGTGTCGTCTTATATTGTGATCTTCTTTTGTCTTGGCAGTCGTCTTAAAGAAAGATGCGTCTTAGGCGTCTTTTCCTCTCAATTTTCCCTTTCGTCCTGTCGCATCATATTCGTCTTTGGGGAGAAGATCTCATCATGAGGGTTGAAGAAGTTTGTTGAAAATGGAAACGATGGAAGTAGCGAGGAACTAGCATTAAGTAAGAATACAAAATGAATAATGATGAAAAGTGAAATTCAAATGAAGAAGTAAAAATGTCAATTCAGTTCAGTTGCTTGACCAAAATTTGATGAGGTCAGCAGAAGTGGATGTTGTGTTGGGTCCTTCGTGGGAACCGATTTTTCGTACGTCGTACCGATCGTTTGGTAGAACATGTGTAATTTCATACGGGCCGTAAAATTTAGGTCTTAGTTTCAGGCCTGTCCCAAATTGGGTTCGTTGTATAGCAATACGGTCACCAATTTTATACGATGTGGGTTGTTTTCTGCGTTTATTGTAGTGCTTCTTGTTAGTTTCTTGTACTTTCAAAATGTTTTTCTTGGCTGTGTTACGTAGTTCGTTTTTGTCGTCAATAGTAGTTTGTAAGTATTCTTGTTCTAGAATTTGTTTGATTTTATGATCAGTTTTATTCTTCATTTTTATGCCAATAAGTAACTCGAATGGAGTGTATTGAGTTGTTGTTGAAGTGGTACTGTTTATAATGCGTTGAACGTGTGGAACATGTGTGTACCATTTAGTTGGATCATCGATACTAAGCTTGGAAAGAACAGGGATTAACGTTTGGTGCATACGTTCAATTTGACCATTTCCGCGGGGAACACCAGTGGTTATGTGTTTTAGTTCAATGTTTTCGTCACGGCAATACGTTTCAAAGTCATTTGAAGTAAAAGCACTTCCTCTATCGGTGATAATACGTGAAGGGTTGCCGAAATTGGTTTGTTGCACAGTTAATTTTTCAATGGCTGTTTTAGCTGATGTCGTCTTAACTGGATAGATCCAAAGAAATTTTGTAAAGGCGTCTACTACGGTGAAAAGGTATTGATATTGTTTGTTGGTGGACGGGAGAGGTCCAAGAAAATCTATATGGTACGTGTCCAAAGG
This sequence comes from Meta bourneti, assembly GCA_933210815.1. Taxonomy (NCBI): domain Eukaryota; kingdom Metazoa; phylum Arthropoda; class Arachnida; order Araneae; family Tetragnathidae; genus Meta; species Meta bourneti. The sequence goes on from OW119925.1 coordinate 102,324,130, forward strand.
AACGTTACCTTTGGGGATGGGATGAAGAAATCCTTCAGATTTTCCCTTCTTTCTTGAGGAAAGAATACACGGTATGCAGTTGGAAATTACATTTTCAACTATTTTCCTTAAATTAGGAATAAAAAAATCTTTTTTAACGAGTGTCTCTGTTTTGTTGATAGCGAAGTGTCCTTGTGAGTGCGTGGTTTGCACTATCTCATGTTGCATAGACTGTGGTAGAACTATAAGTTCTTGGTCGTCTACAATTTTGTAAAGCACGTCGTTTTTCACAATAAAATCATTCATTGGTGTGTGTGGCAAGACTTTCTTGATGCTTGAAATGAACGCGTCTTGATTTTGTGCATCAGCGATCTTTGGTGTGATGGAGTCTTGTGAAAGGATCATGACTGGATAACGACTTAGTGCGTCAACATGTTTCATTTGTGTAGCGGGTCGGTGAACGACTTCATAATCAAAATCTTGGAGAAAAATGACCCATCTGGCGATTTTTGGTGTTAAATCTTTCTTGTGCATCGTTTTTTGGAATGCAGCACAGTCAGTGATGATTTTGAACTTTGTTCCAAGGAGATAAGTCCTAAACTTCTTAAGCGCTTCTATAACTGCAAGTACTTCAAGTTCATAGCTTGAATATTTGGCTTGTTGTGGTGTAGTTTTTTTACTCATATAGTGGATGGGATAAAAGTTTCCGTCATCAGATTGCTGTAAGAGAACACCTCCAAATCCATGTGAGCTAGCATCAGTGTGTAATTCTAGAGTAGAATCGCGGTTGTAAATGTGTAGAACTGGGTTTTGCGAAAGTTTTTGTTTGAGAGTCTGGAACGCTTCTTTTTGTTGGGAACCAAAGTGAAAAGGAGTGGATTTCCTTAACAAATCACTCAGTGGTTTGGCGATTATAGAATAATTTTGAATAAATTTCCTGAAATAGCCGGTTAGGCCTAGAAAACTTTGCACTTGTTTTTCGGTGTTAGGCACAGGAAAATTCTGGACAGCTTGAGTCTTAGAAGGTGAAGGTTGAATTGTTCCTTTCTCAAGGACGTGTCCTAAAAATTCAATTTTTCTTTGCAAGAAGTTGCACTTTTTTAGATTGAGCTTAAGGCCATATTCAGAGGCAACTGTCAAAACACGTTTGAGTTTGGCGATACCTTCAGCCTCGTCTTTCGATGGAATGATGATGTCGTCAAGGTAAATGACGAGTGTGTTGTCATTTAATAAATCTCGGAAAACAGTGTTAATAAAACGTTGGAAAATTCCAGGACTTGAACTCAAACCAAATGGACATTTTAAAAATTCAAACTGTCCATCTGAAGTGACAAAGGATGTGTATTTAGAGCTCGAAGGGTCTACATCTACATGGAAGAAAGCATTTTTAAGATCTAAATTTGTGAAAACGTGTGACTGTTCAAGTCTGTCTAACACATCACAAATGACAGGGAGTGGATACCTATCTCTAATAATCTTTTTGTTAAGTTGTCTGTAATCAATACATAAACGATAAGAACCAGGTTTCTTCTTACATAGAACAACATTTGAAGCATATTCTGAATAACTATGTTTAATTATACCATCTTTTAACCATTCTTGTATTTGTTCACGAACGATTTGTTGTTCAGTGAAGGGTAAACGTCTCGGACGATGGCATACAGGAATGTCATCAGAGAGGACAATGCTCATCTTGATATCAGTGCTTTTTACTTTGTGTGGAGTGTAGTCCTTAATCATATTGTGTAACTCAATCTTGTGCTCAGCATTGAGAACATGACTCAAATCAATGAGTTCAGTGTTGACCAAATTAATGAGCAGATTTGGTTCATCTTTGATCAATTTAACTCCAGTCTTCCCAATTGAAAAGTTAGCTTGCTGAATACAGTCATTTCCGAAAATAAGTGGAAAAGGTATACAGTCATCACGAACAACGTGTATGTGTGACTGAAATGAAGTGTTGTCAATTATGATTGAACCTTGAAAAAATCCAATAGGGTAAATTCTTTGTTTTCCAATACCAGTGAAAGTTATTTGCGAAGGGTATAGCGATGGGGATGCAATTTTTTTATACCACGTTTCCTGTAAAATAGTGGCTTGCGAACCTGTATCTACAAGGGCATCTAAGAGAACATCGTTAATTTTAACTTCAATTTGCATAGAGTTCAATGTTGGACCCACGTTAAGAGTAACTGAGTTAACGGTGTGGTCAGCTGGAGGTTTAGATTTCGATGAAGCTGAGAATGTGTTTTTTGGGCAAGCGTCACTTTTATGTCCCCAAGAATTACAACTAAAGCATTTCGGAGATCTAGATGGACAAGCACTTGATTTGTGGTTCCGACGGCCACAGTTAAAGCAGATTATCTGATTTCGAGTACTGTGTGGTTTATGCTCAAAATTTTGGTTACCCTTCTCAAAATTTCGTTTATTATCTTGCAATTGTCTGACATCTCTATGGCGTTCATTTGAAATGCAAGAAAAATTCTCATTGTAACTCTTATCTTGTTGGTAAAGTCTTTCAAATATTCGTAACTTTTCTTTGAATTCGGGAAATGTCTTACACCCATAAAGTATTATTTTGTTATTTGCAGAACTAGGAATTCCATTAATAACATAATCAAAAATAGAAGATGCATCAATATTTGCACGTGAGCCAATTTCTCTCATATCAATTAAATAATCACTTAATGACTCATTATACTTTAAACGCCTTTGTTGCAACATTTTATGGACATCTGCGCTATTAAGTTTTGTTGAAAATTCCTCGAGTAAACTCTGTTTTAAAGAATTCCATGTCACAATACCATGTAAGGATTGAACATATTTAAGGGCTGAAGAAGAAAGACATCTTTTGCAAAAAATTATTCGGTGAGAATTATTGACAATTCCGTTCAGAAAAAATATTTCCTCGAGGTCGTTTAGCCATAATTCAATTCCAAATGCATCGGATGTTCCGTGGAACTTTGGAATGGAATTAGCCAAGTCCTGAAATCCTATATGAACGAATCCACTGGCACCAGCGAAAGGAGTTGGTGCGAAAGTTTGTTTAGTCTCTGCGGGCGAGAAAAAAGGATCTGGGATGTGACCTTCAGAAGCAGCTGAGGAAAACAAATTTCGGTGATAGACGTTGTGTGGTGAATCATGGTCTTCAGCTATTGTTTCGTTTCTCACGATTGGAGAATTAACGCGTTGATTTGGATCGTTCGGCTGACCGATGTATGTTGATGCGTTCTGAGCTAGATCGTCTGGTATACTTCTGGTTTCAACACGAGAGGGAGGAAAGAGATGAGAGTCTATCGGATCCGTTTCCTGCTCTTCAAAATCCGACTCAATTTCTGTTGTTGATTTGAGCAGCTCGAAATCCTTTAGACTGTCGTCAATTGCATTTAACAGCTGTTTGGGTGAGCCGTTACAATTCAAACCCAAAAAATCACATACGAGAATTAAATCGGTATGCTTTAAAGATGTTAAAATTTCCTTCTCGGATTCCTCTGATCTCGTAAATTCAGGGTCAAATCCAGAAAACAGTCGTAAGTTTTTCCGATTCATTCGGTCGCCAAAAGAGTTAAAAATTACGAAATGCAACATCTTAATTACTTTTGTTTTGGCATTCGTTAAGCCCTTGGAGATAAATGGAATTTCATTGAGAGTGAGAGTCGTCATTGTGGTGAATACTAAAATTCCAAACAAAAAAATGAGGTTGTACTCACAGATGTGACGAAGATGATATCTGATGGTAATCCAAATTTTTTGGCTGATAGCCCACTAGATATTTCGACAGGAAGGCAGTTTCGTCAGAGGCGTTTTCTGGTCCAGGACATCGATGCTGTATTGTCTTCAAATCCGTCTTGTGGTGACCTGGCCGTACTGGCTTGAAGTTGCGTCGTGTAACTGTCGTGTCTCCGCCGTCGTCTTCCTTCAATCTTAAGCAATCGTTGTGGTTTCCGGCATCTTCCGTGTTGGTTCAGGCATCATCTTTGGTGGCTGGCATCGTCTTAGGTGGTTCAGGTATCGTCTTAGGTGGTTCAGGCATCATCTTTGGTGGTTGGCATCGTCTTAGGTGGTTCAGGCATCATCTGTCGTGGTTGGCATCGGTATTATGGAGTTAGTCCGAGCTCTCATTTATAATGGAGTGGTCCGAGCCCCCATGTATTATGGACGGGTTGCTTCGTCCTTTGGTTTTAATGGATTGGAGGCGGGAGTTCTCATCATTTTAAGCAATTTAATTGGGATATAAGCATTTACATGTGAAACTATATACAGATGAAAATTAAAGCTATTGGGTGATTGCAAATTAGCCAGTTCCTGAGCTACATCTTAACCGTCTTCATCTTTTACTAGCTCTGCCCCTTCTCTACGTAGGTGTTTGCGACTTGGGCGTTGGCTGATCATCATTGGTTGATTTCATCCAATGGCTGGCTGCAACGTTGCTGCTGGGGGTCTGGATGATGCTCTCTGGTTGCGTCTTTCGGAATGTCACATGGCTGACGCAAGAGTCTTCGTGATTGCGTATACCTGATGTTACATAAATGATCAGTACATATAAAAATACTTCATCGAATCGCAAGATAGGAAATGCGCGATATAATTAGAATTTACGCCTTTTCTATACTCTCGGTGCATCGCGAAATATAGTGGGTTCGCCCTCTGCGCTAGTAACCTGCGTGTTGTAAGCGGCGCAGGTACGAAACCTCCCTGTGTGTATTTCTTCTGTGTTAGTAGAACTGAGTGTGTATATCCATTACTTGACGTTGTCTGTCTTGTGTTTGGCGCAGCTTGGCCAAATACGACCCTTGCGCCATAAAACCCAGTCAACCTTGTCCTCTAGAATCGCCATATATTAAGGTTATTACCAGTGAGCAATCAATTACTTTTTCCAATAAAACACCCTCGCCAGGAATATCAAACCCTAGGGCCCGACCCTATTGAGGCCCCCAGTATATTTTAATGGTTGGGTCCCGGTCCCCCTTAATAAGGGATAAATATTTCTACCACGACTTTACAGGGTGAGTCTAAATTGTTTTTACAAAATAAGAGGGGTGATAGTACCCATCCAGGACGAGCAATAATTACCATAGAACATAGGGTCGCATTCCACTCTGAGAGGCAGAAAAGAGTAAAGTCGAAACGCGTCGAGCATGAACAAGTCATCGCCTCTGATGTCAGCACACTTTTCCAGCACGGTCCGGCACTTCTTGTATGCCACATATCCCGCACGATGGATCGGATGTGGCGGACCTGTGGCTTGGCCTCCTCGTTCACCGGACCTCAACCCACTGGACTTTTTCTTCTGGGGGCACATGAAATCTTTAGTGTACCAGAAGCCTGTGGACTCGGCTGAAGATCTCGTAGCGAGAATCGGTGTTGCCGCAGACAAAATTAACACAACACCAGGAATCTTCGAGAGAGAAGTCATTCCTTCGCCGGTGTGAACTGTGCAACGACACTCGCCACTTTGAGCACTTGCTATGAGTTTTTCTCTGGTCAATCAATCAGATTGTGCAACTTTTGGTATCGTTCATTCGCTTTCCCAACACTGTTGTAAGTTCAAGTTGAAATTCTAATTTGACTCTTTACTGCCTCTCAAAGTGGAATGCGACCCTATGTTCCATGGTAATTGTTGCTCGTCTGGATGGGTACTATCACCCCTCTTATTTTGTATAAACAATTTAGACTCACCTTGTATATGTAAATTCAACTACCTATCTACCGTTGTGAATGTTCATCGTTGCGATTTAAAAATCTGGTAGGGCAGTGCTAGCTCAATTGGAAGAGCAACGTATTTGCAACCGGAGGGTTACGAATTCAAAACTCGGTCCAGCCCAAGACCGTCATGTTCACGGGGACTGGGGCACGTTAAATCAGTCGTGGCCTCAAATGTCCTCACGTTGGCGTGGTATGGACATTTGGAGAGCGGAGTGCCAGCTCAGGTGTTGACCTTGTCATCTGTCCCTGGTTCGAAATGACGAGGTGTTATCCTCGGATCATTGGGATGGATCCTTGACCTCCAATAGCCCGTTACGAGGTCAATTAAAATACCCACCTACCTACACTCCAGAGACGGCAATTTAAAGTTTTATTGCTCTCTAGATTCCAAATGCAAGTAGTTTAAAATTCTTTGTGTGATAAATAATTCCCTTAATTTTATTTTGTCTGCTTCTGTGCTCAAATCATTAGGTCGAGTACCCTACAGCACAAGTTTCGCACATCAATTTTGGCTGCTTCTGTGCTCAAATCATTAGGTCGAGTACCTTACAGCACGTTTCGCACATCAGTTCGTTAATTTTTTTATTTCCCTAGTTTATTTGAACGGTGATATTTAAAGAGATAATCTTACTCTCAGGGTGAAGGTTAAAAGCTGAACTTCGAATACGAATGGGGGGATTCAATATTATTGGATTGAATCCCTTTTCCAAATATCGGAAACTGATGCACCAAAGCAGGAGCGTCACAAATAAACCTAAAGTGAAAATAAGAAGAGGAAAGCAACAAAGAAGCGTTTCGAAGAAACACTAAGTGTTTTTTATCCTAGATAAGAACACTTGTAGCAACTGGATGTGTTCTAAATATCCCCCTTATCAACTGCAGCTCCTTGTGAAACTATTTATGGATGTTTATTAAGAAAGCTGCGCTTTCGATTTCGTAGTGACTATTTATTTGGTCTCATATCCATGTCTTTACCATCTAAGGTTTACTGATTTAAAATCGCTGTCGCTTATTTGTGCGAATCGACTTTCAAAGTTTATCTGGTTTGTTTTTCATGTATTAGATTCGTATCTGTTTACGGTATAGTGAAAGAGAAATAAAGTGTTTTTCTGTGGGAATTAAGTTTTGGTTGTTGCTATGGGGTCATCCGAAATCGATCACGTTCCCTTGCAGTTGAATGTGCGACATGCCTCTCTCTCTCCATATAACTCATTTCACGTTGGCGTGGTGTGGAAGTTTGGAGAGTGGGGTGCCAGCTCAGGTGTTGCCTCGTCATCTGAACGTGGTTCAAAATTAAGTGGTGTTGTGTTCGGATCTTTCCCTTTGGGATTGATCCCGAACCGTCGCCAATAGCCCGTTGTGTTGCTCCAGTGAGACGTAAACTCAACTACCTACCAAGCCCTGAATTGGCCCTTTAACACGAATTAGTTGTGCAACTCAGTTTCACTTCATTTAGCTTCATGAATAAAAAAAAATTTCGACTTTAATTGAATACTAAACAATAAATGAATTCATTGAAAAGGGTAGCCGTGGGTCTGAGTTTTCCTACTGCGTTAGCAACTTGCGTGTTGTAGTCGGCGCAAGTTCAATTCGTCCCTAGTATAATCCTCTCATCTATGTCAGTAAAGATTTCCTCGTGTGTATATTCATTTACTTACCGTTGTTTGGCGCAGCTTGGCCAAATATGGCCTTTACGCCATACAACTTAAACCAACCAACCATTAAACAGATGCTAATAAATAAATGCAGTTGTCAAAAGACAGTACAGAATAAGTAACAAATGCGAAATTCAAAATCGTGATAGCTTTTCCCTAGATTAAAAGTAAAGAAATTTTAAAATCACAGCTTAAATTCGGTAAATGGTAATGTTGATTTTTTAAATTTATTAAAAAGGTTAAATAAAAATAAAGTTGTAAAGTAAAAAATACGAAAGGACGTTGAAAATAAGTAGCAAATCCAAAATTTAAAACCGTAGAGTTTTTCGACATACCAAGGGTGCCAAATATTGACAAAAATATGGCTTATATGGCTTAAACTTTATTTCGATCAAAACTTTCTTACAACAATCTTACGACAAACAATAATTAATTGTATCCGTGCGAATTTAACAAGTGCTTTTGAACTCAAAATTTCAAAGAAGCAGATTGTGAACAGAAGTTAAAAAATAACGGTTTTTCCATATGGGCTATATATCGCTGTCCGATATAAAAGATGTTATAATTTTAACCCCTTTTATATCGCACACAACAATCTTACGACAAACAATAATTAATTGTGCTCGTGCGAATTTTTTTAAACAGGTGCTTTTGAACTCAAAATTCCACAGAAACAGATTGTGAACAGAAGTTAAAAAAGAACGGTTTTGGCATATGGGCGATATATCGCTGTGTGCGATATAAAAGGGGTTAAAATAACTTTTAAATTGGGTGAGTGTAGATCTATCACACTTCCCTACACACTCTACACTCATAAACTAATAAATCTAGGACAAGATAAAAAGAGCGATAGAGATGATTTGGCAACATACCAAAGCGTAGTATATGGCAGTGTGATATAACGTAGATTTATTGTAACTTTTTCAGGTACATGTGAAAAACTCCCACTCTCCCTTACAACTCACAAACTAATAAATTTGAGACAAGTTAAAGAGAGCGATGGTAGCCGCATTGGGCGATATATCGAGGCGTGGTGTACCGAGGAATGATATAACGAGGTTTATAACTTTTCTAGCTGTATGTGGATCTCGTACTCCCCACTGAACACTCACAAACCAATAAAATTTAGGACAAATTAAGGAAAGCGATGTATCACGATGTAATTTAATGAGGATTTAAAAGAACTTTTCCTAATGGATCCATCCCACTCTCGCTAAGTAATGAATTTAGTTCGGTTGTTTTTCGGAGTAGATTCTTAAGGTGTAACCTCAAAGGATGAATGAAATCTTCATGTGGTTCGGGAGGCGGTTCAAGAGTCTCAGACATAACGCAGCGTCTTTTCCCCTCCGCTCCGAACTTTCTCACGGCCTAGGTGCTGGCTCCTCTGTCCGCGCGAGGTCAAGTTGACCGCGTCTAGCCGCCCGCCTCACCTCCTGATGGAAGGGCGGATAAGGAATTTCAAGCGAAATCCCACCTCAACAGATAATGTGTTTATTTTATTTCTGAGCGGTTCCAATCGTTTTCTTATTACGAAAGCGTTTCATTTCTTTGAGAGGTTGGGATACCATATTAAATTTTACGTAACTGGGAAATAAAAAAACCAAGAACTGATGTGTGAACTGTAAGGTACGAGTGATTTGAAGAGAGCCAAAATAAAATTAAGGGAATTATTTACTACACAAATAATTACACTATTTACATTTGGAATTTAGGGATCAACGGAACTTCAAATTGCAGTCTCTGGAATGTAGGTAGGTATTTTAATTGACCTCGCACTGCGAGGGTACATAACGGGTCCGGGGTCCATTCCAAAGGGAACGATCCGAGGATAACATCTCGTCATTTTGAACCACGGTCAGATGACGAGGTCAATACATGAGCTAGCAACACACCACGCCAGCATAAGCACGTTCGGACTACGACAGATTTAACGTTCACCAGTTACCGTGTACACGACGGTCTTGGGTTGGATCTAGTTTCGAACTCGTAACCCTTCTGTTGTTAATCCGTTACTCTTCCAACCGAGCTACCGCGACCCAGTGGTTTGAGAAACAACACAAGGAAATAAATTAAGGGGATTATTTACTACACAAGGGGGAATTTTAAATTTGGAAGTTCTGGAGCTTTAAATTGTGGTTTTAATTGCTTCTGCCACCTGCACACTCACTTGAGCCTAACTCCTATATTCCCGAACTCTATGCGTGATCTTTCCTATTAGGCAGCGTTCTATGCATTATCGCAATGAATTATTTTTATACTCTTTAAAAATACGCTGAATAAAATACCAGGTGTTGCGGCTCTTTTGGCTGCAGCCTACTCTGCAATACGACATTAAATCAATAGGGGAAAAATGGTAAGTTGTGTCGAGGACACAAACCGTAGCTTTAACGTGAACACTCGGGCCTGATGTAGAATTGTGGAATAAATGAAGCATACATAGGAAGTTTGAAAGATAGTTTATTGTGAATATTCAACCATTATTTTACAGTTTGAATGATTGAAGTGTAGTTTCATATTAATTTGTTGTCCAATATTAATTGAAGCGTAGTTTGGTAGCTTTCGAATGACATCACAGTCTTCCTCCATGCGATCCATAGTGACACTGGCTCAAAGTTCGCCCAACACCGTAGAATTTCGATATAGTGCGGATATCTCCACACGCTCAATGCCCATGCGCACTCGGCCCGAAGGTCATGCCAAGTTTAGTCATCCTTTGTCTACACTATTTATCTTTTGGTAGGTAGATAGGTATTTTAATTAACGTCGCACTGGAGCAACACAACGGACTATTGGCGACGGTTCGGGATCAAACCCGAAGGGGAATATCCGAGGACAACAACACGTAATTTTGAACCGCGGTCAGATGACGAGGTCACACCTGAGCTGGCACCCCACTCTCCAAACTTCCACACCACGCCAACGTGAGGGCATTTGAGGCCGCGACAGATTTAACGTGCACAACCCCCGTTACTCTTCCAACTGGGCTACCGAGCCCATTTATCTTTTGGATGTTTCTTCTAATTCTGAAATCATAAGACAAAATAGTTGTAACGCTTTTTTGTAATGCTCGACTTTTCGTGCATGGCCCCAGTACTGTTCAGATTTTAAAGACGCATTCACTTCAAAAATGTCAAACCATACTTTTTCCCTGCGGTATTTCATTTAGTACTGTACTTCCTCAAGGATAATATCGTCTGCTTTGAAGTAGTTTTTTTCCCAAAATTGCAAAAATGTATAGATTTGAAAATCGGAATTTCCTCTCTCACCGACTACCTTTTTTCGAAAACACGAGTAGGAATGCCGTATATAACGACCATTCGGTACAACGTCGTTGAAGAGGGTCGTTATAACGCGAGTCTACCGACACCAAAACACCGCTCTTTGTTTACATTCGGTGGTGCACTCCAGGAAATCTACGCGTTCGGCTCACCCCTCAAGGGCTGCTGCGCTGCACTTTTCGAATTCGAACTCCACTGAAGCTTAACCAATCACAGCCTCCCGATCAGGCGGAACACTGAATGGAACTAGCGAGCCGGGATTCGAATTCGAGGCCGCGAAAGTAAACAGAACAAAAATGGAAGAACGTGAGTATTTCTACTACGAAAACTACACCCCACCGCGTTCTTTTTTCTCCCTCCCCCTGCCGCAGATGGCGTTCCCTCGGAACAGCTGGTGCGCTTTTCGCGCTCAATCGGACCAATGGGAGGGCAGCTGGAACAAAGGGGAGGAAAGCCCGCGAAACGTTTCTCATGATACGCGCCTTCTTTTTTGCTTTGTGCGCTTTTTGTTTCGGATTTTTTTGGGGGGTGGTTTCTTGGTGTTGGAGTTTTGTACCTACTTTGAAACATTTTCAAGGACATCGAGCGGAAATGGGTGGGTTACCCAGAATGCTTCGCGCGACGTGTCCCCGCAAAACACAGTTGATGAAATTCGTGGTGCCGAATATTATGAAAACGCAAACGATTTTTTTTGTTTATGAAATATCGGAAGTTCGTCTTTCAGGGATTTGTGTTTGGTTTTAGTTTCCATTCGGGGTTGTTCTAGCCTCACCAGAGCAATAAAATAATTAATCACATAAATTATTTTAAAATGTTCAATAGAATTATTCAAATGAATATTTTGACGTAAGCATCCATAGGTACTCTCATTTACATTTGAGATTCTATTTGGAGTAGGTGAGAAAATTTAAAAGAAAATAAAAATTGATTATTATTGTAACGGTTTTTCTGCTTTGGCCGTTAGAAAACTACACTTCTTATTTTGTATAGTGGCCGCAGTAGCCCGCTTAGATGGGCTTTTTTTTTGGTTTTATGATGCAAGGGCCATATTTGGCCATGCTGCGGCAAACACAATACAATATCAAATAATTGACACACAGTGAAAGCTTTACTGACACAGAAGAAAGAAATACACCCAGGAAGGAAATAGCCCGCTTGAAAGACTAACGGATTAGCAACCGAAGAGTCGTTAGTTCGAATCCAAAGACCGTCGGGTACAAGGGGGGGCTGGTGCATGTTAAATCCGTCGTGACCTCAAATGTACCCACATTGGTGTGGTGTGGAAATTTGGAGAATGGTATGCCAGTTCAAGTGTGACCTCGTTCAAAATTACGTGGTATTGTCCTCGGACCTATCCCTTTTGGATTGATCCAGGACCATCATCAATAGCCCGTTGTGTTGCTACTGTGTGACGTTAATTCAACTACCTACCTCGATTTTCATTATCTTCTGTTTCATCAATCATTGTTCGAATTTCATCTGACAATCCATTGTTTGTTTTTTTAATTGTCATTTTCTACGTCTTTTCCAGAAACACTTTCATTTGCATCAGCTGAGAGCTTCACTTCACTTTCTGGAATTCGTTTTGGAGCTGAGTCAATTCCGGATGATCGGTAGGTATTATAATTAACGTCGCACTGGAGCAAAACACCGGGTTATTGGCGACGGTCGGGGATCCATCCCGAAGGGAAAGATCCGAGGACAACACCACGTAATTTCGTATCACGTGATCACACCTGAGCCGGCACCCCACTCTCCAAACTTCCACACCACGAGACACAAATACACAACTAGAGGGATATTTTTCGGACACGCTGAATACTTATTTCCATGATGATCAGAAATACATTGTCGCATTGCAATCTGTTCGAAAGAAATATAACATCAAAATGTTTTTAATTTTTATATTTTGATCCAAAAGCTAAGAGTTAAACAGCTGTACTGTAAATTGTGTTCTTTGTCTGTTAATGAGTTTCTGCTCTAAGCCGACGATATAAGAAACGCCAAAGGAGTTCCGGGAGAATAAAACTTTTTAAATGAAGACCCAGGATGTTATTAGAAAAACAACGCAACAACAAAAGCCTGTTTTCTAATAACAGTAGCGCTTACAATCTACAATTTATTTCCTATTTAAAAGATGTTTTTGTTCGCCTTTGTTTATTATGTATCTTATCAACCGTCTCTTTTTATAAACCGGAGCCCGACTCGTGGAATCCGTCCCACGCAGTATCCGCCTCAAGTTCAAGTTGACGGAAGTTTCGAACACACACCGGAGTCGTTATTTACACGCGCACGGTGGCACCAGGAACACCATCCCCGATCCGCTCGCTTCACTTCGTTCCAAAGACCGTTCCCCGAACCCCGAGCGCTTATCGTCTGACCTTCGCCGGAAAAAATCACGGGTTCTCCCAACCCTTTCGAACGACGCATTCGAACGCGCGGGTTCGAAGGGGTTGCGATTTTTGTTCCGTTTCCTCGGTTCCGAGTGACTTTGCGGATCGATAACAGATTACGCATTGTGTTTTCGGTGATAAATGATCAGTGTTCGGCCACGTGGTGGGGGTGTTGGAACGGAGGGCCTTTTTTTGGTGGAGAAAACGATCGTTTGGAGGTTGGGTGACTTTTTTGTGCAGAAAAGGATTGGTTTTGTGAAAAGTGTCTGAGGGGATGTCATAAATAAACGGCTTCGAAGAGAGAGAACAAGGGGTCGTAATTGGGGAGGGACGATCCTCGATCGTTATTCCCCGGGGATTGGACAGTTGTTTCCAAATCGAACGCAGGTGGATCTCGATCTCCAGCTGCACCCCCATACCGATTCTAAAAATAACGAAAAAATTACAAACAGAAATTACATCGGCGCCAACTCCAAGAGGACCGAACTCGTTGGGCCCCTAGATATTTTTTCATAGGGCCCCCCATCAGTGAGGGGTGTGTTCGTGATATTCGATTCCAAAAACCTATATCGTCACCAGGTGACAACAAGACAAGAAATTGTATATATATATTCAGTTGTGAAATAATTCAATTGCTTATTCATTCATGCTTCCTATTAAATATTGCGGCAGCTGTAGCCCAGTTGGAAGAGTAGCGGATTAGCGACCGAGTTCGAAACTAGATCCAACCAAAGATCGTCGTGTACTTGGGGGCTGGTGCACATTAAATCTGTCGTGGCCTCAAATGTCCTCACGTAGGGTTGGTGTGGAAGTTTGGTGAGTGGAGTGCCATATCAGGTGTTGACCTCGTCATCTAACCGTGATTCAAAATGACGAGGTGTCCTAGAATCTTTCGCTTCGGGATGTATCCCGGACCTTTGTCAGTAGCCCTTTGTGTAGCTCCAGTGAGACGTTAATTCAGCTACCTAACCTGACCCTAGCAGTCGTTCTAGGTATAAGGACCTATATATTCAGTTCTATGGCAGCCAGCCCAAAAGGATTGAAAACAAATGAGTGCGTATTTGAGCCAATTTAGTGTCTCACGTTGGTTGGGTTTTATGGCGAAAGGGCCATATTTGGCCATGCAGCGCCAAACGCAAAACAGACAACGTCAAGTAATAGACATACACACTCAAGGACAGTCTTACTGACACAGGAGAGAGAGAAATACACCTAGGGAAGAATAGAACCTGCACCGCTTACAGCTCACAAGTTGCTAGCGCAGTGGACATACCCACTAAGCCACGACGGCCCCTAGTGTCGCAGACTGATGTTAGAGGAACGTGGGGTCTGCCTTTGAAAACGCATGGTCATTTTACTACACCAATACCCCATTTCCACACTTCAAGCTCCCTCAAGGGCACATATCCTATATGCGTGTATGGACTTCATGGACCCGAGGTACCTGAGCGATCTTTTCTTTTCCCATGGGGTTTACTGTCTTTAGTAAAGGCGGGAGTCGCTCTCCCGGGATACACAAGCGATCTTTTTCTGCTTTCATTCCACTACTCTTTCCCCCAATTCCTCTTTTCCCCTTCCGCGACATTTTTCACTTGACTTTGTGTTTGGCACACCTCGGCCAAATATGGCCCTTGCACCATAAAACTCCAAAACCAACCACGCTTCAAGCTGGCATAATTGAAATCTTATTTGGCCTCCGCAAGAACTGGGCCAGTTGCCATTCATACCAGAGCACAAATCCACCCCTGTCTATGGTACAGCGGAACTTTGTACACGCTACTCGACACGACCCCCATCTTGCCTGAATGGCAGGCAGCGGGAAGGGAGTGAACGGGGTATCCATCACTGCCAGCGAGGGCAGCAGATGCCGTAGGTCCCCCAAACTCAATTTCCACTCTTGGATGGCGTCCAGAAACAATACTTCCGCAGCTGTGGACGCTTCTTCCTCCGGGTGACATTTGCTTGGGCAGCACCATTTTTCTCGCATCAGGACTCTGGTCCGTGTTGAGAACCTCCCCTCTACGAACATGTGTCTTCTCCACACCTGACGTCCGACTCTCGAAGGCTCTGAAACGAATAAGCTTCAAAGTTGTCCAATGACTAAATCATATAAGAATTTTAATAAAATTGTAATGTGTTAATAACTACTGTATACGTGAAAGACCGAAATTAGAGAATGTCAATATTCTCCGGTGAATGGCGACACATACTAAATACGTGGGTGAAAGACCGAATATTTGGTTATATTCTTGTATATTCGGACCATCGCCGGTGATGTCGACAAGCACAGATAAGCTCTGGGTCGAAACGAGAAGGCGGAGAGGCCACAGCCAGAGAGGCCTCTCCGCCTTCAGTCTAAATACACTGCTGGCCACCGTAAATGCAACACCCTGAAGGAAGCATGCAAATAATATGAAATTTACAACATGCATTAGCGGAGGTGAGATATGCAAATGATTAGAATTTCAGCGCAGACGCACATCACGCGCGCCTGTGGCGCCACTTCAAAGCGCTATTTAAGGCTTGGAGATTTCGACGATTTCAAGTACGGCAATTGTGTTTTTCTTGTGGTTTTTTCAAAAAAACGATCAATTATGCCTCGTAGAAAACAGCGATCATCTTTTGATCAAGTATCCGAGTTCGACAGAGGAAGGATAGTGGCCTACCGAGATTGTGGATTATCTTTCAGGGAAATCGGTAGTCGTGTTGGACGAAACCAAACAACTGTAATGCGGATATGTGATCGTTGGATGCAGGAGGGTACGACGGACCGACGTGTTCGATCGCATCCACCTCAGTGCACCACTTCACGTGATGACAGGCATATTGTGCGTATGGCAGTGACGGATCGCTCAGCCACATCACGAACCATAGCACAGCACAATCAGTCTGTACCGCATCATCCAGTGTCTGCGCGTACCATTCGACGCCGTTTACAGCAGAGTGGTCTGTCCGCAAGACGTCCATTGCTTCGTCTACACTTGACGCAGAACCACAGACGTTTCCGCCGCCAATGGTGCGATGAAAGAAGGATGTGGACGACAGAATGGAATGAAATTGCCTTTACTGACGAGTCACGCTTCTGTCTGCAACACCACGATGGTCGGATTCGAGTCTGGAGACACCGTGGAGAGAGGATGTTGAACAGCTGCGTTATGCACCGCCACACTGGTCCTGCACCGGGTATTATGGTATGGGGCGGTATTGGATATCACTCTCGCACTCCTCTAGTACGCATTGCCGGTACTTTAAACAGCCAGCGCTACATCTCCGAGGTGTTGGAGCCAGTTGTCCTTCCTTACCTTCAGGGCTTGCCCACAGCCATATTTCAACAGGATAATGCGCGACCACACGTGGCACGCATTGTCCAAGGGTTCTTCGTCAATCGCCAGATTGAATTGCTTCCCTGGCCAGCTCGCTCTCCGGATCTTTCGCCGATAGAAAACATGTGGTCCATGGTTGCTCAACGATTGACCCAGAATACATCCCCAGCTGCCACACCAGATCAACTTTGGCAACGTGTGGAAGCTGCTTGGTCTGCTGTACCCCAAGAACACATCCAAAGTCTCTTTGAATCAATGCCGAGGCGTGTGGCAGCGGTGATCTTCAACAATGGCGGCTACTCTGGCTACTGATTTTGGCAGGAACCACACTTCACAGAAGTCTATAAATTTAATCATTTGATACTTGGTCAACATGTTATCTACAAAATAAATTTTGTTGTGATATCTCTTGTCTTTCTTGGTGTTGCAATTTGGGTGGCCAGCAGCAGTGTAGTTGCAATAAATAAGATTATATAACGTTAATCACATAATTTATGTGCAAGTTTATTATTTGTATTATTTCTTTTCTCATTTAGAATGTACTGTTCGTTTTAGGCTCAACAGTTTATTTACATGTGCTGTTACTTAAACTTTCTCCTTTTTTGACATATATTATGTTTTAATAATAAAGTATGATTTAAAAAGTTGCATTTTTGTCTTAACGTAACAAAAATATTTTTATTCGACATTCACCATCAGTCCATGCTGAATGTCGACATTTGCGGTGTAAGCGAGAAATAATGATACTTAGCAAATATTTCGGACATACTCCAAGCGACTATGTGAATGCTGTCATTCACCGGAGAATATCGACATTTACCAGATATCGGTCTTTCACAGTAACATATACATGAAACGATACCTAAACTAACCCCCTAAGTACAATTCTCATCAGAGATCGTCCCTTAACGTTCCCCTTTTCTCCCAGTGTGTCATCCTGTCCAAGTGGTCAATATATGTAACCAACCCCTTTCACCTTTTAACTCAAGCCATCTCATTAACTTTGACCTCCCACGGACTCTCCTCTTTCAAATCGCCTAAGATCAAATAACTCCTTCGTTAAACCACCGACTTCCACCAATGAACTTTCTTGATAGATCCCCTGGTCCAATAATCTTTCTGTTAATCCTCATCCCTCTAGCGAGTTCATTGCAAACTATTCATTCTTTCATAAGCCCATTGGAATAAGGAGCTCTCAGAGCCGTCCCAAACGCCAAACCAACACCTCCACGCATTATGGCATCACTTGTTTGTTGTTGAAGTAATAAAGAATTGTTATAGAACTTTCTGCATCTCCATTTGCGGAACCATCATTACACTCAGTACCAATGGATCATTCTCTCCAGTTGCCTTATACCATTCTAGCTACTCTCATCACGACTGCAGGCTTATGGGATCTGTTAATACGACATACATTTCACTGTGGCACAAAAATCGACATTTTTTGCATATGGCGGATGGAAACAAATGGATATATGCAATATAAAATGCATCACTACGGGAATCATTCGCCGATTGAGTTAAAATAGTCTGATTATTGGAGCTAATAGTCTGATTAATAACTAATAACACAATTGGAGCTAGTATTCTGATTATTGGAGGGGATAGAACTACATACAGAAGAGCTCTCCGCTCTAACGAAGGGCCGCGGTAGCTCAGTTGGAAGAGTCGCGGATTAGCAACCAGAAGGTTACGAATTCAAAACTCGATCCAAACAAAAACCGTTGTGTATGTGGGGGCTGGTGCAAGTTAAATCTGCCTCCAATGTCCTCACGTTATTCTGGTGTGAAAGTCTGAAGAATGGGGTGCCAGCTCAGGTGTTGACCTCGTCATCCGGTTCAGAATGACGAGGATCTTTCCCTTCGGGATGGATCTCTAACCGTCGCCAAAAGCACTTTGTGTTTTTCCAGTGCGACGCTAATTCAACTGCCTGCCCAGAGAAAAATATCTTCTCTTCACAAAATCTCTTTACAATCACGCCTATTCGTGTCATCCTTTGTAGCAGTACGTGAATAGTGAACAACTATTTCAAAGGTTGAAGCACAAGAGTAATTAAATCGACATTCACCAAAGAGTAACTAGAAATCTCGCTTAGAATTTCAGTCAAACAATGATGTATTAGTTTTACAAAAGGACAACTATATCATTAGTTTTATATTCGTCCTATATTTTAAATTGTAATAAAAATATAATAAAGAAAATATTTTTATTGCATATATCAATTATATTATATTCTAAAATGCGGGCCAAGACAATTACTTCCTCTTCACTCAATGTGACCCAGGCAAGTCAAAGGGTTGTCCATTCATAGATTTTAGAATATTTAATGAGAAAAATTTTACATACTTTAGCAGCCTTAATATACCTAGAATATTTATACAGGGTGAATCTAAATTGTTTTTACAAAATAAGAGGGGTGATAGTATCCATCCAGACGAGCCATAATTACCATGGAACATAGGGTCGCATTCCACTCTGAGAGGCAGAAAAGAGTCAAATTAGAATTTCAACATGAACTTACAACAGTGTTGGGAAAGCGAATGAACGATACCAAAAGTTGCACAATCTGATTGATTGATCAGAGAAAAACTCACAGCAAATGCTCAAAGTGGCGGCCACGCGTGTCAGTTCACACCGGCGAAGGAATGACTGGCGCACCCTCTCGAAGATTCCTAGTGTTGTGTTAATTTTGTCTGCGGCAACACCGATTCTCGCTACGAGATCTTCAGCCGAGTTCACAAGCGTCTGGTACACTAAAGATTTCATGTGCCCCCAGAAGAAAAAGTCCAGTGGGTTGAGGTCCGGTGAGCGAGGAGACCAAGCCACAGGTCCGCCACGTCCGATCCATCGTGCGGGAGTTTTTCTCTGATCAATCAATCAGATTGTACAACTTTTGGTATCGATCATTCGCTTTCCCAACACTGTTGTAAGTTCATGTTGAAATTCTAATTTGACTCTTTTCTGCCTCTCAGAATGGAATGTGACCCTATGTTCCATGGTAATTATTGCTCTTCTGGATGGGTACTATCACCCCTCTTATTTTGTAAAAACAATTTAGACTCACCCCGTATACCTAAACGTATAAGGAGGTGGCATGTTGGAGCCGTGCCCCAGTGGGTTCGTCCAATGAGCTATCAATCCGTGAGTTCTAGGCGGCGCAGGTTCTAGTCCTCCCAGGGTATATTCCTCTCTTCTGAGTCAGTAAAATTTTCCTTGTATGGTAGGTAGTCGAATTAATATTGCACTGGAGCAACAAATCGAGCGATAGGGAAAGATCCCGGGACACCTCTCTCTAGACCCACCGGGGACAACTCGTCATTTCGAACCATGGTCAGATGACGAACATCTAAGCCGGCCCCCCACTCTCCAAACTTCCACACCACCTTTGAGGCCACAACAGATTTAACGCCCACCAGCCCCACGTACACGAAGGTCTTTGGATGGGTCGAGTTTCGAACTCGCAACCCTCTGGTTGCTAATCCGCTATTTTCCAATGGGCTACCGTGGCCCTTTTCTTGTGTGTGCCCATTATTTGACGTTGCCTCGCGTTTGGCGCAGCTTGGCCCAATATGGAATGTCCTCGCGCCGTAAATACTCAATGCAACCGACCATCTTCTCTGAAAGGTTGAGTTGGAAGAAAATGCAATAAAAGTCATCCTTTTGCACTCTTTCCCCATCAGCTGCCTTCACTCGCTGCAATCCGAATTTTTCGCAAAGGTAATTGACCTGACAGCGAGGACTAAAAGGAACTTCTTGCGCTGCACATTCCCCATCTCTCAGAAAGTTCCACTCTTCGAAATTTGCGAGAAATCGTTTGACATATCGTCGGCTCGGCGCAAAAACGCGATAACTGACCAAAAAATTCCTTTCAGTGCACAATTGTTTGAAGTAGTTTTTAGGTCCAAAAATATAAATTTATAAGCAATTAATTTTTATTTTATTTTATTTCGAAAATATCTGACCAAATTGTAAAGACTGGTAGAGGGCCCAAAATAAACATTTATAGAGATATGTAAGTAGGTAGTTGAATTAACGTCGCAATGAGGCAACACAACGGGCTATTGGAGATGGTCTGGGGTCCCTCCCGAAGGGAAAGATCCGAGGACAACACCTCGTCATTTTCAATCAGATGACGAGGTCAACACCTGAGCTGGCCCAACTTTCACACCACGCCAACGTGCTGTATAGAGAAGACACATTCATTCAGGACGGACACACATCCATGCCTAACCCCGGATTCAAACCCTTTTAATCTAGATGCAACATTCTGACCACTGTACAACCTGTGAGCAGCTCGTCCATTTCCTTTCGCAGCCCCATGAATCGGACGTATATAGCTCCGAATTCATGTGGAGATGCATGCCGCTGAAAATCCGAGCGGGAATGAAGCCTTACGCCACAGAAACGATGCTATCGACAGCGCCCTCTACCACCTAAACGGGGCATTTACGGACACATCTTCTTTGACATCCTCCGAGAACACATCTTTAGGGGCCCACGGGCTTCCCGAACTTGAGGTACTCTAGTGATCTGTTCTTTTCCCACGGGGTTTACTGCCCCTTGTAAACATAGATCACGACCCCAGGATGACTAAGCGATCTTTCTCTACTTTCTTCTATCCGTCCTTTCTTTCCGCTATTACTTGACATTGTCTTGTGCTTGCCTCAGCTTGGCCAAATATGGCCCCTGCGCCACAAAAACCCAAACCAACCATTCTTTGACAAAAATGTCTACATTGGGTCCCTCTACAATTTGGCCATATATTTTCGAAACACCCTGCATATCCTTTAACCCTCTGCATATGTCGGGGCAGAATATCGTTTCCTTCTTTGGTTACGGCCCAACGGCTTTACAGGCAACTTACTGAAACCGACCGAAACGGCCTTTACAATGCTTTCCCCCAGGAGGAGAGGGAATATGTGTCGTCCCATTATCACCTAATGTTAGGTTTCTATTGTAGGGTCGTGGGTATGCCTAGAAGGGACAGATTCTTCGCGGGTAAACAGAAAGGGCGGCGGTCACTTTTTAAGTGTATCTCTTTTCAATTACTCAACCTCTCATATACTAGATGCTCGAGGATAAACAATTTGCGAGGCTCCCCGTCGATAACACTGACAACTTTGTCAACGGGGAGATAAGGCTATTCACACGCGGGTCTCTTTGTATCACATAAAAGAGGGGATGAAAATCGTGTTGTTGTTAATAATCTCCAATCAAGTCTGACTGAGTCAGACTAGATCAAGGAATCCGTTGACTTTGTCAACTGATTCATAGGAGGGAATGTGCAGCTTCTGTCCGAATGTGCAGCTTCTGTCCGAAGACTGGAGCACCGAGAGGTAGAAGACTGTCTTGGCTCCGTGAAGTAGATGATTGCAGAGGGTATTGAAATGAAGAGCTTGAGAGACAGAGAGAGAATTGTTCTTTAAGATGAAGCAAGTTGGAAGGCTATAGGAGGATTTGGAGGTTTTCTATGGATTTTGGAAGAAGGCCGGACTGGTATTCTGTTGCAGTTGAAGGAAATACCGGTGAAGCGTACTCCAGTGGAAGCGGATCAAAAAGATGTTCGGGTCATGAATTAAAATGGATGAGTTCTAATTCTAAAGTTGAAATTTGAAGAGAAAAATAGCCGAAATTCGGTCTTACTATTGAGAGATTTTCACAGTTTTCATATCATTTTGTAGGTTTTTTGTAGTTACATCTTCTAGTAAATTTTCATAGATGGATCGGCATTATTTCCGGTGAATTTCCGCCAAATTCGGAAGCAAATAAAATGAGCGGCTTTTATTAAATTGTATTTATTGTATATGAAAATCGTAATGAGCTTCGGCGATTCTTCAGGGTTTTGAGGTCTGAAAGAATCCGAGCCTTTCGTAACGAGGGGACTCGAAACTTTCCCCGTATCCAGAGGGTTAAACATATGGCACGGCTCTATTTCGCATCATCATGTAAATGAGCATTTATGTCTCCGTAAAAAATGCCAGTTGACGTGTTTCTTCCGACGGTACGACCTCTTTTTAATAACGACTGAACTGCAATCGAAACACAGATGGAATAATTACGCGGTCGGTAAGAAAGCACCTAATTCTAATCTGGGTCGACCAGAGTAATAATTCCAATTTAACTCCATCGTTTGTCTCATTCGCTGTGCAGAAGGGTTTCGCAAGGAGCGTTGCCACACGATTGCGAGGGCCGCCGCGCTCGTGATCGTCTCTCTGAGGCATCTTCGGATCAGGGTTCAAGACATGAGGCAATCGATTCCGCTCTCACAGCCCAAACTTTCCTCTGTTTGCTGGGAGAGATTAGAATTTCGCAATTCCGAATGTTTATCTTTTCCTTCCCTCTCGCTTGGACGAGCAGAAACGTCTTCGAATCTCGGAAAGCGCGCTCGGGAACGCTGCTTTCAAACCAGGGGCGTCGCCTGGAAGGGTTGCCCCCGAATGTCTAGGTTTCTATTTATATATCTTTGTAAACTAAATACAGAAACCGTTAAATATGTAACGCATCCACAGGGACAAGACCGAACCGAAGAACGATATCTTGAGAGTAAATAAAGCCCATGACAAGTAAAGAGGTACAAATCACATTAAATTACGCGTTTTTTTTATTTAACCCTCCTAGATGGCTGTCTCGTCGAGGTATCCTCATCATAGCAAAACTGACTAGATCCTTATGGACGAGATATCTCGTCAGTAGAAGAAAACTGACCAGATCGCGATCTCATCATACAAAAATCGACAATGCCTTAACGACGCCATATCAAGATATTGCCGAGTTTTAGGATTACCAACCGGAGGGTTGCTCAAACTCAATCCAATGAAAGACCGTCGTGTACGCGGTGACTGGTGCACGTTAAATTTGTCCTCGCCTCCAATATCCTCACGTTGGCTTCATGTGGAAAAAATTAAGGTATCACTGGTTCCTTAAACGGAAAGGAAAAAGTAAGGAACCAATGGTATAAGGTGATAAATTTTCACCCATAAATTTTCTTTCTTCCGAAAAAAGTGCTGTTTTATGTCTGGGCCAAATATGGCGCTTGCCCCATAAAACACCAAAACAACCAACCAAAAAAGAATGAAATCGACACGCGTTCCTGGTACGGTTGGATGTCGCGTTGCACGAGTACTCCTACATCAGTGTCGGGGCCGTCAAGGCTCAATGGATATGCCCACTGTACTACCAACCTTCGAGTTGTAAACTGAGTTGGAAAAAAGGAAAAATTGTGTGTGTCTGTCTATTACTTGGTATTGAAGCCCGGTAACGGATTTGTAATCGGAGGGTTGCTAGTTCGAATCGAACCAAAGATCGTCCAACCAAAGACAGTCGTGGCCTCAAATGTCCTCACGTTGGCGTGGTGTGGAAATTTGGAGAGTGGGGTGCCAGCTCAGATGTGACCTCGTCATCAGACCGTGGTTCAAAATTACGTGGTGTCTTTCCCTTTGGGATTGATCCCGGACCGTCACCAATAGCCCGTTGTGTTGCTCCAGTGTGACGTTAATTAAAATACCTACCTACCTTGGTATTGTATGCCTGGGGCAGCATGGCCAAATATGGCCTTTGCGCCGCAAAACCCATAAAACAACGAACCAACATTTGCATTGCATTCCCCGCAACACAATGCAATAGTGAAACCGAGACGATCTTTTTTCTCCTGCCGCTGGTGCAGCAGACTGTGGGAGCAGTGCTCTTGTGCGAGTGTTCGAGAAATCCCGCCAAAAATCGATTCATGCGTGCATCGGGTGGGAATGGATGGAATTCCCACGTCAGGAAGATCAAAGACGGCCGCCTGGGGTCATGCTCGAGCAACGGCGAGCACACGGCGGCGGACATTTTAGACTGCACCACACCGATAACACTCCATTTCTTTTCTCTCTTTCGAAATCCAGTGTGCAATTTTTTGAGCATGCTCATTTATTAAAATTTATATAAACGCTTAATTAAAAAAAATATTTTTATTAATAATTATGTTTAAATAATAAATAGCCCGTTGCGTTGTCCAGTGTGACGTTAATTAAATATACCAAATTTAATTAATAATTGGGATTTTTTATGACAGTTTTTCGTGTGGTTCAAATAAATTTAAGATTTGTATTGTTGTGCAACATAGTTAACAACCATAAAAATAATGCAAGATACAGCCTCAGAGGGAATAGGAACGGAGTAGCACCCAGAGGGTTGCGAGTTCGAAACTCGATCCTATCTTTTGACCGTCGTGTACGTGGCGGCTGGTGCACGTTGAAACGTCCTTACGTTGCGTGGTGTGGAAGTTTGGATAGAGGGGTGCCAGCTCAAGTGTTGACCTGATCATCTGATTCAAAATTACGTGGTGTTGTCCTCGATCTTTCCCTTTGGGATTGACCCCTAACCGTCACCAATAGCCCGTTGTGTTACTCCAGTGTGACGTTAATTAAAATACCTACTTACCTACCAGAGGCACATCTCTCCTTTAGGTGTTGTACAAGCTTCACTTATCCGAGGTACTCTAACGATCTTTTCTTTTCCCATGAGGTTTACTGTCTTTAGTAAACTCCAGGGTCGCGCTCCTGGGATTCCCAAGCGATCTTTTTCAGTTTTCATTCAATTACTCTGTTCCCAACCCCTCATTTTTCCCCTTTCATTTTTATTTGACATTATATTGTGTTTGGCTGAGCTTGGCCAAATATGGCCCTGTTACTAAC
Source organism: Meta bourneti (assembly GCA_933210815.1). NCBI lineage: Eukaryota > Metazoa > Arthropoda > Arachnida > Araneae > Tetragnathidae > Meta > Meta bourneti. The sequence goes on from OW119925.1 coordinate 102,349,139, forward strand.
AGAAATAGTTGTAATTGTTATTTCTATTGCAATTAAAGACTACTGAACAGTTAGGGATATCAATCACATGTTTGAAAGTTGCAAGACATCTTTGTAGTGCATTCAATACAAATTATATCCTGACGTCGATTGAAAAAACATTTAACCTCTTTACTTACACCTTTTTCAGTTTTCATTCCATTACTCTGTTCCCAACCCCTCATTTTCCCCCTTTCATTTTTATTTGACATTGTCTTGTGTTTGGCTGAGCTTGGCCAAATATGGCCCTGTTACTAACAGAAATAGTTGTAATTGTTATTTCTATCGCAATTAAAGACTACTGAACAGTTAGGGTATCAATCCCATGTTTGAAAGTTGCAAGATATTTTAAATACAGATTCATCACTGACATCGATTGAAAAAACATTTAACCTCTTTACTTACACCCTTTTTAAAAAATAGGACATGCACTCGTGAAATAACTTTTACAACAAACGTCCCGATGATTGAAGACGTTTGAGAATTGAAAATCTGAGCACTGTCTTCCTTTCCAATCTTTTCTTTAACTCGTTTCAGAACGCACCGGCGCTAATTTTTAATTGATGCAAATCCCCAAAACACGCTCGCGTTTCTAAGGAAGTAAACTATTCACTTTAATGCGAATGGACAAGATGATTGATAGTGTTCTGAATCGGAGGATTTTCGAGCTCGATTAAAGCGAGTGCTCGAATATCAACCCGGTTGACTCGAATCACGCTGTTTTCGATTATGCATTCGGCATTTGAAAACTCGTTTTATTCCGCAGTGGAGCAAACAACGAGTTGAACTTTAATCATTTTGCGAACTTACCTACCAACTGCGAATTTCCTAATTGGTTCGAATCGATTGTTGGAATTTTCTGATTGGAATTACACTAACTCGTCGTTCTATCGCACTTCCGCTATATCGCTGCTTTTCACTTGTTCCGCGATGAATTTTCGGTTTGTGGAAGCAGAGGAATTCTTACGCTGTATATACTGATGTAGTACATTATTATAGTCCGGCTTCCGACAAGAAGGCAGTCGACCTAGGATCAGTCGATTTTTTGAAAAGGTTCGAAAGCTCCTCAGAAGACTGCCATAAGCAAAAGCATGAATGGCGTGATTTCCGTGGATGGTCTTCATTCCGCCAATTCGTTATCACTGCTATCGCTTTCGGCACCGAAGAATACTCAACCCGAATTCGCGCAGAATATGCCAATTGTGAAAGCGCTTTGTCTACGTTAAAACCAACTTACTTAATTTTTTTGAGGACACAAAGCGTAGCGTTGACGTGAATACTCGGGCCTGATGGTGTATTGTGGAATGAATGAAGTAGACACAGGAAGTTAAACGATTGGTTATTGTGAGTATCACAAGGGCCGAGTAGCCCGGTTGGAAGATTAGCGGATTAGCAACCAGAGGTTTGTAAGTTCGAGATTCAATCCAACCAAAGACCGCCGTGTACGTGGGGATGTTGTACTTTAAATCCGTCGTAGCCTCAACGTTGGTATGGTGTGGGACTTTGGAAAGTGTGGGGCTAGCACAGGTGTTGACCTCGTCATCTGATCGTAGTACGAAATGATGAAGTGTTGTCCTCGGATCTTTCCTTCCGGGATGGATTCCCATAGCCCGGCGCGTTGGTCCAATGGGACGTAAATTCAACTAAGTACCTACGTACTTGCAGCAAAAAATGACCATAGAGCAATAAACCATACCTACATATTGCGGACCAAATAAGAATGCATTGTTCATTCGTCTGTCCTAATTTCGCCTACAAGATGTAGATGACCTTTATAATTTTAACTTGCCTTTGTTACTTTTTCATTCTTTTGTAACTTGGCCGCGGTAGCCAGGTTGGAAGAGTAACGGACGAGCAACCGGAAGGTTGCGAGTGAATCCAACCAAAGACCGTCGTGTGCAAAGGAGGCTGGTGCACGTTAAATCTGCCGTGGCCTCAAATGTCCTAACGTTGGCGCCGTGTGGAAGTTTGGAGAGTCGGGTGCCAGCTCAGGTGTGACCTCGTCATGTGGCCATGGTTCAAAATTACGTGGTGCTGTCCTCATCTTTCCCTTCGGGTTTGATCCGTTGTGTTGCTCCAGTGCGACGTTAATTAAAATACCATACCATACCATACCGGACCGTCGCCAATAGCCCGTTGTGTTGCTCCCAGTGCGACGTTAATTAAAATGCCTACCTAAACGTTCATAATTTATGAATGTTTTGAATATTGAACAGGAAACATTTCGGTCACTAAGTGCTGTCTGCACTTGGCGACGACTGTTCTGAAAGAAGGGTGTCCAAAGATGGCGTCGCGGGACTTGCGCCATCGCGGCCAAGGCGAAGAAGCAAGAGTTCATCCTCCATGGATGAGCAAAAACGGATCTTTGCTCGGTTGGAGAGAAGAAGAGGAGCTAAAGCCCTTTTCCTCTTTTTTTCCGCCGCGTTTCGTTCTTTTTGCTGTTTTTTCGGAAGCGATGACCAGGCGTTTGTCCTCTGATGGCGGCCATTATGAAGCAAAGCAGCTCTTTAGAAAGTTCCGAAATTTACGCGTTCCGACCAGTTGAACTCGGCGGGGCTGGGCCTGATGCCGAGACGAGTGTTTTTGTGCTCGAGATAGCACAAGATGGATGGCATCGCTCTGTGCGTCAGGTGCCACAGTGCTCTCTATTCTCCACGGATTGCTTCGTATCGACCTTGCTATGAGCCTCAATTCAACCTTTTTTCGCCTTTTAGTTTTAATCGTTTGGGTCAGAGCTCAAAAGGTTAACTCATGATACAAAATTTCACTAACATCAAATTGCTAAATTCTTCGAACTGTGTGGGATCGTGGGAAGATCGTAGAGTGACAAACCAAGCCGAAGTGATAGGATTAAAATACCATGCTTATATTTTCGAAGTGACAAACCAAGCCGAAGCAATTAAAATACCATATTTACATTTTTGAAGTGACAAACCAAGCCGAAGTTAATAGGATTAAAAATACCATATTTATATTAAGTGACAAACCAAGCCGAAGAGATACAATTAAAATACCATATTTACATTTTCAAAGTGACAAACCAAGCCGAAGTGGTAGGATTAAAATACCATGCTTATATTTTCGAAGTGACAAACCAAGCTGAAGCAATTAAAATACCATATTTACATTTTTGAAGTGACAAACCAAGCCGAAGTGATACAATTAAAATACCATATTTACATTTTTGAAGTGACAAACCAAGCCGAGTTAATAGGATTAAAAATACCATATTTATATTAAGTGACAAACCAAGCCGAAGAGATACAATTAAAATACCATATTTACATTTTCAAAGTGACAAACCAAGCCGAGGTGGTAGGATTAAAATACCATGCTTATATTTTCGAAGTGACAAACCAAGTTGAAGCAATTAAAATACCATATTTACATTTTTGAAGTGACAAACCAAGCCGAAGTTGATAGAATTAAAATACCGTATTTATATTTTCGAAGTGACAAACCAAGCCGAAGTTGATAGGATTAAAATACCATATTTACATTTTCGAAGTGACTAATTACTCCATAATCTATCTTCATCGTAATCAATACCCAGTATATTTTCGAAGGAATCGTATTTAAAATTGGAACAGTTCTGGGGAGCATGCATGACAAGTCGAGCTTTACGAAAAGCGTTCCAACTGGTTTTGTCTTATGATATCAGAAATAGAAGAAACACCCAGAAGATATATATAGCGTCGTGTGGACAAAGGATGTCCATACCTGACATGTCCTTCGCGACGACTGCGCAGACGCAAACTGAGCAAGGGGGTTCGCAATAGTTCAAAAGTCTACGGTGTTGGGCGAACTTCGGGCCAGTGTCACTTTGAATTGCGTGGACTGAGAACCGCGTAAGGGATACCATTCAAAAACTACCGAACTACTCTGCAATTAATATCGGACACCAACAATTAATGTCAAGCTGCACTTTAATCGCTCAAACTAAATTAATTATTGAATATTCACACAATAAGCAATCGTTCAAACTTCAGCTTCGTTCATTTCACAATCCCCAATATCAAGATCGAGAACTGCCGTCAAAATTACGGTTTTGTCCTCGACACAACCTACCAATTTTATCCCCTTTCAGACATATTTTTACTTGGCGTTGTCTTGTGCTCCATTATTACGACATTATACATTCGTCTAAATTACATTTAACATCGAGTACTTGGAATAAATACCCTCCCGTTTTTATTTCACGAGGAGCCCCGATCTAATATCGTACAGGGACCCAACTTCATACTGCCTACTGGTGCCAGGATAGCAAATGTGGGATTCAAGGCTGCATGCAAAGTATGGGGGTTGGATGTTTTGGGGTTTCATGGAGCAAGGGCCATATTTGGCCAAGCTGCGCGTAAGTACAAGACAAAGTTAAGTAATAAAAGAGTGAAAGGCAATGAAAGGGATTGGGGAATAGAGAAGTGGGATGGTAGCAAAAAAAGATCGCTTGGCCATCCCGGGAGCGCCTGTGTTTACTAAAGACAGTAAACCTCATTCGAAAAGAAAGATTACTAGAGTACCTGAGGTTCGTGAAGCCCGTACACCCCGAGGTACCCGAGTAATCTTTCCTCCCTTTCATTTTTACCCTCGCTTGCCCTTCTGCTATTTGCTTTTTCTTCCCCCCTCCCTCATTATTTATACTGATTAAACCAATACTCTTGAAAACTAATATTGTACGACTCTTTTTAATTTCTTTTTTGGCCATAGTCGTCAATAAATTCGTTGGACGTGCTTGAAGTAATGCGTCCCTTTCGTCTTCGTCTTTCCACCGGCTAAACGGAGTTTCCAGTAAATTACACACAATATCATTAATTGGATTCATTCCGCTGAAAAATCTAAAACAAAATGGTCAACAAAATCATTGCTCTATTTCATGTAATATTCGGCAGTTTCGGCGCGATTGGCTGGACTTTTTGGCGCTAAATCTCCCTCTAGTATTTTTCTGTGTGCGCTGCTCGCAATGGGAAACGAGGGACATCTATTTTTAGATTTCAACCGGCAACCCTATAGGGGAGGGGAATCGAGTTTCTAGCTTTTGCCTTCCTTCGGAGCCGACGGTCTAAACGCATTTCGGCTGCTAATGGCAGTGTTGTCATAGCAACCATCTGGCTTATGGAATATGCGCAGCTATTTTTCAGCAAACACTTCCGTGTTAAGCTTTCGCTGTCTTCAGTCGTAAGCATTGTAAGATATTTTCCGTGTATTGAATAACGCGCTCTGCGAAATTAAATTCGTTCATATTTGTAAGTACTTTAGTAATTTATAAATCGTAAAAGAAAAAAAAAGAGAAATTTTATGTTCAAATATTGAATATATATATATATATATATATATTATTTATTTATTTATTTATTTTTTTTTTTTTTTTGAGAAATGTAATTTGAAAAATGAATTTGATGAAAAATGTTGGGGAAGGGTCACTTCCCTTCCTTCTCCAGACCTTCACCGCTTCTGCTCACCAAGTGGTGTAGAGCATATATGTATATGTAGAGGTGGGGAAAGACTTCACCAGCACCAAAGGGCCGAACGAGAAACCCAGACCCGGAAAAGGGAAACACCGCTACTTCCCCCTTAAGTGGGCACTTGTGGCATTTATTGAAATTTAGAGACATACATTAAGGTGACAATTTGACATTAATGTGTAAAGTAATTGAACAATGTGGTAAAGAACATCAAAATAGTAGAAAACAAATACAGTTGCAGTCAGAATTTTGGTTTGTACAGAATGAAAGAAAAACACAGAACTATAATTTAACAGAACAATTTAAAATGAGAAATTTTGATGTGCACAGAATAAGTATACAATAATAGAAAATTTAATAGATCATTATTCTATGCAATAATAGGTTGATATTGTGAAGCGGAAAATGGAACATGAAAAATATTAATAGAGATATAAAAGATACAATGTAAGTCCAAAAAAAGGAATGAATAATAAAAAGTCAAGAAATTTTACAATGTAGAATATCAGTATTCAAAGTAAGTCGTGAGGATTCAAATAAAAGAGATCATTATTCAAGAGAGATGAGATGAAAAAGATGTATGTATTATGTAGATGAATGAACAGTCAAGGGTCCAATGTGAAGTTAGCTCCTTGGGGAGGGAGGGACGTGATCCGCCACCTCTCCGGCAGTCCTCATGCATATTTTGATTCTATAGTGTGAAATTATAATTTTGAGTACGGCTTCCAGCCAACATGATTTGTTACGATCATGGGAAAGATGATAATCTTTAGTAAGAGGACAGCCAAAGAGATAATGGAGCATCCCCACAAGAACAGAGGTTGGAGGATTTGACTTTAAATCTGTGCAGATATGACATGAAAGGGTCATGACCAATTAAAACACCAATTAATGTTCTTGTCTGTGACGAGGATATTGGTCCCTTCCAACCCCCCTGAAAAACCGCCACTGCTGGAGTGAAACGATTCTACTCCGGTTGGCGTTTTATGGCGCAAGGGCCATGTTTGGCCAAGCCTCGCCAAACACAAAACAGAGTAATGCACACGAAAGGGGTGAAAGAGGGGGTAGAAGCCGAACACCTTGAAATTAACTGTAACAGAGCGAAACTGTCGGTGGAATCTGTCCCCCGGAGAAAGGAATGCTGTAATCTCTCTGTATCAAAATACGAACGTCGCATCGCTGCTCAATTACGACTCTTCTATTATTCTCGGATATCCTATCAGAGCGGCATGAAAAAGCGTTTTTCAGTCGCCTTCACTTTCACACGGACCAAGATAAAACCCGCTCGTGTCAAAATTTAATTTCCGTTATCGGTCCGATTGTTAGAGTAATCTGTCAGATCGATGGGTTTTTACAAGACTCAAAAATCAGGTGCATTCTTCATTGCGCAACGTGTGATCAATAAAGCTTCGTGTGCGACTTATTTCCTCTTTAAATATATACTTAAGATTAGATTTTAACCCTCCTGATGGTTGTCTCGACGAGGTATCTTGGGGCTATCGTGGATATGCCCACTGCGTTAGCAACCTTCGAGTTGTAGACGGCGCTGGGTCTATTCCTGTCAGGTACATTCCTCCCAGGGTGTATTTCTCTCTTCCGTGTCAGTAAAACGTTTATTGTGTGTATGTCTATTACTTGATATTGTATGTCTCGCGTCTGGCGCAGCATAGCCAAATATGGACAAGATCTCTAATATCATTAGAAGAAAACTGACAGGATTTTAGTATCAAAATCGGCGATACTTTGATGGACGAGATATCTCTTCATTAGCAAAATTGGTCAGATTTTGATGGACTAGATACCGCGTTGAAACCTGGTAGGTAGGTAGATATTATAATTTACGTCACACTGGGGGAGCAACACAATGGTGACGGTCCGGGATCAATCCCAAAGGGAAAGATCGAGGACAACACCACGTAATTTTGAATCATGTTGACGTCTTGGAAATATGTTCCTTCTAGTATCGTACAACGTCGACATCTTCTCTTCCGAACGGACATGCATTTCTTTAGAATCGTTTAAAGCACTTCCCGCGATTTTTTACAACTATCTCTCTACATGTTTGAAAAATCGCTCTTTTCAATTTTTTCACGTGAAAAATCTTTCTGGATTCAAATCTGGGTTGGGGCACAAGAGCGAGAGCTGTGACGTAAACAGCGGAATAAGGATAGGCATTGCATCCACTACTCTGCCCACCCCATTATTCAAGTAAAAAGTGGGACCGCAGTAGTCCGGTTGGTAGGGTAGCAGTTTAGCAACCAAAGGGGTGCGATTCCGAAACTAGATTCAACCAAAAATCGTTGTTTACGTGGGGACTGATGCACTTTAAATCTGTCGTGGCCTCAAATGTCCTCACGTTGGCGTGGAAGTTTGGAAAGGGGATGCCAGCTCAGATGTTAAACTCGTCGTCTGACCAGCGCTCAAAAATTACGGGGTGGTGTTTTCGGATCCTTCGGGATGGGTCCCGGACCACCGCCAATATACCGTTGTGTTTCTCCAGTGCGACCTAATTCAACTACCTACCAAGTATAAAGTTTTCACACAAGTTGTTTCAGACGTCTGGGGTAAAACGCAGCATTAGCGGAAACACATTGCGATACGCATTCCCAGCCAATTGCGTCTCAAAAATTGGAAACAATTTATCATTACATTCGTTTTATAAATCAGCAGTCAAAATTCTAGACGTACGTACAACAAACTATTCTGGTAGCGTATGTTACTATTTATCATGACTAGTTGACTGCTTTTGGAAAGGAATGGGTACATTAATCTATCCGGAAACTTCAAAACTAACTTATGAAATTGAAGTGGAATCGCCAAAAAGAAATTCTCTCTCATCTCTATAAAATTGTCGCGAGTTTGAAACTCGGTCAAACTCAGGTGTGACCTCGTCATCTGACCATAGTTTGAAATGACGAGGTGTTGTCCTCGGATCTTTCCCTTCGGGTTTGGTCCCGGACCGTCGCCAATAGTCCGTTGTGTTGCTCCAGTGCGACGTTAGTTTTAATACCTACCTATTCGGATCGTCGCCAGTGATACGTAAGATACTTTAGGACACAAAATAATAAGTAACTGAAATTTTTTTATAAATAATAAATTACATTATATTTTATAAATAATAAATTACATTATATTTTATAAATGATAAATTACATTATATTTTATAAATGATAAATTTTCTAGCTATTCCTTTCATTGCGTATCTTAGAAAAAAAGTCATCGTACAATTGTAAAAAATATTAGAATCAGTGCGACTAACAAATGGTTTTAAGATATAAATTTTTTTGAAAATATTTTTTTATAAATAATAAATTACATTGTACTTTATAAATGATAAATTTTCTAGCTATTCTTTTCATTGCGTATCTTAGAAAAAAGTTATCGTACAATTGTAAAAAATATTAGAATCAGTGCGACTAACAAATGGTTTTAAGATATAAATTTTGTTGAAAATATTTTTTTATAAATAATAAATTACATTATATTTTAAAAATGATAAATTTTCTAGCTATTCTTTTCATTGCGTATCTTAGAAAAAAAGTTATCGTACAATTGTAAAAAATATTAGAATCAGTGCGACTAACAAATGGTTTTAAGATATAAATTTTGTTGAAAATATTTTTTTATAAATAATAAATTACATTATATTTTATAAATGATAAATTTTCTAGCTATTCTTTTCATTGCGTATCTTTGAAAAAAGTCACCGTGCAATTGTAAAAAATACCAGAATCAGTGCAACTAACAAATGATTAAGATATTATTTGAAAGCATCTTTTTTCAGCGCATTGAAAATATCTCAATGAAAAGATTCTAAGTGATATCCCATGTTCTGAAAGCCGCCTTAGAGAGGTCCCGTCTGCCACTCTGGAACCCAAATCGAAACTCGAGTACGAAGAAGGAGCGTGAGGAGAAGGAAAGGCTCGTCTGGTCACTCCCTCCTCAGCCTCTGGGATTCCATAATCGGTCGGAGAACCCCGAGATTCCCTCGTCTGACGTCACCGTGTCGCTTTCCCACAGAGGGCGCGTGGGTGTGGAATGCGGTCCTTTTTGCTCATCGTCTGCAGCAGTCTATTTTCGCCCCCTTTGAATCAACACGGTGACGCAACCGCCTCCTCTCTGCTTCTGGTGCTAGGAGTGGGCCTTTTGCAGCAGGCCTCGCACTTTTGGGGGCCTGGCGGAAGAACGATTTAAACATAAAATTCTTTTAGGGAAGTCGACGTTATAATTTCACATTTCGAAAAATGCTTTGACGAAATTTTGTGCAGTAGTTAGTTGCATGTAGCTTGAAACTTAAATGCAAAATTTTCTCAAAGAAATATATCAGCTTCTCAGATATTAATTTCTTGTGTTTGCCACTCTACTTTTAAATTTTTTTATTAAATAAGTAATTAAATATTTTTTTAATTCAAATAGTCTTTTAAATTTTATTACGAGGCTTTGGGTTTCAAGTAGAAAATTTGCATTTCTTTCACAATCGGACAATCCATGCAAATAAAAGTTGGCATCCTTTCATTAAATTGGACCTAAAACCAAATCAACCAAACAACCTTTCATTAAATTCTTCGGGATTGATCCCGGACCGTCGTCAATAGCCCGTTGTGTTGCTCTAGTACGACGTTAATTAACTACCATTACATTAAATTATTTCGAGCCGCGGTAGCCTGGTTGAAGGAGCAACTTGAGGATTGGCGTTCGAATCCAACCAAAAACCATCGTGCATAACGGGGCTAGTGCATGTTAAATCTGTTGTGGCTTCAAATGTCCTCACGTTGGTTTGGAAGTTTGGAGAGTGGGGTACCAGCTGAGGTGTTGCCTCGTCATCTAACAATGGTTCAAAATGACGTGGTCTTTCCCTTCGGGATGGATCGCAGACCGTCGCTAATAGCCCGTCGTGGGGACGTTAATTAATTACCTTACCTTACCTGTAGACTTGTCTACAGGAAAGAACTCGAGTGTCTATTAGTTTTTATAGACTAGCATATAAGCCTCTTGATGTTACGTAGAGGTAAAGGGGATATTAGGTTGGTGCAACTATGCTCTAGCCTTAGCCAATGGGTCCGCCTGTTCATTGCTATACAGTATGCCACAATGACTTGAAATCCACTTTAGGGCAACTTTTACCTTAACCTTCCCGAGGTGACTTAGTTTTTCTCGACTTCGATGCGCAAGACCCTATTAATTTAGATTAGTGCTGGTAAGAACTATTATTGATGCTAGGTAGTTAGGTATTTTAATTAACGTCGCACTGGGAGCAGCACAACGGGTTATTAGCGACGGTCCGGGATCAACCCCGAAGGGAAAGACCGAGGACAACACCACGTAATTTGCTAATTCGTTAGTCTTCCAACCGGGCTACCACGGCCCATTACTGATGCTAGAGAATCGATGAAAAATCCCACAGGACAAAGCCTGAAGCTGTCTGAGGAGACTCCAGTTCTTGCTTTTCTGATTTCGTTTTCAGCCGACAATTATTTGTACCTCTCCTTTTTAGAAAATTATACTTGTCCTAATAAAGGAAATCGAAGTCACAGGCGTGGTGCGAAGGGTGTAGGCAGTCGTTCGAACGGTTCCATTAGGGTGGAGTGTTGATTCTGTTGCGAGTTCACAAGTTCAAGAAACAAAAATATCCAGGGAAACATTTTTTATTCAATTATTGACACACAAGTTGTTTCATACTGATATATCAATACTTAAAGGAGTTTTGTGTTGTGTGGTATGTTGGACGACTTTACCTTTCTTCTAAGGCGCTCGTGAAGGAATAAATAGTTAAAAATTAATTATCAAGGGAGTTAAGGATTTAGCGGAGGATAATTGGATTCGGGGATGAATTAAGAAAGTTTGTTGGCAGGAAAGACGGTGTTTCTATCAGGCCGCACGTGCATCGCAAGTGTTGTGGTGGATTACACAGGGATGACTCAAAAGGAAGTAGAAATAAACAACTTGAGTGAGCGGGCTATTTGATATCATGGTTAGCGGAGTGGGGAAGTTTAAAAGATAAAAGAGGTGTACATATGCAACGGATTCATATGCAATGGTTGGTTGGATTTTATGGCGGAGGGGCCATATTTGATGAGGCTGCAATAAACACAAGACAGACAACATCAAGTGACGAACGCATAAGGAAACCTGACACAGAAGTGAGAAATACATCAAGGGAGGAATCGAACCTGTGCCGCCAACAACTTGCAAGTGCAGTGGGCAAACCCACTGATCCACGACGGCCCCTTTTCATCGGAGGGATGCCAGACGCTACTGACTCATCAAGTTTTAATTCATTTGGATAAAACTTAATTAACCCCGTATTTAACCGAACGTCAAGACCTGCCTAGAAGAGTGTAGATGAATAAAGATTTGTTTTTGGCTTCCTTTCCTGCCATTAACCCTCTCACCAGGTGTCCTCCCAGGGGCCTCGCGAGGCATGCCCCTTTATGGGCTGCCACGGGGCTTTATGGGCCTTTGACGTACCCAATAAGATTAGGGGGAAAAAACCATGCCCAGCCCATATACTTGGAACGCGCCCCGATAATTTCGAAGCACCCCTTTACACGTGTTCCATTAGCGCTTGAATAATTGAGGCTGCAATAATGCCCGCTCAAAAATCCCTTTTCTTGTCATTATGGGAGAGAAAAAGCGAGGAACACTTCTCCCAGACAGACGATTTATCGGGAGGCCACCTCCACCCCCGGAGTCCGGGAGGGGGGCGTGAAATATTAACCGCGGGGGCTATTAGGAGGGTCGTTCAGAAGTCGTTCCGACGTACTTAGCGGATCCCGACGATCGCTCCTCGCGGGGGCGGCCAAACGATAACGTTTATTTTCGTTTGGGCTTTTATAGGGCGCACTTTTGGAATACCGTTGGTAGGTTAGAAGCGCGACATCGATTCCCATTAGGTCTACCATCGTTCAGGTGCCGGGGGTGTGCTGGAGAAAAGGATGTTCGTCTCTCCCCTCCAGACGATTCTTCCGGGTGTTTTATCGGGAGAAGGTGTTATTTCGAATGATAAAGGCTGTGTTATTGGTGGGAGAGAAATTATGGGGTTGAAATGGAATCGAAGAATGAAGATTCTGTTTCGTCCACCTCGTAACCGATCCCGCGTGTCGTTTGCGGGCGATAGAGGGGAGAGTGGTGTCGTTTGCAGGTGTCTGAATGGTCGAGGAACGAGTGCAATTAGATCACACTGGGCGAGGTAGTGTCAAAAGGGAGTTCCTCCGCGTGGACTTCAAAAAGGGGAAATGGGAGAGTTTTTCTGTTTACTGTTTCTTGTTTGAGTGGCGAAGAATAAAATCTAAATTTTAATATCGGGTGTGTGGGAACAGGTGGTGTGCTTCAATTTCCAAGGAATATCGTATTCTCTTCTATACTGTAATTTTCTATCTGAGTTTTTCGGTTTTTTTCTTTTCCTCGTGTATCGTTAACCGTCTTTTTCGCTCCATTTTACTATTTTATTTCCATATTTGTCTCTCCCTTGTCGCTCCCTCTTTACGGTATGTCGTTCTAAATGTGTCATTCTCCATGTGTTTTCCCACTGCGCTAGCCCAGTTGGAAGAGTAACGGATTAGCAACCGGAGGATTGCGAGTTCGAATCCAACCAAAGACCGTCATGTACAAAGAAAGCTGGTGCACGTTAAATCTGCCGTGGCCTCAAATGTCCCCACGTTGGCGTGGTATGGAAGTTTGGAGAGTGGGTTGCCGGCTCAGGTGTGACCTCGTCATCTGACCATGGTTAAAAATTGGTGTTGTCCTCGGTCTTTCCCTTGATCTCAGACCGTCGCCAATAGACCGTTGTGTTGCTCCAGTTCGACGTTAATTAAAATACCTACTTACTTACTTGTTAGTAATAGTATTCACTAATGCGTTATATATCAATACATAATACACGCAACACGATATATCACATCTCGAAAAATTGACACATCTCGAAAAAGGTAGATAGGTAGTTGAATTTGTGTCGCACTGCAGCAACACTATCGGCTATTGGCGGCGGTTCGGGATCTATTCCGAAGGGAAAGATCCGAGGACAACACCTCGTAAGTTTGAACCACGGTCACATGACGAGAACAATACCTGAGCTGGCACCCTACTCTCCAAACTTCCACACCACACCAACGTGCGACATTTGACACTGACGACAGATTTAACCTTTACACTATGGCGCTTTTATTCCGCTACCCGAATACGGTACGACTGTTGTACTGCCCATAATCTAAATGTGTGCATTAGCCACCCAAGCTGTTTTTATTGACCGAGTTCAGAATCCGCAATCCTACGGTTGCTAATCCTAGACTCTACCAACTGGTCTACGGCGGCCTTCAATGTTAACTGTTCGTGGGTTTGGTATGTCGATTTGCGGTCATCTTTAGCTACTTCGAGGTTGGTTGGTTGGTTAGGGTTTTATGGCGCAAGGGCCATATTTGGCCATGCTAACCAACCAACCAACCAACCTCGAAGTAGCTAAAGATGACAGCAGATCGACATACCAAACCCACGAACATCCCGATCCAAATACCTCCATCGGATCTTTCCCTTTGGGATTGATCCCGGACCGTTACCAATAGCCCGTTGTGTTGCTCCAGTGTGACGTTAATTGAAATACTCCCCCCCCCCCAAATGCCTCCAAGAATTACGCATTATTTATTTACTTTGGAGTCTTTTGCGTAATTCTTGGAGGTGTTTGGATCGGGATGTTCGTGGGTTTGGTATGTCGATCTGTGGTCATCTTTAGCTACTTCGAGGTTGGTTGGTTGGTTAGGGTTTTATGGCGCAAGGGCCATATTTGGCCATGCTAACCAACCAACCAACCAACCTCGAAGTAGCTAAAGATGACAGCAGATCGACATACCAATCCCACGAACTTCCCGATCCAAAAACCTCCAAGAATTACGCAGACTCCAAAGTGCCAAACCGAGATTCCAGAATCGTATGGAGTGGGGCGCCGCGTGGGGTTGTGGCAGATAAGAAGGGAGACAAAATTATTAGACAGGGTGGAACGGAGGGCCCGATAAAATTCTTCAGCCACCAGAAAGAACAACGTCAGCTCAATAGTCCTCTCTTCCGAAAAAGAAAACACGCCGGTGTCCCAGGGTTACCGAGCGCCTCACTCTGGAATGTTATGGGAGGCAGATAAGAAAGGTTCCAGATTTTTCAATGTTTGGAAAAGGACACTTTTTCTTTCTTTTCTCCCTTTAAAACGTTTCCGAGGGTGAGGGGAGGTCTCAAAATCACGGTCCTGTTAACAGATTCGGGATTGAGAAGGAGATTCTGTATGGAATTGAATCACCAGAGTGGGTAGGATCTTTACCTTCGGGTTTGATCCCGGACCGTCGGCCAATAGCCCGTTGTGTTGCTTCGGTGCGACGTTAATTAAAATACCTACCTACCTACACCAGAGTGGGGGTGGATTAAAATTATTTTGTTTCTACGCCACGTTTATGGTTGTCGCGTCGTCTGACCGTGGTTCAAAATAGAGAGGAGCCGTGGAGGTCCGGTTGGCAGAGTAAAGGGGGTATTTGAATTAACGTCACACTGGAGCAACACAACGGGCTATTGGTGACGGTCCGGGATCAATCCCAAAGGGAAAGATCCGAGGGCAGAGTAAAGGATTAGCAACGGGAGGGTTGCGAGTTCGAATCTTACCAAAGACCGTCGTGTACAAAGGAGGCTGGTGCACTTTAAATCTGTCCTGGCCTCAAATGTCCTATCGTTGGAGTGGTGTGGAAGTTTGGAGAGTGAGGTGCCAGCCCAGGTGTGACCTCGTCGTCCTACAGCGGCTCAAAATTACGTGGTGTTGTCCTCGGATCTTTCCCTTCGGAGGATGATCGCCAATAGCCCGTTGTGCTGCTCCAGTGCGACGTTAATTAAAATACCTACATACCACACCTACCTCAAATGGAAGAGGTGTTGTCCTCGGAACTTTCTTTTCGGGATAGATACCGAACCATCGCCAATAGCCTCCTGTGTTGCTTCAGAGCACGATAATTCAACTACCTCAAGCGTGGCTTAGTGAATTTGCCCACTGCGCTAGCAACCTAGAGTTGTAGGTGGGGCATGTTCGATTCCTGTCAGGTTCGATTCCTACATGGGTATATTTCTATCTTTTGTACCAGGTAGTTTGGTATTTTGGTATTTTCAATTAACGTCACACTGGAGCAACACAACGGGCTATTTTGTACCAGGTAGGTAGCTAATTAAAGTCGCACTGAAAGAACACAACGGGCTATTGACGACGGTCCTTGACCAATCCCAAAGGGTAGGTAGGTATGTATTTTATTTAACGTCACACTGAAGCAACGGAATGGGCGGCTATTGTTGAACGGTCCGGGATCAATCCCCAAAGGGAAAGATCCGAATATTTTGGTACCAGTAAAAACTTTCCTTGCGTATGTCCATTTACTTTCCGTTACGTTTGGTTCTGCTTGGCCAAATGTGACCGTTGAACCAAAAAATCCCTAAACCAACCAAGGAAGATCCCCGAGATGAAAGGTGTATGTATACACTAGAAATCACGAAAATCGACCAAAATATCGATCGATTTTTTAATAATTCCAAATATTATCTAACCCCTTAGCTTTCAAACGATATCAAGATCTTGTAAATATTCGAAATAGTTTTCAAGTTACAAAGGTTTGGGTTTGGTACAGTCACCATAGACAGACAGGTTTTCAAAACTTTAAACTCGATTTCTGAAGAACTGTGTTTTTGCAATAGGATGCTTCTTTCGAACAGTGATAACTCAATAATGAATTGATCTATTATAATTACTTTTAAGTCATTATAACCTATATAATACAGTGGATGTTTTGACCCTCAGTCGAAGTTATTGGTTAAGAAATGATTTTTTAGTTGATTTTTAAATGTTGAAATTCCTGAAAAAATCTTGATTTTTTAGACTTCCTTCGTGAAAAAAATTGTAATAAAGAACGTATTCCCTCTAGCAATTTGATGGGGAGTCAAAACATGAAGAATATAGGAATAATTTTCCAACAGGAATTGTCCTGAACACAGTAAAATTTGAGATATCACTGTTCAAAAACATTCTAATTACCTAATTATATCTAAATCAGATAATTAATGAGTAGCTTAATCAGAATATTTCACACTAAAATTAGTTGAAGCACAAACCTTTGACCTATTGTGAAAACTGAATTTTTAAAGTCAAAATTAAAAAAAAATGTTCTAGTGTATACATACACCTTAAAGGGAGGGAGGAGAAGCGGTAAATGTGAATTTTCGTATTTTTATATTTTTGAGGTTAAAAATTTTATAATTCTTTTCATTGTTTTTTTAACAAGCGTGTTTAACAAGGGAAAGAGAAAAATTTGCACACCTCAAGTTACACGATATTTTATTTGATGATGGGCCCGTCATCTAGCATGGTACTGGGACTCGGAATGCAGATGTGGGGCCCCGATGTCCTCCATATGGCATGCAGTTGACCCTCGATATCTCGAATTCCTCGGTATCTTCAAACTACATACATATCTCGAATTATTTTCTCCGAAACCCATGCTATCTCGAAATTTCGTCTTCTGTATGACACAGAAGTGCCAAACGCGTGCGATGAGATGGTAGCTGCTTCTGTGTCTTTGTGAATGAGTGTCTTTTGTTTGAAATAAGGAATGCAGTCTGTTCAGTTCCTTGAGGTAGGTTTCTTCCCTGAGAATGATTTTCGACTCCAAAGCGATTGACTGTGACGGATGACGAATCAGAACATGTGGCATATTAACGGCTACAGAGAAGAATCCTGCAAACATGAATACACTTTCAAACAAGATAACCAAGTGGAAAGGGGACGACCAAAAAGTGATTGAAAGAAGTAAATGAAGCTATTATAACCAGGGGCGTACCTACGGAGGGCCTATGGGGGCTTAAGCCCCACCCAGACCGTATAAAAAGCAAAATATATCCAAATATAATTCATTGATTGCTTCTTTTAAAATCGTGTTTATTAAGGGGGTATTTCAATTAACTTCACACTGAAGCAACACAACGGGCTATTGGTGACGGTCCGGCATCAATCCCAAAGGGAAAGATCCGAGGACAACACCACGTAATTTTGAACCATGGTCAGATGACGAGGCAACACCTGAGCTGGCACCCCACTCTCCAAACTTCCACACCACGCCAACGTGAGGACATTTGAGGCCACGACAGATTTAACGTGCACCAGCCCCCTTTGTACACGACGGTGTTTGGCTGGATTCGAACTCGCAACCCTTCGGTTGCTAGTTCGTTACTCTTCCAACCGGGCCACCGCGGCCCTTGTTTATTAAGGAGTTGTGATATTTAACTCCTCAGTCAACTAATATTTATTCAGCACTTTCACCCATTTTACCAAAGGGCTCCCTCTCTTATTTACTGGAGTTGTTGTATGGTGTGGTATTTTGATTAACGTCACACTGGAGTAACACAAAGGGCTATTGGTGGCGGTCCGGAATCAACCTCCGAAGAGGAAAGATACGAGGACAACACCACGTAATTTTGCACCACGGTCAGATGACGAGGCAACACCTGAGCTGACACCCCACGCTCTAAACTTACTGGGGTTTGGATAAAACAAATGAAAATTTTAATATTGTACATTAAAAATTGGAACCTTTTCTTTTCAAGCCTTTACTCGTCTTGGTAGGTGGGTATTTTGGCTTAACGGCGCACTGGAGCAACGCAACGGGCTATTGGTGACGGTCCGGGATCAATCCCAAAGGGAAATATCCGAGGACAACACCACGTGATTTCGAACCACGGTCAGGTTATGAGGCCACAACAGAACTGGGGGGGGGGGGAGCTCCACTCTCCAAACTTCCACACCACGCTAACCTGAGGAAATTTGAGGCCACGACAGATGTAACATGCACAAGCCCTCTTTGTACACGACGATCTTTCGTTGGATTCGAACTAGCAACCTACTCGTCTTGGTTGGTTGGTTTTGGGGTTTTATGGCGCAAGGGCCATACATGGCCATGCCGCGCCAGACAAAAGACACACAACATCAAGTAACAGACAGACACACACGATGAAAGTTTTACTCACACAGGAGAGAGAAATGCACCTGACAGGAATCGAACCTGGTCCGCCTACAACTCGAAAGTTGCTAGCGCAGTGGGCATACCCACTGAGCCATCTACTCGTCTTGGAATAGTTACTTTAAAATTAGTCTTTAGGTAACATACTCTAAAAGTATTTTTCTGATTAACACTAAAACTATTCCATATTTCAAAGAAATTTTAAAATCACCCCCTAAATTAAGGGGGGGGGGAATTTCAATTAACGTCACACTGGAGCAACACAATGGGCTATTGGTGACGGTCCGGGATCAATCCCAAAGGGAAAGATCCGAGGACAACACCACGTAATTTTGAACCACGGTCAGATGACGAGGCAACACCTGAGCTGGCACCCCACTCTCCAAACTTCCACACCACGCCAACGTGAGGACATTTGAGGCCACGACAGATTTAACGTGCACCAGCCCCCTTTGTACACGACGGTGTTTGGCTGGATTCGAACTCGCAACCCTTCGGTTGCAAGTCCGTTACTCTTCCAACCGGGCCACCGCGGGCCCCCCCTAAATTAAGAGCTTACGATAAAAATATGCCCCCTCTAAATTGATATCCTGGCTACACCCCTGGTTATCACATGTTACCAGGGGTGAAGCCAGGAATCCTAGAATTCTAACAAGATTGGCCTCGAGTTATTTGCATCACAATATAGCTGGCAGAGAAAAACTTATACAATCGCAGAAAGATTTAGACACCAGATTATAATGACCGATGGATTTTTTTAATTTAGATACGTTGAGATATTTTGAAACATTACTACTTTTGCTGTCTTAGTCGGATGTTTCCCTTTGGGATTGATCCCGGACCGTCACCAATAGCCCTTTGTGTTGCTCCAGTGTGACGTTAATTTACCTGCTTACCTGCTATCTTGGAGGGCAGCCTTGGCTCAGTGGGTTTGTCCGTTTCTCTAGCAACCTGTGAATTGTAGGCCGCGCAGGTTCGGTTCCTGTCAGGTTTGTTTCCTCCCTGGGTGTATTTCTCTCTTCTGTGTCAGTAAAACTTTCATTGTGAGGGTTTGTCCAGTACTTGATGTTGTCTGTCTTGTGTTTGTCCATTACTTGATGCTGTCTGTCTTGTGTTTGTCACAGCTTTGCCGAATATGACCCTTGCGCAGTAAAAAAATCTCAATGCAACCAGCCAACTAACCCTTGGTATCTCGAAATCTAATCTCGAATTTATTTTCATCTCCCCATGTGATTCGATCTATCGGGGGTCGACTGTATCACCATATGGTAGACCCTAAATACCCGTACCAACGCCTCTTTCAGCAGTCCAACGGGACTGTGGGAGTGGGCAGCCCGAGGTCACGTGGTCGACGGCCGCCCTCGCGTGGGGCGTTGCCCGCGTAACGACCCCAACGCGGTCTGCAGCCAGAAAGGGCGTGGGCCCGCCGCCGGGATTTATGGAGGGCGACAAGTCGGGCTCCCGGGCACGCGAAAGGATGCGGAGGCTGACGAATGACCACCTGTGGGATTTATGGATTCAAATGCGCGCAGGAGATATGGGTCAAGGAGGCCCGCAAGAAAGCACCCACCTGTTTCTGGGAAGGCGCTTTTCGTGCTCTTCGGCCGTGTGAGTTATGGTGGATGCTTTGTGCGGGTGCACCATTGCGCGCAGAAACACCTTGGTAATGGGATCTCGAATGCGCGTGTGCTGATGGACGCTTGGTTTGGTTTGTCGCCCTGCGGTCGATTTTAAGTTTGAACGGAGTGATTTAAAACCCTTTTCAGGGACAGTGGAACACCGGGCGTTCCCACCTCCTCGAAATGGTTAAGGTTAGACGGGGTGGTTCTAATCGACCGCAAACTAATCACAACCACGCGATTTCTTGTCGATAACCAGCACAAAAAGGGTGGTCCGTTTTTCATTTGGCACTCAGGGGCACATGTCATTTAAGTGTGTGTAGGGGCTTCACGACCCGAGGTACTCTAGTGATCTTTTTCTTTTACCATGGTGTTTACTGTCTGTTCTAAACACGGGATCCTGGGATACACAAGCAATCTTTTTCTGCTTTCATTCCACTGTTCCCAAATCCCTCTTGTTTCCTTCGTCATCTGACCGTGGTTCAAAATTACGTGGTGTTGTCCTCGGATCTTTTCCTTTGGGATTGATCCCGGACCGTCACCAATAGCCCGTTGTGTTGCTCCAGTGTGACGTTAATTGAAATACCCCCCTCTTTTTTCCATTCCACGACATTATTTGAAGGGCCGTCGTGGCTCAGTGGGTATGTCCACTGCGCTAGCAACCTTAGAGTTGTAGGCGGCGCAGGTTCGATTCCTGTCAGGTGCATTCCTCTCTACTGTGTCAGTAAAACTTTCATCGTATGTGAGTCTATTACATGATATTGTCTGTCTTGTGTCTGCCGCAGCATAGCCAAATATGGCCCTTGCGCCCATAAAACCCCCAAACCAACGACATTACTTGTGGTATGTCTCGTATCTGGCGCAGCTTAGTCTTCTTACTTGGAGGTACGCTTACCTCCGCACTGACTATTGCCATTACGGATAAGGACAGGGCCTCAGGAAATCCTCATATCACTTGAAGTTGTGTCTGCAGCAGAATGGCCAAATATGGCCCTTGCGCCCATAAAACCCCAAAACCAACGACATTACTTGTGGTATGTCTCGTATCTGGCGCAGCTTGGTCTTCTTAGTTGGAGGCACACTGACCTCCGCACCGACTATTGCCATTACGGATAAGGACAGGGCCTCAGGAAATCCTCATATCACTTGAAGTTGTGTCTGCAGCAGCATGGCCAAATATGGCCCTTGCGCCCATAAAACCCCAAAACCAACGACATTACTTGTGGTATGTCTCGTATCTGGCGCAACTTGGTCTTATTTGGAGGCACACTGACCTACGCACCGATTATTGCCATTACGGATAAGGACAGGGCCTCAGGAAATCCTCATATCACTTGAAGTTGTGTCTGCAGCAGCATGGCCAAATATGGCACTTGCGCCATCAATCACAAAACAAACAACGAAAGAAATGAATGAAATCGGGTGGTTTCGTGTAGTCCACCCAAACGAATATCACTCCACTAATCAGAACTTCCCAAAACTTTCCCATCGGAAACCTTCAGAGTCATTTGACTCGGAGCCGCGTCTTATCACGTCCGGAGAATAATTCGCGGTCGTGTCTCTGACCCTCCGTAAATCAGGACGATCGTAAATCTCGCGTCGAAGCGTTGATCGGAACGCATTCCGGGCATCTTGCGACATGTTACCCCGACTTGGGCAATCTGCGAGAATCAGTCGCCCGTCCTAAGAGAAGAACAAAAAACAAAGAAGCAGACGAGCCTTTCGAAATCTTTCGGCTTCACTTTGATCTCCGGCGGACTCTTCTCCACCCGTTGATGATTTTATTCCCGGTGGCATCGATCGATGGAATTGAGCAACAGGTGGTGCGCCTCACAATGGGCATATCGAAATCGTGTCGCAACCCAATCCCTTCCGCGGTGATGGAAGAGGCTGGAAATGCTTTGGATCGAATGGGGTGCTCCCGAAAGTTTTGTTTTGGTGTTGAATGTTCAATTTACCAATTCAGGTTGGTGTGTTGTTTTGGGGTTTTGTTGCGCAAGGGCCGTATTTGGCCGAGCTGCAAGACAACGCCAAGTAAAAAATGTCGTGAAAGGGATGTAAAAGAGGGATTGGTTTGGTTTGTTGGGATTTTATGGCGCAAAGGCCATGTTTGGCGACGCTGCACCAGACACAAGACACACAATATCAAGTAATAGACACACACATACAATGAATGTTTTACTGACACAGAAGAGAGAAATACACCCAGGGAGGAATACACCTGACACCTGCGCCACCTATAACTCGAAGGTTGCTAGCGCAGTGGGCATACCCGCTCAGCCACGTCGGCCAAAAGAGGGATTGGAGAACAGAGTAGTGGGATAAAGCAGAAAAAGATCGCTTGAATATACCATGAGCACGACTCCCATGTTTAATGGGGACGCGGTAGCCCATTTGGAAGAGCAACGAATTAGCAACAGAAGGGTTGCGAGTTCGAAACTCGATCAAACCAAACGTCGTGTACACGGGGGCTGGTGCACCTCCAATCTGTTGTGGACTCAAATGTCCTCAAGTTGGCGTGATGTGAAAGTTTGGAGAGGGATGCCAGCTCTAGTGTTGATCTCGTCATCTGACCGTGGTTCAAAATGATGAGTTATTGTCCTAGGATCTCTCCCTTTATAAATGATCCCCGAAGATGAACCAATAGCTCGTTGCGTTGCTCTAGTGAGACGTTAATTAACTACACACCTACCTTAAGCTACAAATCGAGACGAGGAATGTGCTCACGAAATAATAAGAGAGCATTCCTCCACTTAGTGATGGAGTATTCAAATACGAACGTACTCGTGTGCTCGATACTTAAAAGTATTCGTTGCACTCGATGCGTTTTCGAAATATTCGTATACCAAAGTACTCGGATACAGAAGTATTCGGATACCAAAGTATTCGGTTACGGAAGTATTCGGATACCAAAGTACTCGGATACGGAAGTATTCGGATACGGAAGTATTCGTATACCAAATTACTCGGATACAAAAGTACTCGGTTACAGAAGTATTCGTATACCAAAGTACTCGGATACAGAAGTATTCGGATACCAAATTACTCGGATACAAAAGTACTCGGTTACAGAAGTATTCGGATACCAAAGTACTCGGATACAAAAGTACTCGGTTACAGAAGTATTCGTATACCAAAGTACTCGGATACAGAAGTATTCGGATACCAAATTACTCGGTTACAAAAGTACTCGGTTACAGAAGTATTCGGATACCAAAGTACTCGGATACAAAAGTACTCGGTTACAGAAGTATTCGGATACCAAATTACTCGGATACAAAAGTACTCGGTTACAGAAGTATTCGGATACCAAAGTACTCGGATACAGAAGTATTCGGATACCAAATTACTCGGATACAAAAGTACTCGGTTACAGAAGTATTCGGATACCAAAGTACTCGGATACGGAAGTATTCGGATATAAAAGTATTCGAATACGAAAGTATTTGGATACGAAAGTATTCGGATACCAAAGTATTCGCATTCATGTGATCGTATACAAAATTAATCGGATGTAAGAGTATTCGAATACAAAAGTACTCGCCCTATGTAGTCGAATATCAAAGTATTGATTCGTGCTATCGGTTAATCATTTTTGTATATGTATTCGAACACTTAATACTTGGAAGAACTCGAATACAAAGTACTCGATTCTCAGATGTAGATATTCTGCCCTTCACTACCCCACCCCAATTTGATTTTGAAGTTGAAGTACTTGCTGAAGTACTCCTTCCCCGCGCGATCAGTCTCTGAACCCCAGACACAACAGTGCTCCATTGAAGAGAGTTCATCCTGCGGTTCATTCGGATGAACGGCATGGAGCTGGAGGGGAGGAATGCTTCCGAAATCGCGCGTTTTTTTATCTCAGCGACAATGCCTGTTCGAATTCCTCACCCAATTCCAGAGAAGCGCTCTCAGCCATCGGAAACCTGTTGATCGGGAATTCCAGGCATTTCGGAAATGTTTCCCCGTTGGTTTCTTCCTCTGAGGATGCATCAGCGGAAGAACAGGATGAGGAGAATAATATAAACAGTGGCACACGTGTTTGCTTACGAGTTCCTCCTCCCCGCGAGGTTTCCGTTTGTGACAGAGGTCTACAAACTCGCTCGTGGTAGACACACATCGCAAAATAACTTTTGTCGTTGCGACACAAGATTCTATCAGTTCACGGTCATTCTTTGCAGTTCTGATCGAATCCGCCTTTAACAGTCCTAGTGATCGTCTCGACGAAGTATCTCATCAAAACCCAATCATTAACAGGTGTTGCCTCGTCATCTGACCGTGGTTCAAAATTACGTAGTGTTGTCCTTGGTTCTTTAACTTCGGGATTGATCCCGGACCGTCAGTCAAGTAATTCTGAAAAGAAAAGATGAAGAGAAAGATCGCTTGGGCATTCTGGGGTCGCGACACCCCATGTTGACCAGAGGCAGTAAACCATGGGAAAAGAATAGATCACTAGAGTACCTCGGATTCGTGAAGCCAGTACGCATCAAAAGATGTGCCCTGAGGGGACCATAGTATAAGTTCATAATAAAATTGCAAATTTCTGTTTCCAACTTTGTAAAGAGTGGGGTGCCAGCTCAGGTATTGCCCCTTCATCTGACCGTTGTTCAAAATTACGTGGTGTTGTCCTCGGTAATTTACCTTCTAGATTGATCCCGGACCGTCAAGCCCGTTGTAATTAATCACAATGTCATTCTGAAGTGATGGATTTGGCCACTTGGTAGGAATCTGCGATGAATTATTCCAGCTGTAGACCACCATACAAGAAGCATAACCTTCCTGGGATGTAAGGGTGGCTTGGGATGGCGTCCAGGAGGCTGTGCTTTGCTCAATCATTGAGCAGATCGTTTCCGATTGTCATAAAGGAGCCATTTCTCGTCGCAGGTAACGATTCGCTGCAGTAGAGGTTCTCTTTCATTCCTGGAAAGGAGGGATGCAGACTTCCAAACGTCTCATCTTGTTGGCAATTGTCAATTCATGAGGCACCCAAAATCCATCTTTTTGACCTTACCCAGTGCAGCCAGACGGCGAACAATTGTAGTGTGATGGACACCTAGCTCGGCCGCTATCTCATGATATGTTTTCCTCGGTTCACTTCAACCACACTTAGCAGAACATAGTCAGAAACTGCAACTTCTCGGTGACTCGGACTTCGTTTTTTAGGTCCATATCTCCACTTCGAAACTTCGCAAACCATCGCTGAATGGTTTGTTCATTGGCTGTATTCTCCCCGAATACTGTGTTAATGTTTCGAGCAGCAACTGTAGCCGAATGTCTCAGTTTATATTCGTAAAGGAAGATGACTCTCAAATCTGAGTTTTCCATGTCCAATTTGGAAGCACCTTACACCCAAACAAATTAAATCTAGAACTTATACTTCACACGCGTGATAGCTATTTATAGTAGCTCTGTGACGTAAGATGCAGAAAGCTTGTAGGTAATTACTTTTAGCTGTATAAAGGTCATTCCCAAAGCTATTTCTTAACAGACATTTCATTCGCACCGACCCAATAATATACGCATAGAATGCATATACTTGGTCAGAATCGACAACACAATAATCATCTCCATCTAATCTAACACGATTCCTTGTCCAAAACCACCTAGGCTGCGACAGACGTTGTTTGGCGTATCAAATATGTCCCAGTCGCCATAAAACCCACCACCCCCATGTCCTAAAACCAAACCGAAAAGGTATTCTACGTTTCTCGATTAGACGTGTCATTTCGGACATATTATCGTCGAAAGTGATCTGTCGTCCTCTCCCTGTCGTTCGACATTCGGCCCAACGAAAGACTGTCGTATACACAGGGGATGGCGCACATTGAATATGTCGTGACTTCAAATGTCCTCACGTTGGCGTGGTGTGGAAGTTTGGAGAGTGGTTTTTCAGCTCAGGTGCTATCATCGTCATCTGACCGTGATTCAAAATTACGGGGTTTTTCCCCGAATCTTTCGCTTCGGGATAGATCCCCGATCGTAGCCCATAGCCCGTTGTGTTGCTCTAGTGTGACGTTAATTAAAAATACCTACCTATTTTCCACAAATTTTACAGAGTTCCTATTTATTAAAATGAAGACAAACTTGTGGGGAAATTAGCCACCGTTACAAAACTTAATTTAAAATACTGTATTTATGCAGTGCAATCTATCTATACCATGAAGCACTTTTTGGTTGACAGACGTTGTACTCTCCTTCGATGCGTTGGTAATGGTAATTAATTAACGTCGCACTGGAGCAACACAAAGGGCCAATTGGCGACGGTCCCGGATCCATCCCCAAAGAAAAGATCCGAGGACAACACCACATAATTTTGAATCACGGTCAGATGAAGTGGTCAACACTTGTGCTTATACCCCACTCTTCAAACTTCCAAGCCAACGTGAGGACATTTTAGGCCACGGGAGATCGAACGTACACCATCCCCCGTGTACACCTTTCGATGGGTTACCACAAACCTAAATCGAAGGATTTGGAATGCATTCGTCCATTGTTCTGCTCTACGCCTTACTCTAAATACAGTTTTGTTGCTAAAGTCTCGACTTTACGAGACAACCACCAGGAGGATTAAGTATGGTGTCTTTCAAAAGCATTTCCCTCGAAGGCCCCAATAATGTCCTCTCTTGACCTCTCTGAGGACACGATCATCACTGAACCTTGTCACGGTCGTCACTTCACCAGTAAACCACCCCGATATTACGCGATGCTTTTTTCAATTAGGAAGGGAACAATGCATTGGCGATATCAAGTCGCAGAAAAATCGCATTCAATAAACTTCCTAAGAGACTGGAAGCGAGCAATTAAGAGCCGCAAAGAGAGCCCCGATAGCGGCGTCTTTATGAACTCATTGACGGCAGTTAATTCTCGCCCGCTATCTGATGAACGGCGGATTGGCTACTTGTCGAGGCGTCTTCGCTGGAGAGCCAATTAAGGCAGCGGTCACTCGGGGGAGAGGTAACCCACTTTATGGCAGGACAAAGCGTCGGGGTGGCTTTGATTGGCCGCCGAGAAAAATCCGTCTCGGTTTTCTTTCGCGGTGAGACTCCAAACGATAATCGGGAGGATGAAAAGACACCCTCCGTCCCTCTCCTCCTTGTTTATCGTCCGGACTAACGAGGTCTGTCTGGGATATGTTTTGACGGCAGCAGACGATTTCGGGGAAAGGGGGTTCGAGGAATTTCGAGATGTGGTTTCTCTTTTCGATCTCGGGGTTCCATCCGAAAATCAGCTCCAATCAAAAACCAAGGATAGGACGTGATGCTATTTTCACACGCTCCATTTATTTTCAATCGTATCAGACTTTGTAATCTTGGAAGAAAAAATACTTACGTTTATTGAGAAATCTTATGGATAGATATGTAAATATTTAACAGATTTTGAGAAGTTCTGTTGGTAGAGTAGCCGACTAGAAACCATCGTGCATGTGGGGGGGGGGTGCGTGTTAAATCTGTCTTGACCTCAAATGTCCTCACGTTGGCGTGGTGTGGAAGTTTGGAGAGTGGGGTGCCAGCTCAAGTGTTAACCTCGTCATCTGAACGAGATTCCAAAATGACGAAGTGTTAACCTCTGATGTATCTGTGTCTGGCGCAGCATGGCCAAATATGGCCCTTGCGCCATAAAACCGGCAAACCAAAAAACCTCTGATGTATCCGTTCATGATGGATCCTGGTCCTAAACCAGGCCTGTTGTGTTAGTAGTGGGCCAAGGACTAGGTCCAGCCCAATTAAAAATTTTTTTTAAAGTTTTACTATTTATTATATCATATTTTTATTTTATTTTACTCGTTTGTCATTTTCATCTGTACAAATATAATTAATCATCTTCATTTGTTGTGTATTTTGTTTTGTCTAATTATTTTATAAATATTGTCTGTATTTTGTGGTCTCATCTTTGTATTTTTGATATTTTATATAGTTTTAACGACCCTGTAAACCGGCCTGTGCCGGTCATCTACATGTTTTTGGTTGGGCCCGGTTGGCCTATGTGTCTATATTTTTTAAATAAATGTTGGTCTGTTGATTGGCTGGGGGTCTCCCCTTCCTCCCAGGAAAGGCTCTACACTTATCGGTGAGTTGGGAGGAGGTGGGTCTAGAAGCCTGTTGTGTTGCTCCCAGTTACCTAATTCAACTACCTTACACCCTTTAGTAGATTTTTAGTTTAATTGTTTGTTATGGGGTTTAGGGGAACTTAATCTTCATTTTCTTTATGATATAAAATTAAGTCGTCTCCCCTACATCACACACCAGGTCTAATACAACATATTTTTATATCCCCCGAGGAACTCTAGTAATCTTTTCTTCTCCCATGGGGTTTACTACCTTCAATAAACACGGGAAACCCAAGCGATCTTCTTCTGCCTTTCCTACCACTACTCTGTTTCCCAATCCCTCTTTTACGACATTTTTTACTTGACGGTGTCTTGTGTTTAGCGCAGCTTAACCAAATATGACCTTTGCGCAGTAGAACCCTAAAACAACCATCCAATTTCTCTCTTTCGGATATATCGCTCATCACACAACGGGCTATTGGTGACAGTCCGGGATCAATCCCCAAGGGAAAGATCGAGGAGAACACCACGTAATTTCGAACCACGGTCAGGTGACGAGGCAACACCTGAGCTGGCACCCCCCTCTCCAAACTTCCACACCACGCCAAAGTGAGGACATTTGAGCCACGACAGATTTAACCCTTTGTACACGACGGTCTTTGGCTGGATTTGAACTCGCAACTCTCCGGTTGCTAATCCGTTACTCTTCCAACCGGACTACCGCGGTCCACAACAATGAGGAAGGAAAAAAACAAATAGAAGGGTGGGAGAGGGTAAAACGAACGAGAGGATAGAACACTCGGGGTTGTGATGCTCGTACACACCTAAACCCTTCTGCTGCTGTACACAAAATGTACCCCTGAGGACAAATTATTATTTGAAAATTGTTTCTAAAAGGGCATTGTTTGAAAAGTCTTCATATTGAATGTATGAGCGCGTTGCAAATGAAAAAGTAACTACGAAGTACTAAAGTACTTTTTTGGCTCTTGCTCTCAAACTCAATTATCTGCTTAAATTCTTTCAAGTTAAATTTTGTGTTTTTACGCTTAAGTACATAAATATCGTTTGGTGATAGAATGGATGGGAGGGCTCTCATCCATTCAAACGCCAAGCGACAAAATAAATCGATCTAATAATCTAAAGAATCCATTGTGTCTTGAAAGTGTTTTTCGAGGTGAGCAAATATTGACTCGCTTTCTCTGATGATTATAAAGGGCCGTCGTGGCTCAATGGGTATGCCCACTGCACTAGCAACAGGAGGGTTGCGAGTTCGAATCCACCCAAAGACCGTCGTGTACAAGGGATCTGGTGCACGTTAAATTTGTGGTGTTCTCACGTTGGCGTGGAAGATTGGAGAGTTGGGTGCCAGCTCAGGTGATGCCTCGTCATCTGACCGTGGTTCAAAATTACGTGTTCTCCTCGGAACTTTCCCTTGGGGATTGATCCCGCAGCGTCGCCAATAGCCCGTTGTGTTGCTCCCAGTGCGAAGTTAATTAAAATACCTACCAACGAGTTGTAGACGTTGCAGGTTCGATTCCTGTCAGGTACATTCCTACCTGGGTGCATCTCTTTTCTGTGTCAGTAAAACTTTCATTGTATATGTGTCGATTACCTGTTATTGTATGTCTTGTGTCTGGCTCAGCATGGCCAAATATGGCCCTTGCGCCATAAAACTGCAAAACCAACCATCTGATGACTAAAGAGTAGTACATTAAAGAAATTCCTGTTCATTGGTTGACTAAGATTAGCTAAGCTATTAGATGATTTTGAGAAATTTGAAATTGCTTTGCAAGACTTTGAAAGGCAGATAGGTAGTTTAATAAACGTCACTCTGGAGCAACACAACGGGCTATTGGCGACCCCCAGGGAAAGATCCGAGGACACAAGAACCACGGTCAGATGGCGATGACAAGGCAACATCTGAGGGCATCCCACTCTCCAAACTTCCACACCACGCCAACGCGAGGACATTTGAAGCCACGACAGATTTAACACGCACCAGCCCTGGGCTACCGCGGCCCACTTTGGAAGGGAAAATTCTTATCTGATGGTTCTTTTGGTGTTTGGGTTAACACCCGAGATTCGCTGATGACTGGTCTCGCTCTCTTTTTTCAAAAAGTTCGAAGCGTCCGCGTCGAGAACAAAAGGCATCTCTCTGGGAATGCTTCTGCGCCACCCCTTTCGCCATCTCCGGGTCGAAGACGTCACGTGCTTCCCGCCACTGCGATGTTTTGGCGCGAATTCCTCCGCGCTAGAGGGCGCCGAACTGCGCGCCGTGACCCCGCGCCACGCCTCGCAGAACGCCAGGAACGCGCCTCCGGGCTCCCGTGGAACGCCTCAAAAGTGCGCCGACGAACGATGGAGTAACGGAGGGAAGGATCGAATCAAGACGTTCTGGGAGAATCAGACGATCGGGGTTCGGATCGAAGTCTGGGTCTGGGTCACTTGTGTGGGAAAAAATTCCTTCCGAGAAAAAGAACACGACTTTTTTCGGTTGAATATAAACGTTCGATGTCGTGATTCGAAAGGTTGCTAGGGTATCCCAGTTGGAGGAGGAATTGCATTAGTAACCGGAGGGTTGCAAGTTCGAAACTCGAATAAAACGACCGTCGTGTACATGAGATTGGTTGGTTAGTTTGGGGGTGTTATAGCGCAAAGCCAAGCTGCGCCAGACACGACATACAATATCAAGCAATAGACACACACAATGAAAGTTTTACTGACACAGAAGAGGGAGGAATGGACCTGACAGGGATCGAACCTGCACCGACTCGAAGGTTGAGACATACATACCCACTGAGACACAACGGTCTCGTGTACATGGGGGCTGGTGCATTTTAAATATGTCGTGGCCTCAAATGTCCTCGCGTTGGCGTGGTGTGGAAGTTTGGAGAGTGGGGTGCCAACTCATATGTTGACCTCGCCATCTGACCGTACTTCAAAATGACGAGGCATTGTCCTTGGATCTTCCCTTAGGGATAGATTCCGGACCGTAGACAATAGTCCGTTGTGATGTTCCAGATACAACGTTAATTCAACTACATACCTCACCATTTCAATGGCTTTTGAGAGACTAGTAGTCACTTGGTATGATTGTAAATCTTGTAATAACAATTACTTGTGGAGGAAATTGCTTCCGAGAAAAACAACGTGTCTTTTTTTCATTGAGAATAATCGTTCGATGTAGCGATTCGAAGGGTTGGTAGAACGGTCGTGGAGTGCATGAAGAACCTGGCCCAAGGGACCTCAGTTTCCTGTGAAGACGCTTGCAGATGGACAGAACGGATTTTAATTTGTCAGCCTTTTACAGGTTTCGCTGGGATTCGGAGAAAAGGTGTAGTGGATGCCGAAGGGATTATTTGATCACCATTTCAATGGCTCATCAGATTTCAGTCGTTCAGATGAATTTCAAGATATTGCACGTTATACGTGTTCAGAGCACTCGTTCAAAAGAATATGAATATCTCCAAATAACTAAAGGTCACTAATGAAGATAATTTTTGTTGGGGAAATTATTTTACAAAGTAGGAAACAGAAATTTGCAATTTTATGATGAATTTATACTGAGGTCCCTTCGGTGGCACATCTTTTGGTGTGTACTGGCTTCACGAATCCGAGGTACTCTAGTGATCTATTCTTTTCCCATGGTTTACTGCCTCTTGTAAACATGGGGTGTCGCGACCCCAGAATGCCCAAGCGATCTTTCTCTTCTCCATTCTTTCTTTTCACGATTACTTGGCATTGTGTTTGGAGCAGCTTGGCCAGATATGGCCCTTGCGCCATAAAACCCAAAGCCAGCCGACCCTTTGTTAAGGACATGTAAATTCAGTTCTTATCGAGTTACTGCGTTTTATTATATTAAGATGAAATGACTCTAAAATAGGCCTTGAAATGAATTTTTTTTAATTTAATGTTTTTTGCCTATACAATCCCAGAATGCCTCCGGAATGTTGATTTCATAAACCTGTTGAAAACTTTAGATAAATATAAATTCTGTACCCAGATACCTAAATTTTTGTTTCTAATTTTTAATGCACTACAATTAAATTATGAATGCTATATATTTTTAAACCATTAATTTTTTGGATTAACCCCATTCGTTAAAAAGATAGGGTGGCGATTTTACTTCATATTTCTTCGAAATTTTTTGTGTCTTTGTTAACCCTCCAATGATCGACGGGATATATCGTCATCGAGATCCGACCAATTTTGCTAATGACGAGATATATCGTCAAGATTTTGTCGCTTTTTATGATAACGAGATCAAGATCTGGTCAGTATTTTCCCTAAGGACGAGATATCTCGTCCATCAAAACCTGCTCAGTTTTGCTAGTGACGAGATACTTCGTCGAGACAACCACCTGGAGTTTAGCGCTTTGATTGGTTGATTGCTTGTTTGACGATAACGAAACACGTGTTCGTCTACCAATCAGAGCACAGCACTTCGGTTTTTGTTTCAAGTCGCTAAGAAAATCGATCATCTCCTAATGTAACATCGAGCTACAATTTAATTTGTTTCCAGTTTGAATATTTTGCATTTGTTATTTAATTTCAAGACTCGGAATGAGGTAGGTTGATGATTAATTAACGTCGCACTGGAGCAATATAAAGAGCTATTGGCGAAGGTCCGGGATCAATCCCGTAAGGAAAGATCCAAGGTATGGTATTTTTAATTAACGTCACACTGGAGCAACACAACGGGCTATTAAAGATCCAAGGATAACGCCTCTTAATTTTGAGCCACGGTCAGATGCATAGAACATATCCTGAGCTGGCACCCCACTTTCCGAACTTCCACACCACGTCAACGTGAGAACTTTTGAGGCCACGACAAGCAGCCGCCCGTGTAAGACTGTCTTTGATTGGATCGGAGTTACGAACTCAGATTGCTAATCCGCTACTCTCCCGACCGGACTACCGTGGCCTTTAACGCTTTCAGGAAAGCTAGGACTATATTGCTTACAAGTCATCTCACCGTGATTCCAAATTATGAGACGTTGTCCTCGGATCTTTCCCTTCGGAATTGATTCCGCACTGTCGCCAACCCCCCGTTGTGCTGCTTCAGTGTTGAGTAAATTCAGCTATTTTTGTAACTGATATGTGGTCATAGCGTGTGTTTGGTCCGTAATTCGAATCCCAATTTGTCAGACAACAACTCCTGTGAGCTGGCACCCCACTCTCCAAACTTCCACACCAATCCAAGCGCGTGAGGCGCGGAATGAAGGCATATGCTAAGTGTCCGGCTGGTCACTTGCCTCAAAAGAACAACTCCATGAGTAAAAACGATCAAAGCGTGAAGAACAAGACCAGTCTTATAGATTTTTTACCGTGAAAACAGGCGGGTACGCCTTGACATAAAATTACGAGAATCGAGCCTGTAAACAATTAATTACCTACGCCCAGAAATCCCGAATCGACTCACCACCGAAAGATAAACAAACCTGTGACCTTGATCTTCACCCAGTGCTGCCACCGCCGCGAAAGTGAATTTGGAGGCGGCCCCCGCGCTCTCCGAGGTCCTTCACTTCACTTCGCGAGGATGCAGGGGCGGCAAACTCTCTCGCGCTTGACCTTCGCATCTTTCCGCACAGAATGGCGGGAATTTTTTCCCAGAAAAGAATACGCGTTCTTCTTTTTCTTCTTGCGTTCGTTCTTTTTTTATGCGGCTCCTTTCCCCTCCCCGAAGAACAAACACCATCCACGGGGTCTCTGGCATTTCTAAATACCAGGGTGTAGCGCCTAATCAGCAGACGATTCTGCCTTTTATTTTCGCATGCCTTTTGTGCGTTTGTGTTTCGTTTTCGGATGCGCGTCTTTGTTTGGCCCGTGCCGAAGGGGTTGTGGACGAGCAGTTTGTTTACATTGGTGTCCCGAATGGAGGGGTGGTGCCGAGGAATCGCGTTGTTTGTGTGGAGAAGAGAATTCTCGCAGTTTACTTTTTGCTCCCAAAAAGAGAAATGGAACGTTTATTGTACTGTTCCCGAGACCGGATAGGATTTCAAGCACTCGTTTCAGACAGGTGGGTGACACGCGAGGCATTTTGAAGACTCGCTTCTCGCTATCTGGTGGATGAATAGATTTCTACTGTGGCTATCACACGACGCTCATCGTCACGCGCGACGGTCGGCCATCCACTAATCAGTCGCGCCACCACGTCAACCCATTGTTTTTTTGGGTATATGACACTCGAGGGGACTTGTGAAGTACGCTTTTACTTCCTGACAGGGAAGAAAACAGGCCCAATCGGTAAATCTTCACAAATCGCCCAGTATGTCATCGAATTAATAACAATAACCACATTTATTGGTTAAAGAAATAACCTGAATCTGTTTTCTTTCGGGCCGCGGTAGCGCGGTTGGTAGAGTAACGGACTAGCCACCGGAGGATTGCGAGTTCGAATCCAACCAAAGACCGTCGTGTACAAAGTTGCACGTTAAATCTGTGGTGGCCTCAAATGTCCTCACGTTGGCGTGGAAGTTTGGAGAGTGGGGTGCCAGTTCAGGTGTTGACTTCGTCATCTGATCGTGGTTCAAAATTACGTGGTGTTGTCCTCGGATCTTTCCCATCGGGATCGATCCCGGACCGTGGCCGTTGAGTTGCTCCAGTGCGACGTTAATCAAAATACCTACCTAACAGTTTTCTTTTGTGAGTGACACACGAGGCAACTTGTGTAGAGCGACCCGAGTTTGATTTTTCGTAATGACAAGGAAGAAAGCCGCTCGAAACGCGTCACCAATATCTCGAACCAAATCACGACGAAAAGAAGCGCGTTCTGGGTCGAGCTTCACAAAACATCTCTTGTGTTACCATCGTTTTTGTAGACCAGCGGTTCTTAATCTGTTTACTTTTAGGGTTCAGTGGGGTTGCAATTCAAGAACGAATCGGCCTCAAATAGTTTTACAACCAAAGGGATTTTTGATCATGGGAAGTAATCAATAAAACATTAGCTAATCTCCAGATTAATTGTTATACATTAATCTAACCGTATCCGGGAGTCGCCGTGGCTCTGTGGATTTGCCCACTGCGCTAGCAACATGCGAGCTGTAGGCGGCACAGGTTCGATTATTACCTAGGTGAATTTCTCTTCTGTGTCAGTAATATTTGCGATACTTTCAGCGGAATGTCCATTTCCTTGCCATTGTTTGATGAAGCTTGTCCAAATATGACCCTTGCGCCATAAAACCCAACCAACTAACCGCCGCTGGTATAGTGGTCAAGCATTTGTCTGCCACCCATTAGGTCCTGGGTTTGAATCCCGGATTCCATGGATGTTGGTAACTGTCCCTGTTTGGAGTAATGGCGGCTTACCCCTCACAAATAGCCGCCAGTTTAACCTTTGCAGTACCGAAGACTTCAATGGTCGAGAATTAACCCTCTGGACATCACGAAATTTCAGAGTAGTGAAGTATTACTTTTCCCTCGAAAGACAATATAATGACTAAATAACCACATCTGTTGGTTGGAAAGATTCTATTGGTCAAAACTGGTTAGAAAAGAAAGCGTAGACTGCAGTTTGTAGAACGGATATTCGGCATCAACAACATCCGATTAATAAGGCCGAGTAAGTTGAGGCTCATTTACACTTATGCGGCCGCCCAAATCCGCTCACCAAATTCGAATCCGTCAAACCAATGATCGAAGAGAAGGAAGTGATTAAATCTGTCAATCATTCCCATTCTCGTTATCCATTGGTTCGACGGACCCGAAAATGAAGAACTGATTCGGATGGGTGGACAAGTATAAACGAGCTTTTCGGCTGGAGAATTTTATATTCGAACTGGGTTTATCGTTTCCGGAACACAGGGGGCTCCAGATAGACTCCTAGAGGTCTTGAACGTGGGAAGCCGCCCCGCATTCAAGGTTTATAGAATAGAGTATGGGGAGTATTCTCGTCGAATTGAAGAACAGTTAATTTACCTTTCTCTTTCATTCAGATGGGACCCTCATCTTCATTACGAAGCTAGACGTTTTGAGACTTGGGGTAAATTAGGCGGATGACGCCTTGTGTTCTAAACCACCACTGTTTCTTAATGCAAGTATTTGAATCCAGCCAAAGATCGTCGCGTACAATCTGCCGTACCTCAAATGTCCTCACGTTGGCTTGGTGGGGAAGTTTAGAGAGTGAGGTGCCAGCTCACACACAGGTGTGACCTCGTCATCTTACCGTAGTTCGAAATTATGTGGTGGCGTCCTAGGATCTTTCACTTAGGATCTGATCCCGGACCGTCGCCAATACCCATTGTGCTGCTTGCTCCAGTGCGACGTTAATAAAGATACCTACGTACCTAATGCAAGCATTCTTGAGGAAATTTATGGTATACAATATGCGAAGTTTCTGAATTCTGCTTCGTTTTCACAGAACTTGCACAAGGCTACAATACTGCTCATTCCGTGATCGCGAAAGCTTTTAATTCAATAGAAAAATGAAGCACACTTTGTCCATAAAAAATTCTTTACTGAATCGTACTCGAATCTGTGTCCCAAACTTCTTTATCTGAGTGATAGAAAAGTTCTTATTTGAATGATCGTACATTATAAAGTAGTTCATCTGAATCATGGTATATAAGTTCTTATTTAAATGGTAATATTTCATTCAGGTATAACTTCCACATACGAAATGAAGATTGAAACATGGATAAAAGGCCAAATTAGGTAACCATGTCTTAATGCCTTGAGTTATATGTACTGCTCATTTGTTTGGCGTGTGGTGAGTTTAATACAGTTCTAAGACCCAATACTTATCGGAACAAGACAAGTATTCTAACTTCCGATCGTCCACTGATGACACAGCTCTAACAGAATTCCTATCAGATAAAGTATACGGGGAAAGAACAACCTGTTGATGTTTCATGAACAGGTTGCGGACAGATGTTGAACACCTTGTCCGCACTGACCGTTTGGACTTGGAAGACATCAACCTTCTAATGAAATAGACTGATCATGTAGGCGGAATCGCTGTCGTAAGATCTCTGAAGGGTAAATCATAAATTGACTTAACCGATTGGCTATGGAAGGGCAGACTAGAGTTTTTGATCACGAAGATTAACCACTTAAACCAATCAATAATTTAAGATTCGTGCTTTTACCCACAACCACGGTACAGATCTTCATACCGAGCAACTGAAAGAAATAACATGAAGCTGCGGGCACATACTCAGTCTATTTCATTTCAAGATCGATGTTGGGAGACAACAGGGCCAGCTCCAAACAGCCAGTCTGAAACACGTGAGGATCGAACTCACACCCCAGCCCTTCAGTGTACGGAATATACAGTAGGTTTTTTAGGGGGCTACCATAAAAATATTTGGCTGCAGAATAGGTTTAGAATCCTGGAAATCGAGCCTCCATAACGGGTGACGGACTTTCCCCCTTCTCATCAAAAACGTCCCACCGTCAAGTTTTCCTCCTTCCATTTAGGATCGGAAATTAATTTTTCCTCCCACACACCCGCATAAATCAAGCGCTCCAGAATCGTCCCACTCGCTGTCGGCGATTCACGAGAGAAACATTCGATCGGAGGGTGGAGGAGGAAACAAAGGCGATCCATCAGGCCTCTGAGTCACAGAGAACAAGAGAGAGAGAGAGAGAATCCTCGACGACCTTACAAGGCGTCCCAAGGCCCTTCGCATCTCCTCCGTCTGCCGAGAGTGGGATGATTCCGAGGAATCTCCGTTCAGTTGGAGGGTGACTGTACTCGGTCTGTTCCTCCTCCTCCCAAAGTTTGCATAACTCTTGCCACAAGAAGAGGCAAACTTGTCTTCATTTAAATGAATTCATGTGCCTGCTTAATCCTCCTAGTGGTTTCGACGAGATATTCGTTCGTCTAGATCCCGTTTTTTTGTCCCGTCAATTTGATATAGACGAGATATCACGCCATCAAGATTTTGCCGATATTTTTAGGATGACGAGATCAAGATCTGGTCAGTTTTCTTCTAATGACGAGATATCTCGTCCAAAAGGATCCCCTCAGTTTTCTTCTAATGACGAGATATCTCGTCCATAAGGATCTGGTCAATTTTCTTGTAATGACAAGATATTTCGTCCAAAAGGATCCACTCAGTTTTCTTCTAAAGACAAGATATCTCATCCATAAGGATCTGGTCAGTTTTCTTCTAATGACGAGATATCACGTCCATAAGGATCTGGTCAGGTTTCTTCTAATAATGCGATATCTCGTCCATAAGGATCTGGTCAGTTTTGCATCATCGGGACGCACCTCCAGGTAGGTTGGTAGTTAATTAACGTCACACTCGAGCAACACAACGGACTATTGGCGACGGTCCGGGATCCATCCCTAAGGGGAAGATCTAGTACAACGCCTCGTCTTTTTGAACCACGGTCAGATGACGAGGTCAACACCTGAGCTGGCACCCCACTCTCCACACTTCCACACCACGCCAACGTGAGGCATTTGAGGAAACGGCAGATTTATTGTGCAGCAGTCCCCTTTGTACACGACGGTCTTTGGTTGGATCGAGTTTCGAACTCGCTACCCTCCGGTTGCTAATCCGCTACTCTTCCAACCGGCCGGGAAATAAATTTTCGATTCGTAAACTAGATAGTTCAACTTTCCCGACAAAAAATAACACCAATTCAAGCGTCAGAGATTTTCGAGCTCATTAACGAAAGTGGTCGAAATCATTACCGAACGGTCTGCTGGTGTAATGGTCATTCAGACAGTCTGGGGCCAACAGACGCTCATCTCAGCTAATCCGTTGCTCTTCCAACTGTGCTACCTCGACCGTAGACAACCACCAGGATCGTTATAAAATCGCGATTCAAAATGTTTTGACATTTTCTACATTGTACAAGTGTATAT
Source organism: Meta bourneti (assembly GCA_933210815.1). NCBI lineage: Eukaryota > Metazoa > Arthropoda > Arachnida > Araneae > Tetragnathidae > Meta > Meta bourneti. The sequence goes on from OW119925.1 coordinate 102,388,129, forward strand.
CAACCGAAGACGGTATACATTTGAGCAAACTACTAAAACATATTTTTTTTAACACGAAGGGCGCGTCTTGTAAACTGATATAGAGGCACAGAAGGGGGTGTAGTGGCCCCATGTCCTCCATATGGTATACAGTCGACCTTTGATCCCTCTATCTCGAAAATTGTTATTTTTCATACTTAACTCGAAATATTTTTTCCGAAACTCTTGCTCGGGTTGCTGGGCTATCGGATTAGCAACTGGAGGGTTGAGAATTGCAAACTCAGTGCAACCAAAGACCGTCGTGTACGCGGGGGCTGGTGCACGTTAAAGTGTCGTGGCCCCAAATATCATCATATTGGCGTGGTGTGGAAGCTTGGAGAATGGAGTGCCGGCTCGGGTGTTGTCCTCGTCATCTGAACCGTGGTTCAAATCATGAGGTGTCGTCCTTGCATCTTTCTCTTCGGTTAGGTATTTTAATTGACGTCGCAGTTGAGCAACATAACGGGCTATTGGCGACGGCCCGGGATCAAATCCGAGGACAACACCACGTAATTTCGAACCACGGTCAGATGTCGAGGACACACCTGAGCTGGCACCCCACTGTCCAAACTTCCACGCCAAAGTGAGGACATTTAAGGCTACGACAGATTTACGTGCGGCAGCCCCCTTTGTACACGACTGTCTTTGGTTGGATTCGGAATCGCAAACCACCGGTTGCTAATCTTACTCCTCCAAACGGGCTACCACGGCCTCTTCCCCTACGGAATGGATCCCGGACCGTCGCCAATAACCCTGTGTTGCTCCATTGCGACGTTAATTAACTACCTCCTTCTAAAACATTGGTCAACTGCTATCTTAACCCTTTCGCCCCGACTTTTGCATGATTAAAACTTAACTCTGAAAAGTAGTTTAATTTAGTAGTTTAATAGTTTTTGCTCTTTTTGACGGACGACCGTACTTTCGAGTTCTTTTTGTGTTTGCTTTCTCCCTTCCAACATTTATTAGTTGCTCGGATAAGGGGACCATGAATGATAATAGTGGTTCTCTTTTATGTTCCACATCACACTTCGTAATCCATGCATTCACAACACAAATCATAACTAAAAATCTTTTTCCACCACTTGTCTGATTTTCTGCCATGACCCTAAAAAGTAGTCATTTCATCACAGCGGTCAACTCCATTCATGTACATATTGTCGTGGGAAATGGCTTCAGGGCAACTAACGTCTAATTTTGTACCATCTTTTTGTTTCCGAACCACGGTCACTCATTCATCAGAATGAATGGGCGTGCTCAAAACCATATGTCCGCCATTTGCAATCTGAAAGTATTGCCAGGTTTCTTTAGTCCTATTTTTATTCCCTAATACCTTAAGATCACTGAAAACGTAAAAATCCATTCAAAAGTGGGATTTATTTACCCAATATAATCTCTGGGACGTATATGCCCATTAGGCCCGAAAGGGTTAATACTTTTATTTTCAAATGCTCTGAATATAAGAGGCTCATCTCGACCCGACATGCATGTGAAAGGTCACCACGCAGTGTGCTGAGGTCAGGAGCTGTTATTAATGTACTTAATAACAGCAGAGCGTCCAATGCCCACCAAGGGTTGGGGGTACTCGTCAATATGGCACTCGGGGGAAGAACTAATTCAATTTGAACGCCGTTTGGGTTTCGGTCCTCCCTAAATGACGTGTAACCACCCCTAAATATCCGCTCGCCATCCTAAAACACGGACCTTGCGATAGCAAAACGACATCCGGCCAGGCCTATGCCCCCTTCGAAAACACATTCTGCCCCTCCCCCGACTGTTCCTTCCGCCGCCACTTCCCTAGTCCACTTCCTCGTCGTCCGAGCCCCAGCGTGGGGTCATCAGGGGCCTCTTCCGCAGGGGAGCTCGTAAATAAATAAAGGGGGCACCCCCAGCCACTCACTCGGGTCCCATTGTGTGGAGGCGGAAATAATGGTCGCGTAAATAGGAAATTGGTGGCGTCGCCGTATTGGGTCTTATTGAGTCATGACTCTCCTGGTTGCCGTATGCCATCGCAGAAATTGATTTCGATCTTGTGTTTATTTCATGAGGCTCGTTTAGATACGGAAGGTCCTCGGCCGTTTGAACTTCCAACAGGGGGTGGTTTGGGGGTGTTGTAGGGGGAGGAGAGTACACGGACCTGAGATGAGCATCTGTTGGCCCCAGAATGTCTGAATGACCATTACACCAGCAGACCGTTCGGTAATGATATCGAACACTTTCGTTAATGAGCTCGGAAATCTCTGACGCTTGAATTGGAGGGTTTTTGTCGGGAAAGTTTAATCGATTAGAGAGTTTTCGAACGTAGAATTTATTACCGGGCTGGTTGGAAGAGTAGCGGATTAGCAACCGGAGGGTCGCGAGTTCGAAACTCGATCCAACCAAACACCGTCGTGTACTTGGTGCACGTTAAATCAAATCTGTCGGGTCTTCAAATGTCCTCACGTTGGCATGGTGTAGAAGTTTGGAGAGTGGGTTTCCAGCTCAGGTTATGACTTCGTCATTTGATCATGAATCAAAATGGCTAGGTGTTATCCTCGGTTCTTTCCCTTCTGGATGGAATCCGGGCCGTCGGCAATAACCCTTTGTGTTGCTTCAGTGCGACCTTAATTCAAGTATATGCCTAAAATTTATTGCTCGATCGATGAAACTCGTTGAAATACTCAAGTTCGATGGCGTTGCGCGGATCCTTGGGATTGAAGGGATGCAAGTGGAATTAAACATTTGTGTCCCGAATCTCTTTTCTTCTGAGTTTGGTTTTTCACTCTTTAATCCCTTTTGCCGCATGAAGGCTTATTTGATTGATCTTTTGTCTTTTTATCCACTATATTTAGCTTTGGATCATTCCAGTGACTAACTAGCTCGTGGAACGAGCAAGGTGAAAATAGTCTGACTTCATGAATGGTTGAGAAATTTCCTATTGTAGGAAATGAGAATTGTCTTGGACAATGATTTCTCGCCAACCGCTAGTTTACCAAACCTTGAATCGCCAAACCACCTGAACCATTTTTAAAATTTCATTTGCCTTCCGTAAGCGTCACTTCATGCTCTGCGGATGGCAAATTAAATTTTTAAAAAATGACTGTTTTGGCGATTCAAGATTGGTCAGCTAACAGTTGGCGAAAAATCATTGCCAAGGACAATTCTCATTCGATACAACAGGAAATTTCTCAACAACTCACGAAGCCAGAATGTGTTCACATTGCAACGTTCCACGAGCTAGTTGGAAGTTTGGGGAGTTGGGTGCCAGTTCAGGTGTTGTCTCGTCATCTGACCGTGATTCAAAATTACGAGGTGTTGTCCTCGGATATTTTCCTTAGGGGATTGATCGCGGACCATCGCCAATATCCCGCTATGTTGTTCCAGTGCGACGTTAATTAAAACACCGATCTAACACGAGCTAGTATTCCAGTATAAGACTGAATATGAAGTAAGTATCGATACCTTTTTTGTGGCTGGAATAATCCAGTGCCAAATATTCCTCCATATTTGGCACTGGATTATTCCAGCTTAATGGTGATTAATTAACGTTGCACTGGAGCAATACAAAGGGCTATTGGTGACCGTCCATTAACCATCCCGAAGGGGCAACAACACCTCGAAATTTTGAACAGATGACGTGGTCAACACCTGAGCTGGCACCCCATTCTCTAAACTTCCACACCACGCCAACCTGAGATCATTTGAGGCCACGACAGATTTAACGTGTACACTACGGAGTTTGGTCGGATCGAGTTTCGAACTCGCAACCCTCCGATTCCTAATCCGTTACTCTCCCAACCGGGCTACCGCGGCCCTTTATTGCAGCCTAAGACTACATGAGCACGAAGATAGTATTTGATAGACCTTGCTTTTCTGGAGCCACATCTACTGAATGATCATTTCACCAATAGATTGTTAGATTATGACGCCAGGTGAAATTCACTGACCAATGAAATAGACGCATCATGGGACGAAGTCGCTATCGTAAGATCTCTGAAGAATAAATACCGAATCGACTTGGCCAATTGGCTATGGAAACGCAGACTAATGTTTTTGATCACGGTGGATAATCTCTTTAGCCAATCAATAATCTAGGATTCATGCTTTTGCCCACAATCACGTGACAGATCTTCAAACGAAGCAACTGGAAGAAATGACACGAAGCTGCGGGCGCATGAGCCGCCTATTTTATTATAAGGTCGATGGCAAAATTAGCCCCTCATATAGGCAACAAAATAACCTTACAGCGGCTAACCAACCTATGATTTGGACCACTTCCGTCACAACGACATTCGAATTTTCCCGTTTTTGGTCAAGCGATCTTTTCTTTCCCATGGGGTTTACTGTCTTCAGCAAACGCGGGAGTCTCACTCCCAAGATACCCAAGCGATCTTTTTCTGCTTTTATCTCTACTCTGTTCCCAATCCTTATTTTTCACCAGTCGCATTTTTGACTTGACGTGTCTTGTGTTTGGCGAAGCTCGGCCAAATAGAGCTCTTGCGCCATAAAACGCCAAAACAACCGTTTTTAGGGGTCCCTTTTGTAAGATTCTGATCTAATGCTCACAAGGGGGCACCATTATGGCGCATGTGTCTATGAGAAGGCCACATGGAAACCCTACGGACAGAATCGGTAAAAGGCTCCATAAAACTCCAAAGCAACCGACCAACCCGTTTTAGATGTGTAGCATCATAGGCTGTTTTTATTCTACAACACGTGTGGCTAAATAGCCACAGTCGTCGAAAAATTTTATTATTTTCATTGGTCAAGAAAGTTAAAAAGGGATTAGGGCCATGTGTGTAGAGAAAGTAGGAGGTGACAGTTGTCGACGCTCAGAAGGTTAATAATGAAAAATTGAGGAACATAGAATGCTGAGATGTATTAAGCTCAAACAAAGTGAGGTCGACTTATATTCTTTCTACTATAAATAAACAGGGAAGAAGCATCGGTTGTAACTTTTCTCGCTTCCTACTTCATCCCATAAATCTTTGAACACAAACCAATCACTAGACGTCTAATAAATTTGTGTGAATAAATGTTTCCTTCGATGTCAGCGTAAGAGGGATCGTGAAGGAAATACAGTTCCAAACTTCGACTGAAATATAAGCAGACTGAGCATTGTTGTTGAGAGGGGCTTCTAAAAGTGCGACCAGCATGTTGACTAGTAGTCACGTGACTGCTCTGTGAAACATTGACTGGGTTGGCCGATTTGGCATCTTATCACCTCGTTTGGCGAGAAAACATGCTATGACAGCCAAGGTGTGTGAATTCATATTTCTGACAAAAATGATGAAATCGCCAGTCTATTAGTGTCGCGCGGACCAATCAGATGATGGATCAATGAATGGGCGTCTTCTCCCGTACCGTTGACCAATAAGATGATGAATGTTCGGTTCCAACCGACCGACAAAAGTAGTCTAAGGGGTCACGTTACTACTCGTTTTGGTCACAGGATCCTGGGCAGATTACCGTTGCTCACTCTATTTTTATGTTACCTCTATGATGCTTGTTTTGCGTGCAGTTACAAAATTAAGGGTTTTTGCTAAGAGCAGATGAGGGTGCATTTAGGAGGAAAAACCCCGAAATGTTATTCATGTTTCAAAAATAAATGCTGAAGTTAGTTTACTCGACGGAAATAGATTTGTGTCACCAATACGCAAAAAAATCGCGAAAGGTCTTATAATATTCAAATACACTTGCAACTGAGATGCTCGTTAGTATTATAGGTAGGTAGTTCCGGACCCACTTCCTCCCAGCTCACCGTTAGGTGTGGAGCCTTTCCTGGGAGGAAGGGGAGGTAGTTGAATTGACTTGACGGAGCGACACAACGAATTATTGGCGAAGGTCCAGGATCCATCCCGAAAGGAAAGATCTGAGGACAACACCTCGCCATTTTGAGCCACGGTCCGACGACGAAGTGGACACCCGAGCTGGCATCCCATGCCCCAAACTCCACACCACATTAACGTGAGGACATTTGAGCCCCTGGCAGATTAAACATGCACCAGCCCACATATACACCATGGTCTTCGGTTGGACTGAGTTTCTAATTCAATAGGAATTTGATCAGTTGCTACGGCAAGCGAAGAATCCATCCTATGTCTGAATGGGAACGGATTGTCAGGTATGTATAAGTCATTCAGGTATGTATAAGTCACCCGGGTATGTATAAGCCACAGGCTATGCATAAGCCACTCACGTAAAAGCTTTGAAAAGCCTCTCCTCTTCACAAAACATTCAATTACCACATCCTATAATCTTTTCTATAAACACATACTTTTTAATCTACTTTTCATAGTTGATTACATTGTTTCAACTTTTTATCTATTGTCATTGGGATAGCCCAGTTGGAAGAGCAACAACTAGAAACCGGAGTTCGAAACTCGGTCTAGTCAAAGACCGTCGTGTACGCGGGGACCGGTGCACGTTAAATCTGTCGTAGCCTCAAATGCCTTCACGTTGACGTGGTGCGGACGTTTGGAGAGCTCTCAGGCATTGTTCTCGTCACTGATCGTGGTTCAAAATTACGAGGCATTGTCCTTGGATCTTCGGGATGGTCACCTATAGCCCGTTGTGTTGCACCAGTGCACGTTAATTAACTACCTACTTATTGTCATTGGCTTGAATTGTATTTTGTGTTTGGCGTAACTTTTGGACCTTGAACCATACGCCTTCCCAAATCGCCCTTGACTGTTTTTTACTGTTCTATGTATTTTTAAAATAAAATGCGCACTGATTTATAGGTATCTTTTATAGCAATTACAAAGGGAAACTAAAAATCTAAACTAACAAAGTACGCGCCCCTCTTCAATGTTTTCTTAGGATGTGAAGGTGCACGTCCAGCACCACCAACACCCCAGGAACGGACCTGGAGATTGGACAAAGGAGATCGAGCCCACCCTGCAATATTTGAAACGTTAAAAAAAGGCAATCGAAAGTACACACTGAAGTTAATTTAATTAGTTTCATTTACAATTCGTTTTTTATTTTTGATTTTTTAACTTTTGTCTTCAACGAATTTTCACCTGGTGTACCAACCAAAGACTGTCGTGTACGCTAGTGCAAGTTAAATCTGTCGTGGCCTAAAATTTCGTCACGCAGACGTGGTGTGGAAGTTTGGAGAGTATGGTGCTAGCTGAGGTGTTGACCTCGTCATCACCTGAGCTAGGCATCCTACCTGAACTAGTCGAGATTCAAAGTTACGTGGTCTCCTATGATCTTTTTGGAGAGTGGGGTGCTAGCTGAGGGGTTGACCTCGTCATCACCTGAGCTAGCATCCTACCTGAACTAGTCGAGATTCAAAGTTACGTGATCTCCTATGATCTTTTTAGAGAGTGGGGTGCTAGCTGAGGGGTTGACCTCGTCATCACCTGAGCTAGTCGAGATTCAAAGTTATGTGATGTCCTATGATCTTTCTGGAGAGTGGGGTGCTAGCTGAGGTGTGACCGTGGTTCAAAATGACGAGGTGTTGTCCTCAGATCTATGCCTTCGGGATGGATCCCGGACCGTCGCCAATAGCCTGTTGTGTTGCTCCAGACCTTAATTAATTACTATTACTATTCACCTGGTGGATCTCCATTCTGTCTTGTAAAACCGTATATTTTTCTAGTTTTGTTTTTTAAAAAAATTCTATTTTCGCTATCTTTTATCCTTTTGCTTTTTACTTTATCTTCCTCCTCATTGTGTTGTCTGTCTTGTGTTTGGCACAGCCTGGCCAAATATGCACCATAAAACCCGAAAACGACCAATCAATCGGATCAAACTACCATCGTGTGAATTATTTTCTCATTCCCTATAAATCTAAAAACTGAATGAAATTTAAAGGCTACTTTTTCACACGACGTATCGAACTCTCGAAAATAATGCACTCCTTGGGAAAAAAAGTATAAAGAACGCTCTCAAGAAGGTATTTTTCGCATGCAGGAATTTAACCTGACCCCTGAACAAGGAGGGAAAAAAATTAAGTGCCCCATTCGAAAGCTCCATATTTGAGGAAAGAAAATAACCCTGAGAAAGCGAAAAGCAGCCGATCGCTAATAAAAAAGAAAGAAAAAAAGATGGCTGCCAGCGGTATTCCTTTGTGTCCATTGACGTCTGCCCATGGAATGCCGAATCCCACCCCTCTGAGCTACCTGTCGACCTTCGAATTCCTCGAAAACCAAAACAAACTGGAAGACCGTCTGCTTGGGAGAGTGTTTTCCAGGAAGACCCTCAACCCCCAGACCAATAGACACCGACACTGGGTTGAGTTTTCCCGCCAAAACACAGTGGGACACGCCTCCTTTTTTTACCTTCCAGGATTCTGAGAATGAAATCGGTGGGAAACATTCCATGGTGGGGGTCAGGGAAAGGGTCGGTGAGAGAAACTGTCTCAGGAATGTCGACCCCCCTGGAGAGGTTGACCTTTTCTCAATGAGAAGCGGGAAGATCTTGGCCCGTAGTAACAAAGGGGACTTTGAGGAGGGACCTCTACTCCAAGTGGTTGTGAGCGGTATCTGGGGCAGCGATCTCAAACGGACCCGACAAATTTCCAGTTTTGAATGGACTTTAGAGGGCAGCATGAATGAGAGATGGGCGGCATCGAGTACTTCTTTGAATCGGATACTTGGTATTCGAGAACTCAAGTATTCGAATGCGTATTCAAAAACGATAACTCATTAGTAAGAATCGACCAACTGTGACATAAGGCGTTTTTTATAAAAAAATAAATAGGATGAATGCTTTGGTAATCGAGTACCGATTTGTACACCGATTACTTTGTTATCCGAGCACTTTGATATTCGAATACTCTGGATGAATACATTGGTATCGGATTACTTCGGTATTCGAATACTTGGGATGAATACATTGGTATCGGATTACTTCGGTATTCGAATACTTGGGATGAATACTCTGGATGAATACATTGGTCTCGGATTACTTTGGTATTCGAATACTTGGAATGAATACTTTGAAATTCGAACACTTGGAATGAATACTTCGAAATTCGAACATTTTGGATGAATACATTGGTTTACTATGGTATTCGAGTACTTTGGATGAATACTCTGGTATCCGAGTACTTTGGTTTAATATTTTGGTATCGAATTACTTTGGTATCCGAGCACTTTGGGAGAATACTTTGGCATTCGAATATACGAGAAAGAATCGAATGCAACGAATACTGATAAGTATCGAGTATACGAATGATTTTGTATTGGTATAAACCCATCTAGATGAATACCCCTCAGTAGAGACGGGAAAAACTATTATTACGATAACTGTCAACGGTGATTGCCAATTTGCAATAGCAGTAATTTTTAACTATTAATGTTAACAATTTTTTTGTGTTAGCAACTAAATTTAACGGATAGTATTGACACTTCGAAAATGACATTAACGGTTAACTTTAACAGTTATTAACTGCTTAAATTAACAATATGGGATTACGAATCGGGAGAAAGTTGGAATTATTAAAATCACACTTTACTAACCAACCCAGTTTGGTATCAGGACCCACGTAAAGTAAACAAATACACTATGTTTAAAGTACACATTTGTACACATTTTTTCATACATCAATTGTTCACCTTTAGTTTTATAAACACAATGAAAACATTTATAAATTCCCAGGTCCTCCCCCAAAGATTTCGAGTGCTGGTGCCAGGGAACTACCGACCATTATCTTGTATTGGGTACCGGATGAATTCACTACATGATAAATACAATGAAAATATTTATTGCTTTAAGGCTAAGAGGGGGTCGCCTTAGCTCAGTGATTACCCAAGTGCTAGTAACCAGCGAGTTGCAGGTTCTATTCTTGTCTAGTTCGATCCCCCTGGGTATATTTCTCTGTTGTCGGTAAAATTTTCGTTGTGTGTATATATTTCCATTTACTTGACGGGCTTTAATCGGTTTTTTGTCCCTATAAAAACCAATCGTATCTCATGACTTCCGGTACCATGGAATCCACGCTCTATAGAACTCAAGTAATTATCATATTTGTAATAAATATTTGTGGTAATTTTATTGTTTCAAAAATTTAGAAACTGATAATACAAATATCTCAACGCATTCTGTCGGCAAGTCGGGCTGCGGTAGCCCGGTTGGAAGAGTAACGGATTAGCAACGGTTGCGAATTCGAATCCAACCAAAGACCGTCGTATGCAAAGGGGGATGGTGCACGTTAATTTGTCGTGGCCTCAAATGTCCTCATGTTGGCGTGGTGTGGAAGTTCGGAGAGTGGGGCTGCCATCTCAGCTGTTGACCTCGCCATCTGACCGTGGTTCAAAATGATGAGGTGTAGTCCTCGGATATTTCCTTTCGGAATTGATCCCGAATAGTCCATTCTGTTGCTCTTCCAGTGCGACATTAATTGAATTTCCTACCTAGAAATTTCAAATGCATTCATGCAAATATATCGATACGATTTACATTTGAAATACGTTTCTATGCATTATCTACTTGCTATTTTTTTACTGTGGAAAAGGGAGACTATTGCAAAAGACTAGGTGTCATTTTCTTCATTAAAAAGGTATGATTCACGACTTCAAAATTCGGCCCCAGACTCATTCACCGCGCGACTTTTTTCAGCCTGTTTTTCAGCAAAATGTTTCTTTGGGGGGTCGGATGCTTTGTCGGGAACGGACACCTTCCCCATATCTCACTCAATAAAGAATAAAAACGATCCCCTGCGTCCTTCAGCAGCCGAAAGACGTGTTGCGGTGCGACAGGTAAGTCCTCGAAAAAAGGAGGGGCGGAATGTGCACCTGTGGTCCGTAGCAGGACCACACGACATTTTCTTAGAATTGTTGGCACGGCCATCTCCGAAATGCGACAGTGATGTTACTAGGGATGAGCTGTTATTCCGATCGCTGTTTAAATAACTGTTTTTGGAAAATAACAGTTAGAAACTGTTATTGAAAATTGTTGAGTTCCTACGAGATGGCGCACGGACAACCCGTCCACTCGGGGATGTCACCGCGCTTGCATTTTATGTTCAAAGGGGCTGCTTAGCCACCCCCTTGTTTTATTTTATCTGTCACTTTCGAGGGGACTGCCTGCCGAGAACCAACCTCGCAGCTTCGCTCTCCGTTGTTACTTGTTGATAAATCTGTTATTTGTTAAACCTGAGTTCTATTCTGTTAACTCACAAGGCACAGAACGGGATCGATTGACGTGTCCAAACAAAAATATTAGGAGCTATCGATACATGCTTTTGGGAAAAGCAGTGGGGCGATTTTAAATAAAATTAATTGTAAATAAAAAAATTATGTAATAATTAACCCTCCAAGAGATTTCGAGGTAGCCCAGTTCAAAGAGCAACGAATTAGCCGTGAGTTCGAAACTCGGCTCAATCAAAACCCATCGGGTACGACGGGCTGATGCGCGTTAAATCTATGGTCTCAAATGTCCTCTCGTTGACATAGCGTAAAAGTTTGAGAGCGGTGTGCCAGCTGAGATGTGACTTCGTCATCTGACCGTGGTTCAAAATGACGAGGTGTTGTCCTCGGTTCTTTCTCTTCTGGATGGATTCCGTACAATAGCTCGTTGTGCGCTCCAGTGCGACGTTAATTAAGTACCTACCCAAGTGGTTTCGACGAGATATCTCGTTCATCAAGATCTGATCAATTTTGCTGATGACGAGAAATCGCGTCAAGGTATTGCCGATTTTTTATGATGTGGAAATTAAGATCTGGTCATTTTTTTATGATGGGGGAGATTAAGATCTGGTCAGTTTTGGTAATTTAATGAATGACGAGGTACGTCGTTGAGACAACCACCAGGAGGGTTAATAAAAAGTTGAAAAACAAATTATTTAAAAATTACTTAACGGCGAATTTAATCCACTAGTTATAATACTATAATTACCCGCTTATGTAAGCTAGTACTAAATTTAGTTACTAACTGGGGGGAATTATTAGTTGCTACACATACAAAGCTGCTCATACAATGAATAGCAACTGTTGTGAAACGGCAATAACCGTAAATATTGTTATCGTAAAATAATAGTTTTTACTCTTTGAACGTGAATTTCTGGTAATTATGTTCAGTAAATTAGAGAAGGGATCTAGGAGCGCCTCCAAAAGTGCTTATGATTTTGGAAATATGTGTTACAAGAATAAAATACTATAAAATAAAATTATTTTTAAATATATTCTTTAGATAAAATATTTATTTTTAAAATTAAAAATACTTGAAAAAAATATGTTTGCATTTCGTAATGAATTAAGTATTCATTAAGGAATATCACAGTGATGAATACAAAGCATAATTTCTTCTCACATTGTCACATAGATACAAATCGCATAACTTGGCAGAGCAACCGATTAGCAAGAATTGCGAATTCGAGACTGGGTCCAGTCAAAGACCGTTGTGTACCAGGGAGCTGATGCACGTTAAATTTGTCGTGGCCTCAAATGTCCTCACGTTGACGTGATGGTGAAGTTTGGGGAGTGGAGTGCCAGGTCAGGTGTTGTCATCTGACCGTGGTTCAAAATTACGAGTTGTCCTTCAATCTTTACCTTCGAGACGGATCCCGGACCGCCGCCAATAGCCCATTGTGTTGCTCCAGTGCGACGTTAACAACTACCTACCTCAATCTGGAACAGTCTGTTCCGTGAAAGGGGACAGACACCCCGTCACAACAGAAAGGTTTCTGCCAAGGTGTTCTACATTGGCGTCTAAATCTTTACATTTGGCAATTTTAATAGTTTCATCTTGTTTTTGCGTAATACAGTTCCCGAACTGTTACGCCAACGTGAGGACATTTGAGGGGACGACAGATTTAACTTGCACCAGTCCCATTTGTTTACGACGCTCTTTGGTTGGATTCGAACTCGCAACCCTCCGGTTGTTAATACGTTACTCTTCCAACCGGGCTACCACAGCCCGAACGTTTTTAGGACTTTTCCACGGCGTCCAAAGTTAGATCGCAGCCCTACCTAAAATTCGCATTGCATAGTCAATTGTACATCCAAGAAAATGACCGTAAAGCAACAAACCAGGCCAAATAAATTTAACTCATATTATTATCGTAGTTAATTCTTAACGTACTAGTTAAGTTAGGAAACTTAGCGGAGCTAAACATAACCATGTTTAACTTAGCTAAGTTAAACTTGGTTATTGTACAGCTAACGATGGTAGGCAGACACTATTTCTCAAGAGTAAGTTTCTGTGGTGTTTACCTTTGTCGAGTTTATTTTTCCTGGTCGAAATCTATAGGAATCGTGTTAAACAGCTGTGTCGTTAGAGCGAGTGCAAAGGTTTACTTTACTTTCGTAATTCTTCAAATTTTCTCACATATTAGAACTTAAATAATTCAACAAATTTCCCATCATTATTAATAGCCCGTCGTTTTGCTAGTGTGACGCTAATTAAAATACCTATCTTCCCATCACTATTCTTTCCATCAGTGGAGGAATACGTTTTTCATCCAAGTGATATCTTCGTGTTTCATATTCATTAATACCGAGAATTCTTGGAAATTATTAATTTTCTAGAAAAAATCCACTCTTTAGTAAAACGCTGTATTTTTAATGACTTGGATGTACAATTTAGGGGTGTCTTTTTTGGTCCAAATTTCAGTTTTGTTGATTCCTGCGGCTTCCTAAAAAAGTCCTTTCAACGATGTCTAAAATATGCTTCGTCGTTTTTTATCTTTCACAAAATGGCTTCACAAGTAAGGTTGCCAGAACATCTCTTTTAAAGAGAACATGTCCTCTTTTTTCGCTCGGATCTTTCTTTCACTCTCTTTTTTAAGTCAGATCTTTTTTTCGGTTGTTCACTTTTTGTCTTCTTTGTTCATCATTTCGGATTGAGTTAAAAATATATTTCACATTTCAAATTTTACGCGCTAATATATTCAGATATACTATATCGATATGTAAACCACAGCTATTGAAATACGTATTAGATCTAGTACATTGAAAGAATATTTTCGATGATTGGTTCGCGATGGACAAAGGAGCGTAATCGATTCACCATTGATACTGTTAAAGCAATATTAATAATAACCTATAATAATAGGATGAATCGCGCAAAAATTTCTATGACGAAATTCAAAACAAGCTGCTGAGTGATGTAAGGGCTCAAGCAAATATGAAAAGTAAAATGTTTATTTTAAAATTGGATTCTTATTTTTTGTAACGCTTTGGGTATTTCAATTAACGTCACACTGGAGCAACACAATGGGCTATTGGTGACGGTCCGGGATCAATCCCAAAGGGAAAGATCCGAGGACAACACCACGTAATTTTGAACCACGGTCAGATGACGATGTAACGCTTTGAAAAAAGACTTAAATAAATGGTCAGTGTTTTCATTTATAAATTCGTTCTGGCATTTACTTATCTTTTATAAAATGCGTAAGTAATATGTTCAGCAGAATTTCTTTCAGTTAGTGGTTCATATATTCAAGATTCGTCAAAGATGATCCTTTTTATTAGATACCTAACAATTATGCACTAATAATGCGTGCTTTTCGTGTCCTACTTTTTTTTTTAAATAATTTTACCAAATGTTCTTTTTTCTGATATTCATCTTCTGGCCAGCCTACTCACAGGCATTCCGTGACGGAAAGAGCAGTTGAAGAGAATGAAAGAAAAAGAAAAGTGGTTTTTAATTTTTTTTGAATGGTTATTACAATTCTCATCAATCATCACTTTTTATCGAAAGAAAAAAAATCGTATGCGCCATCTCCCTGTCGGATTAGAAACATTGCAGCGACATCTTTTATCGGAAATAACATTTCCCAAACATTCTTATCCACGTGTTTACAAATCAGTTACTTCACTTCCATTCATTTTATAAAAAAAATCACCTCAGAGCGCAATCTGAATTTTTTCACCAAACGATCTCAAAAGCATTCCGCGCGGCGAAACGCTCACTTCACTGCAGAGAGCACTCGGAAAAAAAAGATCCGCATCTCGAGAAAACGCAGACGATTCGAAACCCCCGAAAAAATCGTTAGGCCATTCGCTTCCCCCCCCCCCCCTGCGTCTCGTGACCTCCACTTATCCCTTTTGAAACCTGCGCACATGCGTAGCGCGCACACATCCTCTCAGTCTGGGAGGATGTGCCCTCCAGGGGGGGGACGCACGAGGTTGTTCACGCCATCGGAATTTCCGGTCCTCCTTTGTTCGGCTCCCGCCAAATGGCCGTCCTCCCATTGGTCGAGAACTCCCGCGCAAGTCGTACGTTCTCACGCTACGCTCACAATGAAACGCCGTAGTAGTAGTGGGTTGTAGTAGTAACTGCACGTGATGGGCTATCATGGGAGTTGTATTTACCTACGCGCGCCTTTTTTTTCTCATTTCGTTTGCTTTCTTTTTTCCTTTTCTTCTCTCTTCTGCGTCTATTTTGGTTTTGGGAAAGGTTCGATGGTTTTTTTTTTTGCGTCGATCCCTGAGTTGTGTTGGTTCCTCGGCATGTTCGGAACACGAGATAAAAATCGTGTTGTTTTGGGTCGAGAAATGAGAAAATTTAGCTTCATTTTGGGGGATTTGGAGAAATTGAGTCGAATCGTTCTCCGATTTTATTTGGGGCCGCAGTAGCCCTGTTGGAAGGGCAGCAGATCAGCAACCGGTGGGTTGCGAGTTCGAAATAGGTCCGACCGGGGGCTGGAACACTTTGAATATGTCGTGGCCTCAAATGGTTATTTTATAAGGCGCGTGCTTTATAATATGAAAACAAACAATAAGTACGCCTAGCCAAGATGGGGCCGCGGTAGCCCGGTTGGAAAAGAAGCGGATATATTTGTAGCCAATTTCAGACACTACATAATGCTATTTGACGAATATTACCATATACGTTTTTCTATGTACATTACATTGTACAGAAACTTCGCTAATTCGTTTTGCTGACAAATCACTCAACGTAATATTAATTTCGCATCCGAAAGGGCCGCAGTAGCCCGGTTGGAAGAGTATCAGATTAGCAGCCCAAGGGTTGCAGTTTGAAACTTGATCCATCCAAAGACCGTTGCGAACTGGTGCACGTTAAATCTGTCGTGGCCTCAAATGTCCTCACGTTGGTATGGAAGTTCGGGTGCCAGCTCAGGTGTCCTCGTCATCTGACCGTGGTTCAAAATGACCAGGTGTTGATCTCCGGTCTTTCCTTTCCGTATGTATCCCGGAACGTCGTGAATAGCCCGTTGTGTCGCTCCAGTGCGACATTAATTCAACTACCTACCGTTCTGGAACTGAAAATACCTAATAAAGGTTTCGTTGAAGCAGTCATGAACTTGCCGAAGTTTGTAATTCATCTTCAAGGGGGAATTGTGTTTCGTTATATCACTTTTGACTCACTCTCACAATTATTGCAAAGGCGACAATTATTATAAGTAAACATACGACTGAGAATGTGGGAATAATATTTTAATAATTGATTTGCTGTCTGTTCAAATAATAAATTAAAAAACCTGTTAAATTAATTTGGCAGACGTATTTTCCGAGGAAAGGTAATGTTTTTTAAATAAATAGAAACGTGTATATGCAACTCTGTTTTTCAATCAGATCAAGCGTGACCTCGTCATCTGACTTGGTTCAAAATGACGAGGTGTCCTCGGATCTTTAGCTTTGTGATTGATCCCGGATTGTCACCTACTGTGTTGCTCCAGAGCGACGTTAATTCAACTTTTGAAATTAACCGTTAATGTCAATTTCTAACAGTTAATAACAGGTAGGTAGTTAATTAACGTCGCACTGGAACAACACAACAGGTTATTGGATCCATCCCGATGGGAAAGATCCAAGGACAGCGCCTCGCCATTTTGAACCTCGGTCGGATGACGAGAACTTGACAACACTCTTGAGCTGGCCACCCCATTCTCTAAACTTCCATACCACGCCTGGTTGCAAATGCGTTGCTTTTCCAATCGGGCTACCACTGCCCAATAACAATATTTCTTGTGGAGAGTTGGGGATGCTGACCATTACCTCTTTGGCTGTCCTCTTACTAAAGATTATCATCTTTCCTGATCGTAACAAATCATGTTGGCTGGAAGCCGTACTCAAAAATATAATTTCACACTATACAATCAAAATATGCATGAGGACTGCCGGAGAGGTGGCGGATCACGTCCCTCCCTCCCCAAGGAGCTAACTCCACCCTTGACTGTTCATTCATCTACATAATACATACATCGTTTTCATCTCATCTCTCTTGAATAATGATCTCTTTTATTTGAATCCTCACGACTTACTTTGAATACTGATATTCTACATTGTAAAATTTCTTGACTTTTCATTATTTATTCCCTTTTTTTGGACCTACATTGTATCTTTTGTATCTCTATTAATATTTTTCATGTTTCATTTTCCACTTCACAATATCTACCTATTATTGAATAGAATAACGTTCTATTAAATTTTCTATTATTGTATATATCAAAATTTCTCATTGTAAATTGTTCTGTTAAATTACTTATAGTTCTGCGTTTTTCCTTCATTCTGTACATACCAAAATTCTGACTGCAATTGTATTTGTTTTCTACTATTTTGATGTTCTTTACCACATTGTTCAATCACTTTACACATTAATGTCAAATTGTCACCTTAATGTATGTCTCTAAATTTCAATAAATGCTGCACGTGCCCACTTAAGGGGTAAGTAGCGGTGCTTCCCCTGTCCGGATCTGGGTTTCTCGTTCGGCCCTTTGGTGCTGGTGAAGTCTTTCCCCACCTCTTCATATACACTATATGGACAAAAGTATTTGGACACTGCAGAAAATCGGAGGATCCATCTTAGTGTGGGGTTGTTTTTCCTAGTTAGGACTCAGCCCATTGCTTTATGTACCATGAACGCTGACGTGTACCTCGACGTTCTGG